>JARLTE010000005.1:4113344-4713344 GCA_030578095.1 Auricularia cornea | reverse complement strand
GCGCATCCAGTGCGCCTCCGTGCGCATCCGATAGGTCTCAGCGGTTCCGCTCTCGGGCGCATCCGCGCTCCGAGGCGCGACTCTGACAGTATTTTCTGGCTCTCCCTTTCCACGGTCACCTCGGAGCCTGACAGTATGTTCTGGCTCCTTCCCATGGTCACCTCGGACTCCTCGGAGCCAGTCTTCGCCCTCGAACCTCAGCAAAATTTTTCAGCCTTCGCTTTACTGCAGCGTCCTCCGCGGATTCCGCTCCGCGCGCACCACTGCAGTTTCTGCCCAGCACTGACCTCCGCCATCCTCACCGCCGCTATCCCTCCTGTCCCTCGGTCCCCTCGGTCTTGTCCTTGTCTACCATTCGCCTAATTCCTCGGACTCCTCGTCCTTTCGCCTCGGACTTTGCGCTTTCATTTGTGCCGTCCCCTGGCATCTCTGGCCGTCGCCCCGCGCGCACTCCTCGGGCAGTATCGGGCAACCTCGCTTTGCGACCCCCGATCCCCTTGGACTCCGCGGAGCACTCTCGGCACCTCCCAGGACCAGTCTGCCTGTGTCCCGCATGTACACCTCATCACCCTCTGGATAATTCGGAGCAGGATGTAGGACATGTGTTTCGAGTCTCTGGTTTCGTCCAGTCCCTCACCCTCGGCTGCCTCTGTGCACGCACCCCGCCATCCGCGACCTCCGCGATCTCCGCGATCTCCGCGCTCTCGGCGTCTTTTGTTGGTCCAACCTGTCAGTCACGATTCCGGCACCGCCAAGCAACCTCACCGCGCATCTTCAAGATGTACGAGGTTCAGAGCAACTCGCCAATCCGACCCTGCCCTTGTTGTTCCTAGGTCCCCCCGGGTCCCCTAGCTAGGCATCGGCCTGCGCCTCTCCGAGGCCTCCGGTGTGTTATTTCTCCATGCTCTTGTCTTGTCCAGGTCTTGTCCATGTTCTTGTCCATGTCCATCCCATCCTCCACCTCCGCAATTTTTCCCCTCCTCCTCGGCCATCCTTTTCTTTCTCCGGCCTCCCCGTGCCATCCTCGGACTTCTCGGAGTCCTCTCCATTTATTTTTCATTTTTCTGCATTTTCTTCCGAGGCCTCCGCGGCCTTGTCCACTTCACTTCCATTATTACCATGGAAGTCCGCGTTTTCCGCCTGATTGTCCATTTAATTTTTCTTTCATTTCCCAGGACTTGTCCTGTTCCCTCGGCGCTTCCCGCACTTCCCAGGACTTTTCTTTTCTTTTTCCCCGCATTTCCTCACTTTATTTTTCCTATCCTCACATCCCTCCGTGTTCCTCCTCGTTCTCCTCGGAATTTTTCCTTCCATGCCCCATGCCATCTCCCATGTCCTCCGCGCTCTCCGCGCTCATTCACCATTCTATACTTTTCCACCCTTCTTCCCTACCCAAGCTCCTCGAGGGCTCGTCGCTAATGGGGGGGCACTGTCACATCCGTGCCACATACTACCCCTAGGAGCTCCTCGGAGTTCCCCGGAACTATATTTGCTTCCAGACTCCCTGCTTGGTCATCCTGTTCATCCCCACACTGCCTCCCTTGTTCCGCAGTATTATTTCATTTCCCCTTTCATCTCCGATCATACCCCTGTCGGCACATCGGCCTTTCATGTCAGCACACTGCCTTACTCCGTGATCCCTCGGACTTTGTCATCTGCCGGCACTGCCTCTTTTGTCCTCTATATATACTCCGCGATGTAGACTACAATTCCTCAGCCAGAAAATCAACAAGAACTCGTCACACCGCTTTTACTTGATATTCCTCCTCGGACCCCTCGGTCCCCGTGTGGCCGTGGGGCCCTAGGGCTCCTCCGCACTCTGTCTCGCTCTCCGTCCGACGTCCTCCGCGTTCTCCGCGCTATTGTCACCTTTGCGCGCCAACCCTCTGTTCTCACCTCCTCGCTCGTCCTCCTCGCTCCTCGGCCTCCTAGGAGTTCCTCTCCTCATCCAGCACATCCCCGACACTCTTCTCCTCGGTCTCCTCGGCGTATTCTGCCATACTGTTCCTAGGCGCATCCAGTGCGCCTCCGTGCGCATCCGATAGGTCTCAGCGGTTCCGCTCTCGGGCGCATCCGCGCTCCGAGGCGCGACTCTGACACACAGCAAGGACGCGCGCCCCCGCGTGATACAAGCAACGTGGCCCGCGACCACGAGGAGTCTTCGCCTGCGCACCAGCGACGCGTACCCACGCCGAGCAACGTGGCCCGCGACCAGGAGCGTGGCGTGGACGATGGCCAGCGCGTCGTCGGTACTGTCTGCGGCAGCCTCGGTTCCGCGATGCCGCGTCGCTGGCCGTCACCCCGTTCGGTCGGCAACGCGTTCGCGAACATTGTCGGGACCGGTCCGCTACAGTTGGGGACAGTCAAAGTGTATCGAACTTTATAGACCTTTTTACACTGATAATGAAGAATGTGCGCCTCATGAAGTGCTTTCAGATGGGATAGTTTTCGAATTTTTCTAACGAGCGGTTCCCTTGGAAATTCCCGTTTTAGGAAACTGCCCCTCGGATTTTGGCAAAAACCTTAAAACTCTATAGAGAATTACGTAAGCTATACCAATCGAAAGCTTTTGACTAGCTGAACATGATTCTGGCAAAATTGAGACATTTTAACGAGCCGATTGGCCTATCCTGGCCAAACAAAGTTGACTGACGGATCTTTGAGATTTGCATCCGCGACTGATCCAACGGCTCTTGAACACACTCCGGTTGATAAACCGGCCACTGCTGTCTCAATTCTGCTCTTCTACTCACAGAAACCCCACATTCCCCTCCCATTCGGACTTGAGCAAAAATTTCCCTTTTGGCATATGCCAGAGAAAATTTATTATGTGCTCAAATTGCTTTTCAGGATAGGTTGTAAAAACTTGAAAACTCCAAAATTTTGGCAAAATCTAATTTCTCGATAGAATATTACGTAACCTACCTCAAAAAATGCGGAATCATTAGGGGAGTACGATGGCATGCTTCCCGAGTCTGTCTATAGCTTTCCTGGAGCAGAAATAGCCATTTACAAGTTTGATACACTTTGACTGTCCCCAACTGTAGCCTGGGACCCCTCGCCCTTCCTCGCGGCCTCCAGGACCGGTACCGCCGCGGCACGTCAGGCCTCTCCGCATCTCCATTCGCAGCCCATTGCGGACACTCGCGCGCTCCAGTCGCACCAGCCTTCGCCGTCGGTGCCGCGTCTGTCGCTCGAAGCGACTCCCCGTTCCTCTGACTCCGTGCGCGATTCCGTCGCAACGCCGCGTCGCACGCCACCGATCTCGCCTCCCGATGACGCGGCCGGCGACCAGGAGCGCGGCGTGGACGATGGCCAGGGCATCGTCAATACCGTCTTCGCCAGCTTCGGTTCCGCGAGGCCGCGTCGCTGCCCCTCACCCCGTTCGGCCGGCAACGCGTTCGCGAACATCGTCGGGACCGGTTCATCGGCCTGGGAACCCTCGGCCTTCTACCCGGTCTTCAGGACCGGTACCGCCGCTGCACGTCAGGCTTCTGCGCATGTCAATCCGCAGCCCATTGCGGACGCTCGCGCGCTCCAGTCGCATCAGCCTTCACCGTCGGTGCCGCGTCCGTCGCTCGAAGCGGCTCACTGTTCCTCTGAGTCCGCGCGCGATTCCGTCGCAACGCCGCGTCGCACGTCACCGATGTCGCCTCCGTACGCGTCGGCCTCGCCTCCCTATGCGCCGGCCTCGCCTGCCTACGCGTCAGCCTCGCCTCCCTATGCGCCGGCGTCGCCATCCTACGCGTCAGTGTCGCCTGCCCGCACTCCGGCATCGGCTTACACCTCGCCCAGCCCTGATGTACAGAACACGAGTGGCGTCTCGGCGGTTGTGTCATCGCACTCCCCTGAGCAGCAGCACCGTGTCCCGCCCAGCCCGGGTCCGCACGCACGCTCGTACTGGAAATGGTACGACCTGCGCGTCTCTTCCGGTCCCTTCTGAATTCTTCTCTCGTGTTCTTCTTCGTCCTGTTCATACTTTGTATGCTTGCTCTGTGGTTTGTATATAGTAATAGTTGTGTTTTCTGAATCTGACCTTGACCGTTGAACACTGTCTCATCCACTCGTCGCGACGGGCTCGATTGAAGCATGTGAACCCGTTTCTTTCTGCGGTGCCGCGATGCGACACCCTTGAGCTCAGGTCTGATCTGGGTCACCCGGGTGCGATCGCTGATGATCGAGCATCTCTCCTGATCTTGGATCTCCAGGCTCACTCGATTGTGGTATGACGTCGGCCGGGAAACGCTATAAAAGCCTCATGAGCCCACGTTCTTGCTGGCATGGGCAGATCCTCTGGTAACACGACCGAGTCGGTCAATAATCAGACTGAGTCGTTGGACAATGAGACCCTCAGGGCCCTCGACATCGACCGTGTTCCCCAGCATCTGCTAGCAGTACGTCTGGATTTGTGCATGCCAATTGCCGCGCCTCACTGGTCGGTCTCCAGAGATATTTCACGCTGAAAAGTCCCTTCCCGCTCGCCAACCTGCCGTCTGTTGAGTGTGACGACGCCGGTTTTGTACACACGGACGGCGTACAGGCGTGGCTGCAACGTGCGCGGGACATGTATCGAGAACACCGAGAACCCGGCTATCTTATGTTCAAGGATGCCATGCAGCGATGCCGGGATGCGATCAAAGCACTCGACGCGGAGAACGACGCGGTTATGAGAGCTTCAGGAAATTACGACATGCCCGAAGGTATCTACTGGGAATTCATGACCGCGTGGAGAGTCAGCGTGCTGTCTTTCCTAGACATCATTGACGCCTGCTTTTGGCATATTACTATGTTTTTCTGATATTTCAGGTGCTACCAACGCGTCCATCGAGATCACGAGATCGATCGGACTTGATCGCTGGCCATGTCGAGTCACGTGACGGTTTACATAAATATAAATCGTGGATGGCCTCAAGCGTCAGCGATGGTCGTCCAAGTCCATGGTGTGGTCCGTCTAGCTTCATCCAGGTCGAACGCATGCCACTCTGTCTATGCCTGCGAGACAGGTCGTGGTAGCAGGAGGATAAGCTACGAGGTCTGTGTGCCGTTTGATCTTGGTGGAATACAAGAAAACACGACAGCGAGGATTACCGGAACTGCGAGAGTCGATGAGTCGAGGAGGGTAATTGTTGTAGAGTGCTCACGCGCAACCCCCGCCGTGGCTACAGCTCGCCCGTTCGTGTGGCTCACCATTACTGGAGGGGTGGTTGGTTGCGATGCCGCCCCAGTTCTCCCGCGCTTCAGGGTCTCTGCTCGCGGGACTCTCTTTGGTCAAGATTTCCTCGATTGTTTCAGGTGATGCACCATTCCGAGAACATGCTGTGCGCTCATGTCGTGCAGATGCCGCGTGCGTGACCCTTTGATTATTCCGGGTTCCGGTCGTGTGCGTGCTAGGCACCGTGTGCGTGTAACTCTGACCCCGAGGAGATGGGAGGGCTCTCGGATGAATTTCAATGTTATAGATATGGTTCCAATGTGATCGCGAGGTGGCGTGGGACTATATGCTATCCGGACTCAGACAAGGACCTAGATCAGCGTGCTATTGACTTAGAGTTAAGTTCGGCCCGAGTCAGACGACTGCGTGTGCCTAGCACTATAACTCAAATTTACGTGTGGGGCTCCTTGAAAAGGTGGTGTGTTGTCGCCCTGGCGCACAGGAGGGTTCTCTCGCTCCTTCTTTCGCCCGGACGCCATGGCTCAGCAATTTCGCGAGACGCTCGTCCTCAACTTCCCCGTTTTCCTCCCTACCTCTTATCAGGGCAGGGAGACCGTGGCGCTTTGGTTTTCTATGATTAATAGAGGCGGTATTTGCCCGGTTCTTGGAGGCCGTTGAACACGCGCTGATTGCCGGCCTGCAGGCGAGGATCTCATTGTTTGCGTCAGCGTGCCGACGAGCCTTGGGGAGCGGCTCGAGCTTCACGCCCACGGCACGCGAGCACTCGTGACTGGAACGTGCGCCATGGTCGGGAAGACTCTATTCGTCGGCGCGTCGGATATCACGGCGACCTCAGGCGACGCGGTCGTCGCCGTCCCCGAGTCTCTCCCGTCGTTCACCGACTCCGTTTGGCCGGGACTCATCTGTGGCGGCGTCGTCTCATCGCCCTTTCTCGCTGTCACCCAGCCCGAGATAACTGCGCTCAATACAACCATCGAGCGCTCGTATCCTCTGATTGGTTCGCCCGTCGAGATTAGGTGCGTGGGTCTGCGGGGAATCTCTCTTCGGATGATGACGCCGCGCAGATGCAGGTTGCTCCCCACCGATAACACGCCCTCCGTCAACGACGCCCTGCTCATCCGCGGCTCTGTCATGCACATCATTTTCGGGCGCATCACCGTGGCGATCCGCGACGTTCTCGTTGCCTCGGACGCTGCGAGGTACGTGGTTATAAATTGCCTGCACTCTGTGACTAACGAGGATCGGCTAGGGCTGATCTTGCGAACGCGAGCGCGGGGCCGCTGTGGCCCAACCCGCCCTGCATCTGCATTAACCTGTCCTCCGTCAATTCCGCGCCCGAGATCGTGTTCAATGCTTCGTACGTGTCCAGCCTCAATCTGTGAGCGATTCGCGTGTATCTCCTCGTAGTTATCTGTCCTCTCGTGTCCAAATCAGAATGCTGTTGACTTGAATCGGACTGGGCCTGCCGAGGGGCGATCTTTCTCATTTTCTACTGATATGCGACCGTAGCGAAGCGGAGGTTTGCCTTGTCTAAACGAGCCCGAATTTGTTCTAGTAGAAACGACTTGGTACAGCAAGATGACACCATAACCAGTCCTCAACAGCCCAATACCTCTGGGAATAGTATTTCTGCGGTAAAAAAGGATCATCCATGGGCGAGCTACGGGAATTCGTGTAATTTTACTGTCAAACGGTCCGCTTAGCCACCGGAAGCATTCGGAAGCTTCTGGGTCCTATCGGAAAGAGCCGATCATACAGGTAAACGACCCCGAGAACGTCGTCTTCGAGCGGTCTAAACGACCCCGAGTTTCGCCAAATTCCGGATGAGAGCTTTATCGGAGCTTTCCGGGGGCCTCTTCCAGCGCCCTCTGCCCCATCCCGCTATCAGAGTACGCCGGCGGCTCGGCTGCGCGACGCAGCACCGCGATCTCCGCGCGCACCCGTTCGAGCTGCGAACGCAGGTCCGTACTATTTCGCAACTGACGTTCCCTGGTATGCACCAGTGCGGAGCTCGCGCCGGCAGGATCGTTGCTGCTGGATCCCTGTGCGTCGGTGCGTATCTTCTCGGCGATGTCGTCCCACAGCCGCAGCTTGTTTCGTGGCTCAGGGGCTGATACAGGCACGGGCTGAGCATGAAACGCATCAGGGTTGCTGGCGCGCGCGGCCCGTTGTCTCCTCAGGCGCCACACTTTCCGCGCATAGTGCGCGACCAGAAGCAGACAGAGGAGTAGGACTGCGCCGCCGACAGACCCGCCAATACGGGCACTGTTGTGAGCATTGTTGAGACTTGCCGGAGGGCCGGTGGGCGCTGGTGCGCGGTTGTGACCACTCGCAGTCCCGTCTGAACCGCTGTGTGAGGCACTCTTCGCTACTGGCGCGATGTCGTCCGCTTCCTCTGTTCTGCACGGAATTCAGGTCAGCTCGGCGCTCACGTGGCTGGGACTGACCTACGTGTACATGGCGTAGTCAAACAGCCAGGATGGATACTGGCCATCTGGGAACAGGACGACGAGTTCGTGGTGCGCGAGAGGCAGCGCGTCGCTTGCGAACGCCAGTACACCGTCCTCAGCCGTATAGGCATTCGTTTCAGGGTCCACCGTGCGCGTGTAACGCGCGACAGGGCGATGAACGTCCTCGTCCAGGAAGAATAGGGGAGTTCACAGCGGTCGAAACGCGCCGGAACGAAGGTCGAAACGCCGAGTCGAAACAGGACCGCCAAGACGAGCCGTTCCGCCGTTTCCATGATCTCCGAGTTCCAGTTCACCGCGGGGAAACCTGCGTGCTCTTGCCAGCCAGGCACTTTCCCCAATGTCGAACCCCAACTAGGCGTCGTTTACTGTATGAGAACATGCTAGTGACCACCCAGCCGAGAGCTACAAGGTGTTCGAGAGTTTGCAAGCATCCTTCACTGCGGCGGAGGCCCCGCGTTCCGGATCGTTTCGGCTGACGTTCCGGGGGAGTTCACAGCTCGATTCCGAAACGACTCGTCTTGGCGGTCGCGTTTCGACTCGGCGTTTCGACCTTCGTTCCGGCGCGTTTCGACCGCTGTGAACTCCCCTAATGACAACTCGATCGGATTGGTGGCCGTCCAGACGCTGATGAACACATAGGCATGGGTGCCTTGAAATATAGGTAGCAGATTAAGTCACACGCTATACATACGTTCTGCGAGGAACACGGGCTCACCGTGAAAGCGCATGGTCACATTAACCTGCACACCGTCCCAAGCTGTGAAATGTCTTGCAGAAGCACCTTCAGTTGGGACGTGAAGTCGATGAGAAAGGGCTGACGCACCCAGTGCCATTGAACAACCCAGGCTTATCTTCCTCACTTCCCTAGCGTTCCTCGGGCGTGTACTGCGGAAGGAGCCCGGAGCGCGCGTCTCCGTGCGTATCGTCGATCGTGACGTTCACGAGATGCGCCTGGGACCGGGGTACTAGAGAGGACAGCAGCGGCAGCAGCATGGTGGTGGTCAAGCACACCGTGGATCCGTCCCCCAGGTCTGGGTAGCGGGTCCTGTGTTCAACCTGTGCTCCGACGCTTCTTCGGGGCCGTAGCGACGGAAAACGCCCCTTTTTCCAAGCACCGGGCAAGAATGGCCGGCCGTTGAGCTTCTGAATCTTAGCGATAAACGGGTGTAGTACTAAAGTCCAACGCGCCAGCCACGTGTTACCTACTGTATCCGATTTCTTTCTCACGAGTCTTGTAGGTGGACGACTAGGTCCAGCAGGTAACGACGTCCTCTCCGATAATATGCTTAACTCCGGAATGCGTACGTCTCACCGCAGCGCATATCGGCAAACGCACTGGGTGAACCTTGAAAAGCGGTGGGATTGCATTATAAGAGAGACAGGTTACTAAGAGCGTGTGTCCATTCGAAAGTCCGTACCACAGTAGGCTAATAGCGTTGCGCGTCCTACCGGGCGGGTGTGAAGAAGATGCTGTAGTCCGGCACCGACGTCTCGTTGATTTCTGGGAAATCGCACCGATGAGGAGCCTGCACCCGCTGAAGCACTGGACAAGTAGACTCACGCGAGACGAGAGGAGCCCGAACGCGACGTGGTACGGCTTGTCAATGCCGAGGAAGTGGACCTTGTTGGAGCCGTCGACGATCTGAACGTCGCGCTCGTAAGCGAGAGAACTTGCACACCATACGGGAGTGAGTCCGACACACCCATCCCTGCGTCGCCTGCGCGCCGACGCACTCCTGCAGCGTGACGGGCCCGCGCGCGTTCTCGACTGTGAGGCAGCCGGTCGTGCCGTTTTTCCGCGCGGAGATGACCCTGGACACGAACCCGCCGCGCGTTCAGCGAAGAAGACGCGAGGCGAGGGACGGGGACGCATACGAAGTTGTCTCGGGCTTCGAAGGTGAACATCTGCGGGTCTCCCTGCCCGCGCTGCAGGTACGCATGGTGGTTGGCGTCCGCGACGGGCCCGAGCCCGAGGAGCAAAAAGAGCGAGTCCGGGCGCGGGTCGACGATGGAGAGCGTGCCGGAGGCGAGCGGGACGTCGGTCGCGCGCTGGGTCGGGAGCGCGAGCGCGCTGGACAGTGCAACGGCAGCGAGGCAGACGAGGATGGAGGGTATCATGAGTGTGTCTCGTGTAGAAGTCTCATAGGCAAGGTGGCTGTCTGCAGAGCTCGTACCACTCTCAGGTCGCTAGTGCATCCTTGCCTAGGAGAACAGATCCGGTTTCAGATAACCAAATACGAGCTCCCCGCATCTATAGTGAGTCCCAGACCCGAGTACTTAATCAGATATAATTGTAGCAAGGACCACGAGCGCGAGCCAGGCGGAGAGCCGCGCTTTCGCGGGAATTCGAGCGCAGACAAGCCAGGTGTTCGTACCATAGCAGCCGATTCACGCGGACTACCAGTTCGAAATGTAGACCAACGCTCGAATTCGTGTGAACACAGCGCAGTGGGTTAATCGAAAAAGCCACGTACAGGTTGCGTCCGGTTGGTTGTGGTAGGCGGAAGAGAAGCGGAAAATTTTCGAACACCGACAACCCTTCTTGGCAACCGATTCCGCTGTCAGCTAGAGACCGGCCCTTGAGTTGCCCGCTTTGCGATGCTCGCTCGAGAGATCCTTCTCGGGTAGTTCGGTGAAAGGTTGGACCACTGCCTCACCCGCGCTATGCTGCCACCTGCGAGCCACGGCGCAAACACGCACCGAGTTGCCTCCCTGGGTTCCTTGAGCTGCTTTTCGACCTTCATACGCTCAAATCGACTCTGTGACGGACGGTATCGCTCAGTGCTTGTCCAATTTTGCTCTGAAAAGCCATGGCGGATCCTCCGAGACTGTCGCGCGTGCAGGCCCTGGAATCTGAGGACAGTGCCTCCGTCTCTCGCTTCCTTCACCTGCTTCTTCGCGTTGAACGGTGCCGAAGAGTGTGCCTAGTGCTCTGCGGCGGGTCACACAATCGGTAAGACGTCTGTTCAACTTTAGTCTCCCTGGCCAGACACTGAATGTGATGACAGTCGATCACACTTCGAACAGCGGCGTTGATTGATCCGAACTGTGGTTCTTATCGTGTGCTAACGTTCGGGGCCTGCATCCTGACCCGCGACTGTGTACTCGATGGCGGGCGCGCGCACGTTCAATAGACAGGATGCTGGTGATGGCGCGGTAGACGCGTTTCCAGTGCTCATATGCGGCTGCGCTCTTCCGCTGGCCTGCCTGCTTCCTGTCTTGCAGCACGGCAGATGGCTGATGCTATTGGCTTCGTTGCCCAGTCGCAGGCAATGATGATCTCTCCCATTAGACACATTCTAGAACGAACGCACAAACACTACGCAATCGAACACCCGCAGTTCGCTCATCACGGTCCCTGTGCGGCCTCTGTCTTCGACACGACCGCGAATCCTGCGGAGGCACTGCAAGACGGCACGCCCATCATGCATTTCGCCCGGATAGGACAGTATGTTCATGTCCAACTACGCATCACCGCTCGGCGCTGCCGTCTCCTGGGACTCTCTGTGCATGTCGTTCCTGGGAAAGCGAATGGCCCAGCCAGTCTTGTTCAGGACTAGCTTCGTGTCTCCGCCAACAAGGCTGTGAACGGAAGCCAATGGATAAGTAGGACGAGCGAACTGTACGCTCCTTGCTCTCCTCGACACCAGATCACAATGGACCCACTTCCCACCGTGGTGTTCATCAACAATTGCCTTCGATGTGTGTAATCCCATGTTCCTCTACATCGCCGACTAACGATCGACTACCTCAGTTATTCCGATAACGCTTTTGATCTACGACTGGGGTGGGCATCGACCTTCTCCTTCCTCGCGTCTCGCTGATTGCGTGCTGCTGCAGCGTTAACGCTCGATGACGAGGTGCGCGTCCAGCTACATGGCTAAGCACCAACTGACCGTTCAGATCGATCTCATCTGGGTATGCATCACTCGAGGCGCTCTACTGGACGCTCCTGATGCCTTTGAAGCGTCGGTCATCTGGCTTTCTCAAGCTCGCGTTTCTAGCGGTGCTGAAATATCTCTATGAACAAACCAACCGTGCGCGCTGACGTTGCGCTAGCTTAGATACGGGCCATTGGTGCCCGTGTCCCTCGCCGTTTTCGGCTTCGTGCATGTCTCCGACAGAGTAAGTCACGCACATCTTCTGATCTCGGTATTCAGACACTGTTCAGGCGTAAGTGCTACATCATGAGCTACCAGAGCAAGGTCACCGAGTCACGTCTACCTCCCAGCTATCGCATTCAAACCGATATCAATCTCGCTATGATCATCTGCATGCTCGCTCTCGTCCAGAGTATGCAATCCCACTCTCCCGGGCGGGCGCAGGCTCACTAACTACGAAACGTCGACCCAAGTTTTGCTGCAGGTCCGCGTTTACGTGATGTACAACAAATCGCGCACGATCCTGTGGACGAACGCCGTCCTCTTCGCGATAGAGCACGCCATGTTCATCTCGCTCTCCTTGCACTTCGCGCCGCAGATCACCGGTACGTTTCTGTGCTCGGCGCGGGCGACGCTGCGGCGCTGACTCGGAGACCGGCCAGCTGTGGGTGGCTGCCGCGCGTGCAGCATCTTTCCCAGGTCGTTCGCGCTGGCCTACCTCGCGCGTGCGTCACCGCTGCGAGTACATATGCCGATCAGACTCAACATTGACAACTCCACGTAGCTCTATGCTATGAGGCATACCTGGTATTCCTCGCAGCGCGGAAGAGCCGGTCGTACCTTTCCAACTCTCGCCGGCTCGGGCGGCCAAGCACGCTCAGCGTTCTGGTCCGTGGTTCCGTACAATACTTTGTCCTGTGAGTGCACCCAATGCGTTGTCATCCGCTCGGAAGAGCTGTTCTCAACCATTTCGTCCAGCGTAACGAGTGGGATGGGTATCTCTGTGGTTCTGTTCCTGGCCGCGCCGGTGAGAACGCTCTTTTATCTTGCCCCCGCGACTCCTAACAAAGGCTATACGTAGCGATATGTACTCTGGGTCGACTTGTGCGTAGATGCCGTCGTGTCTAACGTTGTGGTTGGCGCTGAATCACACGCGCCAGGCTTACCGACGCGACGGCGAGCCTTGGAGGCACGAGGCTGATTCTGTCCGTCAGGAAGGCGTTCGTCGACCCTGGGCGGCTCTCGGAGGGGGAGACTGCGCAGACGACCCTCTACGGCGACCCGGGCCTTGATAAAGATCTTCCCTCGCACGAGAGTGGCCCTTCTACACTGGCGTGACGTGTGCTGTATACTGTGATTGGCTTGTGGTAGGCGGCATGCAAGCTCAGAGGGACGCAAAAATACGTAAAGTCATTTTCCAACTCAGCCAACCCTTCTTGGCAACCGACGATGCTGTCTGTTACACGGCCGTCAATGTTGCCGCCTCGTAACGCCTCTACCAGCTCTTCTGCCAGGCTGGATTTCGACGGACGGAGCGGGCAGGCTTTAGCGTGCGCGCGCCCGAAGAGCGTTGTATTCCAATCAGTTAGGCCGATCCTGCTCAGCGCTAGGGCTTAGCGTTGTTATTTCGGGCGCTGTTCTGCGGGCACTCTCCGGGTTGTTGATAGGCTGTACCGTTCTATCGGGCTTGACGTTTCGCCGACCCTCCCTATCTGAAGATCTCGATCCGCACGTTGTGCATTGCCGATGCTAAGTAGTCGCTGCCTTTGGACCAAGCTGCCCCATTATGCCCGCTCGCATCGCGTCTCGATTACAGACCTGGTACCACGCGCGCATACTGCTTGTCGTACCAGCCCAGTTTGCCATGCGTAGATGTCGCACGGTTCGCGCCACCACCGAGCTGCCAGCGGAGCCGCCGACTTCTGCGCATCCGTCCGTCGAGCTAGAAGCAGTAGAGAGAAGAACGTCCTCGGCTCCCGACCTCAGTTCCTTCCTGAAACCCGAATCCCCACCAACCATTTCCGGGCTTCGATGTTGGCGCTAGCTTCTATCTGGCTGGTTCCGCGGCCAGCGAAGCTGTGTGTACCGCATAAGTAGGTCGAGCTGAGAGCGCAGGATGAGCTCCCCGCTGTCTTCCTTGTCGCGAGGTTGCAATGCTGCCACTCGCGGAGGTGGTGTTCATCAATAATTGTCTCCGATGTGCGTTCTGATAACGGTAGTCCCTGCTCAACTGACACGGACGTGTCAGTCGTGCCTATCACGCTCTTAATTTACGACTGGGGTCTGTCGAGCTCTCCGCCCATGCCCCTATTCACATATTCCTATCGAAGCGTTGACGCTGGACGACGAGGTGCGTCTTTCACCGCGTTGCGAACGTGATGCAACTGACAGACGGGTTTTCAGATCGCTCTCATTTGGGTACGATTGAACGGAGGTCTAGCAGGGTCCACGCTTAGTCTCTCTGAAGCGCCAATCGACGGGCTTGCTCAAACTCACATTCATAGCGGTGCCTCACTCTCAAATCGCTCTGCAACCTGCATGCCCTGACCGTCCTCCAGCTGCGATACGGACCCTTGATCCCCGTATCTCTGGCTGTCTTTGGCTTCGTGCCAGTCTCAGACAGAGTGAGCACTACGCATCTCCGAGATTCCCCGGATAAAACTGACCACATCTTATAGGCGTAGGTCGGACGTTCTCCCTGAGAAGAATCGAGTTGACACTGCCGACCAGCTACCGCATCCAGACGGACATCAACATCGCGGCCATAACCTGCATCCTCGCAATTGTACAGCGTACGTGCGACTAGCGGATCGCGTCTCGACACTCACTCAGGAGGACCAAAGTTCTCCTGCAGGTCCGCGTCTACGTGATGTACAACAAATCACGGACGCTCCTCTGGACGAACGGTGTGCTCTTCGTGGTGGAACACACGTTGTTTGTATATCTCTCGCTGTACTTCGCACCGAGAATCGCTGGTGAGTATTACTAGCAAAGCCAACGACAAAGAGCACCTCATAATTCATACTTTAGCTATTGCCGGCGCACCCGCGAACCATTGCCGCGCGTGCAGCATCTACCCTCGGTCGTTCGCGCTCGCTTACGTCGCCCGTATGCCCGCACACTATCACTCTCTCCGTGTGGCCATGCCTGACTATACGGTCAGCACTATGCTTCGAGTCATACCTTGTCTTTCTCGCGGCAAGGAAAATCTGGTCCCACCGGGAAAGCTCTCGCCATCTCGGGGGAAGGAGCATGCTTGCCCTCCTCGTGAGAGGCTCCGTGCAGTACTTCGTCCTGTACGAGAGTATTTTGCCCATTCTACCACTGGCCGCGGCGCTAAATTCCCAATTCCTAGCGTCTCGAGCGGCCTCGCCATCTCCCTCGTCCTCTTTGTCTCCGCGCCGGTGAGATCGTGCCAGTTCTACGTGCAACTTGTACTAAACCAGGCTATAGCGCTTTGTCCTCTGGGTTGACCTGTGAGCTACACAGGATGGCATCTAGACAAAACTGAGACAACCCACTAGGCTTACAGATGCTACTGCCAGCCTGGGCGGGACTCGGCTTATTCTCTCGGTGAGGAAGGCGCTGCTCGACCGCGGAGCGCTCTCGCAAGATGCGACGACGCAAATGGTGGTCCACGCCGATGCAAGCGCTGATCATGGCATCCTTTCGAACGCGACTGGCTCTGCCACCTTGGCATGATCTGTAACGTCTGTCTGAAAAGAGCACAGGTTGTATCCTTACTTCGTTTGCAATAACTCTGTGACGCCGAGTATATCTGCGTTAAATCTCCTGGTAAACCATTCCTGATCCGTTGCGTCCTCGGTGTGGCGACGGGGGTATGTAAAATGGAGGTGCTGTCAGCGCGGAGATAGTGCAGCCGTTCAGCCGTCGGTCCGATCAGCCGCACCTTGGCCTCCTAAGCCCATCTCTGCGAGTTGCCGTCGTCTCTAAACGCTCGCAGTGGTGCGCTGGAATCACAGCGTGAGCTGCCTCTGTACTCGACTATGCTGCACGCGACGCAGCGACGCCCTTATACCGTGACGCGTAACGCCTACGTGGCGCAACGGCGTCTTCCTGACAGTCACTCGCGGATTGGCACCGCGTATTATTATTTCGTGGCATTGGAGGCCACTTAGTGCACTGGCTCTCGTCGATTATCTCCGCATCGCGACGACCAAGTGCAGTACGCCAGCATTCGACGGCTATAACATGACCTGCGTGCGGGTTTCTCGGTCCTCCGAACGCAAACGGGCTTCTTTATGAACCTGGTCAAACGCAGTACTCGCGGAATTCTTGTGAGCGTGAAATTGCGCGGTCCCTGTTGCCCAATTCACTTCTCGCCCCCAGGAAGGACCTGTTTCCCTTCTCCGCGACCGAGTCGCGTACTAACACAGGCTTTTCCGAGAGGGTGTAGGCTGTACCAAACCCGGCCCCGGCTAGTGGCGCTCGCTTCTATCAGAGGTGAGCCCACAGTTTGAAGGGCGATCGACCATGCTGTGCTCGCTGACTGCAACCCGGATAAGAAGCCCGTGTCGCAGAGCCGGCCTACCGCTGCTCTCTGTTATCCCTCTCACAATGGTCTCGACGGCCGAAGTAGAATTCGTGAACAACTGTCTGCGATGTGAGCGTCTACCCGCGCCCTGCATTCCCTCGCTGACCCGCATGCTCCAGTCGTGCCGATCACTCTTTTACTCTATGACTGGAGTGAGCATTGAACTCCGTCCCTCATTTGTCTCTCATTGACGCGTACCGCAGCCCTCACGCTCGGGGATGAAGTGCGGGCGTCCCTCACACCCGTGTATTCCTCACTAACAGGCTAGCAGGTCGAGCTCATTTGGGTGCGTCGGGACGCCGTGGAGGCGCCGCGTCATGCATGCTGACTGGTCCCATAGAATAGACGGCCAAAGTTGAACCAGCTCGTATTCCTCGCGGTGCGTGCGGCACCGGAGAACACGTCGGCCGCAATTCACACCACCCAGCTTCGATACGGGACCTTGGGCCTGATGTCGCTCACCGTCCTGTACTTCGCTCCCGTCTCGGAACATGTGAGCACCGCAATGCCCTACAAGTCAGCCGCGCAAGCTCACGCAATCCAGGCGTCAGTCGCAGCGCTGGAGCCGGTCATCCCAGTCCTGGTCCTAAGTAACATTCTCAGGCTCCGTATCCAAACATGGGTCAGCGCGGCAGCGATGATCGTTATCATTCTGTTTGTGCAGGGTGAGACTTGCGCACCGCCCGCGGCACTGCGTCCCTGACCCACCGTGGGGCTTTGCAGTGCTGCTCCAGATTAGGGTCCATGCGATGTACAACCGGTCCCGCGTTGTTCTCTGGAGCAACGCCGCGCTGTTCGTGGTGGAATGCGCGATCACCGTCTTCCTCTTTTTGCATTTATCTGAGCGTATCACCCGTACGTTCCCCTCGTTCAGATGCGAGGCTGCGCGTCGTCTAATGCTTCGTGCGAAGCGGTCCCGGTTACTGCAACTCAGCGCTGTCGCGCGTGCAGCATATACCCGAGGGCGTTTGGTCTGGCTTACGTTGCCCGTGAGTACTCAGCCAGTCCGCCGTCTTTTGCTTCACGCCCTCCCAGCTCTTGTCTACGAGTCGTACCTCATGTACCTCGCTGCGAGGAAGAGTTGGACGACGCGCGGCTCCTCGCACCGCCTCGGAGGTAACAGCATTATCGACGTGCTCGCGCGTGGCTCGATTCAGTACTTCGCACTGCAAGCCACAAAATCTCGTCTCTCTCACCGTGCTCTCATCGACGTCCTCAGAGTTGCCAGCGGAATGGCGATATCAATGGTCCTATTCCTAGCGGCGCCGGTGCGTGCGAGCATCTGAAATTGACAGTGACTAACCCACGACTAGCGTTTCGCACTGTGGGTGGATTTGTAAGCCACATGAGAGCTGCAGCCTCGCACAGTCTGGCTGACGAATGATCCACATAGTCTCTCGGATGCCACGGGGAGCATCGGCGGAACGCGCCTCATCCTCTCCGTCCGAAAGGCGTTACTCGATCCAGGACGACCTTCTCAGTCGGCCACGACCCAGATGGTGGTGCGCGTGGACGTTCACCATGCCCAAGATGCTTCTGCATCCTCGGATGCGTATACCCTGGCCTGATCTGTGACATAGACGAGACCGTCCGACGAATCAGACCCTTGATTCCCTGCTCGCTGCTGGAACGAGACTTACCGTCAAACCCATTGTCTCTCCAGGAGGTCTACATTCTCTTGTGGCGCTCTTGATCGGAGTTTGCACAGCCGAACGTGGTTCTTTGTCCCGGCACCGGCCCAAAACGACATGCACACCGAGCCTGCAACTGCTATATCCATTGCAATTCAAGGCAACGAGACCGCGCCCAGGGCGCACGGAATAGTCCTGCAGGTGCACATATGAGGCGGCACGATGGGAACAATGCGGCACGTGCCTGACCGTCAACGTGGTACCAGCCGAACGTGGTGTTTACGACGCTTCTTTTTGGGCATCAGCCGGGCGGGATTTCATTTGCCTCTTCCTTCCCCTCTCCCACCATCCTCACTTCATCCCCTGTACTTCTGCGCCGCAAGATGGACAAGACCCCACTCCGAAAAAGCCGCAGCGGCCGCCGCCCAGGGTCCACCTCGCGCGCCGACACCGTTGCAGCACCCCCGCCGTCTCTCTTTCTCGACCACGCGACGCCTGTTCTCAGCCACAGCGTTTCCCCTCCTTGTGTAGACTTGTCGCGTCGTTCTGGACCGGCGCCCGTGCTCAACGACGTCCCGAAAGCCCGCCGTCGTCAGCCAACAATCCAGCGGCTTCATCTCGACATACTGTCAGAGATATTCAAGGCGTGGAAGGACCAAGAGCTGCTGATTTCAGATGCGCGCCCGTTCCGCATGCCGTTCTACGCGTCGAGCATCTGCGGGTCCTGGCGCGATGCCGCAGTCCAGACGCACGAGCTCTGGACGCGCCCGCACCTCTCCGGGCGCAGGATGCTCGGCAGCGCGGCGTGGCTGGCGTACCACGCGTGTTTTGCGGACCGCGCGGGCGTCTTGGGATTTGACGTGGTGCTCACGTCCGACGTTACGAACCTGCCGCTCTGGGACGCCGTCTGGACGCAGTTCCGCGAAAGGATCCTCGCCAAGGCGCGCGTCGTCGACCTCTACATCCCGCTCCCGACGGCGGACGCGGATATCTTGACCGGCACCACGTTTGCGTGGCTTGAGACGCTCCGCATCCACTATACCGGCCCGCCGTGGGGCTGCGATTTCGCCGAGATCGTGCTGCCGCGCGCGCCGGCGATGAAGCACGTCGCGTTGCACAACCAGCCGCTGCTGACCATCGAGGTCGACGACGGGTCAGAGTTCAATCCTCTGGCGCCCGTCACGTCGCTGGAGGTCTCCCGTCGTGATTACCACGTGGACCAGATTCGCGACCTGGCCGAGATGGCGCAAGCGGTCACGGAAGTCACGCTCGATGCGGACAGTCTCTGCGACGTCGACATCAAACCATTTGTCTGGGACAGTGTTACTATTCTGCGCCTGAACGTCACGATGCTGCCCGGCGGAGGAGAGATCCTGACCCGCATGTCCTTCCCGAACGTCGCCACGCTGGAGGTTTCGGACGTCACGGCCAACTGGTCTTTCTGGCGCAAGTTCATCGAGATCTCGTGCCCAGCGCTCACTCATCTTTGCGTCGTCGGGAACGAGACGGTGACCTACGGCAACGCGTTCATCGGCGCCATGGGCTCGCTTTCTCAGCTTAGCACGCTGACGTTCCGTGGCGGGAGCCTGAGTGTCGCCTTCGTCGGTGGACTTGCGACGCCCATGAACCGGGTGGATATGCCATTCTCAGGCCTGCGGTCCGTGCATTTCGAAAACAGCAGCCCGATCGTCGGATTCCTCCAAGATCTCGTCGAAGCGGCTACGTTGACGCGCCGCGCATTCCTAAGAAAGCAAGGCATGTCGGAGAGCTTTGAAGTGTCGTGCAATGCGATGCTGAAGACGCACGGGAACGTAGGCAACAAGGATAGCGCCAGCGGCGAGCGCGATGTGCCGTCCTGGACCAACGCGAATCTTTGGTTTGCCTAGGAGCGATCTACAAAGGCTTACCCATGGGCTCTACCTGGAACACGGCGACGCACGCATGATTCTGCTCACTATGTACCGATAGATATGTCTCTATATGTCCCATAATATGCACATTTTATGTTGACCTCGCATCCCTGAGAGATAGGTTGTAAATGACATTGAAGTGATTGTATCAAGCGATGCCTGCCGCGTCGCAGCGGGTCGGCGCAGATAGGACTGATCGGAGTTGTCGGGGCTTCAATACGTGTTTGCCGGCAACGTGCACGCCCTTCACGTCACCGCGCCAGTCACGGCCGCCGCGTGGTCAGGCCCCCGGCAAACCTCATATGAGGTTATATCCAGCGGCCGGCCAACTTGGGGGTCCCGGCAGGTGCCCTCGGAGCCTCCAATATGGGGGTCCCGCATACCTACAACTTCAAAAAGCTCCCGGGGAGCGCCCGCTGCGCGGGAGCTATTGTAATGACTTCGAGCGCTAGTCGCCAAGTATTGTGGATATTCACTATAACAGCATGTATATCAGTCATCTTGGAGTAAGAATAACACTCTCAGGTACTGTCTCACTCTCTGGGAGCCATCCTAGCCGCACTGCAGACCTCAAAAAGCTTTCCAATTGGACCCAGGGCTGTCCCGGGTCACTGGTCAGGTCTTCGAACTTGAGGGTCCCGCCGCTTACATCCTCGCGTCCCAGAGGTAACTTGGGGGTCCCGCTCCTACATCCTGCGGCGCCTGCGGCGGGCAGTTTGGGGGTCCCGGCGGATACAACCTCTATAGGAGTTTGCCGGGGGCCTCGCGTGGTCCCATTGGACCCTCATACGGCCCTCCTGCTCTCATGGGACGGATTTTAGCTTGCCGCGCTCCGCGCACGTCTCGGAATTGTCCCGATTCCGCGGTGGTCGGAGCCGCTCGTTGTGACCTTACCCGCTCTCGGCCGCAAAGGCGCACGGTCTGCGCCGCGACTCACGATTTTCTCGTCTCTCAGAGTCTCTGACTTGGGCTCCGATAACGCTCCGGATTTTACGGTCTGCGCATGGGACGCGGCTTTCTGTGCTCTGTGACGCTCTGATTTTGAATCGTCTCCGAAGCTTTCTGGTCGCGGCCCGCCCGCGCGGCTTCCCTGACGCGCTGAAATAGCCCCGCTCCAACCTACTCTGAACCAGGTGCGAGGCATACAGTATTGACTCCCGGAGACTACTCTGGCGGCTTTATTTTGCGGCATTACAACTTCTGGAACTTGAAACGTCGCGCTCGAGGTCTATGTTTACCACAACCAGGCATACCCGCGGGACAACGCCCCTCTCGGAATCCGTCCTTGTGTTTCGGAGGGCTATTCCATTCGCCTGAGAACGTGTCGTCCTGCCGAGCTGCGGTCTCTGGCTGGCGCTCGTGTCCTTCGGTTGAACCGTTGCCTCTTCGCCAATGCGTTCCGCGGCACGTTCGTGCCAGCTCGGTTCCGAAGGGATCCGCGACGGCAACTCAGAAGTGGAACGGCATGTCGATCCGGTATCAGTCTCCGCCCGAGCTCACTACGGCCAAGGTCATGCTGGAAGCTGTCACCGTGGGTCGGCTCTTTATAGGGCGCCGCTCCCCGTCCGTCGCATTCCCCACTGTATCAATGTCGTCCATGCACGACGTTCACTTCGTGAACAACTGCCTGATGTGTACGTACTCTGTTCCGTACCTTAGCCATGCACCACAGACGCTGATAATCCGCGTCCTAGGTGTCCCCGTTGCGCTCTTCCTGTACGACTGGGGTGCGTACTTTCGTTGACGTACGAACTTCAACTTTACGCCTCTGGTAGCACTGACCTTCGGCGACGAGGTGGGCGGCCTGAACATATCACTTGGCGAGTGCTTATGCGTGGCAAGGTGGAGCTCATATGGGCGAGTCTTCCTGCTTCGTCCTGCGCGTAGCGCACCTGACACGGCCTACAGAATCGGAAGCTGAGCTGGAAGAGCGATCAGCCTATCTTCCTGCTTGTGAGCGTTTTCGTACTGGGCGCGATGTTTGATGACGCAAAGACCCCAGCTCCGCTATGGGACCCTGGCGCTCGTAGCCATGATGGGAGTCTTGTTTAAGCACGTTTCTGAACCCGTAAGCACCCTCTCTCGGGACCGATCTCCGTTCTCACCGCAGCCGTCGCAGGAGTGAGACTGGTGCCAGACGTGGTCTGGCTGTGATGTTGACTGCGTGTACACAGGCACAGACGCCAGACAATGGCGAGCATCGTAGGGACGCTCTTCATATTCGCCCTCGCGCAAGGTTGCGCGCACGAAGCTTTGCCTGTTAAACACGGATGCTGACCCATTGGGCAGTGCTTCTCCAAATGCGCGTCTACGTCATTTACGGCCGCTCGCGTGCTGTCTTGTGGACGAACCTGGCCCTCTTCGCCATCGAGGCCGCCATCATTATCTACTTATTCCTGCACTTGTTCTCACGCGCGAATTGTGGGTGAGGCCTTGCTCCGGCGGCTCGCTTTTCTCACCCGCTTTGCAGTGACGTGCCATACTGCATCCTGCAGCGCCTACCCGCGCTCCTTCGGCCTTGTCTATGTCGCCCGTGCGTCCCGTCGTGACTCTTCTAACAACTTTCGCTCATCTAGGATCCTCCTGCATGCGCAGCGCTTGTCTTCGAATCCTACCTTCTCGCTTTGGCGGCCTACAAAGCGTTGGCGCAGCGCAACCTGTATCGCTTCCCGGGGCATACAAGTATCCTCGGCGTTCTCATCCGCGGCTCGGTCGTTTACTTCGCACTGTACGCCATGGCATCATGCACCCTCTCACGCTGAAGCCATCGTAGCGTCGCTAGTGGCATGGCGGTATCGATGATCCTGTTCACGGCGGCGCCGGTGAGCTCTGACTGTCACGCATCGGATCTCAGCTGACTGAAAGACAGAAATACGTTAACTGGTTGGATCTGTGCGTGTGCCTGCGTCATGCAGCTTTCGAGAGCTAACTTGACCCGCGCAAGCAGACTGTCCGACGCGACAGCAAGCATCGGCGGCACTCGTCTGATCCTCTCCGCGCGCGAGGCCCTCCTCCGGCCTGCAACACAAACGCACCCTCCGACCGTGACGGATTTGTGCATCGCGTGCCCCAGCTCCGGCTCGGGCGGCGTAGGACCGTTGCGGCGCGGGAAGCCCGTCGAGGACAGTGAGGCGTCCTACATTAGATTCTAGAGGCAAGCCGCCGCGCCGCGCCCATTACTCTACTTGATGACGGGAATACTGTACTCGCACGTCCACATGCCGCGCTGTCCTTGTCTTCAATGTGGCACAGCGTCTCTTCTCGAATCCCTACAGTACTGAAACCCTCGTCGGGTCTACCACGTACTCGCACTAGCCGTACCGCTGCTGTCACTTCCCATCCCGCGACGCGACCCGTCGGCCTCGCGCGCTTTCCGAAAATCACCGCGCACGGAGTAGGTCGCGTCGCTGTCGCGCAATGTCGCAGACAGGGACCCACGCGCAATTGGCAGCCGAGGCTGGCGCACAGCCTGCCGCGTGGAGATGATGAGCCGCGTGCCCCCAATGCTCGCCGTCGTGTCGGAGAGCCTGCGTGTCATTAGACATGAACTGATTGACGGCTCAGCGGCGTGAGAGACGTACAGGTCGAGCCAGTCGACGTATTGCTATGAGGAAAAATCCCGCGTCAAGGCTGGGATATCGTGGGAATGCTCTGCTCACCGGTGCTGCGAAGAATATGATGATCGCGAGCGCAATCGCGCTCGCGACGCTGCCGCGCTCGATGTGTGACGAGCGAGATACAGGGAGATGGATGATTCACTTACAGCGCGAAGTAGATGACTGAGCCGCGGATCAGGACGTCGAGGATGTTTGTAGGACCCAGCGAGCGAAAGCTCTCCCGCTGAACCCAGGTTTTGTACGCCGCGAGCGCGAGAAGATACGTTTCAAATGCGAGCGCTACCGGGAGCCGTGAGCGTGAGGATGGCGCGAGGTCCAAATGAGGCACAGACGAGCAACGTAAACGAGGCCGAACGAGCGCGGGTAGGCGCTGCACGTCTCAGTGTGGCAGGTCACTGTCGAATGTATCAGGGGCTAGGGAAAACCAGGCACGGCATATGTAGGTGGGAGTGTACATACGATTGGCGTGCGAGAATAGGTGCAAGAAGACGAATGTGCTGATGCCAATCTCGGTGATCATGAGCGCGAGGTTCGTCCACAGGATTAGGCGAGAGCGGCCGTAGATCACGTAGACCCGAAATTGGAGGAGCACTAGCACCCCAGCTGAGCTGGCCGCATCGGGGAACGTCCGTGTGCCACGGACCTTGTGCAACGGAGAAGATGAGAATCGTGATGGCGATACTCGCCATAGTGAGTCGTCGATGTCTGCAGCAACTGATGTGAGTACCAACGCGGTGCGTGGAGGATCAGTTCTCACTCCTGCAAGGGCGGTCGGTGAGAGCTCCGTGGCGCGTCAAACATGACGGACGTACGGCTGCAGAGGTGTGTTTGTCGAACAGGGAACCCAACATGCCGATGGACGCCAGGGTCCCGTAGCGGAGCTATGGACTGATTGTCACCAAATACTCAACAGAGCGCCAATGTCGGGCTGCGCACAAGCAGGAAGATAAGCTGGACACCCCGCCCGCTCAGTTTGCGTCGCTGACCGCCGCGTCAGACGGCCGCAAGGAATGAGGGTGATTCACTCGCCCATATCAATTCGACCTGAAAGCGAGGTCACAGGAAGCTCGAGCGACGGAAACTAGAACGCACCTCGTCGCCAAACGTCAGGGCTATAGCTGTCAGTTCGCACCTGCTGCTCGCAGGGTCTAGTACAAACGACCCACCCCAGTCGTAAAAGAACAGAGAAACAGGAATACCTGTCAGGTGAACCCTCAGCGAGGGCGAACAGAGGGACTGCGCGTGCGTACACGTCAGGCAGTTGTTCACGAAATGAATCTGTTGAGGTGAGGGCATTGGTGAGCGTGTATCTGAGTGAAACGCCGACTTGAGCCCTAATAAGTCTGAGGAAGCGCTTCACAGCCTCGGTGGCAGGACCGTCCATATCCGTCGTCCAGGCACTGCTAGTACACCGGACTGCAGATCGGCATGTCAGGCCATAAATGGGCATATGTTCCATCTCCTACAGAGATTGACAAACACTAGGCGTCGCCGGAAGGGGTGAAGATCTGGTTTTTGAAAGGATGAAACCGACGTATGTAGAGCCACGTACTCGCCTGACGACTGAGGAATGGAACAGGCACAGAGGAAGAGTCTGGTTCAAAGTACAATTATTAACGAGTATTCGTTCAATCTTGTTTGCAGACAGTACTTACCGTCTGAACAACCACTATTACCGATGCGCCTGCTTGGACGCGGCCCCCAATCGGGAGAGACAGGCACCTCCAGTGCATCGGGTTCCTCCGTCCGTCCTATGTATCTATGTCCGAGATACTCTCCTAGGCGTCAGACGAGATGATGTGCCTATTAAATACTCACAGTAACGCCTGGCTGCATGAGAAGGCCGGCCACTTCCTCGCACAGAAGCGTTCAGAGTTGGTACGTCTGGGGCCGCGACGCTGAGTGACAATAAAAACAATGTCAGTGACCCATTATATATGGATTTCATATGCTTGACACGTGAGTTTGATTATTCTCGACATTTTCGATCGGAAACAACAACGAAGTTGATCGCGGAGTTAGCGGAGCTCGGCTTCTTCTTCCCGACCGTCCGCACCCGGCACAGCCAACCTCGTCGAGCGCCAGGCGGCATGCTTGAGCATGGCGCAATACGCGCCGCACCTCCATAGCTCAGTCATGAGCCGTTCCTGGTCTCGCGGAGCTCCCCGGGCATGGTCAGAACGGCGTGCATCGCGTTTTTGCGCCACTTGCAGTTTCGAGGTCTTTGCTGCACTCTCTGGCCGGGAAGGGCATTCAGCCAAAAATGGCTGAGTGCTTTTCTTGGGATCTTGCTACGACCCCGGAGCACTGCGATTTCGCCTGGCTCCGAACGGCCATTGTCGGGACCCGTGCATTCTAGAACTGGAACGCGGCTGCGTTTTGCTGCTTCCGCATCTATCTGATGGAGCACCCGGGTTCCATAGATTGCCAACGAAGCCTGCAACTCTGTGGGATTCGATTGGTCCAGGGTTTTACATCCTTCTGAACGCACGGTTCATATCCAGAGCATGGACATAGTATGCCTGACGGCGCTGGAAACGAACACCGAGCAATATATTCGCCGACTCACGCCATTCTGGAGTCCGGACACGTCGCAGTGGCGTATTGCATGCACAACTCTGCACCGGTGCCGCTGTGGTTCATTCGAGCTTGCGATCCCTGCAGGATCGACCGGCAACGCGGGACTTGCTGTGGCTGTCCGGTCACACGACGGAAAAGTGGCTTCTTCTACCAAAAGTGGCGCGGCACCGAGGACACAGTGCAAAGGGTACAGATCCATTTCCGTGATGTACTCCCGCGGCTAGCCGTATCTCGCTTCTGACATGTTT
This sequence comes from Auricularia cornea, assembly GCA_030578095.1. Classification (NCBI taxonomy): domain Eukaryota; kingdom Fungi; phylum Basidiomycota; class Agaricomycetes; order Auriculariales; family Auriculariaceae; genus Auricularia; species Auricularia cornea. The sequence goes on along the minus strand of JARLTE010000005.1, from coordinate 4,687,278 downwards.
TCGCCGGCCGTGTTCCGACTCAGCGCCCAGGGAAGGCCGTTCTAATAGCCGCGGCCGTTGTGCCCCCATGGGTCCCGGGTCTGAAGCTCTTTCGTCGCCTACCATTGCGCCCATGCTGCCCGAAGGACCAGCCTCTGCCACTAGCCTGGTTAATTCGTGTCTCATCTGTGAGTCCAACGTTTCTGCTCCATTTCCGCTTTCTTTGCTGATGCTTGTCTAGTTTTCCCCTTTACGCTCTTTGTATATGACTGGCGTGCGTGGCAAATCCGATGCCGGTCAATGCTGAGGCTCATTTTGTGCAGTCATCACTCTCGGGGACGAGGTGAGTACATCACCGTCGCGCCGAGATGGGTTTCATTTTCTCCTCCAGATAGAATTCATTTGGGTGCGTCGCGAGATACACGATCACCCGTGCCATCGCGCTTACTCCCTCATCAGAGCCTGCGACCGCGGCGCAAGCAACTACTGTTCCTCGCGGTGCGCTCGCGGCCGAAAGGACAGGCCGGCGCCGACTGACGGGGCCTTAGCTGCGATACGGAACGTTGTCCTTCATGACGCTGACGGTCGTGTCACTTTTTCCTGGCCACAAACACGTATGTCCCATATTTCTATGTGCGGTTCGTGGGCTCATGCTTGAGTCAAGGGGTTTGGCACCGTCCTCTGCGCCGGCGGTTCGCCCTGACGCACACTCCTCGCAGAATCCGCATCAAGGCATGGGTGAGGGAGGCGGTTATGTGCACGATTGTCATCACTGTGCACGGTACGTACACGGACAGTCCCTCACGGGCGCTGAGCGCTGACGCCCCGTCTACGTTGACAGTCATACTGCAACTCCGGATCTACATCATGTACAGCCGCTCGCGCGTCATCCTCTGGACGAACGCTGCGCTGTTCGTCGCGGAATGCGCGATCACAGCGTACCTCGCGTTTCGCTTCTCGTCGGAAATTGCTCGTGCGTCTGCATCTCAGGCCTTCCGGGCGTCTGCGCCGCTGAGAAGACATAGCGGATCCGCGGGACCCGTGCCCGACATGCATCGCCTTCCCGCGCGCGTTCGGGTTTGCCTACATCGCGCGTGCGCCCTCGCTGGAGTGGACCTGCGTTCGCGCTCTTGACTCTCGCCGCAGCGCTCGCATTCGAAGCATACCTCGTGTTTCTCGCCGTGCGAAAAAACTGGATCGGCAGACCGCACGGGACCGGGCGGACGCTGGGCGTCTTGATCAGGGGCTCGGTGCAGTATTTCGCGCTGTAAGCCCCTGCGGCTCGAAGGAGGCCTGTCTCATCGATTTACTCACCGGCAGCGTCGCGTCCGGGCTCGCGATCGCGATGATCATGTTCGCTGCTGCGCCGGTGAGTGTGCTCTTGAGGCGTTGCGGGCTCTCGTGCTGAATCCCGACCCTCCGCCGCCGCAGAAGTACGCATTGTGGGTTGACCTGTACGTGTGTCGCGGAACCGCTAGGCGGAACAGATCCCTGAGACTACGTCATGCAGGTTGACGGACGCGACTGCGAGCATTGGCGGCACGCGTCTCATCATTTCCGTGCGTCGTGTTCTGCTGCACCCTCCTGTGTCTGCGTCGCGCTGCGAGCGGGGGAGCTCGCAGCAAACGTTGTGTCCTAGTCAGCTTGTGTAGCGCGGTCATGCGCCAGTAGAGGTGTGGGTGAATGCTTACTTTGTCGTCGCAGAGAGCACGCAGTCCCATTAGGCTACGAGACATACAGTGTGGGGGGATACGTGACCATTTGATAGGCCGCGCGACCCGCAAGACGGAGAACGAAATGTTCTCTGGGAATTAGAACACTTGGTTTCAGCGTTACTGCAGGCTGAAATACCTTCATTGAGACATTGGACCGAGAAGGCCGGGGTCCGTGAATGAGCGCCGACGGGGTTTCAAAGCGGGTCACGGGCGTCAAAAGCCGCCGGCAGCGGCGCTGACGCGGCCTTCTGTATCCCGACTACACGATATTCGCCACCCTAGTCCGTTCTACGCTTTCTGGGCTGTGGTGAACGTGTTCTGCGCCGCGCGGCTCGGTTACAGGCGGTTCTACGCGCTGCACCCCGTCCCAAGGTCACGTGCCCTTCCCGAAACCCCTTGGAGTCCATCGCACGTCCCACGCAATGTCCAGCAGCATCCTCAACTCACTGGCGGACACTTTCTCTCATACCACTCGCCTCCTGGGCCTGCGTGTTCCTATTCCCACGATCATAGGGCCCTGCGTCGCCTGCCGATCGCTCACGAGGATACGCACGCGCTGCCTCCGATCGGCCGTTGCCTGTGGACCTTACGGATAAGTGGCAGCCTGGCATCCATCTGGTCTGGCAGGACAGCGACTTCTGCGTATTCCAATGCATGGTTTGTGTTACGGACGGGTGGCCAGTACGGCCCAATAGCGAGTTTGCGATTGCCGGTTTGACCGCATCGGCCGTTTGCGGTAATTTAACCGCTTTCTCAAACAGCTCAAATAGCGAGAGAACAACCACAGCAGACTCCAGTTTATGAGGTTAAACATTCAGAGTGTACGCAAGGAGTGAGCTTAGCACTAACACTGGGTGTCCTGGTGGAGACCGGACAGTGCCCGGATGGAGCCGCGCGAATTCATACTGAACCCAAATGCAGCACAACCAGCCCAATGATTGTACAACAAGCCATTTAGATTGCCCTTCCCACATAATAGAGCCCATAAAACCGAAGCCGCGCATCAATCTCAAGGGCCGATAGGGGATCGGGACTTTGTAAGCGACTCAGACGGTCCCACCTGCGAGTGAAGTAACAGATAAAAGCCGCCTTATGACCTAGAATCGCTGTTCTGCTACCTCAGCGTCGTGCTGCACCGACTCCCTGGCAGCCGCAGAGCTCGCGCCGCTCGGAAAGTCTGGTTGAGCATGTAGACGTAGGCCCGTGGGCACTCGCGATGAGCAGACGAATTGTAAATGCACACGGGTACATTGCGCACAGTAACATGCCTTTTGATGGCTGGAGGCTGTCTGCAGGCCCGTGGTGAGTGAAGGGAAGTAAACCGGTCAATTTGATCCGGTCAAATCCACGCAAACGTGCGATGCGGTTAAACCCGCAATCGCAAATTGGGTAATGCCCGAGGCTTATAAGCCGCCACCACTCTATTGTTCCTGTACCGGCTCACGGTGAGCTGTGAGCTTCATGCGCCCAGTCGCTCGTGCTCTTGGCGTATCGGGCTGTGTAGCTGTCTGCCGTGGCCATACGCCACGATCAATTCATTTCCGGAAACGTGACGTGACGGCCTGGCGCAGCACGGTACCGCGACTATCCTGTCGGCCCTTCGCTCGCACGACATATAATGCACTTAAATGACATATACTGTACCATGCCGCTGGTATCCTCTGTTACTGTCTGTTGCAGCAAGAGCGGAACTGTGGTCTGTAGCTGATGCGGCGTGGGGCATCGGGCCGCAGCGTGGTACGAACCCAGCTGAGGAAAAGATGGTCGCTCCGGATCAGGACTCTCCCCTCTTCCGCCAGCAACGTCCTTTGCTCTGCCCCGCTTCCATGGACGACTCGGAAAACGCAATGAGCCATCGCGAGGCTCAATTGACCCACATCTCGACATCGATCCAAGACCACGAACTGGCGCACTCGCAATTATCCAGGATCGCGCCTCCCTGGTCGTCGCCGTTCCCTCAGTACGACCCCTGGCAGCTCGGGGACGATACGCTGTGGTCGCTGGGCTATGGGCGACCAATCCCGCCCATGAACATCGACGTGCTCGGGAAGATTTTCGTCACTTGGCGGGACGTTGATACAACGCGGCGCTGTGTCCCGCACCTCGCCTCAAGCGTCTGCAGACTGTGGCGCGCAGCCGCACACCGCACTCCCCGTCTCTGGACGGTCATCGACTTCAGCTTCCAGTGCATGTCGAACCGGCCCGCCTGGCTCGAGTACCACGCCTGCTTCGCGCGGCATGCAGGCGCGCTTGGCTACGTTGTCGAGCTGTCGCTTGACGTTGAGACAGTGCCGGCCGCGGACCGCGTATGGGACGACTTCTCGACGACGATCCTTGCGCAGGCGCGCATTATCAACGTCGAGGTCCTCGTAGCGCGCCCCGACGCCAACGTCCTCATCGGATTATCGCTCCCTCGTCTCCTGACTCTCCGTGTCCACGAGAGCAAGCGCCTGCACGATTCAAAGGCGCTAGAAGACCCTGCGACTCCCGAGTTCGAGATTTTGGTAGACGCTCCAGGCATCCAACACCTGGAAATGTGGATGGTCAACATGACGGCCCCCGAAGACGACGGCGCCGACGGCGACAGTGCCGATGTTGATGCTGCCGACCTTGACAATGACGACGACGCCGAAGACGGCAATGCTGGCGACGACGAGATAGATGACAGCGCTGCCGGGGTAGACACCCTATCCCGTATTTCCTCGCTCAACATGTCGTGCGCAGACCTGGGCCTGCCTTACTTTCTCTACCTTGCGTCCTGCTGCACACACGTCACGGAATTCACGCTCCGGACCGATCGTCTGTGGTTCGAGGCCGTCAAGCCGTTCGTCTGGCACAGCCTGGAGTTCCTCCGCGCCACAATCCAGGATGTCCTCGACGGCGAGTTCATTCCGACATACATGAAACTGCCGAGCCTCAAGACGCTGGAGGTGGATGACAACGGCTACAACTGGGACTTCTGGCGGCATTTTACCGAGGTCTCGTGCCCAGCCCTCACCCACCTTTGCGTTCTGAACCTCGACGTGGACACCAAGAATACGTTCACTGACTCCATGGGCGGCCTCTCGCGGCTGAAAAGCTTGACCTTCCGCGACTTTTGGCTCGATGAGTCTCTTGTCACCCGCCTGGTCGAACCAGGACCAGATATGGAGATTCCTTTCCCCACCCTCCAGTCCATTACGTTCGAGGACGTATGGCCCGTACGCGGGTTCGAGTTTGCAGGCATTCACGCGGGCTTACGGAAGCGCTACGCGTACCTGGCCAAGCATCGCCTCTCCGGTCCGTTCTCCTGGACTGTCAGGTCCTCCCGTGTTTGCCGTGACAAGATTGTTCAGCATCTGCGAGAGAAGCTTCAGCAGGTTGTGTTCCGGTACAACGAGGAGGAGTTGCAGAGGTTCCAGACGAAACGTGCTTGATTTTCACTTCGTGCGAACTCTTGTACTCAAATATCTGTAAGTGTAACCTTGTAGATGGACGTCTGACAGTCAGCAGAGCATATGCGCAATCCAATGTATTGTATGTCTAAGTCTCACCATCCGATCCTGCCGCCCGGGCAAGATTCATCGGTCTCATTTGGGCTAACGCAGATATACGCCGACTGCGTGACGTTTCACCAAGCGGCCCGGCACTGAAAGGTGGCCCCTTGAGAGCCTACGGCCGAACGGGCACCCTTGTTCATTCCCAGGAATGCAGAATGTCTGATAAGGCCGTACCTCGGCGCAAGAAATGGGATCAATTGGCACAGAAGAACTAGATAGGCACCCCAAATGTAACAAGATGCAGCATCCGGTCCTTGTAACGAGCTATGCCAACGATGCAGCGGATCTCGATCCGGACTTGTTCTCGAAACGGGACGCGCGCCATTACTGGCACCCGTCCGGGCGGTTGGAGAGGCACTGGACGGTGCAGACGCCGTTCAGGTTGGTGTTGAGCGTCCTCCCGGAGCGTCCGTTGGCGACGCACGAGTTGAACGTCTTGTTCGCCGCGCTGAGCAAGTCGCGGATGTGCAGCCCGGAGACGTTGCTCGCCCAGCTGACGCAGCACTGGAAGCCGTTGGTGACCTGGCAGAGCGAGCGCGCATCCGAGGAGAGCGGGTTGTTGCCGTTCGAGGTGAGGACGTTGATGAGGTTGATGCACGCCTGCGAGGAGGGCACGTTTGAGCCGTCGCAGAAGACGTCGTTTGTGCCGCACGCGAGGGCGCTGAGATTGCCGTTGGGAGCGGCGGCGGCGGCGGCGGCGGCGCCTTTGGCAAGGCCGTAATGAACCAGAGGGCCGGACGACGTGTCCTCGGTCTTGAGCACCACCAGCTTCTCGACCACGGCGGCTGAGGAGGGCCGGGGCCCAGCAGCTGCGAAAACCTGGGTGGCAAGGATCGCCGCCGCGACGAGGAACTTGGTGAGGAACATGACGATTCGCTGTCGACGCATTTGTCAACGTTCCCGGTCGTGCATCTTACAAGACGGCGCACGTACCTTGAATGAGCTGGGAATGCAAGGGAAAGAGCAGCTGTTGGGGCCGTTCTGGATATTCAACGTTCCACAGAGCCTGCTTTATACCTGCCCTCCGGCCCTCCGCAATCGACCCGGAGCGCTAGCGACGCGGCGAATAACGCAAGCTCCGGACAGTGCGCTTGGGAATCACCGGGATTCCGGCGATTTGAGGCGTTGTTATTCCCCAGGAGACGCTTAGGATGCGGTCTCGCATTAACTGCCGATATGAACACCGGATGTTTGGTTTCGATCGAACGGCGTTCCCTGGCCGTACGAGTGCCCATCATCCTGTCAAAACGGCAATGCCGGGTGTCAAGATTCACTGGTTCCTGTGGACCCATGGTCATCCGATCTTACAACTCAGGGACTGTTTGGCGCCGTTGTCTCAGAAGCACCGGGACTGAGATAAGGGGTCAGACGCCTGGGATATATCGGAAAGGGCGTAGGAAGATATCAACGTACACGCTAAGGAGGGATAACCGGTGAGATCTCACGTGCTCCTGTGTCGCTTTCACCCAAGGAACACAATGATTTCGAGCGCGCGATCCTGATTCAAACTTCCCCCAGCTGTACCAGCTGACTACCTATTTCTTCCATGGCGTAAATGCGGGCAGAATATTATACCTAAGGTCGTTGAGACAGCCATCTAGTGAAGCGGCAGAGGCGAGAGATCGTTGACATCTTAGCTATTTTCGATACGCGAACGCTACAACTACGGGCTTTAGTTGAGCTTTCATTGATCTGTAGTGCGGTGGAGCGGGAAGCGGTCTATTTCAGCTCTGACGCTGATTTGGCGCTTCAACAACTGCGTGCATGTTCGTCCCATCACTGTCACCAGGTTGATCAACCCGAGCAGCGCGAGCGCGTCAGCTGATCCTGGGTCATTAAACACCCTGTATCCAATGCCGGAGTCAACCTCATCCTGAGTGCTATTGTGCGACACTGAAAAGTCGCGCTGTACCCTTCTGATCACGTCGCCGATCTCCTGTTGTCTTCAATTGTGCGTTTCGGAACCGCCCAGGAGATCTAGAATGCGCTTCATCGCCCGAGCCTGGAGAACAGTAATATCCGTTCCTGGGAGTCAATATACGGCTTCTCCGCTGGATTCCCACGCTCTGACCAGGCGATACTCGGGATTCGCACTGATCCGCTCCCGATGAGTGCGTCTCGGAACAGACGCCGGAGAAAGAGCCCTGGAAGTGTAGCTCTCAACCTTTAGATTATGATTGTAATTTTCCTTCCATAAATCTATTTTTATACGCTCCGGATTCTCGACCGCAGCGATGCGATGTGCTAGAACAACGCCGGAGGTATATATTTCCTACTCCGCGCCAACCTTTCTCCGCGACACGTTTCTCCGCTCCGTTCAGCTCAGAGTTGCGCGTTTCTATGCGCATCGCCGTGTTACAGTCTATATGGGGCTCATTCTGCTCTGGTTGCATCTCTCTCGCCCCTCAGGCAAATGGCCCGGCTGTTCCAGAAATATCCGAATGGTCCCGCACAGCCAGCCAGATCAACGCCGTACCGACCGCACGTCCATCTGCTCGCGCATGTGCCTGCCTCCGTATCCCTAGCTGTGTTCTGCCTCGTGTCGTCCGCTCTCGGTTCGTCTGTTCGGATTTCCGCCACTCAGCCGACGGTGTTACTGGCAACGAATTAGAGGGCATGGGCTCAAAATTCAGTATACTACGAGCACTTCTAACGCGTTTATGTCTGCTTGGCGACTCGCTGTCGTGATTCGTGGAAGATAAATCCAACGGCAGCTATTTGCCTACACCAACATTGCGCGCTTCGAAGTGCGGACGACGTCCGGTTCCACGGAATTCCCCACTCGAGCTTCTTACAGCCCTGTGGTTGTTCTGCACCCGGCCCTGCAGCTCGAACACCGGGTTTCACGCCTGTACCCAGCTTCTCCGGCTTTCGCGATGCTGTGCTGCGTGCTACTCGTGGTGCACTTGCTTCCCGGACTCGTATTGGGGAGAGACGGGCACTCTCCGAGAGTCTCGCGCCGTCAAAACCGGTATACCTCGCGAGATAGTTTGTCCCGCCTGCTCTCGTCAGTGACTCGTGACCTCGTTAGGATACTGGTGCCGATGCTTCGATGCGGCCACCGTGCATGGCGGTGCACGGGTGTGCGGTCCGGCCGCGCCTCTGCCACGCACTGCGCAGTCTGCGCGTGTCCGGGAAAGCAGAGGGACTGGAGGAAAGCCTGCTGGCCCGCCGCAAGATGCAAACTCCGGTATCGTCGCTTTCCAACTCTCCACATTATGCGTTTCACGCGCCCGTCGGTCTCCACAGTCTGCAATGCAGCGACCCCAGTTTTAGGCATTGCGCGCGAGGCTACGGATGGCCTGGGGATTGCCGGTCAGGTTTTTGCGGTCGTCTCGCAGATTGCTACTCTGGCGCAGGTCCGTACACGACGTCGAGATCCTTTTGGCCGGCCATAAGGCTGATGCCTTTCCGGGTAGAAAATCGACAAGCAACGAGACTCGCTCAGAGAGCTGGTGAAGAAGTCGCGGGAGCTGGCCACGGCGATCGCCAGAGCAGTTGGCAACCGCACGCCCCCTGAGCACCTTGCCCCCACTCTCACGCGGACGCTCAGGCACGCCTCAGATGAATCAATTGACGATCACTGATAGCGCAAGTAGTACGCTTCAGGAGGTGCAGGACTTTATGACGTCCTACACGAAGAAAAGCCGCTTCAAGAGATTCTTGTCCCATTTAACTTCCGTGCCCGAGGAGATTGAGCGCCTGAAGCTTGCCCTGACCGACGTACTGGAGGAGCTCCAGGTACGTCAACTATGCGACGTTCCAGAAAGCACGCGTGTTGAGTCAACGACAGATGGTGGCGGCACTCGACACCAATCTCCGCGCCGTCTCGACAGAGGCGAAGATTGACGACAACATGCGCTGGGAAGGACCGGTGCGTCGTCGAAAGGTCGTCAGACGCCACCAGCAGTCTTACTGTCCCAGATTCGTAGACTGCACGACGGGCTGATGGACAAGGGCCCGCTCCTCTTCACGCAGTCGCTGTTGGAGCACGGTCCCCTCGTCAAGTTTCATTCCGCCAACGTCAAGACCACCGAAGAATCTGCCGGAAAGGTTCTCATTGTACGCTTCGTCGACAAGCCGTCTATACCTTCAGGGGACGCCCGGAACGTCGTCGCCCAAATGATGAACGAATATGACGAGATGATGAAAGAACTCTCGTACGTCCGTAACCGCACTGCCTGTAATGCGGAACGCTGGAGAGTTCCAGGAAAACGTCGACCAAGCATCGCCACGTCCTCACCATCTATGGGCGCACCAGCGGAGACCCGTTGGATCGCACGACGGCGCTGGATCTGGACCCAGGTGAGAGTGCGGTGTTGGCGATCTTCTTCTAACTTGCATATTCACCACCGCTAGTGTTGATCTCTGGGACGACGTTCGTTCAAGAGCGTAAGGAAACTAATACAAGCTCCGGGATTGTGCGTGTTTTCTTTGGGAGCAACTGCGTGATCCTGACACCCGACGCAGGCGCTCAAGTTGATGGTTTGCGTCTCGCTCTGTCTCCCATCAAAGCCATTACTGACCAGCGCACAGGATGCCGCGGCCCATCTCAACCGTCATGGGATAGACTGGGTGCCACAGAACAAAGAAGTGCGCGTCAATCAACACGGCGAGCCGATAATCGGACTCGACATGGACCTGCGCAAGAGGGTCGCGGAGAAGGCTGGCCAGGTGTACCAGACGCAGATGGACACCATTTTTATCGTGTGTATTTGCTGCCCGCCTTCAATGCCACGTTTAATCACCCCGCCCAGCTCTACGAGAAGCTTCCGACCTGGGAGATTCGCGAGCAGATCAAGGAGGTCCGATACCGTCTGGCCATGGGCCTGCCCTCGATGACCAGGAACAACCCGACGGATGCCCCGAGCGCGCGCTCGCTCTCGCAGATGCTGGCGACCCTGACGCGCGCCCGCAAAGTCTCGATCGTCATCCCGAAGTCCGACTTCCTGACCTACTTGGAGCTCCCCAACCTGCGGCTGAACGGCGAGGACGACTACCTCTCGAAGGTCACCACCGTGCTCGGCAAGCCCGCGCCGTTCCAGCCGTCCATCTGGGCGCGCATCATGACTCTGCTCGCCAAGGGAAGCGACTGCACGGAGTTCCGCGCAGACTATTGCCCGTCGGACGACGGCGACAAGTTCGTCGGTGCGTGCACTCAGAGCTGCGGTGATAGTTAATGACGCTGTTATCATGTCTCTCAGTGATCTGGCTGGATGCGGGTCGCAGCACAAACGTCTGGCTCCACATGTACCACGTTGATATCCCTGACAGCCGACGTGACGCTGCCAGAAAGGCATTCAATATCCCCTCCCCACCCGACATGCATTCGCCGTCTATAAGACTGTTATAATTTCGCGCTGCCCCCCAACACACATGACCGACATGTCCCACATCTTTTGTCATTTTGCGTTGTCGTACTTGCGCTGTAGGCGCCTATAGACATTCGACCTTTTCCCGAGTCCTTTGTAGCCATTCGTTCATCGGTTAGGATGGAAGGCAAGAGCAGCGCGCCACAGACCGACGTATCTCTTCCAAGCATATGGTACAGTATGTAACATCGACAGACGACGAGGTGACCATCCGCACTGGCTCGGTAGCTGCTTTAATCTTCACCCCCAAGCTCAATCCGGTAGCCAGGGATGTGGGGAAGAGCATCCGCAGCGATTCCGTTTTGCAACCCCCGGAGAATGACGTGGACGATTGGGTGATGATACCGCGGAGAGAGCGAGTCCGCAAGCGTCTCCAGGACGTCTCGCACGCGTTCGTCTGTGAGTGGATGGCATGCAGTGGTGCCGACCACGACGTCAATGCGCTCTAGCGGCGACTGGCCCAGCGCTCGCAAGCACGGGAGCAACGAGGCGGGGAACACCGGGTCCGGATCGCCGTACACGATGCGGTCGATCACGGACTGGTCTTGGGGGACCCACATCTGCACCACCACCGTATGCGTGCGGAGCTCGGCCAGGGTAGGCGTGGGCGCCGGAGAGAAGAGCGCGTCGAGCACCGTGACGGGCGCGCGCAGGACGCGCAACGCGCCGAGCAGCGCGGCGTGCGGGCGGATGATCCCCGCGAGAGTGGCCGAGAGCACGTCGTAGTTGACCTTCGCACTCCAGCCCCGGCGGCGGACGAGGGTGAATTTGCGACCGTCCGCGCGTGTCGTCTCGATGGACGGACTCCCGCGCCCTGCGTACTGCGTCACGACGAGCGTCTCGGCGCCCGCGAACATGGGTGAAGCGTCCGCCGGGATGGCCTCCATGTGTAGCAGAATGCGCGAGAGCGCGGGATTGGCCGGAGCCCAGGCATGCACGTAGAGCATGATATCGCATGCGTACGGCCCGGTCGAGCGCAGAGTGAGCGACTTCAGGCGAGTCGGTGTCCCCGAGGAGAGCGGCAGGTAGTGCGAATCGGAGAGCCCGTCTAGTTCCAGGTGTTCCAGCAGGGGACAGACCGAGAAGAGGTTGGCGAGCAATCCCGGATCGTGTTGGTGGTAGGAAACGTCGGAACAGAGGGAAGTAACGGACCCCAGGGCGGGGCAGGAGGGTGGCAAAGTAAGCGGGTAGAGCTTCAGAGCGCGCAGACGTCCGGTGTAGGCGGCTCGGGAGCAGTAGGTGTTAGATGTGTAGGTCCGGGATCATGATGTACATCCGTGTGGGATTAGGCTCCGATAGACTCTCTCTTTCCCGTGCACTCCGGCCACCCGAGCCTCCCTCACGTGGTGATCACCGTGAGATTCGAGGTTACGGCCTTCCACTCTGGCAGACCAACGCTTCGTTACACCGGCGGCGCAGACTGGCGCACAGCATCTAGCTTTTTTCAACAACGCAGGCTTAACGCGGACCCGGGACCTGCCACCGCACCTTGCGCCCGACGTGATGCAAACACTCGACCTTCGTGACCTCATAGGGGACGATGCGGAAGAAGCGCAAGCGTGGATGCGCGATTTCAAGAAGCACATGCTCGTGCATACTCTGACTTTGACGGCGGCGCGGCTGCCGGAGGCGCACGCACGCGCATTCCCGCTCCATATCGCGCCGGGATCGGAGGCGGAGACCTGGTGGAACGGGCTCACGAATGCAGAGCAGGGCGCGTGGGTCAATATACAGCTCCGATTCGACGCCAAATGGCCGCCCGTGCAGGCTCGCGCGGTGCCCATTACGGAGGTCATCGATACGTTTCACGCGCACGTCTTTGACGTGAGCGAGATTGAAGCGCGCATACCCACCGGGATCGGCAACGGGACCCGGAACGCGCACACCGTGTACGCGGAAAAACTGAAGACATTGGGCAACAAGTCGACGCTGCCCGACGCCGTACTCATCCGAGCGGCCGCCAAGCAGATCCCGCAGGCCATGGCAGAGCTGATGCAGCCGCACAACAGCTTGCCGTGGGAGGCCTGGTGCACGCGGCTGGGCGAGCTCGACGTCGAGCTCATCAAGTCAAAGCAGGCGTTTTTTGATAGGATCGAGGCGCTAGAGACGCATGCTGCGACGCCTCGGCAGCCGACCGTCCAGCAGTATGCACAAGCCCGCTACGCCAACCCCGCCCCGATGCAACCGCCCTGGACGACGCCAGCGGCGCAAGCGGGACAAGCGATGCAGGAGACGACGCCGCCGCCGAAGAATGCGGCGACACTCGCCCGCGCCGAGCAAGAGCGCCGCGAATGGGCCGCGCGCTACCCTGACGGCCGCGCGTACGCGAGCCGCCAATACCCGCTGACGCCGGGCACCGCGCCCGCAGCGACTGGCTGCACGAGGTGCGGCGAGCCCGAGACACCGTCGCACACCCGCTACTCGTGCACGGTCGCCAATCCGCTGCCCGAGCTGGAACAGAAGTTCCGCGCAAACGTCAAGGCGACGATAGCGCGCTCGGGGCAGCAGGGAAGGCCGGTGCCCATGACGCCGGGCGCGTTTGGGACGCCGCGTGGATACAGCACGCCGACGCGCGGCCGCGGACAGTGGTCGACGCCGCGCGGGGGATTCAGCGGACGCGGAGGATGGCAGGGACGCGGCGGATGGGCGCCCGAGACGCCCGCGCCGGCGACGCCGTCCCCGCTGCAGCAGGTCGAGCTCGAGGAGGAGGTCGACGAGGAGGTCGAACTCGAGCTGGACGGCTACGTGCAGGGAAATGGCGAGGAGGCGGCGTGAGCGAGCTAGCGCCGCCTCCGACCCAACGCTCATACGCGCGTGCGGTGGACACGCCGCGCGTCGTGCCGCCGAGCTCGAGGACACCAGGCAATGACGGCAATGGAGCGGCCGGGGCACACGCTAAGGACATTCAGCGGGGGTTAGCGTTATGCGCCCCCTCGAGGGGAGTTTCACATCCAGTATACGTATGGGACCGCGAGCTGAATACCACCCTTTTTTCCTATTCGTGCACCGAGCCGTTCGAGCTCCTGAACATACAAAACGAAGGCGACGACCGAGCAGTGCCGTTCCAGCACGAGGCGACGTTATGGGGAGCGGTGACGGACGAGAATGGCGAGCGGAGGTGCGCCAAGGCATGCGCGACAGTCGACGGCGGCGGCATGATCAATGTCCTCGACTGGACATTCTACGACGGCAACCGGATGCGGCTGGGGCGCCTGCGCAAGTCGACGGCGCGCGCCAGAGTCGCCAACGGCGCTGTGGTGGAGTCTGTCGGCCGCTGGGTGGGCACGGTCAAGATGGGGACCGTCGAGGCGCCCGCCGGGTTTGAAGTGTTTGACTCGCGCGGCAGCTTTAGCATCCTTCTCGGGAAGCCATGGCTGCATCGCGCGGGCCTCGCCCACGACTTCGCGACGGACACGATCCAGTACTCGGACAAGGAACGCGGGCCGATGCAGCTGGTCAACGAAGCCGCCACGTCGCCGTTGTCCGCACCAACGAGCGCCGACCGTTCCCCGCCGACAGTCCGGTCTCCCTCGCCGGTGCGCCCAGCAGCTTTGGCGCCGGCGGTAGTCGCAGCGATAGAGGCCGTGACGGGGATGAAGGTGGGCGACGGCGAGGACGATGACGCGCAGCAGCCACCCGCAAGCGCGCCGGTGCCGAAGAGTCCGCGCGTGCGCGGCGCGCGTCGACGAGAGGCAGCCGAGGCAGCGCGTATGGAGCGACTGGTGCTCGAGGACGCCATGCGCCGGGCATCAGCTCGCCGTGCGGAAATCGCGCTGCAGGAGCGCGTGGAGAGCGAGACGCGGATGGCCGAGATGCTGGGCGTCTGGACAGAGGAGTCGACGGCGCGCGACGACGCTCGCCCCGTGGGGACGACGCCATGGGAGCACGTCATCCCGGAGCTGCTTAACGTGCAGCAGATGCTCGCGCCCGCACGCGGCTCGAGCATGACGATGGACGAGCGCTTCGCGCCCGAGAGGGTCCAGCGTGTCGTCGATGCGGTACGTGTGGGCAAAGACCTGACAGCGGACGAGCGCAGACAGGTCGACGCGCTCATCCGCGAGTTCGCGGACGTATTCACGTTGTCCGCGAGCGAGGTCCGCCTTGTAGACTTCATCGAGCACCGGCTGGGAGTCCCCGAAGGGACGCAGGGCCCGCGCACGGCGCACCAGAAGCCCCTCACAGAGCCGCAGCGCGAGTGGCTCTACGCCGCCCTCGACGAGATGGAGGCCAACGACATTGTTCGTCGGATCCCGGCCAGCGCAGCGAAGTGGGTGTCGGCGATCACCCTTGCGCCGAAAGACAAGGGACAAGCTGGCCTCTCGATGGACGAGCTCCGGCGACGCGCGAACGCGGAGTGCATCCGCGCCGGTCTCCCACCAATGTGGGAGGAAGAGGCAGCCGTACAGGAGAAAAGCGCGCCAGTTAGCCAGGGGGGAGACGGTACGGCCGCACCCCCCGCAAAAGCTAAGTGGCGCCTGTGCCACAACTTTATTGCCCTTAACCGAGTCAGCCAGCGCACGAGCTTCCCGATGGGAGATCTTGCAGCCAAGCAGCAGCGCGCGTCTGGCCACCGATACGTCTCGGTGGTGGACTTCATGGCCGGCTTCAACGCCATCCCGGTCGCGCAGGAAGACATTGCGTACACTGCCTTTGCGATCCCTGGGCGGGGCATGTATGTCACGCCCAGGATGTGCTTTGGCCTCACGGGAGCCCCCAACACATTCGGGGAGATGGTGGCCACGGCGCTGGATGGTCTGACGGGCGACATCGTCGAGCCGTGGGTCGACGATTGTGCACTATGGGGCGATGAGTTCGCCGAGCTCATGGGCAAGATGCGCAAGTTCCTCGCGCGGTGCCGGGAGCGCAAGCTCTCGCTCTCGGCAGCCAAATCGGAGCTCTTCATGACGGAGGCAACATTCGCGGGCGCGCGCATCTCGGCTGCGGGCGTACAGCCAGTACTCGCGAAGATCGCGGCCGTGCTCGACTGGCCGGACCCGCAGAATGCGCACGATGTCCTAGGCTTCACCAGTCTGACGGGACACTTCAGGTCGCTCATCAAAGACTACGCGCGCATCGCGCGACCACTCACGGACCTGACTCGAGACGTGCGCGCCGAGCGACCCAAGGGCGGCGGGCCTGCGCCGCGCGGAGCATACAAGCGGGCGCTGAAGCGGGAAGCCGTCGGCTGGCAGTGGGGCCCTGAGCAGAAGCACGCGTTCGCGAAGCTCAAGGGCATCCTGACAACGGAGCCGCTGCTCAAGCCGCCCCAGTACGACCGCCCATTCATCGTCACGACAGACGGCTCGAAGACGGGCTTCGGCGCGACGCTGACGCAGCGGTGGACGGTGCGCGACGAGCGGGGCGAGCCTATCGAGCGCGAGTTCCCCGTGGCCTACGCGTCGAAGCGCACCTCCCGTACGGAGGAGCGCTACACGCCTTATATGCTGGAGTTCGCGGCCCTCAAGTTTGCCCTTGACAAATTCGACAAGATCGTCTTCGGCCAGCCGCTGGAGCTCGTGACGGACTGCCGGGCGCTGCGCGACACGCTCAACAGCGATGACCTGTCGTCGACGCACACGCGGTGGATGGAAGCCGTGATAGCGCGGCAGATCGTGGACGTGCGGCACCGGGCGGGTGTGGACAACCAGGCGGACGGTCTGAGCCGCAAGTGGTCATCCACTTACGACCGCAACGTCGACGGCGGCCAGGGCACGGTCATCGCGGACTGGGAGGCGCGTGCGCTGGCTGCCGACAGCTTCCACCTCGAGGTTGCCGGGGACGAGTACAGCGCACTGCGTGCGCGCTTCGCCGGAGATGAGTATTTCCGCGACGTTGTTGAATGGCTGGCCGCGCTCAAAGTCGACCCAGAGCTGTCACCAGCGCAGACCCGTCGCGCGCGCTACCGCGCGCGCGACTATGTCATCAGCGACGGCAAGCTTTGGCGCGTTGGCGGCAAACACGCGCATCGGGCACCGAAGGTTGAGTGTCTCACGGCGGAAGAGGGACGCGCGCGCGCTGCGGAGTGCCACGGACACGGGCACTGGGGCCGAGACCTGTGCGAGGAGTCACTGCGCATGCAGTACTTCTGGCCGAACATGCGGCGGGACGTCGTCGCCGCCATCCAGGCCTGCTCGCCATGCAAGGCTTTTGGCTCCCGGCACAAGCTGACGCTCTTGGAGCCCCTGACGCGCGCACGCCCTTTCGACATGGTCACCGCGGACTACTTGTCCCTGCCGGTCGGCAAGGGCGGCTTCCGCACCGTGCTGCTGTTGGTCGACGTCAACTCGCGCTTCGTCTGGGGCTACAAGACCACGAAGAAAGCCGGCTCTGGCGCTTTTACCGTCTCGAGCCTGCGCAGCATGAATGAGACGTTCGCGAAGCCCGAGCTCTTTGGGACGGACGGCGGGAGCCACTTCGACTGCCGCGAGGTGCACGCGTACTGCGCGGAAGCGGGCATACAGTACACGAAGACGCCGCCTTACTCCCCGTGGGCCAACGGCCTCGTCGAGGAGACCAATCGCACTCTGCTGGGCCGCCTTCGACGCTACTGCCAGCCCGACTTCGAGGAAGACGGGACGGGCATGAGTGCCGCGGAGATGGCGAAGCTTACGCCCGCCCGCTGGCCGGACTTCTTTGCGCGCGCCATCGCCGACATCAACTCGCGCGTCATCCTCCCGCTGGGCTATACGCCGCGGGAGATGCTATTCGGGATGACGATGCTGGGACACGCTGAACGGCGCGACGCAGCGGCAGGGACCCTCACGGCAGACGACGCGACTCAGCGCATGGCCGCGGCGGAGACGATGCGCGACGATGCACACGCGCGGACACTCGAGCACGCCAGCGCGCGGAAGGCAGCGTACGACGCGCAAGTCTCGGAGACCGACTTCGCGATGGGCGACCTTGTTCAGGTCTACCAGGACCGCCTCGACAGCACGATGTCCACGCTGTCCAAGCTGGAGGCGAAGTGGTCAGGGCCGATGGAGATCGTCGGCCGGTACTTGGGATCGTGGAAGGTGCGCGCGAAGGGCTTGTCGGAAGGCGGACTCTACGTTTCGGGGAGACGGCTGCGCCGATGGGTGCAGTCTCATGGGACGAGCGTTCGGGAGGCAGTAGGGGCCGGTGGTTAGCTGTAGGGGGGGCATGCGCCCGGAGGGGCATGGCTTTAGGGGGGGCACCTGTAGGCGGCTCGGGAGCAGTAGGTGTTAGATGTGTAGGTCCGGGATCATGATGTACATCCGTGTGGGATTAGGCTCCGATAGACTCTCTCTTTCCCGTGCACTCCGGCCACCCGAGCCTCCCTCACCGGGAACGCCGCCGAAAATGGCATCCGGGATCGTACTGAGTGTGCTGTAATTTAGCGACTCCAGCAGGGGAGCCGGTTGAAGGAGAAATTCCACTCTTCTCGCAGACCAGGCGAGATGCCGGATGCGAGCCATCTGACAACCGAGATAATCAACCAGGTCATCCGTAGCAGTCGCGCCTAGGAACTCGAGATCGAGGGGGACGCGGCCAGATCGCTCGATAGCCATCCGTACGACTTCGAACTTCATCAGGCGCGGATTGAAGACGAGAGAACTCCACAGCTCGGGACAGTATAGCGCCGTTGCGCGCCACCAGCGGGAAACGTGCGTCGCCGAGAGTAAGTCCTCGAGATAGAGAAACGAGAAACACACAGCTAGGACCTCCGCAGGCAGTCGGCATGTGATCGTGGCACGATTCCAGTCCGCAATGAGCTCGCGAGTGAGCTGCGTCGCAATATCAGTGACGTGCTGTTGAGCGGTCTCAACCTCGGAGGCACTTGAACAACGTGAAGTTAAATATCGCGGCCTGACTGTGAACATAAACCCGTACCACTTCAGGGGGCCAATCTTGTGCTTGAAGGCGAGAAGCACGGCCTGCCAGCGCGCGCGTTCGTCGCTGCACAATATCGACATATCAACTTCCCTGCAAGGGGGTTGTTATGTAAGTATCCAAGAGGCCGGGTCATGCAGATAGACAAGGCAGTGTTGAAACCGATTTTTGGAAGTATAGCGGCGGCGAGGGCGTTGATAGAAGCATCCTGTACCTGGTTTTACCGAATGTGTGACGGGGCAGATTCCTACTTGGTTGGTGGGTTCGAAGGCTTGTTTTGCGCCTTCGAAGAGAAGTCACGAGAAGAAGGTATTTAATCTCCGCTGCGTTGTCAGAGCGACTCAAGATCCGAACCGCAGTTAAGGTTTGCCTCCGCGGCCTTGGTTTCAACTTCCCTCGGCCCGCTTTGGCCAGCCCGGTTGGCTGCAGCCCGTTCCGCGCGCGGTATCTGCATATAGCTGGTCTTTCCGCATGCCATGACCTGGATGGCACGCCTCTGTCCTTTCTGGCAGGGCTTCGTGTGCACTGACATCACCGTTCAATTTGCACCCGTCTGTAATCTGGGCAGGCTCCGCGTCGCTAAGAGTGTCATATCGGCTCGTCTTTTTCAGTGGTCCGGCTTTCCCCGGTACGTCTTCTCTGGGACTCAGACCCAGAAATGATATGTCGGTCCAAGCTCTATGTACACATGGTGCACAAGCATGTCTGCTGCACGCACTTGATTCCTCGGGCTACGTCAAGGCTCAGTCGTTCAAGCTGGGATCCACGGCTGGAAGCACGGTCAACGATGGCAGATCGTCTTTGCTTATCGACTTGACTGGCATGGCTGACAATCGCCGATGGACGCGCACTTCCTGTCTCTCACAAGTGGCCCGATACGTGCGCTGTGCGCTAAAGGGTCAATTTATATAGCCAAGCGTTCAGGCGCAGGCTGTCCACTGTCCTACATGCCGCGCGAGACCTCCACGTCGTACCTCGGTGTTGCTGCAGCGGCGTTCGTTGCTCTCCTATGGACCTGGGCGCGTTTCACAAGGCGCCGACCGCACCGTATGAAACCGCCCCCGGGTCCTCCTGGCATTCCCATAATCGGGAATCTCAGAGACATACCTGCCGTCGACACTCACCTAGCCTATGCTCGCCTGTCTAGGAAATACGGTGCCGAGAGCCTAACTTCGCTCGGAAGTGTAGCTTAACGCGCCTTACAGGACCGCTCATGCAACTGCAGGTCCTTGGGAAGAGCGTCATCGTGCTCAGCGACACAAAGATTGCCGTCGACCTGCTCGATAAGCGCGGAGCGATCTACTCTGGGCGCCCAATGTTCCACACAATCTGGGAGTGCGTCTTGCCGATTCAGCACAAACACGTCCAGCTCGCGACTAATAGGCGCAGATCCGGCTTCACTTGGACCCTCGGCTTCATGCCCTACAACGACGCGTGGCGCGTGCGCCGGCAGCTCGTTCACCAGAACTTCAACGCCAAGGCTACCCTGTGGATGCAGGGCTTGCTGCGCCGCACTGCGCTTGAATTTGCGAGGGACATTCTGAGAGCGCCGGACGACGTTCGTAACCACATTCGACAGTGAGTGCAGTCCCACTTTCGCACGCTGATGTCCGATGTGCCGACCCCGGCCTCAGCAGCGCGGCGTCGAGCATCATACGCGCGGTGTACGGGATCCGCATCGCGCGCACTGGAGACCGGTACGCAGAGATATCTGCGCGCGCGTTGGAGGCGCTCGGGAGCACCAGTCCGGGCACGAACCTCATGGACCTCGTACCGCTGTGTGCGTCGGGACGTCTGTTGAATGGCTCTCCTCAGCTAATGAGATGGTGCAGTGCGCTACGTTCGTGATTGGGTGCCCATCCTTGGGGCGTGGACAGCGCAAGCGCACAAGCAGCGCCCGCACGCTACGGCAATGCTGGAAATCCCGTATGCGCGCGCCAGGGAGGATCTGGTGAGTGCCTTCCGCCATAAACATGGGCGCGGGTCATCATTCGCCGGCCGCTGCAGCGCGAGGGCAAGGCGCAGCCGTGCATGGTGCACGACGCCCTGGACCGGCTTCAGACGGACGCGGGCCTCAGCGAGGAGAACATCAAAGCGGCGTGCGCCGTTGCGTATTTCGGCACGTGCCCGTTCTCTGCTAAGTTCTGTGGGCAACGCTCATGCCTGAATAGGCGGCGCTGATACGACCGTCAGCATGCTGCTGTCGTTCGTGATGGCGATGGTACTGTGGCCGGAATACCAGAAGAACGCGCAGGCGGAGCTCGACCGCGTGCTCGGCGATCGTCTGCCTGACTTCGCTGACCAGGCCTCCCTACCGTATGTTGAAGCTATCATCCGGGAGACGCACAGAAGGTACCCAGTTGGGCCGCTAGGTACGTATGTGTGAGTTATATCGCACGTGATTGGGCTGATGTCGCAGGCATTCCACATGCTACGGACGCGGACGACGTATACGACGGCTACTTCATTCGCGGCGGAAGCACTGTCGTGGTCAATATGTGGTCTGTCAATGACATAGAATTCTATCAGAATAATCACCGTTAGCTGGCAGGGATATCCTGCACAACGAGGCAACGTATCCAGAGCCCGAGAAGTTCAATCCCAACCGCTGGCTCAAGGACGGAAGAATCGACGACAGTCTCGGGGACCCGCGATCCGTTGTATTCGGTTTTGGGAGGAGGCGCGTTGGGCGCCGACGAACGTGCATTGATTTCCACTGACAAGCGCCGCATAGAATTTGCCCTGGGCGCCACTTCGCGGACGCGTCGGTCTACCTGACCGTCGCAACAATGTTGAAGTGCTTCGACCTTTTCTGTCACGGCGAGGATGGGCCGCCGAGTGGCAAGATTATCACCGAAGTTGTCAGGTTCGAGCCCGGTTGACCTCTCTGGTTTGAGACACGTTTGACCCCGGCCGTGTTGCAGCTGTCCAGCTCCCTTCAAGTGCGCGATCACGCCTCGATCCGATAATATTGAGTCAATGGTTACTGTAGCCGCGCGTCACATTACCGTGAAGCGTGTCACAGACCCCTCGCGGCCCGGTAATTATCCTGGATTGTCACACGTCACAGGGGGGAGGCGGTAATGGTCCCCCCAACTGTCACAGACCGAATTCGGGCAGGCCAGGCTCAATAAATGCATTTTTCTGCTGCGCTTCGCGCAGACCGTTGAAAGACATACACATCGGAGCCGTTATTAAATGCTAATTTAGTCACCGTCCTCATCGCTCGTATCAGGGACACGCATTGTGTGGCGCGGGCGGGCGTTCCGCGGTGGGAGGGTTCGTGCTGGCTGGCTCTCGCTTGTGCGTCGTTTGCGTTTGGTCGATGCGCTCGGGGCTGCTGCTGCTGAGCCAGCTGCTCGGGGAGGCACTGATGGGCTTGACTGGCCCATGGCTGGGGGGTTATCCTTTGCCGGACGGGGTGCGGCGAAGGGCTGTGTAAAGGCGAGGTTTGTGCCACCAAGGACAGCGATATCTGTCACGAGAAGGGCGGCGTAGTCGGTATCTGGGTCGGGAGTCAACCTCGATGTGTGCTGAACCGTCGGGGTGTGGGAAATATGTTTGACGACGGCGTCATCCAGGGAGAAGCCGCATGGCTGAGTGGGGTCCGAGTGAACAAGGGCCATGCCTAGATCAAGCAGGTCCAGGCTCCCACAGACATCGCGGGGAAGGTTGATTGCGCAGAGGCGTGGAATGTGATCGAGCTTCTGCGAGCGGAGAGCAAGGAACGGTCGCTGGACCGGGCTTTCGGGAGGGTCAGGATCAGGGACAGAGGTCGAAGGGAGCGCGCTAGATGTGTCGAACGAATCCTGAAGGCCTTCGGTCGCAGAGAACTCGATAGTCTCGCGTGCGGCGGCCGCGGAGGTGGCCAGCAAGGCATGCGATAGCTGATCTGTGGTCAGGGCTGAATCGTCGTCATAAACGCTGTCGCTGTCGCTGTCGCCGGCGTCTTCAGCCGCACCAACGACAGGGACAATGGGATCGACGTTGGAAAACTCGGCCCTGAACGCGGGGTCCGTGGCGACGAGATGGTGATAGTTCTGCAGTGCGGCGTCGCTAGTCAAGCTCTCCCATGACAGGTTGAGATCGCCAACAGCGCTGCGTGCCCAGGCGGACCGGACGAGCTCTGGCCGCTCTTGAAAGTACTTGAATGCGTCAACGGTCCACGATACAGATGCATCGCGCAAGACGGTGAGTGACGTTGGCAGCTGGATCTTCTCGGGCGGCGTCCCTGCAACAAGCGCGCGCATGGTGAAGCCGGTGAACCAGTCGAGGGCCGACGTCTTGATAATGTGCTTAACGATGCGCTGCAAGCCAACATCTGCCGGTTGGAATACGCCTGTGCCTACAAAACAGTGAGTAAGTACTCGAGAGACGTTCTTGATGCACCACTCACATCCACCAGGAATGAAAACAATCAGAAAGTGGGGGTACTCGCGCCGAATCCAAGGAAGGAAATCGTCGGGGTTCTTCTTTGCGGTGTGAACAGGCCAGCAGTCGAGGAACAGAAGTAGCTTCTGGCGGCCGACAACGCGGTTGTGCTTCTTACACATGGCAACATAGTGGTCATGCAGTGTTGTTCGTACCCACTATAATGATTAAGCAAGCACGCAACAGACAGGAGATTTCAAGCGCACCATCTTTGTCGTTTCCCTTGAACTCCAGTGCCGCTTGTCACCGTGAGCGTACTTGAATCCCAGCGCATCGGCTTCAGCGCGGCGTGGTGCACTGGATGCAGGGAGGCTCTTAGCAGTACTGCCCCCCCAGATGCTGTGGAAAGGGAGCATCATTCCAGACGCTGTGGACGTTACGACCAGTGTCGTCTAACCAAGATCAGCTTGCGACGGCAGAATGTGTTGTATGCTACGCACCTGGCGTTTCTCGTCATGAGCATGACCTTTCACTTGCTTTGCCCCTTTCTCCGTCCACGTCTTCTTGCCAGTTGGGATGAGCCCGAGCCCGGCCTGGTCAGGGTTGACGACGAAGTCCGGGTCGTCGATGCCGTTCATCCGCACATGGTAAACAGCACGAGCGTGTGAGCGGGTGCACTGGGCTGGCCAGTCAGCTGGAAGCTTAGCGGCTGCTCGTGTTGTCGTGCGGTACGACCATGCTAGATGGTGACTGAACATCGCCCGCATCCAGCTGTCGGTCGCCTTGAACGTCGCGAGTTCGGGAATGCCGGACCGGCGCACGTGCGCAAGAACGATGGAACGGGCGAGGCATAGCGACACCGTGTTATTGGCGACACGGAGCATGTGAATCTGGTGTAGTGCCGGCTTAAACACCTCGGGGTACTTCTCCTGCCAGGCTCTGCATCAGGTACATCATCGCGGACAAAGCAGCCATGCATGCTTACAATGAGCTTGGACCGGCCCGGGCCAGCTTTGGCGCCCTCGCGCTCCACTCGCTCCAGAAAGGATCGCGTCCAACCCAGGTTGCCGAACTCGTCTTCGCCGATGTAATTTCCTAGGACATCTGCGCGCAGGTGCTTGAACATGCCCGAGTCGTCACGCTCCTTCACCCGGTTGACGATGCTGGTTGGACTCTGGAATCCGACGATTTTTGTGGCGCCGTCGAGATGGCAGAAGACGGCGGGATGGGCCCAATTGGTCTTGTGACGCTTGACTGCCTTCGCTGCCTGCGGGCGGCGCGTGTACTGATGGCTTAGCGTGATGCGGGCTGCAGCGTTCGGGTCCTTGAAGTGCGCAGCGTCATCGTGACGATCTTGCAGTGCCTGCCATACAATCAGCACCCAACCACCTAACTGCAGGCCTGGCTTACCTCGTTCACCGTTTGCCGTACTAGTTTTCCGTCCGCGGTCCTCTTGCCGTCCGCGATTTCCTGCTCCTTGACCTTTGCTCGTCGTACTTGCTGGCGTTCGCATGCTGCGACACGAAGCGCTTCTAACTTTCTGCGCTTCTTTTCGGCCACGACCCGGGCCTCCCGTTCGCGCCGCTGGCGACGTTCTTCTGCTTCTGCGCGCTCCTTCTCCGCCATCTCCTCGCGCGTCAGACGCTTGAAGCCCGTGATCTTCTGCTGTTTGGACTGCCGCATGTTGGGCAGGTTTGACACGACAGGCAAAGCAGCTGGACGCAGCACCGGTGACGGGGATGCTGAAGGGTGCTTGTGAGCAGGGAAACCTAATAGCACATGAACCAACCACTTGGACATTGCTCATCGAAGTCTATGAATGGCGAATCGTCCGGCGGAGGGGTATGGAGGTCGTCGGCGGCGTTCTTAAGCGCAACGGCCCACTCTCTGAGGCTCCGAAGATCCTTCACGGCCGATTCGATGCTGCTAGAGTCCTCGCTGATTGTTTCCGCCGAGGCGCGAAGCTGCTCGAGCAGCTCCATCAATCGCGGACCAGGTTCAGGAATGATGATGTTATCGAGCGGACCGAAACATTGCGTTAGATATCGATGGAGAGCACGAGCTTCGAATTCGACACCCTCGTGATTATTGAAATCTGACGCGACCGAGCCATGTTTGTCTTTGAGCTGGCGGTAATGAGGTGACGATGACGGGTCTGGGAGGTCTTCGAACGCGGTCTGCAGCAGAGTTAGAGCTTTTTCGAGCTCGGAGAGCTCAAAGGCCACAGCAGGGTCGAGCCAGTCGAAGCCGGTCATGGAACTGCTTGGCCGTCAAGGAATGGTGTACTGCCCGGGCGAAAAGGCGGGGCTAACCGGCTTACTTCCGTTGCCGACGTGCAGTCTTCCGCGATGGCACCGAAATATTCTTTGAGCCAGTCTCAGAATCAAATGTCACACATATATAGTCGGCCGGCTATGGTCACAGTCACAGACGTCAGGCGGTAATGCTCCCCCCATGTCACAGCCTTTCGCGGCCGGTAATGTGACGCGCGGCTACAGTACTGTCGGATTGGAGGCATGCGTCGACTGACTCCGTTTTGTCTTGTTGACTGGTTCCCGCATCGTCTTATCGGTTGTGCATTGGTATCTTGCTCCGCTTAATCACGGGCAAGCCCAGCGTCCATTCAGAAATATGCGCCAGCCATTCATAACCCCAGCAAGACCGGAGAGACGCTGATACGCGGTGTTCTTTTGGGAGGGGCCATACGAATCCAGGCAACGCGCACCTCGTGACTTCGGTCTGCGTGGCTGCATTAGGCGTCTTCTATGATCCGCGCAGTGCCCAAGTCCCGCCTGCAATTGGGTTTCTCATTCAGGTGGATCTATGGTGGCAGCGCCTTTGTGCCTGGCCCTTCTGCCTCATTAGAGCAGTGAGCTGCGAGGCAACTGTTAGGCTTCGTCCCAAGCAGCACTCGCCATGGTCGTGACTAGCTCGACCCTGATTTTCTCCCTTGCGGCTACGGTCTTCCTGCTGCTTTGCAGATGGCTCTCGAAAACGATCGGTGAGCGACGGTCGGGGGCACGTCCTCTCCCAGGTCCACGGGGAATTCCTGTTCTCGGCAGCCTATTGGACATACCTGCTAGCGATTTTCACCTGACGTTCTATGATATGGCCATAAAGTATGGTACGGAAGACCTTCAGCTATGTAGCGCTGTTGATGTCTGACGGCTTCTAGGACCTTTATTCCAATTCATATCGCTGGGCAAGCCCTTCGTCGTTGTGAGCAACTGGAAGACCGCCAACGAGCTCCTGGACGGACGCGGCGCCATATATTCGGACCGACCTCCGAGTCATATGATCAATGCGTGAGTACTCCCACGAGAGTAATGCACGAGGAATGGATGACAATGCCGAGCTCCAGATCGGGCTACGATTGGAACTTGGGAGCCATGCGCCATAACCAGTCGTGGCGAGCGCGGAGGAAGCTTGTTTCGCAACGGTTCTCCAGTCTCACAGCGCAGATGCGCCTCCTTCTCCAGCAATCGACGCTCGAGCTTGCAAGGGGCCTGATCCGCACGCCAGACAACTTCCGACATCACATACAGCGGTAAGTCACGATGACCCAGGCACTGTGGTCTGAACGCCTACCTCGAGCTGCAGGCAATCGGCGACCAACATCATGAGATTTGTATACGGCATCTCAACACCAGAGGAGAACGACCCCTACGTTGAGATTGTAGAGAGGGGCATACTCGCATTCAGTGAGATTGTCATGCCGGGCGCGAATCTCGTCGATCTGTTACCATTCTGTGAGTGCGCTTTTCGAGCAGCGACTCGATCATCCCTGTGACGACTCAGTGCTCCGCATCCCCGCCTGGGTGCCGATCCTCGGATGCTGGACAAAACGTGCACACGGTGTCCGGAAGTACGCCCGCGATATGCTTGAGATCCCGTACGCTCGGGCAAAACATGATATGACGAGTAGCGATCGCTGACAATGGCGAGCCTAATCCCCATCTCAGCGCCTCGGCGTCGCGTCAACCTGCATGGTCACTGAAGACCATGATCTCATGCAGCAGGACCCCGCGCTTACAGAGCAAATCATCAAGGAGGCGTGCGCAATGGCATATTTTGGTAAGCATTTGCGACAGACGCTAGCCCGGGTTCATCAATTGTCTTCCAACGTTACAGCTGGAGGGGAGACTACAGTATCCGTTGTGCTTTCCTTCGTCATGGCGATGATCCTCTGGCCGGAGTACCAGGAGACGGCGCAGAACGAGCTCGACCGCACACTGGGGAACCGTCTCCCCGAGTTCGACGACGCGGAAGCTCTTCCATATGTCGAGGCAATCATCAGGGAGACGTATCGTTTCTTCCCCGTCACCCCGCTTAGTGCGCAAAGTCTCATGTTCCATCAGTGCATGGTGCTGCTTCTGAATCATGCTCTCTCAGACTCCCCCCATGCACTCGAGCGCGATGACGTGTATCGGGGCTTTCTCCTTCGAAAGGGAACGACTGTCCTCCCTAACACATGGTCCGTTGCACCATCTGTCAAATCGCTGCGCTCACCCCTTTGGAAGGGCAATGATGCGTGACGGGAAAGCGTACGATAACCCCCACACGTTTAATCCCAGTAGATGGATCAAGAATGGAGTAATCGATCCGGAAGCGCGGGATCCGCGCGCCGCAGGGACATTCGGCTTCGGGCGTCGGTGAGCAATCGCTGGAAGTCTCCTCCGCTCTCATGTTTACTTCTGGAGCGAGAGCGTGCCCCGGGCGCTCCTTCGGAGACGCCTCGGTATTTCTCAGCATTGCTACCCTGCTCAAATGCTTCGACTTTCGAGTACATGTTGATCACGGCGTCGAGATGCCACCCAACGGAATGCTAAGCACGGGGATGATCAGGTAATGTTGGACCTCAATTCATGCAGCATTTGTATCTCACGCACGCCGTCGAGTAGCTACCCGGCTCCCTTCAAGTGCCAGATACGTCCGCGCTCACACGCTGTCCAGGCGTTGATAGAAACCGCGCTTGACGCTTTTGAGAACTGATTTAGTCGCGCAATATGAATGAACGCACATTTAAACCGGTTTCTCATTTTGTAGACGCGAAAATAGTAATGAGTATACACAATAGCGAAAATGCCCATATCTTCTCCGCCGACTGTGTCCCCGGTAGTAGGCGCCTCCGAAACATCTGAGGTCCAACAGGAAAGTCACAATCATGTCCTTTGGAACTCCCGCCTGGGGCTCCGTGCGGCTTCAATTCCTGTCTAAATATTGACTTCAACAAGTCTTAGATCACCGGCTGCATATCAGGGCCTGTCCTTGGGCCCTGGGAGGGTCCTGAATACTGGGTCCTGGTCTCGTCAAGTCTCGTCCTATCGCACACTGAGTCTGCTGAGGTCTGCTGGATGATGTCGACTGGCTTCGGCGGCGACCTGCACTCGCGACTACCTAATTTTGTTGCCATTGTCCATGCCAATGGACGAAGCTGTGAAACGGCCGGACGCAACTTTCGAGTCACGGTTAAAACTCCGTCTAGCAGTCTTAGCGGAGTTTGTCGGAGTCGCAAAGCCCGTCGCTTCGTCGAACTTGTGCTCTGCCATTCGCCTTCGGCGGGATGTAGCCCACCGCGCTGCCTGCAGCTTACGTGGGAACTTTTTTCGCATGCATGGTTTGTGCTCGCGCATCTCCCTTACGTGTCTGCCCGTTCGTGTGGCGCGTCTGGGTGCTCAGTAGGTGCTCAGTGCCAACGCAATGCTCTTGCTTTGCGCCGCGGACCTTGTATCATGATCTATCCGGAGCCACTGTGCTTGGAGACGCCTACCGTAACCTGAAAGCTTCATGCCACTGTGCCAGCGATGTTTGTTAGTCCTTTGCCGTCTTACACGCCAGCACGGTTCGTGTCATGCAGCGAGCGTCTGGTCATTCCCACGGCTTGATAATGCATCATTCTAGATGACTCGACGTTCACAGGGAGGTTCGGCACTTTGCACTTGCTGATCGGGCTTTACCTTTCGCCGAGCGTGGATGGGCGCTCATTGCGCATGTATTCAGTCATGCCTACGGACTGAATACTGCGGCGTCTTTGGATTTTGAACAGCTATGCTTGTCCTACGTATTGCCCTTGGAAAGTCCGGTCATAACCCCGTTCATATTGTTAACTTGTCTAAGGGAACCTCTTTGTGTCGCCGTCCGCCGTCCTTATCTTCGGGAGGTGCGCCGCGTGCTTGTATATTCAGGGAAACGACGTACATTCCCCTTCGAGCCGATTAGCCACGTATGTCGCACGTCTCGCGGGCGTCGTATGGTCTGCCTCTGGCTGTACGATGGTTATCTCCGCGCCCCACTCTGTCAACATCGGCGGACTAACGTGTCAGAGTCGGAGACAGCTGCGACTGACGCTAACACGCGCCTCACGAGCTATTGGCCGTGGCGCAATCATCTTCTGGATCTCACGAATATTGCATATGGGGCCTGAATTCTTCCTGCTTGCCTGACGCACCATCTTGGCTAGCTGCCCGGCACCGTTCAAGTGCAGCATATTACCCCGCTCCAATGCTGTCCAGGCATTGCTCGAGACGGCGCTAGAGGACTGCGAGGATTGACAGACCGCGGCTGCTGCTGAGAATTGAGCGATGGCTCGTCTCGTCTCGTGTTGTGTGTAAATCAGAATGGACTGACACAATGTCCTTGCAATTGGCATGATCGCAGGCGGCGCAACAGGGCCCGACTCACATGGTAGGACGACCAGTGGACCTGGGCCAGACATCGCTCATTCCAGAGTAACTTACACCCCGCCGGTTGCGATAATGACGCGCCGGGCAAAAAGGGTAAATTGAGTCAGTCGACGCATGTCTCCAATGCGACAGCAATCGTCGCCTCGATCTTATTGGAGCGAGGTGTGATCGCGCACTTGAACGGAGCGGGACAACTGTACAGAAATCCCCGACGTCAACTCGGGCTCATTGACAAGGCAGACGCAGCTCGGACAAACCTGACGACGCCGGAATCAATCTTGCCACTAGGCGGTTTCTCAACCCCGTCCTCGACGTGACAGCCACAGTCAAAGCATTTCAACACTGTCGCGACGATCAGGAAGATCGAGGCGTCCGCGTAGTGGCGTCCGGGGCAGATTCTGTGCATGCGACAATCGTAAGGACCAGTCCGGTCAGCACGCGTCGGTAACCAACACGTGCCTCCTTCCAAAGCCAAAGACAACCGACCGCGGGTCCGCGAGACTGTCGTCGATCCGTCCGTCCTTGAGCCAGCGGTCTGGATTGAACGTCTCGGGCTCGGGATACACCACCTCGTTATGCAGGATGTCCCTGGGACGGTGAGTATTATATTGGTATGATAGATGACAACCCACCAAACGTTGACCACGATTGTGCTGCCGCGGCGAATGTGGTAGCCGTCGTATACATCGTCCGCGTCCGCCGCATGCGGGATGCCTGCGCCGTCAGTCGTATGATCGTACCGTATACAGTAAGTACATATATGTACCTCCAAGCGGCCCAACGGGGTACAGCCTCAACGTTTCTCGGACGACTGCTTCGACGTATGGTAGAGATCCCTGGTCATCCTGCTCAGGCAGCCGATCGCCGAGCACACAGTCGAGTTCTGCTTGCGCGCTCTTCTGGCACGCCGGCCACAGCACCATCGCCAGCACGAATGACAGCAGCGTGCTTGCGGTGGTGTCCGCTCCGGCTTCGGGCATGAGTTTCGCTTTACATCGTTCGGCATGCAGGGGATGCGCACCGAAATACGCTACGGCGCACGCGGCCTTGACATCCTCCTCACTGAGGCTCGCATCGGTCTGGAGACGGTCCAGTGCCGCGTGCAGCATGCACGGCTGCGCCCTCCCCGCGTGCTGCATCGGCCGGGACACAATAAAGTTAAACGCCGTGCGTCTATGTTTACGACACTGAACTGGAAACACGACGCACCAGATCGTACATATTTGGCGCGCGCGTATGGCACCTCCAGCATTGCAGCAGCATGAGGACGCTGCTTTTGCGCCTGCGCGGTCCAAGCTCCAAGGACGGGCACCCACGCTGGGACGCGGCGCACTGAGCGGCAGGATCAGGTGCGCAGGTCTTCAGGGCCTGCCTGACGCACATAGCGGCACAGCCTCCATGAGATTCGCGCCTGGCTGCGTGCTGGCGAGAGCCTCTATCCCGCGTGCAGCGATCTCTGCGTACTGATCTCCCGTGTGCGCAACTCGGGCGCCGTACACTGCGCTGATGATGCTCGACGCCACACTGCTGAGGCAGGGATCATCACGACGCTGGCACATGGCCGAAATGGGACACGCACTACCGCATGTGGTCCCGAAAGCCCTCTGGTGCGCGCAGGATAGCTCTCGCGAGTTCGAGCGCAGTGCGGCGCAGCGAGCCGTGCATCGTCGGTGTACTGATAGACTTGGCGCTGAAGTGCTGGTGCACCAGCTGTCGGCGCGCTCGCCACGTATCGTTGTAAGGCATGAAGGCAAGGACCCAAGTGAAGCCGGCTCTGCGGGTAGTCATAGGCTGGAGGGGCGGGCCATTGGGGAATCGAGAACACGCACTCCCAGATCGTGTGGAACATCGGGCGCCCAGAATAGATCGCCCCGCGCTTCTCCAGCAGGTCGACAGCAATCTGCACGTCGCTGACCACAATGACGCTCTTTCCAAGTACCCGAAGCTGCATGATAGGTCCTGGTACTTTCATTAAGCAGCGCTGCTGAGGGCGACGGAGGCGCTCGAAGTACCGTATTTCCGAGCGAGTCGGGCATAAGCTAGGTGAGTGTCGACTGCGGGGATATCTTTGACATTCCTAATAATGGGAAAGCCAGGCGGCCCCGGAGGTGGCGGCAGGCGCTTCGGTCGGCGCCCGGTGAAATAGGGCCAAGTCGAGAGGGCGGCACAGAGCACAGCGACAGCGCACCAAGGTACAACGCGGGGGTCTTTTCCAGCATGCCGGAGAGTGCATCATGCATGCGTCCGTATGAGAGGCTATATGAATGGCGGAACGAGCGCACATCCCGCCTAGTTGCAAGATCGGGCGCTGGTGCGTCTGTCTCCGGTCGTCAAATCCTCTGGCATGCGAGCGGAGTCGATGAGCAGCTCTGAGTGACTGTCATTCCATGCACTCCAAGATGTCAATCCGTGGGGCGCATCACTCAGAATACAGCGAGAGATTCCGCTTGAGGACCGTTGCCAGAGGTGCGACCAGGACTTGACAGCATTATACAAGTAACGTGCCGTCCAGTAAGGAGTGCGACCGGGCTCGTGCACCAATGTGGATGAAGCTCCCGTTATGCGCTATGTCAAAAAACGCCTTCTGCACTGCTTGTGAGCCCACGGCGATGTGAACCGGAAAGCCAGACGACCGAAAAAGACGAGCTGCGCGGAAACCAGGCAGGTCACGGCTTCCTGACGGAGCTACTTGAAGGTAAATCCCACGGGCAGAAAACGTTACGGCCGGCCTGACTGGCCCAAGCGAGTGGAGGGAAGCAAGTGTGACCGCGGGGCCAAATCTTGATTGCCGTGCGGATCATGGCGGAGATTAAATACCTTCTCCTCGTGCCTTCCACTAATGGCGGGCATGCAAATCGAGGTCCAAGTTCGCCCTGTAAGCGCGAAGCTCTAGACACACTGGATCAAGTACTAAGCAGCAAGGTCCCGGCATGTTCCTCATTCTGCTCGTGGAAGACTTTCTCCCTGCGACTCAAATTCCGGCGTTATCCCGCGCAATTCTCTCGTATTATATCAGCATTGACATCGTCCGCATGGCGTATCCAGCGATCTGGTTGGCTCGCTCGTCGGGATTCCTCGAGCATGTCGGTGTACGCGGGAAGAGTCGAGCTTCTCCCGCATCTTGCTACCCTGTTAGGCTCGCTGAGCTGCCGGACACTGCGGCTAATTGGAGACCGGCGTGACCGACTGCATACGAACGCTGAGGCACTTTTCACTATGTTCTTGCCTCTCGGCCCCATCCCGGCGTCACTGGCCTCTGTCTGTGCTTATTGGTCTGGATCTCGTGGGAATTCAGGGCAAATGGGAGGCATGGATGATTGAACAGGCGGGAGGTCTACATGACACAGCCTCCCACAACTCCGCAATTACGCTGGTTCAGGCCCAAAGGAGGTACAGGTAGGTCTTGCCGCGGTTGGCGTTGATGTCGCCCGTCATCCCGCGCCAGCCCGGCGGCGGGGTGCTGACGCCCTCTCCAGTGCGATACAGCCCGAGCTTGTTGATGGCCGGCTGGGACACATTGACGGTCGGGATCAGGTAGCGGTACTCGCCTCCGGCGCCCTTGGCGAGGTCGCTGAGCCCGGAGATTGGGTCATGCTGGATGATGGTGCTGAAGCCCGTCGCGTAGACCGTGTCGCTCTGCGCCGGCGTAAGCCAGACGTACCTAAGTTCGGTGCATCAGCAAATGCAAGAGAGAGCGTCAGAGAGAGAGACTCGACGCACTTGCCGCCGTACTGAAAGTTCATGTCGTTGTTCTGGTTGGTAATCTCCTTGACGCTGTTGGCGGGCTGCTGGTTGGAGTGATCCCCATAGACGACCTGCGTGTTGCCGATGGTCAGCGGGTATTCATGAACGGAGATGGCGTTGCCTACGTTGACGTTGTAGACGAACGCTTGAGACTGCGCAACGAGGGCGAGAACGAGAGCGGCGGTGAGCTTGGAGAACATCTTGCTACTTGCTGTTGTGAGACAGACGGTTCTCTCAACCACGTATAAATACCCTCTGGAGCTCGCCACATTGATCTGCCTTCCGACCCCGAAAAAATATCTCATGGTGCGAGCGCGTACTGAACATGCGCGCCAACTGTGCTCAGTCAGAACGGCGGGATCAAGCCAGTTGGCGAGGCGCACTGAGTCCATTCGTCTGTGAAAGAGAATCCCGATCTTTCACATGTGTATGTTCTTCTTGTGCTAGCAAAATAAATGCGAATTCCTCAGGACGTGGCCTCAATGTTTCAGGGAGCGTGTCTTACACCGGGCGAATCGACTTAGTACCATCCAGTAGAGTCGATCTGGATCTTGTCTTTGAAATGGTGGCGTATCCCTGGTGGGTTCCACGATAGTGATGTTGCAGCATGCGTCGGATCAGCCCCGAGTGCTTTCGCGCGCGTCTGGTGTAAGCGCTGTGAATCCGGACCTCTCGGGTATGAGCTGAGGTGTCACGAGACCAATGCGGCGCCATTTGAAACCGATGACGGTCCATTCCATAGCTCAGTGCAGTTCGCACATGATCTCCCAGACCAGCGTCGTCAAGTTCAAGTGCGCGTTGCTAACTGTGCGCTGCTGTGTAGAACTGAACAAAGCTCAGACAACTTGAGAGACATATTCGGGAACACCGTTCACACCAGAGGGCGCCATCAGATTCACAGGCAAAAGCAGGGTGAGTAAGGCTCGCGGGTCGTTCGAGCCTCCTCAGTCACTTCAGGATTATCCCGTTTGATGTGTAGACCACGCAGGATTATCCCATTGAGGTTGTAGACCAGGTGTATGTACACGGATAGCGAGTATAGCAATCGGGATAAGTACATCAGGATCAAGTCAGGATAGTGTTACAACGGGATAAATCACAGAAGCCACCGAGTCCCACAAGACCGAGTCAACGGGATAAATCGGGGTAAGTACAACAGGATACATCACAGGAACCACCAAGTCGTCATCGGGATAAATCGGGGTAAGTGGATAAATCGGGATACAGATACGTGCAAGAAGCCAGTCCGACCAAGTCAGATATCCCGAAACAGAGTCAATGTGAGACGAGCGAAAACGGGATAAAATGGGGTAAATCGAGATGAATCACATCACATGGGATCGGGATACAAAGCGAACCAACAGACAGGCCGAGTGCGGGATAAAACAGGATAAATCGGCGCGGCGAAGGTTCCGGAAAACGAGATTTTCGTCGAATTGGACAGATTGGAAAGGATCGAGAGCGAGAGAACAATCAGCGATCGCGAAATGAAGTTCGAGGGGATGTTACGCACGCTTTTCTCAGTTTCTAGGTCATACTCGGATGTTCCGCCGGGACTCCCGAAAGCAAGGACGATCCGCTGACGACTCAGACGGAACTCTCACGGAGGCCCGTGGAGGAGGTATATAGGCAAGCGCGAGACCCACGATGTACCCTAGTCTTTGGATTCTTGGTCTCTCAGAGTCTTTGTGCGTGCACTTGGCCTGGGAGCGTTCCTCCAGCACCGCCGCGCCTCTGGGCCGCGGCGGCGCCCCACCTCTGGTCCGAGGCCTCGGGTCCCGCACGTCGTAGACCCTGGGTGCGTGGGAGTAGAGGCGAGTACTCCTCATCAGCCCCGGGTCCCCTCCAGAGCCCCGGACGGAACTCCCGTCGGGACCCTCTCGGGGGTCTCTCTCCCTCCGTACGCCTGCTCTGCGCTTCCACCGTTGCGGGCGAGAGTCAAGGGTCGGGTTGGGGTGTCTCCTAGGGAGAGAGATGCGGTCCGTGTGAGGGTGGGCTGCGGGTGGTGTTCCACTCGTAGGCTCTCGCTCTGCGCGGTTGCCGGCTGGCCGCAACATAATCCAAAGACTAACACACCATCGCGGCGCGGTGTAACGATGCCCGTGCCGCCTCGCTGCTCCCTCATCCTCACGAGACCCGAGGCCAAACAACTCTCTCCCCATGTACCAATTCTCACTCTTCTCGACCCGACCTCTCCCTTCGCACCACGCGGTCTCGGCGAAGGACAACGACACCTCCCCGAACGACCTAGGACGAAGGCGCCGACTGTTCCGAAACGGCTCTCGCTTGCGACCCGCACGAAAGGTGCTGTGACCGACGAACGGGTCCCGACGCCAGCGGGCGCACGAGTTGCCACCGAAGCGAACGCAGAACACCCCGGCGCGCGCACGTACGACAAGGACGGTAATGGCGAACCGATCCCGCAGAGTGACGGCCCCATACGCACGGGGCCGCACGCCCAGCCACCACACCCAGGGAGGGTCCAAGCCCTCGCCGCAGACCTCCCGCTGAGTCGCTTTCTCTTCGCTACCCGCGGACCTCAGGCCGGCTAAGCCCACTACGGCAGCACTCGCCCGGACGTTCGCACCCCCCACGTTTTATATATTCAAGAAAAACCAGCACACGCTTAGACGAAGGAGAAAGACTACGCTAAGAGGACTCGTCCGTCGGCACGGAGCTGAAGCCAAACGACAGCGAGACGAACTCCAACAAGGCGGAGAACCGCGCCCCTGTCTCTTCCAGGCTCGAGCGCAACCCGGACACCTCCGCGCGGAGGTCCGCGTTGGCCTGGTTCAGCGCCGAAACCGACTGCTCGAGACGCGAAAGGTCGTCCGCGCCTCCACCCAGTTCCGAGGGCGACGACGGCGGCGGCGCAGTCATTCCTTCCCACACGGCGCCGCGGCAGCGGATCCGACGGACCGCGCACCGCTGACACACTCCGGGCACCCGAGTCGTGAGGTTGAGACGAACGGTGCAGACCTGTCCCGCGACATCGCAGTTCTCGCACTAGGGACAACGCGTCGTCAGCATTGCGTCGTGAGGCCTCCCCCGGCCCAAGAACAAGAACGCACCGCGACGAGGGCGGGATCGCCGTTCGACCACCGGCTGGGACGAGCACGAACGTCTTCGACGAACTCGAAACCCGACTCTTCACCTTCGTCGTCGCCCGAGTCGTCGCCGGGAACGAAATCCTCGTCGGATGGTGAGGCGTCTTCGGGCAACGGCCCAGACAGGAGCGATCGCACCCACAACGACGGAGACGCGAGTCCCGCCGGGACTCCCGCGTCAAGCAGCGACGTCGCCGTCATCCTCCTAACCCTCGGAGCCGGCGGGGGCGCCTCCTCGAGTGCCTCCAGGTGGCTCCGCAGCTCGCCCACGTAGGCGCTGAAGGCGATCCGTTCGTTGCGCAAGTCGGGGCCGTGGTAGCCCACGTCCCACGTCGCACCGACCGCCTCGTCAATCGGCGACCGGTACCACTCTTGCTCGTTGGGAGTGAACGTGGCGAGCTCCATGATCGTCTCCTGCCAGCGGAAGACGGCCGTGGTAACGGCAAGGTCGAGCTCCTCGCGGTCCGCGGCCAGAACGTCCCCGGCGCGCGCGCATGCGACATCAAACTTGTCCAGGGCGGCCACGACGTCGGCGCGTAGCCCCACTTCGATCTCGCGGGCGCTCGGTGTCTCCACGAACTGGTCGAAGAGGATCCACCGCTCGAGCTCGGAGCGCAGTATTAGCTCCCCTGTCCCGTTCGGACTGTACAGGTCGTCCAGACGACCGAAGAGGAACTCCCGAGCGCACACTTCGGTAAATGCGGCGCGGACCTCGTCGAGGGACAGCCGCGTGACCGCCGACAAGTCGGGGACGAAGCGGGGCATGATCTTCATAGGGAACGACGCGACGACTGGGCGGCCAACAACAAGTGATGAGGGAGGGGGAGAGGCCTCACACGTCGCGACTGGCCAGTACATATACGCCGGTAACCACATGCGACGGAACTACGGACGGAGGCGCCAGAGTCCCGCGTCCCCCCTGTCTGGACCCCCGTCGGAACTCTCGCTCGGGTCCTCCTCGTCTCCCTCGCCCTCTTCGTCCTCCTTGGCGCTCTTCGGCACGAACGACATGCCCACTTCGGGGGACAACCACGCGTCGGGGAGTCGATAATACTCGAGCCCGGCGCGGAGGTCCGGCCGGTACCCGACGCACGAACACCCGCACGCGAGGCAGCGAGCGCACGATTCTTCCGCCACCCAAGAGAAACACATCTCCCCGGTGAACGCGCAACGGGCGCACTGCGCGTATCAAGCGACTGGAAGATGGGGGACCGCATGGAGGTGCGCACCTGGCTTACCGAGGAGTATACACTCTGGTGGCGCGTCAGAAGCTGCGGAACCCGTACGCCCCCGGGGCGAGCGGAGAACCCGAGCTGGTACAAGTGCTCCTCCCTCGCGCGGTCGACGAGCGACGCGTCGCACGCAGGAACCGTCTCCCACGTCTCGCCGGGTTCGAGGAAGGAGAAACGGACGGCGCCGGGGGCATCGGGGAAGTACTGGCGGACGCGCAGGGCGTAGTGACGAGCGGCACCCACGAGCACGCGGAGAAGCTCGAGCGTCGCGGTTGCATCCGGCAACCCGAGCGAGCCGCGCGACTCGACCAAGGAGACGCGGCCGCGTACCAACATCTCTCGCGCGTGCATCTCCGAACGGACCCCGGGGCGGTCGAAGCCAACGCGAAGGCGCATCCACTGCTCGGTGAGGGACATCAACTGAGTGCCGACGAGGCGAGGGAAGTACAACGCGACAACGCCAAACAACCGCTCGCTGTCGGCAAGGATCGCGAACTCCTCGACGCGGTCGACAAGAGGACCATCGAGGGTAGGTTCCATGACACAGACGGCTCGTCGCGGCTCGTCCTTGGGGGGGGTTATGTTCCGCCGGGACTCCCGAAAGCAAGGACGATCCGCTGACGACTCAGACGGAACTCTCACGGAGGCCCGTGGAGGAGGTATATAGGCAAGCGCGAGACCCACGATGTACCCTAGTCTTTGGATTCTTGGTCTCTCAGAGTCTTTGTGCGTGCACTTGGCCTGGGAGCGTTCCTCCAGCACCGCCGCGCCTCTGGGCCGCGGCGGCGCCCCACCTCTGGTCCGAGGCCTCGGGTCCCGCACGTCGTAGACCCTGGGTGCGTGGGAGTAGAGGCGAGTACTCCTCATCAGCCCCGGGTCCCCTCCAGAGCCCCGGACGGAACTCCCGTCGGGACCCTCTCGGGGGTCTCTCTCCCTCCGTACGCCTGCTCTGCGCTTCCACCGTTGCGGGCGAGAGTCAAGGGTCGGGTTGGGGTGTCTCCTAGGGAGAGAGATGCGGTCCGTGTGAGGGTGGGCTGCGGGTGGTGTTCCACTCGTAGGCTCTCGCTCTGCGCGGTTGCCGGCTGGCCGCAACATCGGAGCAGAGTGCTTCGAGGGTCAAATCGTCATCGTCATCGCCGTCTGGCGGCAGGCAGAGAAGAGTTCCGCACCTCTCTCACGGAATACACAATGTTGGTGTTTGAACGCGACCTGCCGCTGCTGCCTGTTGGTGTTGCACGCGAACGATGCTCCAACCTCGCGCTCACCGCCACGAATGTGGCGGCGTCGACTGTTGGATTTTTTGACGCCAGGAGCGCGTTGCGCATGGTCCACGAGGTGCAGGGCTACGGCGGGCGCGCGGGCGCAGCCTTCATATGAAGACTGCGGGGTGGGGCCGTGCCGGAGACGGCGGCGGTCGACTGTCGGATTTTTTGACGCCAGGAGCGCGCTGCGCATGGTCCACGAGGTGCAGGGCTACGGCGGGCGCGCGGGCGCAGCCTTCGTATGAAGACTGCGGGGTGGGGGCCGTGCCGGAGACGAAGGAGACAAGGAAGCAACAGCGGAGGTTGAACCCGCGCAGTCCCGCCGTTGCCACAATCCGGCTGCATTGTTCGCCGAAAACGGTTTCGGACCCACGCCCGAAATCAATGTGCCAAGGAGACAAGAACAACATCTCAGCACAGACCTCACCGTGGGAAACCTCACCGTGGGAATTGCAACCCGTCACGGACTGGCACACCAGATTGTTCTATATAATGGTTGACGCCTCCAAGACGTGGAATTTGACAGACAAAAACAGTTAGCGACTTCTCCGGGCAAGCATGATTGTTTCTGCGGCGTGGATGCAAGGATCGGCTTGAGCATGAGACGGTCTCAAGCGGGCCTTCGTACCGCGGGAGGCCATGGATCGGCCACCAAAGTGCTGAGAGAATGTTATATGCGTGTTTCTCCGCATCTATTGCTTCGCTTTCAAGCTAAGAAAGCGCTTCGACGCTCATCAGCGGAACAGTACCCAAATCGGGAAGTCTCACCTGCGGAACAATGACCTTCCAGACTCCGATTCTCCAGGTCAGCCTATCGCTGTGCCATCTACTTGCAATGCAATATAAAAGCATTCTGAACGGCTGACTTATATTTTTGAGGGCGCATGTGACTTAGTGCTAACTAGCTAGTTCTCCTTCTTGGGGGCAAACTCGTCCTCGTCCGAGTCCGAGATGCTGATGACGCTCGGCGACCTAACATTGCCTTTGCCGTTGATCGGGCTCTTGGAAGACCCGGCGATGGGAGCCTTGTCTGAGAGACGTGTCAGTAACATGCGCGCGTGAGAATGGGGCCAGAAAGACGTACTCTTCGAAGATCCAGCGATAGGAGCCTTGGCTGAGGGAGTTGTCAACAAATCGCACATGCGAATTAAGGTGAAACACGCACAGGTCGACGCAACGGGTGCCGCCTGCGTCCGCGCGCGCTTCACCCGGTCCGTGGGGCTGCTGTCCGTGTCGCTCTTGCGTTTCGCGGGGCTGGAGCTGCCCGCGCCCGGACCCGCGCCTGCGCCCGCGCGCGCACGCGACGCGCGCCTGCGGACGACCGTCGTGCCAGCGAAAACCGACGAAGCAATCGCCGTGGCCGTCTTCGCGACCTTGACAGCGTCCACGAGGATCTCGGCGCTCTTCTCAGCCATCTCGGCCGCGAGCCTCGCGGTGCGCGCGTCTTCGATAGCCTCTTCGGCAACGAAATCGGCGAAGTTGATCTTGTCGAGCGCGACGAGCAGCTTGGCCTTGCCCTTCTTGTGCGTCTTCTCAACCTCCTGCGCGCTGATCGACCGTCAGTAGGCGTACAGATGGTGAGGTGAGGTACGACGACGCACAAGGTGTACATAACCTCATAGCGCGCGAGGCGTTCCTTCGACGCGGGATTCGAGATGAAACGCGGGTCGCAGCCCTCGCCATCGCTGCGCACGCCGTTGCACTATGACATGATCAGCGCATTTCCACCAAGAAGAAATGGAAGAACTCGCCTTGATATACCAGCGCAAGACGTCTAAGAACCCGCGCTTCAGAGTCGGGTGCTTCGACACGCCGACGCAGAAATCGACGCTGCCCTTGACCTTGCACTGGTCGCAATCGATGGTCCCGGGATTGGGCTTCTCCCCCATCCACGCGTCGATCTGCTTGTTGAGCACGTCCATGGCAAGAGTGGCTGAGAGAGTAGCGATGAAAGAGCGCGGGTCTGCGAGCGGACGGCGCGGTGAGGATGTTGGATCTGTTGCTAGCGCTGGGACGTCGCGGTCGGCTTTATGACCAGTCGCCCGGCGAATCCTGAGCCCGCCGTACATTGTCTGTGGCGCGCAGAAGTGCGCAGTCTGTGATCAGTTTGTAAGTGGCGCACTGCCCGCGATCCCCCGTGCGTGATAGCCGTTTGACTCGCAATGCACACAATGGGATTGTCAGGAAGCCTTCGTTACATCAGTTATGAGCATCAAGAAAAGGGTTCACGGGCATGAGCTTGGGCAACGTAGGCAGTATACCGAAGTAGTCGTAGAAAGTCTGAGCATAGAATTTCCAAACCTCGCGCTCGATCTCTAGAAGCTGCTCCATCGATAGTCCCTCGTAGCTTGTGTACTTGCGGAGATTGCTGACGTCGCGTACGCGCGGCCAAGCCCTGACGAGCTTCCAGAAGTTGTAGATGGAGGCGACGCGCTTGCGAGGGTCCGGATCGGTCTGTGCGGGGATCCCCATGCCGGATGGCACGAAGCCGTCGGTGCCGCCCCAGCATTGCTGGATTATCGTGTCGCGCTGGGTCTGGATCTCCTCCGTCCAGATTCCCATCGACTTCAGCACGTGAGAATCCGTGCGCCGAAGCTGGAAACGGAAGCCGGCCTCCTCGAGCTCCCAGATGAGAAAGGCTCGGACCTCTGGACGCGCAAGCTCAGAAGGCGCCAGAACGTGATTCCGTACGACGAATTGAGTGATCTCATGGCCATTCGGGAGCTCCAGAGAGTAGCCATAGACTGGATCAGGGGGCGGCCCCGCGATATGTGATCTCAGCGAGGGCGTGCCTTGATCCCTGTCCGCCGTGTCCGTCCCCGCCGTGGGAACGTGCGGCGCCCGGCCGGCGCGAACTGCATAATCCAGTCCCTGAGCTAACAGTAAGCACAACTCCGTGATCACGGAGAAATGGCCACCTCAGGGGATGAACTCGACCTGCTGAACTTCACCAACCGTCCGGCGGCGTCCTTGGTAGGATTAACACGCGGGTAAAGCATGAAATGGAGCCTGGCTTACCGTTACCAAAGGGGAAGATGCCCACCAGATCGCTCGAGATGCGATGCAGACACCGCATACATCGTCACGTGACTGGTGCCAGGAGATGACTCCCTCGCGCAGCAGGACCTCGCGATCGCGGGGTCCGCCATTCTCGTCTCGAACACCCGAAGTGCGATCGAAAAGGATAACCCGCGACCTCTCGTAGTCCCAGCA
Source organism: Auricularia cornea (assembly GCA_030578095.1). Taxonomy (NCBI): domain Eukaryota; kingdom Fungi; phylum Basidiomycota; class Agaricomycetes; order Auriculariales; family Auriculariaceae; genus Auricularia; species Auricularia cornea. Next base: position 4,645,207 of record JARLTE010000005.1, on the reverse strand, counting down.
TTCATCCCAGCGCGTTGGGGCAGAGGATATGCTCGGGAATGCCGTCTCGTCCAGGAGTACCATCGCGCGCGGATTGGCTTCGTAGAATACGTCCAGACGAGGTAAGAGAGTCTGCCAGTCCTCAGGCTCGGCAATTGCGCGGGTAGAAGTACAGGGGAGATCCTCTCCCGCCTCTGGCAGGCGAGTGTATGTCTGAGTCGCACGCGCGGCGTCTGCCGGACTATGACGGCGTGAGATCTCCTCCCGCAATCTACTCGAGAGGGAGGAAACACGTTTCTCCAGGTCGTCGCGTAGACTCGGTGTCAAAGCCTCTTCCATTCTCACGTCGCCGTCCGCGGGTGTCGCGGCGTCCGCGCGCTGGGCCTTTCGCGCTTCGATCCAGGCTGAGAGTTCCTTGCTGATATGGTACTTGTCGTCTAGAACCTTGCGCCATGTCGACGCAGGAAGACCGCGCGCGTCCAAGTCCATGATCTTGCGCAACCAGAAGTCGCGCAGAGCAGCCCACGATTTGATAACATATAGAAAACGTTTCTCATGCTTTAGAAGCAGATGTAAAGGCGGCAGCATATATTCTAGAGGCATATTGAAGACATCCTGGGGCACCGCGTGCGCCGTGTCGACGGCGCTGAGTCGCCATTCGCGGGTCACCGATCTGTCGACCGATCTCGCGATCTCGGTCATCCACGGCGGGAGCCGCGGCACCCAGTCGGGGATCTTGAAGTCCAGCGATGCCTGGTGCCCTGGATCGGTCGACCAGTTTCTTGGGCGCCATTGTGCGGGTGCGTCAGGGTGCTGACGGCGTTTCTCATCTGGGTTGAGAAGAAACCATAAGCAAGACAGCAACATGGACGAAATGACCCGCACTCACCCGCAATGCGCGGCCCTTCGTGAAGGATATAACGAGGGTAGTTTGATGTTCGTTCCGGGGAGGCATCGCGACGAGAGCCAGAGGCATGGGATCGGCTCTGGGAGCCACCATGGCGGGAAGGGCGTCGAGGAGAGCGCGACCGCCTCGAGCTCTGCCGAGATCGCGAGGGATCTCGAGGAGGAGATCGCCCCTCCTCTGAGAGCCGAGTCACAGACGGCGAGCGGCGCAAAGATGAACGAGCAGCGGGCGCTGACCGGGAGGCGCCCACGGTCGTCTGCTCAGTTAGGTTCCATTCCCCGATCTCCAAGGAATCTATGGCTTGGAACTCGACCATTGTTTTCCATGACACAGGAACAACTACTTCGGCGCGGGGGACGGATGTCGGGAGACCGCGAACAACGCCATAGACGGGTACTCCCAAGCGATGGAGCAGGTTGGCCATGCCTTCGTCCAGAGTAAAGACTCCCACGTATGCGAACATACGATCAGAGACAAAATTCTCGTCGCCTACGTGGTGCTGGACGTCGAGGCGAAACAGACGGAACGCGAGGAGCTCGGCGATGCCCCTTTGCACGCGTGTAACCAGGCGCGCAGACTCCCAGAACGTGGAATGGAGAGCCTCGAGGTCGGAGAGAAGGCGCATGCACTCTGAGATCGTTTCCGTCGGGAGGATGTGGTGAGTCCTCGCTTGCGCCAGTAAAGGCAGGACGAGCAGATGGATCTCGTAGAACGCTTCCTTGAGCCGTGCGAGCAGATCACGAGCAATTCGACCGTACATTGAGCCCGGAGAGATGGCGTCCCAGTCGTGCATCTGAAAGACATAGGCCACAATATGGCCCTTGTGGAGCTCGCGATGAAGCTCGCGACGCTCGATCCAGGCGTAATGAGGAGCAGAGGGCTTCCACAACTGCGGGTAGAGAGTTATTTCGTGAGGACCGAGTCGATGATCGGCGCGAGTGCGGGGGAACTCGTCCGGCGGGAGCTCAGGAATACGCGCCCCAGCAGAAAAGGACACTAGATATTGCCCTTCGCGCCGTCCGAACGCGTACGTCCTGACAGAGCTCGGCCAGCTCTCCGAGGATGTCCTCAGGCGCGACGAGGACACGAGTTCCTTGGGCCCGCCCAAGTCTCCGCGGCGGGAATGATACTGGGTGTTGCCAGGGGCCGCCATGGACGACAGAAGGTGTTGATCGTGTACTTATTCGAGGATCCACAGCAGCTGTAATCACCTGCTGTGTAGTGGTGATTCGATCGGGCTAGATCTGACCCGGCGCTCGCTTGATACGCGGTGCCACGCGCTTGAGGACTTTGGATTGAGGATTCAGTGCCTTCGTATGAAGACACTGGACTTGTTCTTGCGCGTGGCAGCTTCGTATGAAGCTGCTCACCGGGGGTGACGACTGCGGGCGGAAAGCGACTGTCGATGGCAAGATGTTGGTGACGGTCGAACTTTACTGGTTGAGCGGAGATGTCGGACCTTTAAACCGCTTCATCGTCCCGCTCGTCGTCCCGCTCTTCGCCGCCGACACCCCCACGCTGGCCTCATACGAGGCCAGCGCCGACACCAGGCCGTCCTCATACGGGGGCGGCCGATCTACGTACCAGTCTAGCGGATCCGCCACAAGTCAAGACTGCGCGAGCCAGCGTTGCGAACACTACCCACCCAGGTCATTCGATCTGGGCAGATTGCGACCCCCCACCCCCTGTCGACGTAAGGGGCCTGTTTTCTTGACAGACCGTAAGCAAATGCTCACTATACCTCAGACCGCTCGGTTTTAAGACCCGTTGCCCAAGATAATATCGCTTGTCTGACCTCGTCGAGGTCAGTGAGCACGCTGATTCACACTCGTTTACTAAAGGATTTCCCTTAGATTCATGGCTTCCATAGAAAATATGAAAACCTGTAGCCCTATAAGCTGTATTTTGTGTTCATCGCGCGTTACTACTCTGTTTGAAATTCATTTGTTGTAACTTGTTCTCGCAATCGCCGCCAGTGCCTTGTCAAGCGATAACATTTGATAATCAAAGGTAAGCAATGCTTTCATGGAGCACACCAGTATGCCGAGGTGCGCTGGCGGCACCATTCCCCCGCCTTGCCCAACCAGCGGCCGTGCCCAACCACCCACTTTTCCACTGCGTTTGGTTCCAGTACCTCCACGTATCCCGCGTTCCCGTTCCGTGCCAAGGACACGGATTTAACGGGCAGGAAGATGGGGATCTGCGCTGCCTGAATTGATTTGCACAGAGAGACAGATACGAACACAACGCACGTCGTGCTTCTGAGCGTAAAACTTCCAGGTCATGAGAGTCAAGCGCGCTTCGTCTATAGTCCTTCATGGCTGGTAAGTACGGCTCAGTCCAACCTCGGGTAACGAGAGACTCACTCAGCAAAGAAGACGGCTCGAAACTCGTGTGTTTCCGGCGCGGCACTCTTCGAGGGCGGGCAGACCTGGGCAGAGACGCCGACAACGAATGCATGCCCGAGCTTAGGCTGGTCCCAGAGACCGAGAAGCTCTGCGCTGAGAGAAGTCGCGTAGTGCAAGAATGGGGGCGGCATGTGTCTCACACCGGGCGATCATCCGACCCATTTTAAAGCGAGCAGTGCCCTCTCGTCCCACGACCGGCTTCCCACGCCTCGTCACTATCCGGGATATTCCCGCGGATTTCCTGGGCGCAGCAGGACAATGGAAGCCGGAAGGCGATCTGGTGCTCGCGCTTTTCAGCCACAATCCCGCATCTCCCCGGCGCTCCCCTCGTCTTCCATCCGCTCGAAACCAGCATGGCGACCAAGGCGAAAGCCCTCTGGGCTAAGCTGGATCCTGAGGCGAAGACGGCGTTCATGGCGAAATGGGAGGCTGATAGTCGGTGGACCACTGCGAAGTTACCTCACGGTGGGCGTCAAGCTCTCGCACAGGCCGTCAACGATGACTTCAAGGCCACCTTCCCTGCCGTCGCCGAACCCACCGAAGGCTCTTGGTTTGACGTGAGTGTGATTGCTGTTGCATTATCATCCATCGCTGATTGCCAATCGACGCTCGGCATACAGGACTGGCATTGGAAGGTCAAGAACGGTCGGAAAAAGAAGTTCAAGCCCGCGGAGGTCACCAAGGTCGCCATCAACTCGCTTTTCAAGGTCCCGCAGAAGCCCAAGACGAAAAAGGCGCTCTTGGCGCGGCAAGCGTTCGGCCGCGCGCACAGAGATGAGGTTCGCGCGCTCTCCATGGCGGAGGAGAGCACGGGCACGGCGGAGGACGACGCTGGCGCTTCCGGTCGGACGGGGGACGAGTCGACCAAGCCGGGTCCTGGCGATCGTTCCCGGAAGTGGAATGCCGCTCTCTCCGCGTACATCGCATCGCACAGCGACGAATTTGAGGCGTTCAAGGCGTGCTACGTTCCGGTCAAGGACGGCGAGGTGGACAGCGACTCCGAGACCGACGACGCTGCGAATATTGGGGGCGGGCAAAGCTTGGAGAACGGCGACAATGGCGATAGACTTCAGTAGGCTCGTCGCGGTCCCAGTTTTCATCGCTCACACCGAATCTCAGTTTGCAGGACACCTTTCGTGCCACCCTTCGTACGACGGTCGACCACTGGACTGATCTGACGGGTTATGCGATCGTTGTCTCGTTCGCAGGTCGGCACTCCGATGGAGAGCATAACCTCGTTGGCAGGTCAGTCGCAACCTCACACCGTATCTACGACTGACCCGCTTCAGCGTCCACGACGACCAGCACAAGTTCTGGCTCGAGAACGAGGACCTCCGCGAATCCCTGGAGTCTAAGCTCGTGGGCCACTACGAGGCTGTGTACAACGGTGATTGTCGTCTTCGCGTCCCTGCGCTCCCTGATCATTTTGTGTAGGAGAATCGCTCGGTAAGGACAAGGATATGCCGCTATTCATTCCTTCCCGCACGCCGTCTCCAGCGCCGCCCGAGAACGAGCCAACTCCGGACGTCGGGTTTGTTGAGGAGGGAGTAGGACCGCGTCCCGACGAACAATCCGACGCGCTACAGAAATCGAAATCTCCGTCCGGGCAGTCGCCTCCGTGTAAGCAGACACGACTCTATTTATTTCTACCACTAACTTATGTTCTAACCAGCGCTCCCGAGCACCTCGCCGGTCGACTTTGAACTGGACGTTGAAATGCGACTCGACAGCTCGACGCCGCCCAGGAACCCAGGTGCGCTGACAAGCCGCTCCTGTTGTACTATGGATTAATCCCGTGCTCTGAATTAGACCCCATGGGCGATCTCGATATGCAGCAACACTCCCCAGACGTGCATGATCTAACGCCCGGTTCGCAAGGTATGGCCCGTCTCACATGCGGTGAGACGATACGCTGTGCTAACCGTTTCTGCAGCTGGAATAACCGACAGAAACGACGCTGAGACCAATTCCGACACCAATAATCGACCTGAACCCGTTGCACCAGAAAGTACGCGGTGACCCGCGAACCTGTCCCTGAACCCTGAGCCCCTGACACCGCCACAGATCTACGTCCGGAAGCTGTGCCAGAGATCGACGCCAGTGCCACAGACAAGCGGGTCGAAATCGTTCAAAGGGCCAAGAAACTCAAGTGGGCAGCGGGCGACCTCGACTTCTTTCTCAAGATGAGTGACAATGCCGAATGGATGTCGCTCTTAGGAGCGTGGGTCGACTACGAGCTCAAGTTCAAAACGGTCAGACGGGTCAGTCTCAGTCCTTCCTGGGAGAGCATATATGAAATACATCTCCCAGCTGCGACTGGCAGATGCGAAACGACCTGTTGTGTACAATCACTGGACGAGAAAGCGCCACCAGATGCCGGACGACGCGGACCTGCGCGAGTTTCACCATCACTTCGTTGAGTGGTATCTCTCACTACAGCCAGAGGAACGCGCGATCGCGGGGCAGTCCTTCTCGACCATCCAGCCGGCCCGTTCTGTCAAGAACACTAGCTACTGCAAGCTCCATCAAATCGGTTCTTCCGGCTTCGTAGCACTCATGTTCGGACTCGCGTGGATGCTGAAGATGGGCGACAAACTGCAGCTTTCGGAAACTCACACGTCGGCAACGGTTCCTCACCTCATCTCCGAATTTTCCCAGATGATCGAACACCTGTGCTCGCCGTACGTACCCTCCTTACTCGCCCCGAGGGTGATAGTTGTCAAACATGCATACAGGATCGAAAAGGGGAGCATGCCGCCGACATTCACAGGTATCCCGGACGAGGAGGACACGCCTGTTGTGCCGAGGAAGCGAGGCGCGCCAGCGAAGGAGCAGCCGGGTCCGGCCAAAAAGGCAAAGACCGGTGGAACCGCAGCGTGCGTACGCGTGTGGAATTCGTCGCCGGTGAAAACTGACGGGATTTGCAGCGCGAAGAGGAAGAAGAACAAAGGAGGGGCGTGAGACTTGATGATCGGGGATCGGTCCGGGAATGTCAATGTAAGCGATGCCTGATAAACCGCGCCGACGGCGCTCTTGCCGGTTTCTTTGTTGTCCGTCCCGACCTTCAGCTATGAGCAAGAAACGAGCAACCGCGCCTCCAGCAGATTCCCAGGAGTTTAAGCTGGTACCTCGGGGCATGCGGCCCGGAGGTTATCAGCGGGTCGATCTCATGGGCGAGACGGACAAGCCAGCGCGACGACCTTCGCCAGCAACGTCAGCTCAGACATCGCCCATATTCGAACGAACTATTCCGCGCGATACCACGAGGAAAACTGCGCCAGTCCCGGGAGCCCCGGTGCAACCAGCTGCCCCCGCATCGCCCTTACCGACGCTCAACCGATCAAAGGTTCGTGCGTCCACCTATATAGATCGCACGGAAATAACCACGTCGTCCAGAAAACGTCCCATACAATGCAGGATTTCAAGGATCAATGGGCGGAAAAGCTCCTTGAGATCATGTACGCCCGCGAGTTCGACGCGCGCTTCGGAACGATATGTCCTCGCTGCGGAAAGGGCGACACCGCATACAAGTGTTTCGAGTGCTTTCAGGCGCCACCATTGTGCAAATCTTGCATGGCGGCCGCCCACAAGCACGCACCGTTCCACGAGGTCCACGAGTGGACAGGCACGCATCTCCGAAAGATATCGCTGTCTGTGATCGAGTTCGTGCTTTGCCTCGGGCACGATGGCGACCCGTGTCCAGCGGCCGGTAAAGCGAGGATCAAGATGACCTTCGTGCACGGCGCCGGGATTCGCGAGATGCACATCATGCCCTGCCTGTGTGGCGGGGTGATGAAAGAGGGGGATCTGGCCATGAGTCTCTGGCGTGCCGGGTTGTTTCCAGCGACCTTCAAGCGTCCGCAGACCGCCGTAGCCGCAGAGGCGCTCGACAACTTTCATGTCCTGACGCTGACTGCGAAGACAAACGCCACAGCTTACTGCGAGTATCTACGCCGCAAGACGGACTATTGGTCACGGGGTTCGGTTAAGGTGAGCATGCGATGCCATTTACGCAGAGATTCACACTAAAAAACCCGCAGGACCGGACGCGGGAGTTCTTTATGTCCTTTCGGATGTACTGTTTCTTGAACAACCTGAAGCGCAACGGCCTAAAGGTCCCGTCCGCGGAGAACGAGCTCGGACCTGGATCGATGGCAGTGCTGTGTCCGTCGTGCCCGCAGCCCGACATCAACCTCGATCCGAAGTGGCAAGAGCGAGATAGGCGTTTCAGGCGAGTTCGTTGCTGCGTCCGTGTCTCGCATTTGACCGCCTTTCCAGATATCTCGACGCTCTATACTCGATGCGAGACGGCTGTTTCTCGCTCGGCCAGAAAAACAAGCTCATGGACCACGACGATGTCCCTCTCACAAGGAATCTCATGTATTTCGTCGATCACGTAGTCAATCGGGCTATGATGCTCTTGACGATGCCCGACGTGACGGTAAGCCGTCTTAGCACGCGAGTCCGAGGTTACTCATCGCAAGTCAAGCCATTGGGCTGCAACAACTTCAAAGCGCTCGACTATAAAGGAAACAAGTCCGGCGTCGTCTCGGACTTCTGTCGCCACGACCTCTTTATGGCTAACGGGACATCTGACCTGGTCAAAGGAGAGAGGTGCGCAGACGGACGGGCCCCGAGATCGCGATTGACGTATTGAAGGTTCGTCAATGTCGACTTTGCCGTCGTAAGCTCGCACGCGAGATACACAAAGCTGCCGCTGTTTTACCTTTTCTACGACATTGCCTGTCAGTGGTGGGTGCACTTCAGGGAACGAATCTCCGGCAACGAAACCGTCACGTCGGCATTCCCCGGCATATCAGAGTCGTGGCCGCAGACCATCACGGGCATCGGAAAGTACCACATCCTGAACCACAAGGACGACTGCAGGCAACTGAGAGACGCTCATCTAATTCCCGGGGCGGGACAGACAGATGGAGATAATCCCGAGAGGGTATGGGCAATACTCATCAAGATCGCCGCGAGCATCCAAGAAATGGGCGTTGGGGCGCGAGAGGACATGCTTAACGAACATTTCTCGGCATGGAATATGGAAAAGTCCATCAACATGGGTACGTATTGCGACGCGGCACTGTGAGATGTGCTCACAATGCGCCAGCGAGACAGCTGGACGCGAAGATGAAGAACGCAGCGACTACACTGAGCGCGCAGAAGCGGTACTTCGAAGATCTCAGGTCGACGCTTGAACCTGAGACGCTTGCGAGATGGGACGACGAGGTCAAACGCTGGCTCGCGGTCGTTACATTTGGGGGAGCTTTGCCCGCGGACATGACCTGCCCGTACCAGGTCTGCAAGGAGAAAGGCAAGTGTTTCGTCTAAGTGAGAACGCGTCTCACAAGTGATTAGCCCCTACGGCCAAGCAGGTTCAGACGGCGCTCAAGGCCAAGCCAGCAATCGGGTCCCTGGACGACGCTGTGGGGAGCGGGAAAAGCGTCGTCGATCTCATCAGAGTTGGTCTCGACATTGAAGAGAAACAGTGCGCACTTGAGGCTAAGAAGGCTGCGCCGTAGCTTACCCCAGTAAGGGTGCAACTGCGACTGCAGCGAGAGACCGCCAAGACCGACGCGAAAGAAGACGAGGTTGCGTCTCAGGAGGTCAACCTCCGGAGACGCATCCGCGCGTGGAAAAGCTGGCAAAGGTCGACATTTGCCACGCTCTTCCAGCTTTCCGATAGCACAGAAGATGATTGCGACGAAGACCAACTGCCGGAGAAGATCGAGCTGACCTTTCCCAGTTCTCTGGTCGACGACGAAGAACTCTCCCGCATCGCGCACTTCAAGGAGTTTCTCGAGTTGGAGAAAGAGCTTCGGGAGTCGCTGGCCAGCCACGCCATCCGTTCCCTGCGGCGCTACATCGCTCTTCGCACACTGCTCAATTTCCGCAAGGGACGCGGTGTCATCGAGAAGACACGGTCTCAAAGGGCGGTGGAACGCGCGAGTGCTTCAGTAAAGCATCATCAAGCGTACTACTCTCTCGTTTATTCTCGGCTACGCATCCTCGGTGGCGCCGCTCCCCATCTTCGGGAGCTCGAAGACTCAGACGTCAAGGACCTCGACATGCGAGGAGCGCATATGGGCTACAGCAAAGATCGAGTCTCGTGGATCTGGGGGAAAGGAGGGGACATCGACGCCTTGAATGAGGACGAACTGGACTCGTGGTCTGACGAAGGTAATGTCCCAGTCTATAGGTCGTCCTCACCCATATTGATATTACACAGTGCAAAGGTCGAACATAACCTCTCGTCGGCCCGGGTTTCTCGCTGGACGGAGGAAGTCACGTTGTTGGAGGAGGAGATGCGGCGCACGATGCGTTTCTTTAGGCATCACGTGACCGCTTGGAGCAACCGCATCGGGACGCGGAATGACTGTCCCGGCTTCGACGCCCTCTGTGCACGGTGAGAGACCTGATGGCGAACATTACCCAATCACTGATGTTTGAAAGACGAGCCTCCGAGTATCGTGGCTTACTGGACGACGCCCGACAAACGTTCGAACGTTGGCTGTCCCAAGCTGACATAGCAGAAGCAGGTGATATCAACGACCCGAGTAAGTCTTCGCGAATACATGGACGCGTGTGCAAGTGTCTGACATTTTTCGTAGTGGTTGTAGATTGATTTTACATGCAAGAAATTTGACTAGTAGCTATGGATGTGCGGGATACGACTATTCTGGAGACAAGCGCGGGACGAGCGCGTCAAGAACTCGATGGAGAGCAAGATGGGAGGGCAGCAAGAAAACACCGAAAGCAAGATAGTGGATGGCGGGATCTAGACGGTCACGGGTACGACGGCCGAGGGAAGGTGATGCAGGAGAGCGGCTACGAATAAGAGGGAAAGTACGATGATGAGGACAATGAGGAGCGAGCCGAAATAAGCAGCTGCGAATACTAATAGGACCACACCGGCCACCAAGCAGAAACGGAGGAAAAGGCGAACCGGGAACCGTGCATCGGGTCCGAGGTCCTGGAACATGAGCAAGCACTCGCCGAAGAAAAGCTACTAGTGGTAAGTGTGTGAATAAGTTTAAAGAAAACATGCTCACCTTTGCCATGTCGACAATGACACGAATAACAAGGAGAGCGGCCGTCTCACCCTGACTGATCTCGCCAGCGGAATCGCCGGAGAGCTGGTCACCGTCGACGGCGACGCGCTCCTGCGAGCCGCCGTCTGCGACTCCGGTGTCGCCGTCGGCAGTGACGACGGGGTCGGTCTCGAAGGCGCCGGCGGCGGGCAGCGAGACGACGAGCTGCGTGTCGCCGTCCGCGATGACGGGATGTGGGTAGACGGCAGGAGCGGTGAGCCGCTCGCCTGCGACGTGCACGCCGCGGTCTGCGATCGCGTCGCCGTCGGCGCTGACGAAACGGTCGGTGTCGGCGGCGGGCAGCAAGACGGCGAGCTGCGTGTCGCCGTCCGCGATGACGGGAGGTGGGTAGACGGCAGCAGCGACGAGCTGCTCGCCTGCGACCTGCTCGCCGCCGCCGCCGCTAGGGCGCCGAACGATGGCCCCCGATGCGACTGGGACAACGATGCCGTTCGCGAATGCGGACTGCAGCAGAGTACCGTAGCCCAACCCACGAAGAGCGACGGTGCCGCCCGCGTATGCGGACGGCTCGTAGACCCCTGCGGCGACCAGGTGCGCATCGCCGCCGCGCACGATATCGAGACTGCGGACGACAAACCAGTACGGTAAGCGAACATGCGAACTGGTTAACTGTCACTCACCGCCCGCCATGTACCTGCTCTTCATCTTGGACGGCGCTTTCTGCACCCAGACTCGAGTTGTCGGCGTCGTTTAAGCCGCCGGCTTCAAGGTCGTCGACGTCGTCGTCGTCGTCGTGCGACGGTCCATCGTCGCGGCGTTCCTGACCGTAGCGCGTCGTGTAGCGCGCGAGTATGATGCTCCTGAAGGGGATGCGACGAAGAATAGAGGCAAGCAACGCGCCGTAAGACTTGCGCGCGTTGGACATTGGGTGAAGGGAATAGCAAGAGGCACGGTCAAATTCGAACCCAGAATATTGCCGGCACGGTACCGCGCTCGCCAGCGTCTACGCGCCGTCTCTCGAAGTGGAGTTCAAGTTAAACTACCTCTGGTTCACTTGCTTTACTCGAGCATGAGCTCCGAGTTGAGCAATCTGATCATCATATCTGCACAGCCACACCCGGTGCCTCACAGGACCATGCTGGTGGCGCGCCGCGCCGCGCGCAACCGCCACAATTCCGCGGGCAGCACATGGATGTGTTCTCCCAGCTACATCGCGTGCTCAACGTCGCCCTTGTCATGCAAGGAGGCGTCGTGGCGGGCACGGCACGCCCACCCAGAACACTGGACTATGTATTTCACTCGCGTTGCATGCAGGTATTGCATGTCATATATACTAGTATGAAGAACATCATGCCGGGCGTGGCGTGGATAGAGGGCATACTGTGGCAATAAGCGCCGGCGAGCGGGTGTGTGCCGGCGGCGGTGATGCGGCTGCGGCCGTACTGCCCATCGCATGCATAAAGGGCCTGGGTCGTCGAACTCCGCGGGATAAATCGGGATATATACAGCTACTATGTACGATTACACTGCGTTGCGGCCGAGGTCTATGACCTCGGCGGGATAATCCCGCGAGGTCTGTAGACCTCGCGGGATTATCCCAAGTGACTGCGTCAGTTGGTCGTTCCGGTGGCGCTGAAGGCTGCTTCAAGCCGGCGAGAACGGCCACGAAGCGCCGCCTATCCCAGAGGAGGACATAGAGAGGTGTGAAACATAGCTCAAACACGCTCAGCGGTCCATCAGGCCCAAAGGCTCATGACCGAAACCTTGCAAGTAATCTGGACTCGGGCCGCCGGGCGTCAAAACACCGTTTGTGTCGGGTACCTCCATGTCTATGTCCGCACTCACTCCGGGCGCAGTGTTCCGGGCGCCAATATGGGGAGGTCCCGTTGTTCAGGAGCATCTCCACTCGGATAGTGGAGCGCGTGCCACGCATACAAACCGGACAAGCACCGTGGGGAAGCCATCCGGGGCCGTTCAAACCCGCAATACCACCGGGCTCAGCTCTCAGACACGGCCCAGGCTCTGTTCGGCGCAATGCTCGAAGCGAGACAGTCACCAAGCACGCCGGGCAGACCTTGGTGGGCGTCCGGCGCACAGGAATGTGGCACGATCTGGAGTCGCGCAACGGAACGGTGGGTTATTATTATGGGCACACGAGTCTATGACTGAGTTACACAATTAGCGCATCGATCCAACCTCCGTGATGAGGGTAAATGACGAACCTGGGACATAGATGCCACCGCATATTGAGCCTCCTTAGACCCCAGCCCTCTTACCTAGCAATACGAAACGATAGCCCTTCACGCGCGGGAGATCTTCAAACGTGAGCTCGTCGTGAAGTCCCCGTATCTCGATCTCGACATCCTCCTGCTGGTCGCGCGCGGGGAGCGACGATGCGAGCGTTTCGACGAAGGACTGGACGTCCGGCTGGTAGATCATCATGCCGCGACCGAGCAGGGCTACGATCTCGATCCGCGCGTGGTCCAGCAGATGCCCGGTCTCTGCCAAGAACGATAGATGCTGCGCGGGGAAAACAACACGCGGGTCCCAGGACGAGTGCGTCTCGTCCTCCCAGGCTTGCAGAAGCGCCGTGAGTGTGCGCAATGCCGGCATAACGGGTGCGGGCTTGAACAGCCGCGAGAGGACGGTGACGGGGGCGCGCAGGGCGCGTAGCTGGCCGAGGAGCGCGTCGTGAGGGGCGAGGATGCTCGCAATCTTGCGCGAGATCGCGTCGTAAACGCGCTTCCACGGGGTGCGGAGGACGATGGTGCACGTTCGGCCGCGCGTGTCCGTGATTCTCAGGGTACTCTGCCTGGAGGTCTGCCAGACAGAAAGTACCTCGGCGCCTATGAGAAGGGAAGCGGTATCGGTCGCATTGTACTCGTGGTCCATCGACAGGTCGATATTGGAGAGATTCGGATTGGCTGGCGCCCATGCACTCACGTAGCGCGCGAGATCCGCCGAGCTGCCGGACCGTCTAGTGGATAGATTTAAACCTTGTAAGCGCGTAGGGGTGCCGGCCAGGAGGAACGCAAAGTGCAGGTCAGCGAGTTCGTACATTGCCAGGAGTTCCAGTTGCGGGCAGACAGAAAAGAGATGCACAAGCGATTCGGCCTCCGCCTGTGCTCCGTCGAGGTTGACAGTGAGCGACGTCACGGTCCCAAGGGAAGGGCATATTGCTGGGAGACGTAGAGAGTACAACCGCAAGGCGCGCAGACGCCCGGGGCGACCGCCCAGTAGATCCTCGGGAATCGGAGACAGCGTCTCGCAGGTCAACGACTCGAGGACAGGGGCTTGCTGGTGAAGGAACTGGGATATTCGGGGTGCCCATGTCAGATGTTGGATGCGGTGCATGTATCGGCCGAGCAGTGGACCCAAGATGTCCACATTTTCGGTGTGAGACAGGATCTCGATGTCAAGCAGTGTCCGGCCTGATCGTTGCAGCACCAGCTCTACTAGATTGGGATCTGTACCGTCGCTGGAGTAAAAGCTGGCACGGCTCCATAGACCAGGACAGGATAGGGCTGTCGCGCGCCACGTATGGGAGACGCGGGTCGCAACAAACAGCTCCTTGAGGGACAGGAAAGAGAAGCAGGCCGCCAGAGCCTCAGGAGGAACGGAGCAAGTGACTGTCGAGCGATTCCAGTCTACGATGACCTCGCGCATGAGCTGCTGAGCAATATCAACGACACGCTGCTGGGCGGCCTGAACATCGGCCGCGCTTCGAATGGTCTGATTAGAACAATGTCCCCCAGTCTAACGAAAGGGCTTCTTACGACCTCAGAGTACCTATATCGTGCTTGAACTTCGATATCACAGCCTGCCAGGGCACGTGGTCGTCGTTAATGGCGGGCAATGCTGTCCTGTTCATCGATGACCTTGACTGAGCGACGTCAAGTTGTGGTTGTGACTCAAAAGATGTCATATACGCACTTTAAATCTGACTGTGTGATGAACTGTGATCGGTCTGGGTGATTTTCCATCCGTATAAGCGGGGACAACTTACGAGTGTAACACAGGCCGTGGTTCAATCAGAGCAGTAGCGCGCAGCGCTCAGCAGGGACCCAAGACGGTGGGTAGGGTTTGACGGCACAGGAAAATGCTCAGCAAGCGATTGTGTCGGAACGAGGTACTGGCCGCGAGGAAGAGGTGTTTGAACTCCGCTATATTCCGAGGCAGAGGGCCTGACAAAATCATCTCATTCTGAGTGGGAAATTGAATTCCGAGCACATGTGATAATCTGTCTTCTTAAGCCATGCGACTTACATATATGTGCGCCGTGGTCTCAATCCCGATCCGTCGAAGGGAACCCGGTGTGGTTTCAGAATGGTCTGGTGTGACAGATCGCCGGAGCCGAAATGAAAAGATGGTGATGCGGGTCACCAAGCAGAATTTTTTAAGCTCAGCTCAACCGCTCTCTCTCTCTCTTCCCGCTGCCTCGCCGCTATGCCGACCCGCCCATCGGCTTCCCCGCGTCGCGCAGCGAAGAAGGAAGAACATCAGACCAACTCCAAATGCAGGGGTGGCAGCCCTCCACCGGTACCATGCCCCCGGCGCAAGGCGTTGGCTCTGGCCCCTCTCCCAGCCAACATCCAGCTTCCCCCACCACGGCCGGCAACCCCGCACGCCCGAGTCGACGACGCCGAACCAATTGCCCGACCGATTCCGAGCCGTGCCCAGACATGCCCACCAGAATTGCTCGGGGAGATTTTTCAACACTGGAATGGGCAAGAGCTGGCCAGCGGGCGCACCTTTGCCCGTGTCCGAAGTTTGTTCCTGGTCTGCCGTGCGTGGTACGAGGCCTTGCTTGGGACACCACAGCTCTGGCAGCGCGTCACCTTCGACTTTGCCATGATGGAGCACCGAAAGAGCTGGATATTTTACTTGCGTACTATCAGGGCCTGCGCCGCCCAGCTGCCCTATGACGTGCATATCACCTCGAACGTCGCCAGCATCGATGAAGACGGTGAGGCCTGGAATTACCTCATCGACCATATCCTCGTGCGAGCTCGCACAGTCACCATCGACATTTGCGCCAACAACGCCGACCCTAGCATCCTTTTCGCGGTCCGTTTGCCCGCACTGGAAGCGCTTACTCTCCGAGCCGAACCGCCCATCTGCCGCACGGGGATCACATTTCAGCTGGACATCGAGGCGCCAGTGCTACACACGCTTCGACTGATGGGTGTGCTCCCATTCCAAGAGACGGGGTCGCTTCCAAAGCTGACCATCCTCCACTTTGAGTTTGGCGAGACCAACATGCAGTGGATCGTTCGCATGCTGCACGACTGGCCGACGATCGAGGAGCTGCGTCTGGGCGCCAGCTATCTCGGAGGCCTGGATCCCAACACACGCTGTGAGCTTCCCGGCCTGAAACGGCTCTATATCGACGTCGACGAAATCGACTTCGACGGACTCAACAGCAACATCCTGCTTCCCGACCTGCAGTCCCTCGCCGTCGCCGATGGCGGTAGAGACATTTGGTCCTTCTGGCGTAGATTCGTCATCTCCGGCTGCCCCAAGCTGACGTCGCTTGCGGTGACGCGAAACACCAGAGACAACGTCAAGCCCTTCGTCGACGCCATTGGCGGCCTCTCCGGCATACGCACGCTCCAGATGCACACCGGGAGCCTGAACCGCAGACTCCTGAGTCGTCTCGCCCGGCGCAATGTCTTGACGGGAACGCTGCCGTTCCCGGACCTGCAACACCTCCTGTTCGTAGACACCACCCCCAATTGGAGCTACACCCCGACGGCCGTTGAGAAGCTCCTGCGCGTGCGAAACGACGCGCTGCGATCCCGCCGTCGTCCGGAGTACTTTACGGTCCAGTGCAACATCCGCCGCAACGAGGTAGCCCAAGATGAATCGTACATGACGGAGTGCTTCGCGATCGAGGATGCCATCCGTGCTCTGAACGAGAAGTCTTAGGCCGGTGTTGTATTGCACATTCAGATCGCTGTCGCTTCTACTGGTTTCGCATTCCATGTACTGATACAACTTGAACATAGAAGAACGAATCTCTTGGCTACAGTCTCGCGGCTCTCATTGATTGATAGCGAACGACCCAGCCTCGGTGGTATAGACGTGCACAGCAAGCTCAGCCGTCTCGGCCGCGGTGGGAGTATCAGGCAGAATCAATGCCTTTCTCATCGAGATGATGAGTCGAGCGCCGCCGACGCTGCTGACGGCTATTGACAAACTGCGCGCGGATCGAGGTGTCAGTAACAATGCTTAACAAGAGAACAAAGGCGCTGAGACGTACACATCCACCCACTGCGTGTAATTCTGCGGCGGCGTCAGTGCGGAGCCGTTCGGTACCGGTTCCGCCTCACCGGTGCTGCGAGGAAGAGTATCATCGACGTCGCAGCTCCGCTGGCCATCCTGCGAAGGGCGAGGGGGTGAGGATCGACTGCGCTCCCAAATAAGCGGCAACGGCATACAGCGCGAAGTACTGGACCGAGCCGCGGACGAGGATCTCGAGAATGCCGCCGTCTCCGAGCTCGCGCACGCCTGCCGCACTGCCATCGCCGCGAGATAGAGCTCAAATGCCAGCGCTACGGGGAGTCGTGAGTGCCAATGGCGCCGTGCTATGCATCGCGTGCTGACGTGCTATGTATTCGACTGCATAGGTGCACGGGTAATCACCGCATGCCGGGCACTGTTGTTGCACGGCCTCAGGAACGGCTGGTGAGGGGGCTTAGTACCCTGACCAACAACAGCAGGAATGTCCTGACCTTTGACCTTCGACGTCAGGAACGCGTACAGCAAGCCGGTGGTGACAAGTACACAGACAGTCAGAACGGCGTTCGTCCACAGCAAGACGCGGGACCGATTGTACATCGCATATAGGCGCGCCTGAAGCAGGACTGTACCAAGAGCCGTTAATCAGGGAAGTATACGACGGCGTGGAGAGTCCGCACCTTGCACGATGAGGTTGACAGCAAGCATTCCTGCGACGCTGACTAGTGTCTGGACGCGGAGGCTGACGAAACTCAGAGTCAGGAATCCCATCGCGTGATGCTATGCAACCCCATCTCACTTCTGCACATCGTTGTTAGTTTCTCGTGTACTCGAAATGGGTACGCAGGACCCACGAACGGGCTTGGCGCATAGTCCCACACCAAAAGTTCCAGAGCCCCACAGCGAACCTATGGTCGCAGCGTTTCGTAAGCGTCCCACTTTGGACAGACGGGTCGGCCCACCGTGAAGAAAACCAGGTTGATACCCTTGACCTTGCAGGTCTGTGACTGAAGTCAGAGGAGCAGTGAGGGAATGCCCGCCACGGCGGCGATCACCCAGAGGAACTGAATCTAGTTGCAAAGAGTATCAGTCTAAGACACGTCCATCCCAACGCTGGGAAATACACACCTCGTCTCCGAGCGTGAGGGCCGAGAGGCGCACAGGTTGAATCCATCATCAGCCGCAGAGAGCCGCAGAGTCAGACCGAACGCACCCCAATCGTAAAGGAAGAGGGCCAGCGGGATAACTAAGCCCGGTGTTAGATACATATCGTGAGCGGAGAGACGTCCTCACACCTAAGGCAAGTGTTGACAAAGTCGATTTCGCAGGGACAGCCATTCAAGTGACAAGGTCTATCCTACCATCCATGCATTTAGCGATTGGCGGAGATCGACCCGCGGCTGAGTACCCATTCAGAAGTCAGGTTGCAAGCCCAAAGGTATTCACGTAGTCCTTGGAGATTGCCATCTGGACGAGCCGACGAGAATGAATGCCCCACGCTTCGCCCAGAACAGTGATCGTGCGCAATGCGGGAATATTCGACGCAGCCGTGAGGAGGCGCGCCAAGATAGTGACCCGCGCAGCGTAGGATGTGCTGCCAGCCAAAGGGTACAGAGAAAGCGTTGCCTGCGGTTAACAGCGCCTAGTCTTTCTAGCTTTATTCGTAGCGCCTGGTACGATCAACTCGTGGGAACTGACGGGGCGCGAGGAAGCCTCGGAGACAGTCAGACGGGACCAATGGGTGAGAAATCGGCGAGCACAGGTACATGAGAGGTTAATCGCCAGAAGTTCCAGGCTCTGTCCAGTGCCTCATAGGGATCGCGGCCGTCCACGGTATCGCTTCCTCGATGCCGACGGAAGTAAACAGCCGCACTATGCTTCTGCCAGCCTTTAATACACGCGCTGAAAGTAAGAGTAAGCATCGTGCATGAAGCTTGAAGCGTGAACTTGGAGGTCGGAGTCGAAGGCAACGTGAGTCTCGGCTTCGTCGGCCGATTTGACCGCGCGGCCATACCGGTCCGATCCTCCGATATCTGCGGGTGAGTCGGGCATTGAACTTGTTTCTACTGTTGCCTTCCGCCACTCTGACGCAACAATAGTTCCTTGAACAGCCATCTCGCTCCTTATTCGCTTGTGCGAGTGTGATACCGCGGTCTCCGGTGCTATTTGACGGGATGTGTCGCCTCCAGGCCTCCTAAATCCGCTCTGTCGCTGAGTCATCGCGCTCCCCCGACCTCGGACGCGATGTGCCGCCCAGGGACGCTGTTTATGCCGGTTGTTATGCTTTCGTATGCTCATAAGGGAAGGATCGCTTCGGTCCGCAGACCGTAGCATGCTGCGGAGCATTCAGTACCATCTCCCCGCAAACACCTATCGCTGACTTGTTTGCTGCACGCGCGCAAAGCTTGCTTCGGTCCCAGCTAACGGGCCACTCCTCCCTGGTGGCCGTGCTCTGTTGTGTGCTAGATAAGTACCTCGATGCTGCTTCTCCGTCCTCAGGGCTTTCGCTCTCAGGGTCGCAATGGGATCCTTGAACGTGGACTTCGTGAACAACTGCTTGCGCTGTCAGTAAAATTGGGCTCATACCCGTACTGTATGCTGATCAGCACATCGGCCCCTCTCGCCAGTCGTGCCCGTCACGCTTTTGATTTACGACTGGGGTGCGTCCTGCGTTTCCGAGTTCTCCTTGACTTCGCAACTAACACAATATATTCAGCACTGACATTTGGTGATGAGGTACGGCTCCATATGATCGTTAATACTCCCATACTCACGTCTGGTGCCCAGGTTGAGCTTATCTGGGTATCGTCGTTCGTCGGTAGCGCTTTGGCAATTGACACTGAAAGAGAGCGCAGCAAAAACGACTGAAGCTGTCGCAGATTGTATTCCTAGTGGTTCGCTAAGCCTGTGTCGTGTAATTGTGCACTGATTCGTCCCAGCTTCGATACGGAACATTGGCGATTATGTCACTGACGGTCTTGTATTTCGCGCCGATAACGGAGCACGTAAGTAGTTACGCCCGCCAGAACTTGGTGCTGACGTATCTCAGACGCCAGTCAAGGCTCCTGGGGGTCTGGCCTGGTAGAGACGTAGTTCTACCGCATCTCATAGCGTGGTTAAATATGTCGCAGCCCTGCGGCGATGATCTTGATCATCCTTTTCGTGCAAGGTGCGCTAATCGCGTACACACAGTGGTAGCCCTTTCTGATGCGTTGCTAGTGCTCCTACAACTGCGCGTGTATGCGATGTACAACAGATCCAGGGTCATCCTTTGGACGAACCTCGCTCTGTTCGTCCTAGAGTTCGCCGTCACGATTTACCTCGTTCTGTACCTCTCGAAGCTCATCAAAGGTACGCCGCAGTTTGCTACTCGCGGGCCGCGACTTGATCTCCATGACCAGCGGTTCCTGTCACGTCAACCTGCCGGAGCTGCGATGTCTACCCGAGAGCGTTTGCTCTCACCTTCGTCGCTCGTAGGTGTAGTTCCCAATCCCCGAATCCCTATGCTCTCTCAATCCGCTGTCCTAGCGCTCGTCTTCGAGTGTTACCTTATGTTCCTCGCTGCTCGGAAGACATGCAGGAACCGCGCGTCGTACCTTCCGCTGGGCAGCACCAGCCTCATCGACGTCCTGATCCGCGGGTCTGTGCAATACTTCGCCTTGTGAGCAGGCTCCGACGTCTATTACCCATACGGCTCATCTTTGCTGGACTTCAGGGTAGCGTTTGGCATGGCGGTGTCGATCACCCTGTTCGTCGTCGCGCCGGTGAGCCCGGTTCCAGAGTCCCGCTGTAATTGAGCTGAGATGTGCTCAGCGCTTCGCCCTCTGGGTCGACTTGTGCGTCGATCCCTCGTATCCACCCATGTCTACAGCTCACGAGATTTATTTCCAAGTCTCTCTGACGCGACGGGGTGCATCGGGGGCACGCGCCTGATACTCTCCATCCGCAAGGCGTTACTGGATGATAGGACGGACTCGCTTGAGCAAACTACCACCGAGACTGCGGTGCCTTTCGGCGACCACGAGGCTCACAATGTATCTGCCGATACTGATGAGGTTACACTCGCCTAGTCTGATATACGGCTAGGGTTTTCACTGATAAACATTGAGACGGGCCTGAATCGATTCTTGGTGCCACGCGTATCGAGTACAACGTAGAGCCCAGCGTGGTGCTCCCGTGTTCATTTCGGAACCAAACCCGCGCAAGCATCGTCCCAAACTCACTGCGCACCATTTCTGAGCATCAGCGCAGAGGTTTTTTGGCATCACAGGAGAATTTGAACTGCGATTCAACAGTACGACGGTGGCGCGGGAGTAAATCTCTGTGGCGGAGGGAGTGACCACAACGTGGTGCCGAGAAGCATCGTGGTATAAATTGTTGGCTGGCGGATCACTCCGGATTCCCTCGTCCCTTGACCCTCTACCACCATGAAAATGACTCTCGTCCTCGTAGCCGCTGCAATGACCGGCCCTTCGCGCGTCAAAACGCCGGCCGTGACGACCGGCGAGAGCGACGAGTCGGCGACACCACCACGCGCCCGCCGGTACAGCCAAAGTTCGTCCGTTTCCTGCTGCAGCGACTCCAGTATTGGGGACGACGCGGAAGCCAGCTCGCACGATGTTACAGAGATTGTCTCGGACAGCGATAACCTTACGACTGTACACTCGAACAACCACCGCCTCCCCGTGGACGTCTTGATTGATATTTTGCGCGCCTGGATCGAGCAAGACCCGACTAATCCACTGGTCCCGTTCTACGCCCTTCGGGTCTGTTCTCCCTGGCGCGAGGCTGCGAAGGCCACGCCCAGCCTGTGGGACCGCCCAGAGTTCCGGTTCCACGAAATGCTGGACAACCCAGCGTGGATCGAGTACCACGCGTGCTTCGCCCGGTACGGCAGCGCGCGGGGATTCTCGGTTACTCTCTACAACGACGTCGGGTCCATTCCGTCTTCTAATCGTGTGTGGACGCACTTCGGCACGAACATCCTCGGCAGGGCTCGGAGAATCGACCTGGAGATCAGCTCCCCCGGCGGCGACCGCGACATCCTCGCCGGTCGCACATTCCCGCTCCTTTGCGCCCTCGGGGTCCGCTTCACCTTTCCCGACGCCGAATATGCGGACATCAAACTGTCCATGAGCGCGCCGCAGCTCACGCACGTGGAACTCAGCAACACCTACATGGAGTTCGATGACTTGGCGAACCGCGAAACCAACCCCCTGTGGTCCCTCACCTCGTTCTCCGTCGCGCGCCGTCAGTACAGCGCAGCCAACCTGTTCGGACTGGCCAGGGTGTGCATCGCACTACGCGAGTTCACCGTTAATATCGAGACTCTTTACGACTGGCAGTCCGATCCCATCGTCTGGAACAGCCTGCGCACGCTCCGCGTCAGCGTCGAGACCATCTTTGACGGCGACAAGATCCTCTCGCGCGGCATCACCCTCCCGAACCTCATCATGCTCGAAGTCAAGGACAACAAGTACAACTGGAACTTCTGGCGCCGATTCGTCGAGCGCTCGTGCCCCAACCTGACGCGTCTCTGCGTCCGTGGCAACCACGTCGACCACGGCAAGCACTTCGTCGACGGGATGGGCAGGCTCTCGCAGGTTCGCGAGCTCATCTTCCGGGATGGGAGCCTCAACCAGGATATCATCGCGCTTCTGGTCATGCCGGATCCCGCACAGTCAATGCCCTTCTCTGAGCTTAGGAGCGTCCGGTTCGAGAACGCCACGCCCCTGCGCGGATTCGAGTGTAGTCTCATCCAGGTCGCCCTGCAACATCGCTACGCCTACCTTCGCCAGCACAGCATGCCGGGGCCGTTCGTCCTCACGTGCGAATTGAAGCGTATGGGCGATGATGATTGGGAAGAGAATCGTCTATCGAGCGTTGAACAATCAGTGGTCGAGTACAACGAGGAGGAGCGGAAGAGGTTCTAATATTCTCAAGCATGACCACTTCACGGACGTTTTCAGGTTTCCCAGCGCTTCTATAGAATATTTGTACTATAGGTATATGATAAGTTGCGACAAGTAGTTCATTGGTATGTAGTTTGCCTGTTCTCCAGGAATTCACCGGCTTCGTG
Source organism: Auricularia cornea (assembly GCA_030578095.1). Classification (NCBI taxonomy): domain Eukaryota; kingdom Fungi; phylum Basidiomycota; class Agaricomycetes; order Auriculariales; family Auriculariaceae; genus Auricularia; species Auricularia cornea. Next base: position 4,622,536 of record JARLTE010000005.1, on the reverse strand, counting down.
ACTGCAGTGTTCTGCGTGTAAAGTTACCACATTTCTCAACTCATCCGGCCGTCACAGAGGAAAAGAAGCGTGGATTGCGGGAAACCTACTACCAGGACATACCGAGGCATCTAGGCGACGAGAAGAGACGAGAAGGCATGAGAAACAAGGGCGAGATGGACATGTCATGTGGCTATTTTTGAGTGAGGAAACCGAGGACGTTTCAGAACTCCCGACAACACCCCGCTGTTCCTTCAAAGCTGCGCGAGCACCTGAGCGATGACCGGCTCGGCGCGGCCCTGGCGCAGAGCGTCGTACACAACGCCCACAGCCGACCCGATGCTCGGGCTCTGGTGCCCGCCGCAGAAGACGTCGCCCTTGCGCAGCTTGATGCCGAGTTCGACGCGCACGAACTCGTACAGGAGGCGCGTGCCGCGGCCGAGGTGCTGCGCCGCGGCGCCGTGCTGGTACCCGTCGCGCGCCGCGCGCAGGAGCTCGAACGCCTTCGCGGCGCCCGCGGCGCGCCACGCGGCGAGCGCGACGGGGAGATCGCCGAAGCCGAGCGGGGTGATCGCGCCGTTGCCGGTCGCCGCGTGGCCGTTGCCGTTCGAGACGCCGTTGCCGTTCGCCGCTGTCTTGGCCGAGCCGAGGAACTCGACGACGCCGGCGCTCGCGAACCAGAAGGCGTCCGCCATGCGCGCCTGCGCGTCCATCGCGGCCGTGTGCTCGAGCCGCGTCCGGATCGCGTCCTCGACGACCTTCGTGAGAGCCGGAATCTGAGTGGGCGGCACGAACGCGCCCAGGTGCGTGGACAGCTGGTCTGGCAGCGCCGCCGCCAGGGATGCGCGGAATGTCAGGTCGATAATGCGGAGGTCAAGCGCCTGGCAGGCGAGGTAGAGGTGGGAAGCCAGGATCTGCAGAGTAACAGTGTCAATGGGCGCTGCGAGACGCGGCACCGCGAGCGCGCACCATGGTCAGGAGATCGGCGGCCTCGAGGGTCTTGCGCGCGGACACGAGCGCCATGCTACACGAACGGCATGAGCGGGCGGCATGTGAATGATGAGCGCCACAAACTCACGAGTTGATCGCCTGGTTGTGTTGCTCTGCGCTCTGAACGTGCGTCGAGACCGGGTTCGTGACATGGCCAAGCTCGGCAAGGTAGGACGCCATGTGGACGTCGAGGCCCTTGCAGTGGTAGTCCGTGCTCGGCTCGTCGAATGCAAGACAGCTGGGGAGGCCGCGATTCATCGCGACGCTGCGCGCGGGTCAGGAAACAGAAGCCACACCAGGAAGCGAACGCCGCTCACTTGATCAGCTCGGTGGCCTGCCCGTAGCTCATTTTCCCGAGGTTCTGGAGCGCGATGCGGACCTTCTCCGCCTGGTTGGTGACGGTCATCGCCTGGAAGTTGCCACAGTGGTGGACCTTGCCGTGCTCGACGTCAATCAGAGCTGCAGGTCGAAGTTAGATTCACGGGGCCGACGGAGAGTCAATCGGGACTTACGATTGTCAGTGGTTGTGTTGAGCTCCTGCTGAAGTGCGGCAGCTGCGGCGACAATGTCTTCGACTTGAGGGCCGGACCACTGGTGCGCGTCAGCTGACAGCCCGAGAGAAGGCGCATGATCGCGAACCTGTGGCGAGGTGCGGAGGGCGTAGCGGTCCTGGCGCAGGATGAGCTTGTCCAGCTCGGACCGGACAGGCACCTCCTCATCGTCCGAGACGAGATTGGAGCCGGACAGCTGCATAGCACGTCAGTCAGTTCACGGGATCTACACTTCGTTTACGTACAAGGCTGGCGATGATCCTCGCCGTCTCCGCCTGACCGGGATGCGGACGCGCGACTTCGTGGATGAATGGATGGAAGGAGCCTGCGCGGCCGACCATCGCCTCGACGGTCAGCGCCGTCGTGCCAAGAGCAAGTGCAGCGAGGAACGCGGCATTATGGACCATGAGAGCGCCGGCAGAAGCAGAGAACGCAGTTCCGTTGATCAGGCTACCCGATGAGCGTTCAGGTATCAGCGCCTATGTGGAGGGAAATGCAACACGAGAGACGTACCCAAGACCTTCCTTCGGGCCAAGAGGGATAGGCGCCATGCCCACCAGCTTGAGCGCCTCAACCGCGGAAACGATCTTGCCGCTCTGAACCCTGCGCAGCATCGCATCGGGAACGTCAGCATGCATATCGCGCGATGGACGCGCCGGGGGCGCACGCACTTCTCATCCCACACATGGACGCGCACGTCCGGATGGCCAACGACCGCGCCGACGCAGAAGCCAAGCGGGCCGATGTCGCCGCTGGCGGAGATGCTGCCGCGGAGCGGCACGAGCGGCGTCGCGCGCGCGTTGAGCAGGCGGGTGAACGCGTCGAGGATCTCGAAGCGCACGCCGGAGTGGCCGCGGACGAGCGAGTTCGTGCGGACCATGAGCGCGCCGCGGGTGATCGCGTCGGGCATGAGCGTGTTGCCGCCGAGCAGCGGCGAGAGCTCCGCGGCGGGGCCGTTTGGCACTGTCGCCGTCGAGATGAGGCCGCTCATGACATGCTCGATGAGCGCAATCTGCAGACCCGGAGGGTCGAGGGTGCGCAGGTCGGCGCTACCGCCAAAGCCGGTGTTCAACCCGTAGATCGAGATGTCGACCTAAGTGCCAAAAGAGACCGGCAGGGTCGCGTCAGCTCCGAATCTGTCGCCGGGTTGTAGCGCGCGCAGGACTGACCTTGGCGTTGACGAAGTTGACGGAGTCGTTGATGCGCTTGCGCAACTTGGGGTCGTTCGGAATGCTGACGGGCGCGAAAGAGCGCGACGCAGCGACCACGCCGCCGAGGGTGAGCGAGTAGCCATCAAGGACTACGTCGCCCTTGACGTTCTGCGCGTCCTTGTGGAGAGCAGCTACGAGGGATCCCAAAGACATTGTTGAAGGATGTGTGGGGTTGAAGCACGGCCTGAGTTGGAGGCAACGAAGCACGCTTTTATGGCAGACAGCGACGCGAGACGTGGAAACAATGGGACCGGGATCGAAAGCGCGCTAGTGAACCAAGCGCGTAGAACGATGAAAGAAGGATGCCAATCGTTTCGGAGTCGTCGGATTCGCGCCACTATTCTAATGTGCTGAGCCGTCAACGTGCGCACTAGAAGGCCCGTGCTCAGACAGAGCACGGCACTCGCAGCGAATGGGCAGACTGAACTCGCATCATCGGGAAAGACGTGCTCCGGATTCAGCCTTGTCCCGAAAGACGTTTGGATGGCTGGGGGAGATGAGGAGTCGCGCAAGTCAGCGGGCAAGCGTCAACCCGCCAAACTTCCAGGGCATTGCGCTTTGTTGTTACGAAACCAGCGAGAGATCGATGTTCCATTCGATCCGCGAGACCCGGCTGCCAGCGCTGAAGCATGACTGAGACGCGACTGCCGACCAACAGGCTCAGTGACAGCAATTGAATGCCGGGAATGTTGGGATCCTCGAATGGCAGCGTGGCAGCGAAATAATGCCAAGCAATTGGTTGTATGAGACCAGAGCAGGCTTCTGAGCTATTTCCTTGGCTCGTCATCAAGCCTCAGAACGCGAAGGATGCGCCGCCCGCCTAGGCAACGGGTTTGGCGCAACGTGGCACCGCAGAACTCGCGCCCGGCTTCGGCGCTGTACCAGTTCCCAGCGCCTTTGCCGGCACGCGCTTCCCCGAGAACGGCAGAGCAGCAAGCGGAAGGCCAGGGCACGACGGCTAGCGGAGGTGTAGAACGCGGCAGAAGACAAGCAGTGCACGCCAAAGATGTCGGCGCTTCAAAATCCTTGCTCTAAACGCAAACCGCCGGCGTCGATCGAAACTGGGCCGTGTCACTGTGCCGTCTTGGACGTCGCTTGACAATTCTGAGTGCTTTAGCAAGCTGCCGGACGCGGACGGAAGCCGGTACGGACCCATATTTCGTCGCCTCTGACGTGACTTACCACATGAACACGCTCGGGAGCGGTGTACTGTCCCATGGTACCAAACAAGAATTTGAATGTTGACACTAATATTGGCTTCTGGATCCGGGCACGATGATCGGGCTGTTTCTTCTGGAAGGGCGTGAGCGTGCAGCTTGCCGGTCTGAGGGTGAGTCGATTCGCCTTCAATCGTCTCCAGTGATCGTAGCACCGGCGATGTAGCCGCCCTCAACTGTTCTCCGGGGAAGGAGCGCCTTAGTCAGCTCCGGTGGCGCGGGACCGATTGGACATTCTGCCGATGCAGCCAGTCACACGCACCCGTGATCAGTGCAGGTCGACAGCCCCGGCGTCGTCCTCATCGAGATCGCAAAGCAGACGCAGCTCGCGCAGCGCATCGTGAGATGCCCGGCCTCCGCGGGGGACTCGGGGAGCTGCCCAGCAAGAATGCACCACGCCAGCGAGCCCGCGTCGCCAGGGTGCATGCGCTCGATGCCTACCCTGGTAAGCGCATATCCGGAGACTGCCAGATCATGCAACGCAGGGACCCTAGGCAAGCGCTCCCATTGGCTCCCACACCGTGGGAAGGAGCCCCTGTGCGCGCGCTGTCCTCCGACGTTTCAAAGGAGACCACGCGCTGCAGAGGAGGAAACACGCGCCGTTGTCACCCCATTAGATACACGACCGATACGGCACGCTCGCGATCCAGTCCGTCAGGCGGATCGCGCGCGAGACGGGGAAGTTGTTCTCGTGGCACGCGTCGACGAAAAGCGCTTCGTCCATGTCCATCCACGAAAAGGTGAACACCTCGCGCAGGATGTCGCAGATCTCCCTGTGCGGCGCGCCGGCGCGCTCCCAGTCGCGCTTCTGGCACGCGCGCGAGCAGTACATCGCGAACTGGCAGCGCCCGCACAGCGGGAACGTGTGCCCCGTCGTGCTCTCGTGGCTGTGGCGCCCGCAGTCCGGCGCGAGGCAGTCCGTGCGGGCCCACATGCGGCGCAGGTAGCGCAGCAGCACGGCGAACGGCCCGCCCGCGCGCATCGTCGCGTCGTCCTCGAGGCGGAAATCGGTGATGTATGCAGGCATGCGCCGGATCGCGAGGTCGGGGAGCGCGGCGCGGGGCAGCTTGCCGCGGAAGTGCAGGGCGAGGAGCAGATCGAGGAGGTGCGGCTGCTCAACGAAGCCATCCAGCATGCGCACCGTCCGCAGCACGGCGGGGCCCAACACGCTCTCGTATCCCCGCGTGAAGCGTTGCTCGTCACACAGTGAGTAGCGGTGGCCGCGCATGATTGCATGGAGGATGCACGCGGCGCCGCGGACGTCGTTGTGGTGGAACCGCATGATACCGGCACGCGTGTACCCGCCGCCGTCTGTAGGGACGTTCGCTCCGGATAGCATACGCAGGAGTTGCGTCATCAGGCGATCTCGGTTGGAATCGCGCATGAGGACGGGCAGGACGCGCTGGCGAGAGAGTTGAATCAGCACGGCGAGCAGCTGCCCGTGCTGCTGGTATTCCCGGTCGAAGCAAAACCAGTCCAATATACTTTCCACAGTAACCTTTGGCCCGAGCGGAAAGTAATCGGCCCGTCTGCGCGGCCAGAGAGTGGATGGCCGCGTCGAGTCATTGCCTAATTCCTCCATGGCAACACCCGTGACGAAGAGGGAGAGCTGGCAAGCGATCGTATGCGCGGCCACGGGGTGCAACTCCGCGGGGAACGTGCGCTCCCGGCGGTGGTACTCGCAGATGCTGGCCAGCATCCATTTGCTCAATTGGTCGCGCTCTGCCTCGGTGCGCTTTGTTGCGAGGAAGACAAGCATAGTGTGCCAAAGATAAAACTTCCTGCGGAGAAATGCGAGAGATTCGTCCCAGTTGGCTGTCCAGATCCGGAAGAAGGCATGGTGGCAGACGAGACAGCCGGTAGGATGCCATGGATCTGCCAGACCCTCTGTGATGGCGCGCGCCTCCTGTTCAAGTGCAGCTTCTTTGGTCATTGCGACAGCGCGAGAATGAAGGCCGCCCTGTGCAAACAGTCAAGGCGAGATGGCGCTGGACAAAGAAAAAAAGATGCAACGCGGAGATCGAATATTTTCGATCCGATATAGTGCCGACACGGTCAGAAATCCCATCACAGTCGCAGGTGTGATACCTCACTTCATAAAGTGAGTCTCTCTTCATGTCCACAACCATCAGGCGAAAACAAGTGATCTGGGGACTTCTCATAAATGCCCACGGAACCCCTTACATCTGCCAAAAGCATAAAGTGCTCAGGCACCATTGGTATCTCATGAAAACCGAGTCGAAGGCCTAGTGAAAGGCACCCTCCAGAATTCGGGAGATTGTCGGGAACATAAACATCCCCTCGTTTCTGCATACATCTACTCGACTCGAAGACATGCAGCATCTGCTCCTCCTTATCCCGGATCCCTCACACCTACACGCCCCCCACTGTATCCGTCACGTACATCAGGACATATTTTGTCTCATGCGTGCCCTCGAATGAGCGGCTCTGCTTGATTGCGTCCGGGTGCTGCTTCTTCGCGCGGAGCGGACGCGGGTGTGGTAGCAGGCGGCGAGGAAGGCCGACTTGCGAAACCGTCTTGATCTCTACGCACTCCATTAACCATCACCCTGTAAGTAAAGACTGTTGGTTAGCAGGACTAGTTACGGCGATTGATACCAGGCCCGCTGAGATCGTCTACGGGACTACAGCGCGCCCTGTACCGGCAGAGGAACGGTCGGGGCGCTGAGAGTGCAGCCAACTTGTGCCAATAAACGCCCGTAGTCGGGCAGTACATATGCCACGCCAGCGGAACCTTTGCAACTCAATCCTGGTATCCTCACACATCTCCTAAATAACACCCCCCCCCCCCCCGCCTCACCTCCCCATCTACACCTTAACAACCCCCGGCGTCCCAGTCTCAGGCCTCACAGTCTCGGGCACCATAACGAACTGCGTCTCGTGCATGCCCTTGAACGACCGGCTCCGCCCCAGCGCCGACGCCCCGTCTGTCTTTCCGTCTGTCTGTGTATTGGAGTGGGCGTTGCGGTTGAGGCGGGCGAGGCGGTTGCGGAAGAAGTAGAGCGCGAAGCCCGCGGCGAGGAAGAGCGCGAGCGGGGCGAGGACGGCTGCGATGAGGAGGCCTGCGTGGGGTGTGCGTGCGGGTGCTGGGGAGGTGGAGGTGTCGGATTGGGGTTGGGATTGCGCGGCTGGGGAGGAGTCGGGGGAGGAGTCCGGAAGGGGAGATGAGCTGGGCGCGGCGAGGGGCGGTGTACTCGACGCCGACCCGGAGGACTCTGCGTCGAGTGCGATCCCGCTGCGATACGTGAGCGTAGGCGAGAGACGGGTGGATACGACGAGACGTACGTCGCGTTCGCAATGAGGAACTGGAACCGTCCAGTCCCAGTCGGCGGCGCGACGATCGTGAGGTTATGCAGCGTCCTTTCGTCAATCCGCGTCCACTCGGCGAACGGCACGCAAGCCGCGGCGCCCGGATCGAACGACGGCTTTAGCGGCTGGCCGTCCATGAGGATCTGCGCGTCGAGCGGTGGAGCGATGCCCGTGAGCCGCAGCTGCGTGCCTTTGGACGCGAGTTACGAGTCAACAGAAGCTCGACGCGCAGGAATAGGGACAGGAACAGCTCGGGCGTACCATTGAACAGCAACTCAGCGCGCAAACCAGCGCGCATGACGAGGCCGCTTGAGCCAGCCAAACAGCCCACGCCATGGAACACGTCGAGCGCGCGCATGTAGCGCGGCGTGACCGTCCAGCGCGCGTCGTCTGCCGGCACGCTGAACGGCGTACTCGCGACAGCGAGCGTTGCTAATGACAGAGCCGCAGACAGCATCACGCGTCAGGATTCGAAAGGGTGTTGAAAAAGGGGTATGAAGTATGAGTACAAGAAAGCGCAAGCAAAGCAGGAGGTGAAGATGAAGGGTGACGCAAAGAAAAGGGTACAGGCGAACAGGAAGGGGAAGAGAGAAGAAGGGAGCAGCGGTTGCTGCTGGCCCGATCAAGGCTCCTGAGAGCACAGCCCCAGCCCGGGGAGCCGTGCCGGCCAGGTGGCGCGACCCGTCGCCAGCGTGTATCCCATTGCCAGGCAACGCGGTGTTGTTGCAATTCGCGTACATATGGCTGCGTACCAACAGATACGATGAACCAGAAAAGGTACTTACTTGCTCGAGATCGCGGGGTTTGTGCGCTGTGCTGTGGGAACGCAGCGCTGATAAAGCCATGGGAAGGCTGCAATCTATGCGCAAGAGAACCGCGGTAAGTTGCCGGGGCAATGCTTGCCAGTGCAAGCAGCCAGCCAGCTTCTCTTCTATCTCCACAGCCTCATCGACGTCTATTTCTGGACCCTGAACGCAGAGCCGAGCCGCGAGAACAACGCCCCGCACCGCTATCGACGTATGAGCGCACATCTCACCACGTCCGCTCAGGGATCAGGATTATGTGCTCACCGCGATCGGAGTCAGAGCACAAGCGCCCAAAAGGGGATATAGATCCGGGATCGGCGTCCGGCGCGAGCCTTTGTGACTTGTTTGCTTGTCTGACTCTCGCCACGTCCACCACCCGCCACGGCCATGTCGAGCGCGGCGAAGGAGCTGCGCGGCGACGAGCGCGCGAGGCAAAGCGCGCGGCAGACGGCCGAGCGCGCCGCGCGCAAGAAGCAGCCGAAGCCGGCGGCACCGCGGGCTAAGCGCGGCGGGCCCGGCGGTGTCCGGCTCGACGACGATGACGACGGTCCGGACGACGTCAGCTCGGAGACCGAAACCGAGCAGGAACCGGACGAGCGGCCCGCGCAGGAGCAGGAGGTGCCGCTCGCGGAGCTCGTCAGCGTCGCGCAGCGCATATCGCGCAAAGGTGCGCCCGCATCGTCGTCCGCTCCAGGGCGTTTGCCGACGCGAGCAGACACGCAGGAGAGCTTCGAGATGGTCAGCGCCGCTGCGGACCGCGGCGTCGTTGCGCTCGAGGACAGCGCGGAGCTGCCTGGCCCCGGCGAGGGCTGGGAGCGCGTCGAGAGCCGTGACGCTGAGGACCGGCCGACGTACTCTGACGTCGCTGCCGTCAAGAAGGCGTGAATTGTAACGGGTACTGGACTCGAGGGACATACGGGTGTATGTATTTCTGTACGAACAACTGACTCTTTGCGCGTCTGCTCAAGTTGCGACGCTATACTTGCTTCGTGCGCTATCCACTCGAATACCTCAAGACATTCACGAGGACGCTCTGCGCCGTGTACTACGCCGCACGCTGCGGATGCCCGACGAATCGACTTCAGGTCCGTGACAAGGTTCAGCGCTCAGCTTCGAAGCGAAACTTGTCTGCGCCCGGCCAGGTGCGCCCAACTTGCAGGATTTCCCCCGCCGCAAGCGTTCATGTCGTTCTCTCACACAGCTGCGTTTAGCCGCGGTCAAGAAATTCTTTCGCACATCTACGAGTCTGCAGATCTCCATCGACTGGCAGACGCACGCGCGACCGTGCTCCGTCCTGCGATATAGCCTGCTCCCTCCCCGCACAGCTGGAAGGCTTGACTCTGGACTCCGGCAGGCGACTCGGACGATTCAGACGCTGGCCCCCGAGTTGGTCGCGCTGCGCCATCACATCGTTTCCAAAAGCTCCCCCGCTCTTCCAAGGATACTGCGTTGGAATTTCGCCGTAAGTGACGCAACGTCGAACTCGCCGCGCCGCTGGACCGATCGCACATCGCGTAGAGGGTGGCGGTGCCGGTGAGGAGTAGTACCGCACGACACGCAGGGGATTGATGTGTGCGTCTCAGGGCATTGCGGATACTCAGAGTTCGCCGCGAGCGAGCATACGTACGAGGACGAGAGACAGCACGGGCTCGGTCCCGTACGTCGCGTCTGAGCGCATTCGATGATACCGAGCGCTCTGTCTCGCCGGTGAGGCTCTGGACGGCTCCGCGACGCAGTGGGTGGATGTGTACGTCTCAGCGCACTTGTTCGGCACTGGTACTGACTCGGAGCTCCCGATCCGCGGTCACGGTGCTCGATTCATCAAAGGGCATTGCTGCTGCGTGGTACTCTCACCGCGGCAGAGACGACTGCAGCCCATGTGTACCACCGACTCGGAGGGCGGGCCATTTACCCTGAGAGCCGCGAAACTATACGCGGCCATGGACAAGAAATCGCCGGCGGTTCGTTCATGTTGAAGTTGCATCAGTACAAAGCGGGCGAAAGTTATTAGGATAGCAGTATGCGATACCTGCGCGAGGCCACGAATCTCAGACTCATCCTCGAAAGCGACGGTGTCGACGGCGGATGTTGCACTGGATCATAAAGTTGCGGACGCGCAGGAGCCGGATGGCGGCACTCGGGGTGTAGCTCCAATCTGGCGACTGGCGAGCAGGTCCGGGAACAGCAGCGTTCCGGAGGCCGTTCAGGCTCCCGGTCGGTGTGCATCTGGAGCGTGCGTATGCCGGAGATGACGAATGCGCCGGCAGACGAGGAACTCGTACGAGCACGTGAAGCTGCGTCCGCCGGCCTAGCGCCCGGTTAGTTATTCCCCAGGGGATAACTAACACGTTAGTAACACGGCGTGTTGTAGTACAGGGAGAGGAGGCATACATCGGGACGGCGGGTACACAAAGAGCTAGTCTGCATGAATTCGACGTCCGACCCACCTAGTCCCGATTCCGGTGTTGGCCGTGAGGCACGTGATCCCGACGCGTCCCCTGCAGCGCCGCTGGCGCGTGGCTCTGGGCATTCTTTCAGTGAGAAAACGTCTAATAATATACTCATTGCTCATGGAAGGCAATATATTACCCGTATGAGCCAGCGTTGACCCGTGAGCAATTTCGTGGATTTCCACTGCCGGCCGCAGCCGTCAGGCGCCCGATAACCCCAAAAGCACCCGCAGACCTGTGAACCGGTCAGACACGGGCGGATTTCTCATTAAAATCAAGTAAAATTCATGAAACATACATCGTCATACTTTGAGAGCTAGGGATAATTCTGGCGGTAGTGTTGTGAGATTTCGCAGCATTTGCAAGGGAAGGGCCGTCGGGCGCCAATCGCGGGGTTGGCCGAATTGCGGACTAGGCATCTGCGGGGCGCGAATTGATGCAGACTTTCCTTCGAACGATTATCTTCGAACGTAAAGTCTGCAAAGGAGACTAACAAAGAGCGAGAGAGCGAGAGAGCGCGATACGGAGACTGAGCGGTTCGCGAAATGGGCGTATCTAAAGTATGAGTGGTTAGTTCTGAGGTAGTCCGAAGTAAGGGTCCAGTGAAAAAGACATTGAGGGACAGGTCCAGTGAGTGGTTTGTGGATCGGAGGCGGCGGGCGAAGCTCTGGCTTGGACGTCTCGGCCGCTCGCATGAAGCGCCTAGTGCTGCTGGGACGTGGTAGTGGCGACGGGCTGCCATTCCTGCGGGCCGCGGGGGTTTGGTATGTTGATCTTCCTTCGTCGCTGCGCTGCGCGTGGGGGCGGAAGGGCGGCCAGACATCGCGGAGAGGTGGCGGGAAAAGAGATAGAGAGGTTGGGTGAGCTTGAACACATCTGCCGTGACCCGCATCACCATCCCTTTATTGCGGCTCGCGATGTGTCACATTCTCTTCGAACCACGGTGACGGATCGGGACTGAGACCACGTGGCGGAGTTCGAACACGTCTTCCTGGCCGCCAGTACCTCGTTCCGACGCAATCGCTTGCTGAGCATCCGCCTGTTCTATCAGACCCTCCCAACCGCTTTGATACCCTCAGGACCGCGGCGCGCTACTGCTCTGATTGGACCTCTGGCCTTTTTGACGACTTGTAAGTTGTCCCTGTTCATGTGGATGAAAAATCGCTCAGTTCGATCGCAGCACCCGGTGCTACAATTAAAAGTGATTATGTGGCACTATGAAGTCGCTCATGCGAGTTCATCGATGGAGAAGACAGCGTTACCCGCAAGTAACGACGACCGCGCGCCGTGGCAGGCTGTGATATCGAAGTTCAAGTACGACATAGGCCCTCTCAAATTGTAAGAAACTCTTTCTATAGACCGAGGGACATTTTTCTGACGGGACCATTTGAAGCGCGGTCGACGTTCAGGCCGCGCAGCAGCGTGTCGTGAATATTGCTGAGCAGCTCATGCGCGAGGTTATCGTAGACTGGAACCGCTCGACGGTCACCTGCTCCGTTCCGCCCGAGGTCCTGGCAACCTGCTTCTCTTTCCTATCACTCAAGGAGCTGTTCGTCGCGACCCGCGTCTCCCATGCCTGGCGGGCGACAGCGCTTTCTTGCCCTAGTTTATGGAGCCGTGCCAGCTTTTTTATCGGAGCGGGGACACATCCAGATCTGCTGGATCTAGTGCTGCAACGATCCGGCCAGACCCTGCTTGACATCGACATAGAGTTCACCCCCGAATATGCGGACATTGTGGCTGCACTGCTCGGCGGCCACATGCACCGCATGCGGCATTTGTCGTGGTCACCGCAGCTGTCCCTTGCTCTTTGTCAGCCCGCCCCTGTGCTAGAGTCGCTGAAGTGCGAAATGGTATCCTGGATTCCCGAGAATCTATTGGGCGGGGTGCCCGGACGTCTCCGCTCGCTGAGGCTGTACTCGATGTACCTACCCGCAATATGCCCTGCCCTCGGCACCGTGACCTCGCTCAGTGTTAACCTCAAGGGAGCGGAGGACGAGGCGGCAACACTTGTGCACCTTTTTTCTGTCTGCCCGCTGCTAGAAGTCCTGGCGATGACCGGCTTAGACGATCTGCACTTCCCTTTCCTGCTGGCCGGCACTCCTACACACCTACGAGCATTGGAACTCCACGCCGGAAGATGCCACTCTACCGATCTTGCCCGCTACGTAAGCGCGTGGGCGCCAGCCAATCCGCATCTCTCACGGATCGACCTATCGATGGACTTCAACTACTACATCCCGACCCACGCTGCCGCCATTCTTGTGAGCGCCGAAACGATCGCCATCTCTCAGCGCACCAATCAGCCTATGCTGCGCGTCATAGATGCGCGCGGCCGCACTTGCACTGTCGTCCTGCGCGATCCGGGGAACCGCACTGCCTACGACGCTATCTCGTGCAAAATTGCGAGCATCATCCGCCCGCACGGTGCGCTCCTCAGCCAGCTGCGCGTGCTGCGCGCCCCCGTCACCGTCCTCTCGCGGCTGTTCAAACCTGCACCTGCCATGCCCGCGTTGCGCACGCTCACCGTGCTCGCGCAGGCCTGGGAGGACGAGACGGAATTCTCCCGGGACCAGGACGTTTTCTTCCCCGCGGAGCATCTCTCGTTCCTCGCAGAGACCGGAAGCCTGCTGGACCACGCACGCATCGAGATTGTAGCTCTGCTCGCTCGCGGCACGACGATCTACCACCCAGACATGCAGCCCTTCATCGACACGCTGGAAACGTCGCTCCCTGCGCGCGACCAGAATGAGGACGTCGAGATCGAGATCTGGGGACTCCACGACGAGCTCAGTGCCGAAGATCTCCCCCGCGTGAAGGGGTATCGCATCCGACTGCTGGGCGAGGATCAAGAATCTTGAAGGATCTATAATCCATTTTACCAAGTCCGTTCTCCAGGCTTTCAGCTCTCTCGGGGGTTCGATAGGCCAACTGCGCAAATCTATAGCTGACTCTGCTGTACCCTTATTCACACGAGATTGCGATACCCCATGTCCGAATTGTCCAGCGTCACTTCCCGCGCACCGACTCGAGTTCCGCCCAGCCGTGTGTCGTCGATTGCAGTTCATTTAGTGCAACGGGGAGCTGATCCTGGACTGTGTCAGCTTAGTGAGCTCGGCGAACGCGGCGCATCTGAGCACACCCGAACGAACGTTGTCAGCGGGGCCGCTCGACCGTGACGTGGGGAAGTGCCCCAGTGTCGAAGCACGCGAACCAGCATCCCCTTGTCGAAGTGGCACCCAGCATGGATTCTGGCGGCTGGGGCAAGCGCGCACACAGAGGCGACTAATGCGCAACCAGTCTTGACGCGCGATCCGCATTCCAAGGCCTGGGCAGGTGTTTCCCAGAGGCGACGTGTTCTCAAATCGCGACTCAGGGGAGATTACACGGTCATTCCTTGTGAGCTGGCATCATCCAGTGCGGGAATACTAGCATATATTCTTGGCGGCCACGCGCAAGACATTGACTGGCGCTTTCGTGTGACAGATGGCTGAATCTGCGCTGGCCCCATGGCATGGCTGGTCAATCCCGAAAAGGCCGTATTCTCAGCGTCTGCGCAAGGCGCACAGAATGAGTCGAATTGCTGATCCTTCGGCGTCAATGTGGTGGGGATCTACTTTTACAAGTATTACAACCTTTCATACCTCTCCTCGGTCCGATTGTCGCGCGGTAGGAGACAACCGTCACTAGCCAAAATGTATAAAAAATGCGTGGTTAATCCTGGCAGCAGGGTTTTATTAAGCTACCACGCCACCGAAAGATAAGAACTAGGAGGAGTCCGGTCTTTGCGCAGACGATCGCACTCAAGTGTCGAATCCACTTCTTGCACAAACACGCCGTTTCGCCCGAATGCAAGGCACGCCGGTTCCCCCGAATTAATCTGGTTCGTGGGAAGGTCAGAGCAAGGCTCACCACCCGGGAAGATGCTCCCGAGGCTCTGTAAGGTATAAATACGTGCGCCAGAGGGCTGTTCAACTCATCGCAGCAAGATGTTCTTCACCAAGCTCGTCTCCGCTATCGTTCTCGCCCTTGTCGCGCACTCTGAGGCGTTTGTCTATAACGTCAACGTAGGGGATACTGTGCACTGCGCAGCGCACGAGCTGACCAGTGGATGTACGCAACGCGCAGGTCGTGTACGGCGATAATTCCGGCCAGCAGCCCGCCAACAGCGTCAAGGAGCTCACCGGCCAGAACAACGACATCAACTTCCAGTACGGCGGCAAGTGCGTTGAGTTTCCCCCGCCCCGCTCCGTGGCCATCATGTACTGACTCGCATTCATAGGTACGTTTGGCTCACGCCCGCCGTCAGCGACAACACATATGCGACGGCGTTCAGCGTCATCATCCAAGGCGACCCCATCCCTGGTCTCAACGACCTCGCCAAGGGTGCCGGAGGTGACTATCGCTACCTGATCCCGACCACCAACCTGTCCCAGTCGCCGATCAACCAGCTCGCGCTGTATCGCACCGGCGAGGGAATCAACACGCCGCCGGCGGGGTGGCGCGGCATGACTGGAGATATTAACGCCAAGCGCGGCAAGACCTACCTCTACCTCCTCTGGGCCTGAGTTAGTCTGCGTGTCCGTTCGTGGGAAGCCATGTCAAAGTCATGTAGACTTCCCCCTTGTATAGTGAACTCCATATGCGTGCACCCAATGTGGCAAAATGCCCGACAAAACTCCAATCTAAAGCACGAGAGAGGCAGCGGTAACGAGTGCCGGCCTGAGCTACACGAGAATGATCTGCAAACTGTGTGAATTCGCTGAGTGTCTAGTGGGCAGAGGTGTCTGGGTGCACAGTCGCAAGTCCAACGGGGGATGGCTGGCAGCGTGCGGGAGTTCTAGATGGCCACAGCTGCAGACGGCGTATCGAGCGGCGAGTGCAGCAATGACCGCGACGTCAGAATGCAATCCCGGAACATGGCGGAGTTTCAACACCTCTTGCCTCGTCGCGAGCCCCGGCCCCAACGTTCCGGCTTCAGCGGCCTCTGAGCACGCTCTTCCACTCGAAGACGCTCTAAATCCTTTGGAGCAGTGCCGCGCTGCTAGGCGCTACTATCTGGGTTAACCCTGACAGTTTTTTTACGACTCGTAAGTGAGCAATCTGCTTGGGCGGAGTAACAGTTGCTCAGATGGATTACAGTCAGCTATACAGTACGACAGACTTTCATTAGATCCCTCCCATTGGTCTTGTGCACTTACTGGACCACGCTCAGTCGACGAAGAAAATGGTCCCGATGATCTCGCCCGTGAGCGACGACGAGCGTGCGCTCTGGCAGGGCCTGATGTCGAAGCTTAGGCATGACATAGGCTCTCTTAAACTGTACGCGGCTCCGTTATTGGCGCTCTGAAGTTCTTAACTAAAGGACTTGATCTCAGTGCATGCGAAGTTCAGGCCGCGCAACAGCGCGTCGTGAATATCGCTGAGCGGCTCATGCGCGAGGTTGCTGCAGATTGGAACCGCTCTACGACTAGTTATTCCGTCCCCCCGGAGGTTCTGGCCAACTGTTTCTCGTTCTTGCATTTGGACGCCCTGTTCATTGCGACCCACGTCTCCCAGACCTGGCGCGCGACAGCACTTTCTTGTCCTGGTCTATGGAGCCGCGCCAGGTTTCATATCGGACGCGGCACATCTCTCCATCGGCTGGAGCTAATGCTGCGACGATCTGGCCAGACACTGCTTGACATCGACATCGATTCCACCCCCGAAGATGCTGACATCGTGGCTCCACTGCTCGGTCGCCACATGCACCGCATTCGACATCTGTCATGGTCACCGCGACTGTCCCATGTTCTTTGTCAGCCCGCCCCTGTGCTAGAGTCGCTGAACTGCGAGATGTCATCCTGGATTCCCGGGAATTTCTTGGGCGGGTTGCCCGGACGTCTGCGCTCTCTGACGCTGTACTCGCTGCACCTACCCGCAACGTGTCCTGCCCTCTGTACCTTGACCTCGCTCACTGTCGAGCTCAATGGAGCGGAGGACGAGGCGGCAAGCCTTGTGCACCTGTTTTCAATCTGCCCGCTGATAGAACACCTGGCGATGACCGGCTTAACCGATCTGCACTTCCCTTTCCTTCTAGCAGGCACCCCTACACATCTCCGAGCATTGGACCTCCACACCAGAAGAGGCCACTCTGCCGATCTTGCCCGCTACGTCAGCGCGTGGGCGCCAGCCAATCCGCATCTCTCAAGGATCGACCTGTCGATGGACTTCAAGTACATCCCAACTCACTCTGCCTCCATTTTTCTGGGCGGCGAATCGCTCACCATCTCTCAGCGGACCAAGCGGCCTATCCTACGAGTCGTAGATACGCGAGGCCGCACATGCACTGTAGTCCTGCGCGATCCGGGGAAGCGCGACTACGACACTATCTCGTGCAAAATCGCGAGCATCATCCACCCGCACAGCCCACTCCTCGACCAGCTGCGCGTCCTTTCCGCCCCCGTCACCGTCCTCTCCCGCCTTTTCCGGCCCGCGCCCGCCATGCCCGCGTTACGCACGCTGACGGCCGTGGTACAGGCCTGGGAGCCGGACGTGCGCGCCGCTGGGGGCGAAGACACAGTCTTCCCTGCGGACCATCTTTCCTTCTTGGCTCAGACCGGTCATCTGCACCTCGTTCGGATCGAGATCGTTGCTTGGATCTCTCGCGGCATGATGATATACCAGCCAGACGTGCAGACCTTCGTCGACACGATCGCAACGTCGCTCCCCGCGCGGGACCAGCAGGAGGACGTCGAGGTCGAGATCCGGGGACTCCAGGGCGAGCTCAGAGCCGAGAACTTCCCGCTGGTGAAGGGATTTCGCATCCGACTGCTGAGCGACTCATGGTGCTATGGTATTTCCTCGTCTCGGAGCTTGGGAACTCAGTTGTAGAGTCGATCGTACACTACCACTGAGCCTATCATAACGCAACGCCCCGGCGCTCCAACTTCATATTGTGCCACATTACCGCGCCGGACGCGCGCCGAGCTCCGTCCCATGCGTGTAGTCAGGTTTTGCGCTTCAGGAGCTATCTCGGCCACAGCCTGGACCATGTCTGTGCTGAGCTCGGCGGTATTGCGGCGTTGGACGGCGCCGAATGGCTCTCCCATGGTGCTCGTCCGGTCCATTGCGCCACGTGCGCTATTTTCGGAGCTCTGGGGCAGATTGGCGACGGTTCGAAGTACCAACACCTCGCCCAATGTGGCGCTTCAAACAAGCGCGGTTGGAGTGAGTGCGGACATAGACACGGAGGGGCCTGACACAGACGGTGTTTCTGACGCCCGAGTCCAGATTCCCCACAACGTTTTGATCATGAGTCTCTGCAACTGATGGACCGTTGACGCATCCACTGTGTTTGGGCTGTATCTCAGGCCCTTTATTTCCTCCGCAAGGATCAACGGCGCTTCTGGGACAGCCGTCCTCACCGGCCTGTCAAAATCTGGGCTGACCCCTGGCCAGAGCTGGAGGGATACCAGCGCTGCAGGAATAGCACTTACCACACTGATGTTCGCCACGCTTTCGTCCGTGAATCTGCTGCCGCTCTTCGTGTGAACAAGGTTCTCGAACATGTCTAACATGTGACTCTGGACTAGATTCATTTTCGTTCAGCCCAATAGCGCAGCGCTCATAAAGCATGACATCCACTCCAAATGTGTTACACTGGGATGGGAGAATGGATGTGTCAAGTGCGCTGAATCTGCGTGCGAACCGCCGAGCACCCGCAGGGCAGATGATAGGACGGATGGAATTCGGCCTCAAATGGCCCCGCACTGCTCTCGTGACCCATCTGCTCGTTCCCGAGAGGTCCGAAATCCCAGCGCTTGTTACAACCAGGCGCGCGCGAAAGGACTCGGGGCTGATCCGACGGATCCTGCGAGATCAGTATCGTAGCACTCAGGCGCCACCTTTTCAACTAGTACGTTTCAGAAAGTCTCTGCTTGCATTACCTCAATCCGTTCCCGGGAATTCTACTTGCGCACTGTGAGACACGATTCACGAAACATTGAGGACTGCATAAACCTGCAGAATCCAGTTTTCGAGTTCAATTTCGCTACCATAGTGAAGGACGAGCTGTGCGCAAGATCGGGATTCTCTTTCACAGACGAATGGACTCAGTGCGCCTCGCCAATTGGCTTGATCACGCCGTTCTCAGTGAAACAATCCTGTTGGCGCTCAGGTCCAGTACGCGCTCGCACGACAAGAGTTTGTGGACCATGCCGTTTTCCTTCCTTCCTTCCTTCCTTCGGGATCGGAAGGCAGATTGATGTGGCGAGCTCCAGGGGGTATTTATACTAGATCGAGAGGACTGTCTGTCGCACAACAGCAAGCAGCAAGATGTTCTTCTCCAAGCTCACCTCCGCTCTCGTTCTCGCCCTCGTTGCGCAGTCTCAGGCTTTCGTCTACAATGTCAACGTAGGCATTAGCATCATGGGCCTCTCGGCGTCCGGCTGACTGGCTGCAGGTCGTCTACGGAGACCACGCCGACCAGCAGCCCTCCAACAGCGTCAAAGAGATCACCAACCAGAACAACGACATGAACTTCCAGTACGGCGGGAAGTGCGTCGAGTCCATCTCTCAGTCTCTTCCCTTCATTTTCTGACGCGCGAAACGTAGGTACGTCTGGCTCACGCCGGCGCAGAGCGACACGGTGTACGCGACGGGCTTCAGCACCATCATCCAGCACGACGCGATCTCCGGGCTCAGCGACCTCGCCAAGGGCGCGGGCGGCGACTTCCGCTACCTCATCCCGACCGTCAACGTGTCCCAGCCGGCCATCAACACGCTCGGGCTGTATCGCACTGGCGAGGGTGTCAGCACCCCGCCGCCGGGCTGGCGCGGGATGACGGGCGACATCAACGCCAACCGCGGCAAGACGTACCTGTACCTCCTCTGGGCCTGAGCTAGCCCCCGCGCGGAAGCCATGTCAATGTCATGTAGACTTCCTTCTTGTTCGTTGAACTATCCGTGCACCCTGTACGGCTCGTTGCCTCGCGAGACGCCCAGTCGACGCAGACCTAGACCGCCGGTGAGATGGCTAGGTGACCTCGCCATTTCACCGGCGGAGCGGCTGAAAATTCAAGTATCTCCGCGGCATGCGGACGCTGCTTGTGCGCCTGCGCGGTCCACGACGGAAGGATGGTCACCCACGTCGGGACGTGGCGCACTGGGACTGGTGCTCCTCAGCGCTTTCAACGGACGCGAAGAAATCTCTGGGTACCGACCGCCGGTGCGCGCGACGCTCGCACAAATGATGCTGGACGCTGCGCTTCTGAGACGCGGCGTCGACGCTACTTGTCTCGTTGCGCGGAACTGGGAATGCCCTCACTGCCGGGTGTGGCTCCGAAAGTCGTATGGGGTTCGCAGGACATGTCTCGCGAATTATAGAGGACAGCTTTAGAGCCCTGCTTGAACGTCCAACCCATGGATACAGCTTGAGATAGTACGCTCGCCCGACTGTTACCGAAGGAGCAGACATTGCAGCGGATCACTGAGAAAAAGAGAGGCAATCGGGCGGCGTGCAGTAGACGGCGTGTGCACCGGGTATATCGCCTGCCATTTGGGACCAAAAAAGACGTCTCCGGGGAAGCCATTCCACTGGAAAAAGACGAGCCAATATGGAGCTGTTTGCAGCGCGGCATGTCTGGACTGTGGATTACAGTCGGACAGTGCAAATCAAATGGCGAGTGAAGCCAGAAGGGTCCGTTCCAGGTCCACAGCGAGCGGAACGCGCCGCGGACAACCTGGCTGGGAAGAACGAGTCGAGGCGCGGAGGCAAACCTTGACTGCGGTTCGGATCATGAGTTTGCTCTGACTCCGCAGCGGAGATTAGATACCTTATCCTCGTGACTTCTTTGAAAGGGCAAATCGGGTCTTCAACCTCACAAAGACAGTGTAAACCTGGCTCTCCACGCGCATTCGATAATACCAGGTACATGATGCTTCCATAAACGCCGTCGTCTGGCCTGCGGGCTGCCATAGTCCCAGAATTTGGCCTTAACATTGTCTTTGTCTGTCTGTACGGCACGACACCCCGTATACTGACATAGCGGATCCCTTTCAGGAACGTCTATATGGCGATAGTGTGCACCGAAGAACGTGCGCGTTGGCAGGCCGTGCTCGCCTCATTCAAGCACAACATTGGCCCGATGAAGTGGTATGGCTTTTATCAGGCATTCGTTGCCAGCGGAGCTGTGATATCTGATTTCACGTCGTTCAAGTGCCTCTACCGTGGAGGTCGCTCAGCAGAACGTCATCAATATTGCGATACAACTCACGCGCGAGCTCATCGCTGACTGGAATCGTGCCACGATCACATGCCGACTGCCGGCGGAGGCCCTCGCCGCCTGTTTCTCATTTCTCTCTCTGGCGGATCTTCTCTCTGCGACGCACGTCTCCCGATGGTGGCGCGCCGCGGCGGTATCCTGTCCCGGGCTGTGGAATTCTCTTGTCTTCGCCTCACCTCTGATGAAATTCGATGTCGCGCGCATGGCTGTGGAGCGATCTGGCCAGCTGCCCCTTGATTTCGTGTTTCTGGGAGGAGCAGTTAAGGACGATCTTGTTGACTATCTCTACCGCCAGATGCATCGTATCCGGCATCTGAGGTGGTCTGCGGGAAGTGGAGATTTCCTCCGACAATATGCCCCTCTGCTAGAATCTATTCACATCCGGACACAATGCCCGATCCCCGAGGATTTGTTCGGCGGCCTTCCGGGCCGTCTGCGCACCCTGAGCCTCTTCCCTCTGGCTTTGCCGCCCCGCTGCCCCGCCCTAGCGTCCATTACTTCCCTCTGTACGGATGTTTGCTACTACGAACGCAACTCTGGATCACTGGCCAGCCTCTTCGCGGTATGCCCGCTACTGGAACACCTGGAAATCGATGGACTGGCAGACGTGCACTTCCTGCCACTCACTTCCAGGACGCCGACTCACCTGAAATCGCTCACCTTGCGCTCCACAGGCTCGTACGCATCCGATATCATGCGCTATGTGCACGCGTGGGCGCCAGCCAACCCTTCCCTTGCGAGCATTTTGCTACACCTGGAGGTCCTCCCGGCGGACGCCTCACCAATGTTCGCGCGCGCCGAGACGCTCGTCGTCACACAGCACGCGGGGCGGGGGAGTCCGACTATTGAGACGACGCGATCTGACGGCCATAAATTCACGGTCGTCCGCCGCGGAGGATGGAGCGCGAAGGTCAACTACGACGTGCTCTCCGCCGCGCTCGCAGGCATCATCCGGCCACACGCCGCGCTGCTCGGCGCGCTGCGCGTCCTGCGCGCGCCTGTCACGGTGCTCGATGCGCTACTCTTGCCGGAGCCAGCGCCTGCACTGCCCGCGCTCCGCGAGCTCACTGTTTTTGTGCAGATGTGGGTCCCGCGGGACCAGAGCCTGGTCGACCACATCATGTACGGCGACCCGGACCCGGTATTCCCCGCCTCACTGCTCGCTTGCCTGCAGGCGCTTGGTCCCTCGCCGCTCGTGCTGATCGAGGTCGTCGCCGGCACCGCTGGAGGGCGTGCCCTCGCGGACGAACACGTGCGGGACGTCCTGAAGACGCTTGCGGACTCGCTCCCACTGCGCGATCAGGACCAGATCGTCGACGTCGTCCTCAAAGGATTCCAGGACGGAGGCAGAGTTGCGGACGCTCTCCCGCTCGTCCAAGGCTATCTCATAGAAGTCGCCGATGAAGCGGGAAACCGCTAATTACGCTTCTCGTCGGGTGCCACCGCGGGCTATGTGTGCAACGCAACGCGATGTCTGGGGCGCTCATATGTGCATTACACACGCTGCACGCACCTTTGGTTCTGATCGGAGCTGAGAATGGCTCACAAATGAGTATAGAACAGGTCAATTGTCTATAAACGCAGACGTAGTTCGTCCTCAACTCGAAAGTACAACAACGGAACGCAACCAGAGAGGTAAGGCATATCAATCATGGGGATGAGGGAATAGCGATCAAAAAATGCTTAGAGACGGCGAGTCCGAATCCATGGCGTCAGGGGCAATACCGAACGCCGCTCTGGCCACATTGCGCCGCATATCCGGGATGTCGACGTAATACATATTGAGCCAGACGTTCGTATTAGTAGGGCGAGCCTCATCAATCCATATCACTGAAAGGTATGAGCTGCCTAGATTATCAGCAGAATGTCGCGCGCTTACCGACGAACTTATCCCCATCGTCCGACGGGCAGTAGTCCGCGCGAAACTCCCTGTATCCGGTGCCCTTGGCGAGCAGAGTCATAATGTGCGCCCAGATAGACGGCTGGAACGGCGCGGGTTTGCCGAGCGCGGTGTTGACCTTTGAGAGGTAGTCGTCTGCGCCGCTCAGCCGCAGGTTGGGGATATTCAAGCAGGTCAGGAAATCGGATTTTGGAATCACGATCGAGAACTTGCGTGTGCGCGTCAGGGTCGCAAGCATCTGCGAGAGCGTGCGAGCGCTCGGGGCATCCGCCCGGCGGCGCCTGCCCATCGCGTGCAGCTCCATGCTCAGTCGGTATCGAGCCTCCTTGATGTGCTCGCGAATGTGCTCGTGAATGTTCCACGTAGGAAGCTTCTCATAAAGCTGGGGCCGGGACGTTTGGTACCGGCTTAGAAACCAGGCATTGAATACGCACGATGAAAATGATGTCCATCTGCGTCCGGTATACATCGACAGCCTTCTCCGCGACCCTCTTGCGAAGATCCATGTCAAGACCGATTATCGGCTCGCCGTGCAGATTGACGTGAACTTGCTTTTTCTGTGGCACCCAGTCTATCCCATGGCGGTTGAGATGAGCCGCGGCATCCTGTGGGCCTGTCAGTCATATCTTTGATGCGCGGCAGAGCAAGACGCAAACCATCAACTTGAGCGCCTGCAGGAGGCGTCAGCAACACGCGGCTGCTCCTAACGACGTGACTTACAATTCGAGTGCTTGTATTGGTTTCCTTGCGCTGTTGAACGAACGTTACCCCGGAGATCAATACTAGCCGTGGTGAACACGCATGCCATAAGAATATCGCCGACACCGCGCTCTCACCTGGGTCCAGATTTAGCACCGTCGTGCGATCCAACGAATCTCCGCTGGTGCGCCCATAGATGGTGATGACGTGGGGATGAGAAGTCGACGTTTTCCTGGGACTTTTCAGCGTCCCGCATTACAAGCAGCGGTCACAGACGCACGACAGCTCTTTCATCATTTCGTCATATTCATTCATGATTTGGACGACGGCGTCCCGGGCGTCTCCCGAGGGAAGAGAAGGCTTGTCGACAAAGCGTACGATCATGATTTTTCCCGCAGATTCTTCGGTGGTCTTGACGTTAGCGGAATGAAACTTGACGAGAGGACCGTTCTCCAACAGCGGCTGCGAGAAGAGGAGCTGGCCCTTGTCCATCAGCCCGTCGTGCAGTCTACGGATCTGAGACAGTAAGTCTGCGCGGTGTACCCACAGATTTTCGACTACTCACCGGTCCTTCCCAGAGCATGTTGTCATCGATCTTCGCCTCTGCTGAGACGATGCGGAAATTGGTGTCAACTGCAGTCACCATCTTTCGATACCTAAGCACACGGACTTGCTGGAGTCTGGCGTAGGTGACGTACCTGTAGCTCCTCCAGTACGTCGGTGAGTGCAAGCTTCAGGCGGTCGATCTCGTCGGGCACGAAAGTTAAATGGGACCACCATCTCTTGAAGCGGCTCTTCTTCGTGTGCGACGTCATGAAATCCTCCACCTCGCGAAGCGTACTGCGTGCGCTATGAGTGATCGTCAACGTAATAGTAACATAGGCGCGCCTGAGCGTCCGATCGAGGGTGGGTTTGAGGTGCGCAGGGGACGTACGATCGCCAACTGCTCTAGTGATCGCCGTGGCCAGCTCCCGCGACTTCTTAACCAGCTCTCGGAGCGACTCTCGTTGCTTGTCGATTTTCTAGACGGAGCAGCATCAGCCTTCCGGCAAAGAAAATCTAAACATCGTGTACGAACCTGCGCCAAAGCCGCAATCTGCTGGACCACCGCGAAAACTTGACCGACGATCGGCAGGCCATCCGTAGCCTCGCGTACGAGTCCAAGAACTGGATTTGCTGCATTGCAGACTGTAGAGACCGACGGGCGCGTGAACCGCATGATGCGGAGAGGTACAAAGCGACGGGACCGGAGCTTGCACTTCGCGGCCAGCAGGCTGACTACAGTTCTTCTGCTTTCCCGGACACGCGGAGACTGCACAGTGCGTGGCAAGGCGCGGCCGGACCGCACACCCGTGCACCGCCATGCACGGTGGCCGCATCGAAGCATCGGCAACAGTATCTTGCGGAGGTCACGAGCCACTGACCCGAGCAGGCGAGATGCGGGATCTTGCAATGTGTATCAGCGCTGAAACGCCGATTCAAAGCTCTTGGAGAGGGTCCGTCGCTCTCCAGTGGGATCGTAAAATGCAGATGCACCATGAGAAGCACGCAGCGCTAGTCTCCTTCATAGACTTTGCCTTTCGAAGATAAACGCTGCGCTGCATCTCCGAAGTCAGACAAGCCGGGTATAGGCGGGTGGTGCGTGAACTGTAAGACAGGCTGCAGAACAGCCACCGTCACGGAAGCGGCTCAACTATCTGGTTCGAAGATAGGAATTCGAGCGGGACCTGTAGACAAATAGCTGCCGTGGGTCTATCTTCTATGACGGAAATACGACAGCAAGTCGGCAGGTAGACAGAGATGCGTTCGAAGTACTCGTGCGACACTGAAGCTGGAGCCCAATGCCCTCTAATCCGTTGCCAGGAGCACAAATCCGATTGACGAACGGAGACCGGGAGCGGGGCGGAAAATCCGACCGGATGAACCTCAACCATGCGCGGGCAACACGAGGCAGAGCACAGCCCAGGCTGGGGGCGCTGGCAGAGGCCCGAGCGGAAACGCGGGCGCTCTGAGCCGCGGTGAGCTGGCTGGGTGCCTCCGGGACCACAGTCGAACCGTGTGGCTGTCTGCTTGAGGGCGACGAACGTCGGGCAACACGATACTAGGGCCCAAGAACCGCGGGCAACCAGAGCACAATGGGGCACACATAGAATGTACCAGAACGAGGTGCATAAGAAGGCGCAACTCTCGAGCCGGATCGAACAGAGCCACGTGTCGCGGAGAGAGGTTGGCGCGGAGTGGAAAATGGATACATCCGGTGTTGTTCTTCCACATCGCATCTTCAAGTTGAGAATTCGGCGGTATATCTCAATGAATTTCTTCTAAAAAGCTTAGAGCTACATATTATAACCGACATGGTCCATGGGCCTGGCGAATGTCGGATCTTCGGCTGCCTGGGTTCGGGCGGCGGCAACTTGGAGACAATGAGCGCTTCAACGAGCAATTTGAGACCAATCTTGCTGTCGCCACAACTTTTCTGGCCGATAGAAACCTGGTATTGTAGTCTTCATTCAATCAATAGAGTTCGTAGCTTCAACTCATTCTGTTTCTCACACGCCGCCATTATTGCTTGACTCCCCCGAAACCGTACGAAGTCAGCGTAGAGCCCGGCCAAAGATACTGGAACGTTTGGCGTTTATGGCGGATCCATTGAAACGCACCAGTGGTGTCTAAGATCGGGAACACAGATCGGGATATCAACTTCTGCGATACATTTCCTCCGGTAGCGCAAATACTTAGAGCCTGGCAATGCATCGCGCCGTTCAATGCTACCACGAGCGGCCAGCAACCAGGATGTAGCAACGCACTGACGCTGATTGCGGGATGGCTACCTGAAGGGTAACAGATTGCGAGCGCCTGATGAGTGCAGCCTCGGCCAGAAGCAAACGAGAGACCCTGAAGACTCCACATTCGAGCTCTGTCGGGCGGTGTTCGAGATCGGGCATTCACCGCAACCCTTCGCTTCCAGTCATCTTTCGGCCGTACAAAAACCATCGGCTCTTCTTGTACACAACCGTTCTGGTAAGCGGTAGATGAGGCACCGTGTTTGCTACTAATACAGGGATATGTTTGTGAAAGAAGTCAGCATGGCATCGGCCGGCGTGAGTATTTTGGGAAGCAGGGTTCACATTACCGGACCCGATGCGGGGGGTATAAGACGTCGCGAGTCCAAACGGTCGCACTGAGCAGGCACCCTCTCATCTTAATGACTATCCAGGATGCATACGGAGTGAATTTCGCCAATACGACGCTGATATGTGAGCGTCGGTACACCCGTAGGACCATATCTATCTACTTACATCCGTCTCAGTCTTTCCTTTCACGCTTCTCGTGTACGACTGGCGTGCGCGGCTATTCGGAAGATTTGCGCGGGCTCGAGGACTGATCTATCTTTGAAGTTCTTACACTGGGAGACGAAGTGAGCCAACGTCGTACACCTAATCCTTCTCATCAACTTCGACAGATGGAGTTTATCTGGGTTAGCCTCGCAGGACAGATATTTCGCTCCGTTCACGTTCTTTCACTAGCGGAATAGACGAGGACTGCAAAGATGGCTCTTTCTTGCCGTAATGGTTCCATAAAATCACCTTGTGGCATTTCTGACTGGCTCATTTCGCAGCTGCGCTACGGGACGTTGGGGTTCATCACTCTGACCGTGGTGTCCCTCGCGCATACATCTCCTCAGGCTTGTCCGAATATTGACTCTCACCACGCTTCTGACAGCCCAACAGGCCTCTGCGAACCCTCCTATCTCGATCAGGGCTTGGGTGCGAGACATCGTGATGTGCATCATTGTTTTCACAGTGCAATGTACGTGCCTACGAATGATTGTGACTCTGAGGCCCGCGCTTACGCCGACCCAGGCCTACTGCAGCTACGTATTTACATCATTTACAATCGCTCTCGGAAGGTCCTCTGGACGAACGCGGCGCTCTTCGCGTCCGAGTGCGCTGTCGGCCTCTACCTGTCCATGCACCTGTTTTCCAAGGTCGCGCGTGAGCTCTCCATCCAAGGTTCTGGTAGCAGAAAGGGACTGCTGATCGATTGTTCCAGCAAACATTGCTCCTGATACGCCGCTTTGCGCGGCATGTTACTCCTTCCCCCGCACGTTCGGGCTCGGTTTTGTCGCTCGTACGCAATATGCGCTGCTCTCGGAGTCGTAGCGCTGAACCCACCGCTCTAGCATTGATATTCGAGGCATATCTTATGTTTCTCGCAGCAAGACAGTCCTGGACTACCCGCACAGAATGCGCCGGGATGGGCCCAAGTCGGACGATGCGCGTCCTGGTCAGCGGGTCCATCCAGTACTTTGCGTTGTGAGCCCTTTTACTAAAAAGATGGCATGACTCTCACAGCGTCTGCAGGGTGGCAGCGGGTATGGCCATCTCCATGATCATGTTCCTGGCGGCACCGGTAAGGATTTGCCGGCTCCGCAGCGACAGTGCTGATCAGTTGCGCCTAGCGCTACGCGTTATGGGTCGATCTGTACGGACCACTTGCCATCGCGACGCGAGAACTGACCACCCCATAGGCTGACTGATGCCACTGCGAGCATTGGCGGTACTCGACTGATCCTGTCCGTGCGGAAAGCCTTCGTACGAACACAGATCGAGTTTCGTACCGGGGAATCATACTTAGACACTCGGAGCCAGCCTATATGAGCGCTTTGCGCATAGATGATCCATTGAACCTGGGTATAGTTTACGAAATGCGAGTCAGAATTGTTAACAACGAGAGCGGGACTCTCTGAATCTTACCCTTTGAGTCGCTGTAACATCTCAACATCCCTTGATCAAGTCTATTGGTCAGGACCCCAGCGTCCGTACGATTCCCTGCGGACAGCAGATCCAGCTTTTCCACACAGAGACAACCGCAATTTACGCATCGAATTCGAGCGCTGCAAAGAGAGTCGATGGCGCGAAGGCAAATCCACTCCAACAATAACGTATGCGCGATGTACGGGAGATTGAATGCGCGCGCGAAATCAACTATGACGACGCACTGTTCCCGCTGGTGGTGACGGCAATCGAAAAGCGAGGCTTTGGTTCCGTCCAGGTTCTGTCGCGGAGTCTAAAGACGTCTTTTCCGAGTCCCTCCAACATCCGTCCAGGCCGCCACATTGGCCGCTTTCGCTCGCTCATCGCTAAATCGAAGTCATAGAAGACCCCCGTTTGCTTCTTGGACCGCGACGACTGGCGAACAGCGGCCGCGAGCGCGTTACCGCTAGGTATGAGACTCTCAGACGATCGGTTTTGACCAAATAAGTTGACCATTTGGATTTAAATCACTGGAATTGATCCCAGATATCATTATATTTCCACTTCCGCGCATTGAAACCGCCCAAAAAACACCATTATGTCGCCGCCCGGCGACAATGACCGTGCGCGCTGGCAGGCCGTACTCTCCGTGTTCAGACACAATGTTGGCACATTGAAATGGTGAAAATGCCTTCCCTTCACGCTTTCTACCACCTTTCTCACATCTGGGACAGTGCCTTCGAGGTTGAACAGGCGCAGGAAGGTGTAATCGACATGGCGACGCAGCTCATGCGAGAGGTCATTGCGGACTGGAATCGCACAACGATCACCTATCGCCTGCCCCCAGAGATTCTATCAGCCTGCTTCTCATACCTACCTCTCGGTGCCCTCCTCGCTACGACGCGCGTTTCCCGCAGGTGGCGCACGACCTCGCTATCCTGTCGCGAGCTGTGGAGCTCAGTCGTCTTTGACCGACAACCCACGAAGCTTGGTATTTTACGCATGATCGTGGAGAGATCCGGACAACTCCCCCTCGATCTCGAGTTCCACATAGCCGATGATATCAAGGATGAGTTGGTTGACTACCTCGAGACTCAGATTCATCGCACCCGCCGCATTACATGGTTTACAAGACGCGTGGACTTCCTTCAGAAGCCCGCCCCTATGCTAGAGTTCTTGGATTGCGAGACCCTGTGTCCAGTTCCGGAGAGTCTATTGGGCGGCACGCCCGGCCGCCTTCGCACTCTGAGACTCAATGCATTGGACTTGCCGCCTCGCTGCCCCGCCCTGGCCTCCCTAACCTCGCTCTCCGCCGACCTCTCTCACAATCGGAATGGTACAAGATCACTTGCGAACCTCTTCTCGCTCTGTCCGCTGCTAGAATGCCTAGAGCGACGGTCTTACGGGTGCAGACTACGCGCATCTCTCCGTCGGGACGCCTACGCGTCTGAAGACGTTGAACCTAAGCTCGTCCGGCATTCATGCATGCGACCTCATGGCCTACGTGCACGCGTGGGGTCCGTCCAACCCGTCCCTGTCGCAGATAGCGTTACACATGGAGGGCAGCCCGGCCAATGCTGCACCCATGTTCGACGATATAGAGACGCTCTCCGTCACCCAGCGCGTGGGGCTCAGCAACCCATCTATCGAGACGACGAGCACGCATGGTCGACGGTTCACGCTGGTCCGCCGCGAGCCCTGGAACGCAACGATCAACTTCGACGCGCTCTCGAGCACGCTCACCGCCATCATCCGCCCGCATGGCGTGCTCCTCGGCACACTGCGCGTGCTGCGTGCGCCCGTCACGGTGCTCGACGCACTCCTGATTCCGGCGCCCGCGCCCGTACTGCATGCGCTCCGCACTCTCACTGTGGTCGTACAGATGTGGATCCCAGAGAAGCAGCCCGCGTGCTCCCGGGCTTTGTACGGCGAGCCGAGCCCAGTCTTCCCCGCGTCCCAGCTCGCGTGCCTGTCGCAGCTCTGCCACTCGCCGCTCGCTCGCATTGAGGTCGTCGCCCGCGGGCTTACAGGGGTCGCATTTACCAAAGGCCACGCGCGAGACGTTCTCGCGACGCTCACCGAATCTCTCCCGGCGCGGAGTCAGCAAGAAGAAACCGAGGTCGTTGTACGATTCCCTGGCGCGTTTGCGATCTCGAAGGATGCTCTCCCTGCTGTGCACGGTTACCGCATCGTGCTGCAGGAAGGAGAGAAAAAGTAAGGCTGACGACCGCGATCGGACTCGTAGAATCAACGAAACGTTGGAGTATGGTATTTATCTCTCCGAATGCATCGTCTTAGAACGGAGTCTCTGCTATCTGCTTCCGATGACGGCGTCCTCACTCTATTACCAAGGGTCAGTCGGGAGGCACGGCGTCTGTGTTCGGGCGGGCGGTCTACGAATGGGGTGGCTTACGCGAGTGCATGCCGGGAAGCAGCGCTCGCGGTGACCGTGTCCCGCCGACGAGCGATACCTCTGGTAATTGTCCGGGCGAGTGTACTCATGCACGCAAGAAAGCGCATTAATGATCAAATGAGGGTGTCAAATGAATATCCTAAGCTGGGAGACGCTGAGTACCACAAGAATACGAAACGAGCCGTGTCCAACTGAGAGGTCATAGTGAGATGGGTGAGACTATTCAGAAACGCTCAAAAAAGCCTGACAGAAGGCATTCTGGAGGCGATGAGCTCGGGAGTGATGTTGAACGTGCGCCTGAATTCATCCCGCTTGTCGTCCGGTATCTCGACGTGATACAGGTCGATTCCCATGGCGAGCAGAGACATGATGCGCGCCCATATGTATGGCTGGTAAGACGCTGGTTTGTCGAGTGTGGTGTCGACTTTCAAGAGGTAATCGTCCTTGCCGTTGGGCCGCAAGTGCTTGAGCACCAGGAAGGTCGTACAGTCGGATTTCGGGATGACGCGCGAGACCTGCCGTGCGACGCTCAGCTTGGCCAACATCCGGGACAGCGGCGTCGCGACAGAGTCGACCGAGCGTCTATGCAGCTCCCTCGCAAGGACATATCGGACGTCCTTGATCTGTTGTCGGACCTCCCAGGACGGAGGGTTCTCATAGAGCTGGGACCAGCGATTGAAAGTGGCTATGTCGGAAAAAATAAAATTTGGTTGTAACCCATTGCAATGCAATGCAACCGCATACAATCAATTGCGGATTCAACAATCGATTTCAGGGCAACGTCGTCGTTCGGCAATGCTTGCAATCGCTGGGACCCTGCTTACAATCGTTGAAACGCTTTCTCGGAACCCTCAGGCCGAAGACGAATTCGGAATGATCACCGAGCAGCCTTTCTTCCGGTATCAGTTCAGGGACCCATTGAAAGGTTAACTGATGACTAGGATCCTGATATCCGATCGGCAATGTCTATTGAGTACTATCTAGACCAAAGGATTGTACATAATAGCCCGCACCCCCATCTCGAGACCACAGCGGCTAGCCTCTCATCCAGAGTCCGAACCGCAGTCATGGCCGAGCCGCGGGGCCGAGCTCGAAGGTCTCACCGTCTTAACGAGGCCCTCCATCGGCCGGATCCCAGGTGTGACTGGCAGAATGACAAATTAGACAAGTTCGGAGACGAGAGAGATACGGAAGTAACTACCCTTAAGTTGCGACGAACTAAGGCAGGCCAGTGCCGGCGTGCGACGCCGAAGCAGACAGAAGTGCCTGCAGCGAGGCTCGAGGCCGATGGCGACCCGAGTGTAACGAAGGACTGCCAAGCCCCATCCCCCAGGCAGTACTTAGGCTGTCTGAAGGCTCGCTATTTATACTGCCCACCCGGCTGCGGCTGCGGGTCCAGATACTGTCGGGCTTCGACCGACCATGGACCCGCGGTCGAGATCCTACTCGCGACTCGAGGCTCCGAGCCTTCCGGTACCATTCCGAGCCTACCGGTCGGTGTCCCCGGCTGTCGCGGCTTGACTTAGACAGCGTCGGACGAAGCCACAGCGGCACGACGAGCTCGGTTCTCGACAGGACCCATCTGTAAGAAGCTATATAGCGGACGGAAGGCTTGCGCCAAGTGAGATGTTGATATCCTGATAATCCGGGTCTGCGGGTGCTGCCCACACCTTTCCGCAACGGCGAAAACATTGGTTTGCGCACAGAGAACGTTTGAGGCCCGAAACCAAACAGATTCTCAGCAATGGGTCACGTGATCTAGCGCCCGTTGCAATCGGTTGCAATGGTCTAAGAGAACGATTGTAATCGATTACAATAATATCAGAGTCCCATTGCAATGCTCGTATTGCATTGCAGTCCCGTCGAAATCGGTTGTGTGATGAGTGCAATGCATTGCAGCCATTGAGACCATTGCAGAGTTTTTTCAAATTTTCCGACATAGGCAAGGCAATGCCAAGCACGCACAACGAAAACAGTGTCCATCTGCGTCTGAAACACAGTGGCGGCGTTCTCAGGGACCCTTTTGTGGAGGTCCATGTCTAGCCCAATGATCGGTTCTCCGTTGAGATTGACGTGGAAGTCCTTGTTCTGTGGCACCCAATCGATGTCATGGCGGTTGAGATGAGCCGCGGCGTCCTGCGGGAATGTCACGCGCACTATGTAGTACATCAATGGAGAGACAAACCATCAGCTTAAGTGCCTGGGCCGGTCGTCAGTGCGCTGCAGTGTAGACTCTATTACGGACGCACGACGCCAGTACTTGTGTTGGTCTCATTGCGCTCTAGCACAAACTTGGACCCGGAGATCAATGCTGGAAAGTACGGTGTGAATACGTTCCGCGGACTTGTAGTGAAGCGCGCCCGTACCAGGGTCCAAATTCAAAACGGTGAACCGTCTGAGCGGTTCGTCGTCGCTCCTGCCGAAGATCCTGGCGACGTAGCGATGGTGACACGCCGGCGCCCTGCGTCTACTAGGATCCTGAGCACAATGCAGACGAGGCGGACACGCACGTCAATTTCATTAAGACATTATCGGACTCTTCTAGGCGCTTGGCAGCTTCGACTGCGGCGTCGCCAGTTGGTATCGACGGGCGGTCGACGATGCGGAGCACCATGACCTCCCCCTGGCCTACTCCGCGAGGCCTTACGCTAGCGCGGAAATAAAGGACATCGGGCCCGCTTGGGAGGATAGGTATCTTGCATATGAAGCCGTTTGGACCGTCGTCCTTGTCCACCTCCGCATCGTGCAAATTGAGTATCTACGACAGTAAGCTTGCCTCTATCGCTGCTGCACCGACAGCTGGGCCTACTGAACCGTGAAACAGCGCGTCAGCTTTGACGATCTTGTGCGTCGCGACGACGTGGACATTTGTGTCCAGCGACGCCGCCAGCTTGGGTGAAATCAGCGCTACACAGCCGTGCGACGGACCCGCGAAACCCACCGTGAAGTTCTTCTTTGCCTTCCACAAGTCGTCCTTGAGGCGCTCGACGTCCCCGGCCTGGAAGAGGATGCTCAAGAGCTTCTTGTAGGCCTTCTTGTCGCGGTATCTTTGCATGAACCGCTCCACGTCAGAGATAGCCCTAAGGAACGGATCAGTACTGGAAGGCACGGCCTCGGGGCACGTACTCAAAAACGTCCGACAGGGGTTTTTTGAGCGCCTCTCCGAGACTGCGCCCGCGAAGCGTCTCCTTGATGAGGTCCGCGAGTTCAGTCGATTGGTTGCTCAGGTCATGTAGGGCCTCCCTGTTCTTGTTGATAGTCTGCGATTTGATGTCTGGCTTCAGATACAGGACGCGGGGAACGTAGGAAGTTGTACCGCTGACCTCGGCGATGGCTGTGATGCGCGCGGCGGTTAGAACGATCTGTTTGGCGAGTGGCACGCTATCGAGGACGCCTGCGGCAAAATTGAGAGTCCCGGTCGTCGCAGACAGTCCAGTGGTAACTAATGCGGGCGCCATGACGTGGTGGAGGTGCAGATTGAAGAGACGCACAGTTCGCAAACGGCGTTGACTCGACAGTCCCGGTTCCAGACCTTCTGCTTTCCCGACACGTGCGCGAGATGCGTGGGGAGAAGCGGCCGAATCGCACGCCGCTGCACCGCCTCGCACGGCACGAAGTGCGAAGCGTCGGTACCAGTATAAACACGGAGGTACCAGGGCACCTGGCGCAGGTGGGACACAACGATGTGGCCGAAGCACTAATAGACCGTCGAAGCTTGGGAGCCACGGCCTTTGTTTGGAGCCAGTGACGCCTCTGCCTCAAAGCGGAACGTCCAAACGGAGAAAAGAACATGAAGCAGAGCACAGCGGGGGCTAAGGACGCCAGGCGAGCCGCGAGCAGACCCACATGCGCTCAGAGCCGTGTTGAGCTGCCTGCCTGCGCCCGGGACCATTCAGAGTCCAGTCGAACAGGCCGGTTGTCTGACAGCGGACGACGAGTAACAAGATACAAAGCCCCAGAAACTGCGGGCGCAACCAGAGCCAAAAAAATCCCGTATGGACTCTATGTTGACCATGGGCGTATAAACGCTCAGTTCTGACCTGGACGGACTAGAGCCACGTGTCGCGAAGCAAGCTTGGTGCGGAGTAGGAAACGGATACATCCGGCGTTGTTTTTGCACCGTTTGAGAATCCGGCCGCGTATCTACGTAAATTTCTACTCAATTTCCACTCAAAAGCTTATTAACATGAGTCAAAGCTGATATTTTAGGTTTCCCGGGCTATTTCCTTGGTCTCTGTTCAAAGATATTGCTATCCCGGAACATCATCCGCTCAGAGCGTGGGAAGCCAGCGGAGCCGCCGTATAGTGATTCCGGGGAAAGGATGTTTCTGCTCTCAGTGCTTCTAATCTTTGGACATTTGCGGAGGCAGAGCATTCGAGATGTCCTGAGCGCCCCCGAAACGTGCGATAGAAGACAACAGGAGATCGGCCACATGCACGAAAGGGTGCAGCACGGACTATCGGCGCTACGGTGGCGACTCGCAAAAGCCAAGCCGGCGGTTGTAGATTCGGTTATCGGATACAGGAGGCTCAATATCTCAGTACGAGCATATGTGCTCGCGCTGCGCGGCCCGTGTTTAGGACGGGAAGCAGATGCACGCGGTTTCTTGCAGCGACATGTAGCTGTAGGCTCCCACAAGTAGCATGTGTACTGTAATGTAGTGCGTCGGAACCGGGTCGCCTATTCGTGATGCCCAAGGCGCCTCTGCGGCTCTGCCGGATGGCCGCGTCACCAATTCTAGGTGGAACGTTCTATTCCCTGTTCGAGGGAGTCTTCCTACTACATTGTTCAAGATTCGAGGCGGCGGAATTGTGTTTACCCCGGTGCTATTGAGACAACAGCGCCAACCAGTCCCTGGATTGTATGATCGGCTGGCCATGGGTCCACAAGAACAAGTGCCTCTTGGCATCCGGTATTACCGATTTGACACGAATCGGGGCACTTGTACGGCGAGGGAACGCCGTTCGGCGCCTCCAATGGTGCTGCTTCTGCAATAGACGATATAATCAAACATCCGGTATTGACATCGGTGAGAGTTGGCAGTTCATGCATCAATCATACCTAGACATTTCCGGTGGCGTAACAGCGCCTCAAATCGCCGAAAACCCGGTGGAACACAGGCGCGCTATCCGGAGCTTGCGCTTTGCTCCGTGTCTCTAGCGCACGCCGGGTAGATTGCGGGGGGCTGGGGACAGGTATAAAGTACATACGCCCGAGGCGACGTTGAATATCCAGAACGGCCCCAGCTGCTCTTTCTGTTGCATTCTTTGCTCATACAAGGTACGCGCGCCGTCTTTCGCGATGCACGACCGGGAACGTTGACGAATGCGTCAACAGCGAATCGTCATGTTCCCCATTAAGTTCCTCGTCGCAGCGGCGGTCCTTGCCACCCAGGCCTTCGCGGCTGCTGAGCCCCGGTCCACCTCAGCCGCCGTAGTCGAGAGGCTGGTGGTCATCAAGACCGAGGACACGCCTTCCGGCCCTCTCGTCGTCTACGGCCTTGCCGGAGGCGTCGCCGCCGCCGCCGCCGTCGCTCCGAACGATAATCTCAGCGCTCTCGCGTGCGGCACGAACGACGTCGTCTGCGACGGCGCGAACGTGCCCTCCTCGCAGGCGTGCAGCAACCTCATCAACGTGCTCACCTCGAACGGCAACACGCTGCTCGCGCCGGATGCGCGCTCGCTCTGCCAGTTCACCAACGGCTTCCAGTGCTGCGTTAGCTGGGCGAGCAACGTCTCCGGCCTGCACATCCGCGACCTACTCAGCGCGGCGAACAAGACGTTTAACTCGTGCGTCGCTAACGGACGCTCCGGTAAGACGCGCAACACCAACTTGAACGGCGTCTGCACCGTCCAGTGCCTCTCCAACCGCCCGGACGGGTGCCAGTAATTGGCGCACGTGAGATCGGGAGATGCTTCGAGAACAAGTCCGGATTGACTCATCGCCTGCATCGTTGGCATAGGTTGTTACAAGCGACTGGGTAGTGCAACTTGTTACATTGGGAGCGCCTGTCTGGTTGTCCTATGCCAATCGAACGTATTTGCGGGCCGAGGTACGGCCGCATCAGACATTCTGCGATCTTGCCGGAGTACAAGGATGGCTGATTGGCCTTGAGATCCCGCGAGAGCAGCATTTTAAGTCAGACCGCAAGGCGAAGCGTCGTTATCTGCGCTCACCCAGATGAGTCCAATGAATGTCGCTCGGGCGGCGAGGGCAACCTGACAGTCCAGGAGAACGGACTGGAGAGGCGATGCTTCGCCAGGTACGCGTAGCGCGTCCGTCAGAGGCTGCGCATGGCATATGTGAACACGTTGGTGGAATCAACGGCGAGGTCCAGAACGCGAGGGCGTGTGCGGGCAGAACACGAGACCTCGATGAAGTGTTGCCTGGGACGCGCTGTAAGCATTGATGACAGAAGCAAGGTCGCGGAACCGTATTTCCGACCAAGGAGGGCATAGGCATGGCGCGTGTCGAAGGCGGGTATAACTTTGAGACTCCAGGTAATGTGAGTGCGAGAAGGACCCGGACGCGGCGTAAAGCGATGCGGTCAGCGCCCAGTGAGATATGGTCCAGTCCATAGGGCAACAACGAGGGCAGGAGCATCACCCGGATACAACTCGGAAGTCTTGCTGGTCATCCAGGAAGGTGAGTCGCGCCCGCTTCCATGAGCTCGGGTGCTCGGCAGTATAAATGCAGCCCTGAGCGCACATCGTACGCATTCGCAAGATAGAGCCGGCTTGCAATGACACAGGCGCGGTTTTCGAACGCTCAAGCGTACCAGGAGTGTAAAAGCAACCGTTTTCCCATTGCCTGTCCCTCGAGGGTGCAGACGTCAAGACTGGGAGCACCAGGAATGGCAAACGCGTGCGAGCACGAATTAACAAACTCCTATCCTTGAGAGAGAAAAGTTGAAGCCGTACAGCCTACTGGCACGGTGATGACGGCGTTCCCGGGCAAATTTGATCCTGGATTCGCATGCGCGCCCCCCGTGGACTGCCGTAGACGGGAAGTCACGAGGAGAGGGTATTGAATCTCCGCCATGATCCGCACTATGGAAGGTTTGCCTCCGCGCCCCCGACACTACTACTACTACTCAGCTTCTTCCACCTGCGTAGGCCTGCCAGGCCGGCAGCAGCGCTTCCCGCGCGTAGCACTTGGATAGACCCGGGGTTTTTTGACGCCATGATCTCGATGCACGCCCTGGAGACTCCTGGAGAGTCTACCGTACGCACTGGGACCATATTGGCTTGTCTTTTTCGGTGGTCTGGGTATCCGGTTTGCATCGACCTAGACTCCCAAAGGGTATTGCAGGCGTATTATTCCTGTGAAAAAGCTCGGTCACTCTCTTCTGCACGGCTCTTGTATGCGCCTCTATCTCCCAGCGCCGTGCGGGTCCCGGCTCATCCGCATCCTGCGACAAAGTTCCCCACGCGGAACCACTTGGCCTTTAGTTTTCATCATGCAACCTACGAATAAATATCTGCGTACATGTACCCACGGTTACCCAGAGCTCCTCATAAAGTCGGCCAATTCTCTAGCGCACATCCCGCGCACTGGCTCGAGAGTTCCCCAGGCAGCGCATCGTGCAATCTGGCCCCTTTTTGCGCGACGAAGGGTAGGTTCTAGGCCGCGTCATCTATCTCAGGATCCCGGCCAGCACGACACATCTGAGCGCGTCCAGACGAATGTCATCAGCTGGGCCCTGTGACGTGCGAATGTGCCAATCATACGAGCTCTGGGATGGCTGCTGATGAGATTCCCCTTGCCACTGACGCAGAACCGTCTTTGCGTTCGAATCGGCACTGCCAGCCATGCGTCGTGTCCTTTCCCACCGTTCTGTGCTAGTGCGCCCCCAGAGACGTGTTCTCGAGTCGTGACTGGGGAAAGCTCGGCATGACGGTTGCGACTATACGGTCAGTCCTTGTGAGCTGGCACCATCGTGGGGAGTGCGGATATGCCGTCTTAGGAAAGCGTCCGGGGGAAATGGACGGACGCTCTTTCAATTGATGACAGATGGCTGAACTGCGCCGGTTACGCGGCATAGCTGCTCAACCCCGGAGGGACCGGAATCACAGCGCGCACGCGAGCGCAGAGAGAGAATTCAATCTCTGATTGGACTGCGTGGATATGGTACGAAACAAGTTGTCCAAGTCGTAGTGGATGTTTTTTACTCACACAGATGTACTTTCTCCTCGACCCGATATGCGCGCTATGGAAAACGGACCTTACGCAGCTCACTCCGTTGAGAACCATTTGTACGAGTTCAGGCGGACAGTTTCCTTTTACTTTACCCCCATTACACCAAATGGTAGGCACGAAGAGAAGCCCGGGCCTTGCGCGGGTGATCGCGTTCAATGAGTCCAGCCGACTTGCACAAACACGCCGTTTGCTCCGAATCAACCAACTTTGGTAAGAATGCCAGCGCGTGACCTACCAGTTGGGAATCCGCCTCCGCGGCTCAGAAGAGTATATATACGAGTATGAGAGAGCAGTCCGACTCACCACA
Source organism: Auricularia cornea (assembly GCA_030578095.1). Lineage (NCBI taxonomy): Eukaryota > Fungi > Basidiomycota > Agaricomycetes > Auriculariales > Auriculariaceae > Auricularia > Auricularia cornea. Next base: position 4,583,461 of record JARLTE010000005.1, on the reverse strand, counting down.
GCAAGATGTTCTTCCCCAAGCTCGTCTCCGCCGTCGTTCTCGCCCTCGTGGCGCAGTCTCAGGCGTTTGTCTATACCGTCAACGTAGGACACACCATGCAGTATTATACTCAGTGTCCGGGCTGACCTGGACGTCCACAACTCGCAGGTCGTCTACGGTGACAACCCCGGCGAGCAGCCCGCCAACAGCGTCAAGGAGCTCACCGGGCAGAGCGCCGACATCAACTTCCAGTACGGCGGCAAGTGTGTTGCGAATTTCTCCCCCCAGTCCCCCCGCCTCACTTGCTGACACGTGTTCGCAGGTATGTCTGGCTGACGCCCGCGCTCAGCGACGCGACGTATGCAACGGGCTTCGACCTCATCATCCAGAAGGGCTCGATTCCGGGCCTCGACGACCTCGCGAAGGGCGCGGGCGGCGACTACCGCTACCTGATTCCAACCACCAACCTTTCCCAGCTGCCGATCAACCAGCTCGCGCTGTACCGCACCGGCGAGGGAATTACTACGCCGCCGGAGGGGTGGCGTGGCATGACGGGGGACATTAACGCGAACCGCAAGAAGACGTATCTGTACCTGCTCTGGGCGTGAGATGGCGCGGGTGCATGTGTGGGCAGTCTGTAACGGCCACATGTGAACTACTCCCTTGTCGAAATGTCCGTACTTCCCATATGACGTAACCTTGTATAAGAAGGTCGATTGAAGAGCTGGTTTGCATTGGGGAAACGCACGTCAAATACAGTGCATACTTGTACTCAGGCAGAGATCCACGAGTCCCGCGCTCTCTCCGCCTCGAAGAGCGGCCAGAGCGTCGTCGCTACCTCTCTCCTACGTCTCCTGTCCCACGGAATCCGAGTGCCAGCCTCGGCGTGCATCGAGAACAGGGTGGATGCCTCGGTGCCAGCGGGAACCGGACGGAACAGCGCCTCGCGCATGGAGAGTATGAGCCGCGTCCCGCCGATGCTGCTCGTCACGTCCGAAAGCCTGCCATATTCAGAGATCCAATTACGCGCATAGACGGTTAGGACGTACAGGTCGAGCCAGTCGACGAATCTCTGCCGTACCGGGGAACCCATCAGCAACTGTGCGTTCTGACGTGCGCACAAGGAGGAGCGTACCGGCGCGACGATGAATGTCACCATTGATATGACCAGGCCGCTCGAGACACTGACATCGCCGCGTAAGCTTTTCCCTTTGCCTGAAGTGGAGAGGAAAACGTACAGAAGGAAGTAGTGGATTGATCCGCGGACGAGCACAGCGAGAATGCTGTCGCCGCCTACGGAGCCGGGCGAGCCGCGCTGCACCCAGCTTTTGCGCGCCGCCAGGAAGAGTAGGTACGCTTCGTACACCAGTGCTGCGACACGCGTCATCGTAAGTTCCCATGCGGCTGATGGTGGCAGAACGCACGCGCGACGTAGGCGAGGCCGTACTCCCGTGGGTACACGCTGCACGTCGTGCACGGCTGGTCCGGACCAACTGGTAGGGCTGATTTCCATCAGACGTTGAGATGAACAGGCGCGCGAAGTGGGGATGGCGTACGTTTCACGAGCGGGTAGAAGTGCCAGACGAGCGTCAATATTGCGGCAACCTCGAGCGCGAAGAGCGAGGCGTTTATCCAGAGCATCTTGCGCGAGCGGCCGTACATCACGTAGACGCGGATTTGCATCAGCACTACGCGCCGTCGTCTTGAGTCGCACTGAACATAGGAACGTCGGAGGGCACACCTTGGGCGATGAGGAAGATGACGAGCATCCCCACGATGCCGACGAGCGTCTGGACGTGACGTCTGCAAGATTGGCTGTCAGATTAGGGCGTGTATCTCGTCCTGCGCAAGGCACTGACGCCTGCAGTATGATTCAGCGTTGCGCGCGAATGGAACGGACGGGATTTTGTATGCTTACAGTTTTAGGCAGACCCGGCTCGAAGTGGCGAAACGTCAGGATCGTGAGACCCAAAGTTCCGTACCGCAGCTGAATATGCCGTTCTTCATTCACATGCGGGAGGTGTGGCGCAGGAGTCAGTCGCGTACCGCGAAGAAGATGGGTAGATCGCTCTTCCACTTCCAACGCCTGCGCTGCCAGTGGACACAGTGATAAGAGCCCGCGTGGAGCGTCTAAAGGGGAAGGCGCACCCAAACGAGGTCGACCTGACCGCGTCGCATCAGCCCAGCGTGAGACGTATGACGGCCCACGGTGCACCTCGTCGCCGATGGTTAGCACTGCCAGACATCGCGTCAACGGGATCATCGAGAAGGGCTGCGCTAAGACGAACTCCAGTCATATATGAACAGCGCGATGGGGACACCTGCTCCCGGGTCAGCTCGCCCGTTCGTCATTGCCAACATCGGTGAGATACTCACATATCAAGCAGCTGTTGGCGAACTGGATCTGCTCGCCGGAGAGCATCGTCGTGGGTAGGGCCCCGAAGGAGCGCGCCACTCCGCTGCGCACGGGCAGTGCGTAGATATAAGACTACTCACCACCTTCGTCGGTACCGCGCACCTTCTTGGACCCTGCCTAGGTCGCCGGGACGGGAGGACTTTCACAAGCTGCGGACGAAGCGAAGCAACAAGCGTGCTGTGTGAGTGTGTGGAGGGCCAAGCGACAGTTGACAGTGATCACGGATGCTGTCGCGTGAGAAAGTCGGGGAGTCAGACAGACGGTGTGCATCCCCCGGACCAAGGTGCTCCTAAGACGGCGCCTTCCGTCGTTCCAGGGACGAGTCGCAGACATTCAGATTAAGAGAAAGCACACAGTGCAGCTGAACAGTATACGGTGCAATTTGACAAAGAACCCGGCGGACTGCGGAGCTCAGAAGGCTTCGAATGTCGGTCCCGAGGCCCTAGCGCCCGCCAAGCTGCGATTGACACGGTCACATTGGTCTCTTCGGTCAACCATGGTGATAATTCAATCGCCAATGCGTAGCGTCGATGGCAAATGCAGTCCTCTTCGCGAAATGCGCCGTGTGTCAGAGTCTGACGTGCGTCGGACAAGGAGGTCCATAAGGTTCGGACTCCGCTCGGAGTCTTCTACGCTTTCAAAGTCCGTCACAGAGCTCGATATTTTGTCGATCGCAGCCGCGCAGATCAATATTTTATCGACTCCGCGTCTGTGCTCGTTTCCGATAGCATTTGGGCGACATTCCTCCGACTCTAAGAGCTAGATGCCGACTAAATTGGATCCCAGCCTGACCGCTTTGCGCATTTGGTGGCCGCAGGACGGCTCCACCATCTTACGGCGTGCGCTACGGCGCATTAGGGATTACCTCTGCCCCCCCTGATGATCTATTTCTTGCCTGCGCTCAGGTTGCGTCGTGTTTCCCGTCCCTGTATTCCGCGGGCAGTGATATGGCGCTTCTTGTTCCACCCGGTCATACCGAGATGCCGGACCAGAGCGCTATTAAAGCAAGCGCTACCTGCGCCCCAATGTCTCCCTCTCTTTGTGTTGAACCCGACACGGATGCTAAAGGGGCTCTTCTGGGCTTTTTCAGTCCCTCCTTGCAGCTCAGACGCCCTTCACGCTTCCGTGCCGTACTCGCGCGTCCCCAAGTGGCCAGTATCACCAGCGCTGAATCCAGCGCTCGCGGGACTGTTTCGATCATGCTACATCACAGCATAATTGGCGCTGCGCCTTCCACCGGGGATATTTCCGACTTGCCCTGCTTGGCCCATGTTTCACCTGATATAGACCTCTCCTCATCGCTCAGCCGAGATGGGAGACGCGGAATTCTAGGATTCACGGAAGACATGCTTCGCCTAGCATACGTATTCCGCACCCTGGTCTCCGCGAACACCCGGCCCTCCTGCCAAATCTAGCAAACAGGTAACTTCCCTCTCGTACACATCAGGACAAAGGGCCTCTACCTACCAAGTTGAGTTTGCCATTTTGACATCATCAAACTCGTTGGCGCCCGGGTCTACATTTGGTGGGCGTCTCCCACAGTAGAATAAATCCATTCGGTACCGCTAGCCAACGCAGCAGGGTATTTATACGCCTGAGACCATCACTCTCACCACAGAAATATGTTCTTCCCCAAATCACTCTCCGCGCTCGTTCTCGCCTTCGTCGCGCAGTGCTACGCGTTCATCTACAACGTCAACGTGCGAACTACGGCGGACATGGGCCTCCGATGCTGATTTGAGCCGCAGGTCGTCTACGGAGACAATCCCAACCAGCAGCCGAGTAACAGCGTACGGGAGCTCACGGCGCAGAACAACGACATCAACTTCCAGTTCGGCGGCAAGTGCGTGGCATGTCGTGCTGTACTTTGCTCTACCCGCTCTGATACGTGTACTACTTGTGTAGCTATGTCTGGCTCACGCCGGCGCTCAGCGACGGCACCTACGCGACAGGGTTCAACCTCATCATGCAGAAGAACGCGATCTCCGGCCTCAGCGACCTCGCTAAGGGCGCGGGTGGTGATTACCGCTACCTGATTCCGACAGTCGACCCGAGTCTGCCGCGCATCAACACGCTCGCGCTATATCGCACCGGGGAAAGCGTCACTAGCCCGCCGCCCGGATGGCGCGGTATGACTGGGGACATCAACGCCAACCGCGGCAAGACGTATCTTTACTTGCTCTGGCAGTGATTTGTATACTAGACCCCTGTCGAACAGCGCGGCACATAACCTAAACTAATCTTACAACTTCACAGCTCTTGTCGCTGAGACAGCGCTCAGAATCACTCGGTACAGGTTTCCAGGGCCATGTCGATCATCCCACCGATCTTCTCGGAGCGAGGTGTGATCATGCACTTGAAGGGAGCAGGACAACTGCAGCATGTCATGAGTCAGAAATTTACGCTCCGAGCTTGCAGGCAAACGCCGACCTACCTAGTCAGTCCGACGATTATTTTACCAGAGGGAGGCACTTCTACCCCGTCCTCGACATGGCAGCTGATGTCAAATGACTTGAGGATGGTTGCGACATTCATAAATACCGCGGCGTCGGCAAAGTGACGACCCGGACAAATCCTGTGTGTCGACAATGAGAGCGCGCTCTGTGAGAAACGCAGGCACCGTGCCTTCTGCCGAAGCCGAATATGGCGCTACGCGGGTCCTGGACGGTCTCGTCGATCTTCCCGTCCTTGAGCCAACGCTCGGGATTGAACCTCCCGGGCTCGGGGTACGTCTCTGCATCGTGCATAATGTGCCTGAGCTGATAAGGATCTCCTTACAATAAGCACGGATACTGTCTTACCAAACGTTCACCAAGATTGTACTCCCGCGGCGAATGAGGTAGCCGTTGTACTCATCATCCTCGTCGACACCGTGTGGGATGCCTGGAGCGTGAGCCGGACAGACACAAAGGCTAAATTCTCTCGTACCGAGTGTCCCAGCGGGGTACAGGCGGTATGTCTCACGGATGACCGCTTCGACATAAGGTAGGGATTCTCGGTCTACGAACTCGGGCAAGCGGTTCCAGAGCGCGCGGTCGAGCTCCGCCTGCGCTTTCTTCTGGCACTCCGGCCAGAGCACCATTGCCATCACGAACGAGACCAGTTTAGCCACGATCGTGTCCGCGCCCGCTTCACCGAGCGTCAGGAACAGCGGATGGGAGTTCTCACTGAGTGTGCTGACCGAAGTACGCTATGGCGCACGCAGCCTTGATGTCGTGCTCGGTGACAGTCGAGTCTGCGTCGAGGCTGTCCAACGCCTCGTGCACCATACACGGCCGGGACCTTCCCGCGCGCTGCGTGGGGTATAGTAAGTAGTCAGACGCGCCAAACCCGGGGACGAAGCATACCAGATCGTCGTGCGCGCGGGCGTACGGCACTTCGAGCATCGCCGACGCGAGCTTCCGTGTCTTCTGTGCGCGCGCGGTCCACAGGCCGAGAACCGGAACCCACCCTGGGATATGGCGCACTGCGTCGAGGGATTAGCCATGACGGCTCTCTAGGGCTCATCGCGCATACAGAACGGGAGTGCGTCCATGAGATTCCGCCCGGGCACGACCGCCGCCGTAACGGCCTCCATCGCGCGCGCGACGACCTCCGCGTACGGATCGGCTACGGCGGCGATCTTAATGCCATACACGGTTCTGAGGATGCTGGCCGCGGCGCCGCTGTGGGGAACTCAGCAGTGGCAATCGTGCATGCAGAGTAAGAGGAGTTATACGTACTGCTGGATATGCTCGCGAAACGCGTGCGGCGTCGACAATAACTGCTGTCCGAGTCTAAGCGCATTGCGGCGCAGAAGCATGTGCATCGGCGGGATCGACTTTGCACGGAAATGCTGGTGGACCAGCTGGCGCTGCGTGCGCCACGTGTCGGTCTGCCCCATGATCGCGAAGGCCCAGGAAAAGCCGGACCTGCTCGTGCGTCTGGTGAGATTACTCGGTCTCCGTTCCAAAGCCAAGATCGCATACTCCATAGCCATGTAGAACTTCGGGCGCCCAGAATAGACTGCCCCGCGTTTCTCCAGCAGGCCTAAAGCAATTTTCGCATCGCTGATCAAGACGAGAACCCTGCCGAGAACCTCAAACTGCATGATGGGTCCTGGACCATTTGTTGAGTGACCATGTCGTAGGATCTCGAACCCGATGCACCGTATTCCTTGGAGAGGAGAGAATAGCCGATATGGGAATCCGCGGACGCCACATGCTTCATGTTCCCAACGATGGGAAGACCAGGTGGCCCCGGGGGAGGACACAGTCGATTCAGCTGGCCACTGACTTGGAGATGCGGCCAGAAATACCAAGTAACTGCCAGTACTGCGGCAGCCCCAGGGAGATACAGCTTGAGACTATCGTCCGGCATGCCGAGAGGGATTTTCGCGGCCGGTTGTGTAAAGCGCTATACACCTGTCGAGCCAGCGATGCAGATCCAAACGCGGTCAGCGGGGAGCAGTGTTTGCCTGTCTTATCCGTGTCTGACCGCGAATGGATAAGACCCCTGGTAGACAGGCCATAGCCTGCGCTATTACTACAAATTTGGGCTCCTGACGTGCGCGCAAACAAGACCAAGGGAGTTTCGCGCAGAACGGAGAAGCGCCCGCCGATATCCGCGCCGTCCTCCGAAACCCTCAGCAGACCAAGACCTGCAGAGCGCCGGAAAACGGAAGCGGGATGATGACCTCAAGGTTGCCAAAGATGCAGAGACAAATGGGAAGAGTGCGCCATTCGCACAAGTGCACAGCGACATGAATGTCAAAGAGCAATCTGTGAAGTGGATGCTTGTGTTAACAGCCGCCCCTAACAGCTTCTAACCCATCAGAGCACCAGCGCCTACAGCGGCGTAATTGAAGCAGTGAGCAGTGATTATCGGAGCACCCAATGCGACGAGCCACGGCTAGACGCCGGTGCTGAAAGAGGATGAAAGTCGGAACGCAGAGAGCAGGGTTGGAGCAGGTGCCGGGCCTTCTGACAGTGGCGCGTGCGTCCCTGTAACAATAAAAAGGAGAAGATGAGCGGCCCCATCATAAGGGCGGCGATAATAGGCTATCCCGAAAGACGAAAGAGTGTCCGTCGGCGCGCAAACTGTGGCCGAAGTCAAGGCGCGTTGAAGCTCCGATAGCTCCGACTGCCGCCGCGATCAGTGGCTCATGTCCAACGGACCGGATTGGTGGGCTAATCGTTATCGACAACAATTTCCCTTTCTCAGGGAATATCAGGGTTTCTTTCGGTGTCCTTGATGATTCGCTCCCCGGATGCTGACATCTGTCTGAAATGACGAGCTGCCGGACTTTACCTAGTTGCCTGTAGTTCATGCAAGTCAAGCTTCATCCTTAGTTCGTAGGGCAATACGCCATGGAACAAATGCATGGATTATTCTACGCACGTCTCCAGTGCTACGTCAATCATTGCGCCAGTCTCCGCGAAGCGAGGCGTTATTCTACACTTGAAAGGCGCAGGACAGCTGCAACGGTCCACGGGTTAGGCCATATTTGGTGAGGGCATGGAGCCGAGACACACCTGGTGAGTCCTGTGACAATTTTACCGGTTGGAGGTATCTCTATCCCGTCCTCGACATGGCATCTGAGGTCAAAGGACTTGAGAATGGTAGCGATGGTAATGAAGACCGCAGCGTCAGCAAAGTGACGACCGGGGCAGATCCTGTATGTCAAGATGAATAAAGGTTCATGTTGCTATGAGCGCCGCGCGCAACCTTCCTTCTGCCGAAGCCAAATATGGCGATACGCGGGTCTTGCAGGCTTTCGTCTATCTTCCCGTCCTTGATCCAACGGTCCGGATTGAACCTCTCAGGTTCGGGATACGTCGATGCGTCGTGCATGAGGTGCCTGCGCTGATCAGTACGTCTTTAGAGGCGTGCATAACGACTCACCAAACGTTTACCACTATCGTACTCCCACTGCGAATGGAGTACCCGTTGTACTCATCGTCCTCGTCGGCAGTGTGTGGGATGCCTACAGTGTGAGCCTTACAGCAGCAAAGACGGATGAGCTCTCATACCGAGTGTCCCGACGGGGTACAAGCGGTACGTTTCACGGAGAACCCCTTCGATGTACGGCAGGGATTCCCTGTCGGAAAACTCGGGCAAGCGATTCCCAAGCACGCTGTCTAGCTCCGCCTGCGCCTTCTTCTGGCATTCCGGCCAAAGAACCATTGTCATCACGAACGTGAGCACTGTGCCAACAATTGTGTCTGCTCCAGCTTTGCCGATGGTCAGGTCCAACGGATGGAAGTTTTCACTGAGGGCTGCTGACCGACATATGAGATGGCGCATGCAGCCTTGATATCATACTCCGTAATGGAGGGGTCCGCTTGGCCACGATCCAACGCCTCGTGAACCATACACGGCTGCGCCCTCCCTGTGTGCTGCGGAGGGAACGAAATAGTGAGGCGCGGGGAACCCGGGACGAGACAGCTGAGGCGTACGAGGTTGTCTTTCGCATGCGCGTACGGGACTTCCAGCATCGCAGTGCCGAGTTTCTCGGTTTTCTGTGCGAGCGCGGTCCACGTTCCGAGACCTGGGACCCATGCTGGGATATGACGCACTGCACCCCGGAATCAGCAGCGTCCGCTCTCTGGGACGTACGTTCGCACGTACAGAACGGCAGTGCGTCCATGAGACTCTGCCCGGGCACGATTACTTCCATGGCCGCCATTGCGCGCTCCACGACTTCGGCGTACGGATCTGCGGTGGCTGCGATTGTGATGCCGTACACTGTCTTCATAATGCTGAACGCGGCGCTACTGTGGCAAATTCAGTACCTAAAACCGTCGGTGCAGGGTCAGGAAGTACTGCTGGATGTGCTCGCGAAAGTCGCTCGGCGAGAGCAATAAATTCTGCGCAAGCCTGAGCGCAGCGCGGCGCAGAAGCATGCGTCTCTGCGGGACCGATTTGACGTGAAAGTGCTGATGGACCAGCTGCCGCCGAATCCGCCACGCGTCGGTCGGGTTGATGAGTGCGAGGGACCAAGAGAAGCCAGACCTGTCAGTGTATGCGGTCGGGTGAAAGTCTCTGTGTTGGTATCAGGATCACGTACTCTAAAGCCATGGTGAACTTAGGGCGTCCAGAGTAGACTGCACCGCGCTTCTCCAACAAGTCCAAGGCAATCTTCGCGTCGCTAATCACGACGACAGACTGCCCTAGAACCTCGAACTGCATGATCGGACCTGAAACAAGCAGTCATCAGCGATGCTGTAGGACATCTCATTCGACGTACCGTATCGTTTGGCGAGGCGGGAGTACGCTATGTGACTGTCGGCGCCCGATACATCCCTTACGTTCCCAATGATAGGAAGACCGGGCGGCCCTGGGGGAGCCGACAGACCACGCTTGTGGACCGTGAGATACGGCCAAATCCATCGAGAAACGACCAGAACGGCAGCAGGGCCAGCGAGATAGAATTTGATGGTATCGCTCAGCATGTTGAGAGCGGGGTGCACATGCCCAAGGACGTGCCGCTATATATTCAGCCAACTGTGCAGATCCAAACACGATCAGTGGGGAGTATGGTTCGCTAGCCGGGGAGGAATGTTTGCGTGTCATCTCAGCGCCTGACCGCATATGGCGAAGAGCCATACTCGAAAGTGTAATCAAAGCCATTTATCGCACAGTGTGGCACTTGACGTGTATGCGCGCACGGATGTGAATCCTCGATAGTGAGGGTGCGTTCCAGAGCAGTGAGGCGGTAGTGGTCCATGCTTTTTAGGAATGACCCCCAGAGAACAACAGAACATGTGACTGGGAGGGAACGGTGGGTTTCCCACCCGGAGATGTCGTCTTACATTGGCAGACGCTGTACAGCTCCGGTCGTGGTTCGATAGACGTCCCAGTTGCCGTGTCAATCGTTGCACACGTCAAGCGCCAATTCGAAGCACCGAACCGATTGTGCTCGGCAGGTATCCGAGACAGCGAGGAAACCGTGAGCAAACCGTGAGTCACGCGGAGCTTGAATCGGATTTACGGTTATCATCCATCCCGGATCATGCCATCAACTGTACAGTGCCCCGCGATCTTCGACTACCTACCTACCGACCTCCGGTAACTGAAGCACCGATAAAGCCACCAAAGGATAGGATATACTCGTTGAGCTACGAGCTACTGAACTCAATCGACACATGTATCCAATGCCACATCGATCAGTCCGCCAATCTTCGCAGAGCGAGGCGTAATTTTGCACTTGAAGGGTGCAGGGCAGCTGAAGTATTATGATTTACTCCGTCAGAACACTCAGTCTGGAAGACGACGCATACCTGGTGAGTCCGGTCTCGATCCTACCACTCGGAGGTATCTCGATCCCGTCTTCGACATGGTAGCCAAGGTTGAAACACTTCAGCAGGATTGCTATGGTCAGGAAGGTCGACGCGTCCGCGAAGTAGCGACCGGGGCAGATTCTAAATGCCAGGTCAGTTAGGATAAGGCTGTTCCAGAATTACTGGTCTGTGCAACGCGTACGCCCCTCCTTCCGAAACCGAAGTTCGCAATCCGCGGGTCCTGAAGCTCATCGTTGACGATCCCGTTCTTAAGCCACCGGTCGGGATTGAACCTCTCGGGCTCAGGATACATTTCTGAGTTGTGCATGATGTCCCTGTGTCGATCAGAGGACAGATATACGTACAGGAACCGACTTACCAAACGTTGACCACGACGGTGCTTCCCTTGCGGATGAAGTATCCGTTGTACTCATTGTCCTCGTCGGCCGCGTGCGGTACACCTGAGCTGTGAGCCTCATGGGAAAATGGTAGATGTACACATACCCAATGGTCCAGCGGGGTACCGCCTGTAGGTTTCCCGAACAATCGCCTCGATATACGGCAGGGACTGCTGGTCCGCAAGATCGGGAAGACGCTCCCCGAGCACACGGTCAAGCTCAGCTTGCGCCTTCTTCTGGCACTCCGGCCACAGCACCATCGCCATGATGAACGACGCAAGCGTGCAGATGGTTGTGTCCGCGCCGCCTTCACTTATGAGATGTTTCCCTTACGTCTTTGCACATACGTGCGCACCAAAATATGAGACGGCGCACGCGTCCTTGATGGCCTCCTCAGTGATACTCGGATCCGTCTGGAGGCGGTCCAAGGCCTCGTGGACCATGCACGGCTGCGCCTTTCCCGTACGCTGAGAGACACAAAGAAGATTAAGGACGCTCAGAGAGTATTGGGCAGCACTTACCATGTCGACTTTCGCGTGCGCGTACGGCACCTCCAGCAGCGCTGACGCGTGTTTCCGCATACTGTGAGCCTGTGCAGTCCACGAGCCGAGGATCGGCACCCAGGCGGGGACATAGCGCACTTTCCGCAGGTTCAGCAGTGGCGGGCGGCCGTACCGGGTATTCTCGCGCACATAAAGGTATGACATCCATGAGATTCCCTGGCACGATCACCGCGATGGCCTCCATTGCGTTCTCCGCTATCTCCGCGTACGGATCGCCTTCGGCTTCAATGACGATGCCGTACACCGCTCTCATTATGCTGGAGGCGGCGCTGCTGCGTGGGGACGCTATTTGAGTAAGGGCTCGGACCTTGAACGGGAACGCTCACTGCTTGATATGGTCGCGGAATCTGTGTGGCGTATGAAGAAGATTCCGCGCGAGTTCGATCGCCGTGCGGCGAAGGAGGCCGTGCATCTGCATGGTCGCCTGTAGATGAAATTTGTGGTGCATCAGCTGGCGCCGGACGCGCCATGCGTCGTTCTGGGCCATGAATGCAAGGGGCCACGTAAATCCAGACCTATATCTTGAGATAAACGCCCGTGCTCGTGGTGAGAAAGTACGGACAGACGTACTCCCACGCCATGTAGAAGTTTGGCCGCCCGGAGTAGATCGCACCGCGCTTCTCAAACAGGTCTAGAGCAATTTCCAAGTCGCTGATTACGATGATCGTCTTTCCGAGAACGTTGAACTGCATGATAGGTCCTGTGATGTCGAGTAAGCGTTGGTGTTGTAGGAATATTGCGGTCCTCAGAGTACCGTATCTCCTAGCTAAACGGGAATAGGCTAGGTGTCCGTCTTCTGCGGGGATATCCAACACATTCCCAATGACGGGATAACCAGGCGGCCCAGGGAGAGGCCGAAGTCCGGGGCGCTGTGGGGCTTTGATGTACGAGCAAATCCAGCATGCAACAACGAGAGCAGCCGCTGCACCAGCGAGATAGGTAAAGGCAATGTCGTCCCCCATGACAAAGAGGAATCTCACCCGCGACAGAGCGCATGGCACTATATATCAAGCCGTAGGCGCCGATCGAATGTGTAGACGTCAACGGAAGTTATGTCAAGTGCGGTAAAGATACCACTGTGCGCACGTACGACCCGATGCGGGCACGTTCCTTTTGTGTGCGTCTCTGCGGACCGACTGCCGAGGGTGGACACCAAGGGTGGCACGTGGCCTAGTGAGATGTCGGACACGCGCAACATGAAACACGACACTGATGACAGCGTTGACGCACACATTGGCACAGTTCTCCCGAGCGAGGCCGCCGTGGTGGCCCCCATCGCGCATCCCGCGATGTCGGCGTAGCGGCCATCGTTTCGCGTAAAGTGGAGTCCGTACGCCGTGCAGATGGTGCTCGCGGCGGTCGCACTGAGCAACCTGGCACTATTGTTCAACGTTCAGATAGACGGTGGTGCCCCGCCGCAATCTAGATTGCTATATCATATACTATATGAATAGGAGCCTTGGCGCTTAAGCAAGCAATGCTCATGCGCATGGGACCTCTGTGGGGAATGCTTTCCCCACGTCCACCGGAGGGTGTTGAAGCTAGGAAGCAGTCTGAAGCCTCGATTGCCGTAACATTGGCCGTTGAGATGCGCGCCGATGCTGGTTCAGTGACTGCGCGCTACTCTACACTCGCTTCAAGAGCTGAGTGTATCAATTCAGCAACCTTCGCAGAGCGCGGCCTGACTGTGCACTTGAACGGGACAGGGCAGCTATGACAAGATCTGAGCATCCGCGCAAGTATGTAGGAGGACCAGGCGCACCTCACGATTCCGGTGTGGATCTCGCCGCTTGGCGGTTCCTCCACGCCGTTCTCGACGTGAGAGCTCAAGTCGAAGCACTTCAGAACGGTCGCGATGATCAGGAATACCGACGCGTCTGCGAAGTGGCGACCGGGGCAAATTCTAGGGGAACGGAAAGAGGTGAGAGCCGTCAGAGAACGCAGGCCAAGATCGACATGCCTTCTTCCGAGACCGAATACGACAATTCGCGGGTCCTGGACCGCGTTGTTGATGTGTCCGTCCTTGAGCCACCGTTCGGGGTTGAACTTGTGGGGCTCAGGATACATAGCCTCCTTGTGCATGATATCCCTGATGTCGCTGAGGCACGCGCCTGTAGGGATAAACGACGACGCACCAGACGTTGACCATCACGGTGCTCCCACTCTGGATGAAGTATCCTTCGTACACATCGTCCTCGTCGACGGCATGCGGGATACCTACGCAAATTAGCAGCGGGTTCCCATGCTCTGATTTCCGTCGCGGGCATACCGAGCGGCGCTACAGGGTACCTGCGGTATGTTTCGCGCAGGATCGCCTCGACGTACGGCAATGATGCTTGGTCCGCAAAGTCGGGTAGCCGATCGCCGAGGACGCGGTCGAGCTCCGCCTGGGCTTTTCGCTGGTACTCCGGCCAGAGTACCATCGCCATGACAAATGAGACGAGCGTTCCGACGCTTGTATCCGCGCCGCCTGCCCAGAATGTCAGGAAAATCAGCGCGGCAATCGAGTTGCGCGGCGGGCTCACCGAGATATGAGACCGCACAAGCGTCCTTGATGGCCTGCTCAGTCACGGTCGGGTCCGTCTGGAGACGGTCGAGCATCTCGTGTGCCATGCACGGCTGCGCAGTACCCGTGCGCTAAAGCACAATGAGACCAAGAAGGGCAAACTTGCGGGGTCAACGCGCACCAGGTCGTCCTTCGCGCGCGCGTATGGGACTTCGAGCATCGCGGTGGGGTACTTTCGTACAGCGTGAGCCCGCGCGGTCCAACGGCCGAAGATGGGCACCCAGGGTGGAATATGGCGGACTGAGACACCAGTTCAGCGCAGCAACGCACTGCTGAGAATGACGCTGAGACGTACGCTGCGGGAAGACATCCATGAGGCTGTTCCCGGGTAGGGCCACCTTGGCAGCCTCCATCGCGCGCTCCGCAATGTCAGCGTAGGGGTCGTCCTTGGGCGCGATGCGGATGCCGTACACTGCGCGGATGATGCTGGCGGCCGAGGCGCTGAGCGAGGTCAGCATGTATGTGCATAATCGAGGAAAACAGCTCACTGTTTGATATGCTCACGAAAGTCGTCCGGCGTGCGCAGGAAATCGCGCGCGAGCTCGAGCGCCGTGTGGCGCAGCAGGCCGTGCATCGCGGTGGTCGGCTTCGTGTGGAACTTCTGGTGCACAAGGCGCCGGCGGATGCGCCAGGCGTCGGCGTGCGGCATGAATCCCAGATGCCAGGTGAAGCCGGATCTGCGCCAGCCAGTCAGCTGATCAGTGTCTTCATCAGAATTGGCATGAAGGGCGCGCACTCCCAAGCGGTGTAGACCTTCGGCCGGCCGGAGTAGATCGCGCCGCGCTTGTCGAGCAGGTCGACCGCGATCTTCGCGTCGCTGATCACGATGACGGTCTTCCCCAGGACGCAGAACTGCATGATCGGCCCTGAAATGAGCAGTCAGAGAAACTCGGTGCAAAATAAGTCTCAACTCACCGTATTTCTTTGCTGGTTCCGAATAAGCCAAGTGGCCGTCGACCACTGGCATGTCCCTGGCATTGCCTATGATGGGAAGACCGGGCGGCCCCGGAGGAGGACGCATGTGGCCTCTGTACCCCGCGAGATAGGCCCAGATCTGACGGAAAATGAGGAGGAGCGCGACAGCGCAGGCGAGATACAACGTCGTGCGATCGTTCAGCATGACAGGGACCGGTTGCGTCCTAACCCAGCGCGCATGGCTATATGAAGAGATCGCTGGGCGCCCAGGGAATGAACTCCCCGGGCACGGTGCTGATCAGCATGCGCATGGAACCTGTAAGTAGCTATGTTGAAAATGATTCGTGTGCGATTACGCGTGGGTGTCGAAGCCTAGAAGCCATATCGAGAACCAATTACCGTACTCTCGGGTCATTGGAAACGCGCGCCAGAGCGTGCCTGCACCCGAAACAGAATGTTTGTCCTGTACAGTACTGAGACCGCGACGGGGCACCTCCTAAAGGCAACGCTGAGAATAAACATGTCATTGTCAACTGCGAAGCCGCAAGTCTATGCCGTCTGTGTGTGAAGGGATGCGACCAGGAGATACCATTTCGTAACAGGGAATTGGTCGACAGCCTGAGAGAGCTCTCATCTAGCTCTCATTCTGGGCTAAAGAGAGAGAGAGAGAGAGAGACAGCGTAGCTGAGAGCTGAAAATTGCAAGACAAGGCCGGTAGATATGCGTGACAGGCACCTCCAAAAAGCATCAGGCGAGCCCAAGGCGAGCAGAATAATCCACTGAAGCATCTCGAAGCTTGCAGCGCATCAAGTAGTGTAATCTGAGCTTCGGTCGACGAGCGGGACTTAGGCATAGTTCGAGTCCGCAAGTAGCAGTCAAAAATAGCTGCCCATCGCGCGAACAATGCCTTCTGCCGATGCGACAACGGCACGAAGACCAAAAGAAGAGGAGAGCAAGCTCCGACTCCGGAGTTTGAACCTTAAACCTTGTTTGCGATCACTCTGCTCTGCATGTTGCTAAGCTGCCGCGGGCTCCTAAGCGGCCTTCCTACATTTCTTCATTCTCCTCCCCGTAGAGCCTCAGGTTTTGCCTCCGCTTTCGCTCGTCACGTGAGCATTCACAGTGGCCCGTGCATTTGGCCGGCCCACCCCGTGCTCCTGTACCGTCCGGCAACGTCCTTCTGTGTTTGAAGATCTCAAGATATCCAGGGTCTCGTATCTCCCTCCCAGGTGCTCGCACGTGTCTATCCCTTGGCGTCATAGAAGCCACCCCGGGCGGCTCTTCAAAACCGCCGCTATTTTCTTCGCCGTCGCACGTCTTCACTCCTGGACTCTTTGTGGATTGCATGGGGGACGAGTTTTTCCAGGCTAAGATACGCGTGGTGGGGTGCGCACGTCGTCCCTGAGCAGTCATTCGGTCTCAGAATCTGGTTGGCTTTTCTCTTCCGCTCACACGGTCTTTGCGCCGCGACATGTGTTCAGAGCGCGCAAAATGGAGCGCTCAAGCACACGTCCATGCCCTGCGGAAGACGCGACCCTTTGAGCCTTCATTCATGTGCACGCCGTCATTGCGTACATTCTGGCACCCCAGAAGCAGACGCCCTTTGGTGTACCTCTCAACAGCCCCACAGGTGGTTCCTGTACTACCCCAAGCATCCATTTCTTCCAGAGGACGGTTTCCTCAGCAATCCCGATAGGTAAGCTATGTCATCTTCGAAAGCGCCTGACCGGTGTCTTTCTCCTTCAAGAAGATTCGCAACATGCTGTGACACGAAGAGGGCTTCAGGCGCGCGCTTTGTCCCCGCTTATAGTCTCGACCTTGCGGCTGACTATCTTACACGCGCTGATAATGATATCCACCACAGTTCAGCTCTCTATCCTCGCTGCCGTCATCCTCCTATGCTCACGGTGGCTCTGGACCTCGGCGCGCGGACGGTGGTCTGGTGTGCGCACCCCTCATGGCCCGCGCGGACTGCCCTTGCTGGGCAATCTCTTTGATATTCCCGCCGTCGACAGCCATCTGGAGTACTTTAGGCTAGCCAAAAGCTATGGCGCGTAGAATCCGTCTTGGGGGCAGTTCTTTCGCCTTCTAACGCGCCAGAACGGACAGGTCCCATTCTCGGTCTCTCCATATTCGGGAGACGCTTCCTCGTCGTCAGCAACCTCGCGATTGCCAACGATCTGCTCGACAAGCGCGGCGCCATATACTCGGACCGCCCTCCCTTCCCGATGGCACACGCGTGCGCCCCCAGCGTACCAATGTATTTTTCCGCGCTGAACTGGATGTCTATAGCTCCGGCTTCGAGTGGGATCTCGGGGCTATGCCGCATGACGAACCATGGCGGCTCAGGAGGCGACTGATCCACCAGAAGTTCCACGGCAACGCGACGGCGCAGATGCACGGTCTTCTGCGCCGCTCGACGCTCGAGCTCGCGCAGAACCTGCTCCGTTCACCGGAGAACTTTCAACACCACATCCAGCGGTGAGCGCCGGCTCCCTGCTGGCGTAGAGCGCCTCTGATAGCCACGCCAGGCTAGCCGCCGCAAACATCATGAAGTCTGTTTACGGCATCACGATTGCGCAAGAGAACGACCCGTACGTCAGCATCGTGGAGCGGGCAATGGCCACACTGGGCGAAATCTTTGTTCCCGGGAGCAACCCCGTCGACGTGCTGCCGTTCCGTACGTCTCGGCTGCGGCCACACCGGGTTCGCGCTCGCTCGCCAAGCTGAGACTCTCGTCAGTACTTTGGTTCCCTGCCTGGGTACCTGTCCTCGGCCAGTGGACAAAATGGGCGCAGTCGCTGCGCAAGTATCCCCAGGATATGGTCGAGATTCCGTATGCACGTGCGAAGGACGATCTTGTGAGCGCGTCGTTACATCCCCTCCTTCATGAACGCCCTGCCGCCCTGCTGAACATCTTGGTATCCCAGCTGAAAGGCGTCGCGCGCCCCTGTATGGTGACCGAGGATTTAGAGATCATGCAGAATGACCCCGCCATTACCGAACGCATCATCAAGGACGCATGCGCGGTCTCATACATTGGTACGCACGTGCGCAGCGCGGGCACAGTGACTCGACGTATTGAGCTCTGCAGCTGGCGCGGATACCACGGTATCTGTCGTGCTCTCCTTTGTTATGGCGATGGTTCTCTGGCCCGAATACCAGACGAAGGCTCAGGAAGAGCTCGATCGCGTCCTGGGCGAGCGTCTCCCGGAATTCGGCGACGAGGCCGCACTCCCTTACACGGAGGCGATAATCAGGGAGACACATCGCGTCTACCCTGTGACACCATTCGGTAAGAGAGACGTGGCAGTGTTTCGCCACTGTAACTCACAATCCCGTTACAGCCTTCCCGCACGCCGTAGAGGAAGATGACGTGTACGAAGGACTGCTCATTCGGAAAGGGACGACTGTTCTTCCGAACGTATGGTCTGTCGTGCTCCCCTGATATCATCTTCCCCGGCGCCTCACGCATGTGCCACTGGCAGGGCTATCCTGCGCGACGAGAACGTCTACGCAGACCCGCATGTGTTCAACCCGGACAGATGGATCAAGCACGGAGCACTCGATCCACACGCACTGGATCCGCGCGCCGCGGGCACTTTTGGCTTTGGCAGACGGTGCGCCAGTCTCCTTTCAAGTAGATTGTTCCAACCTCATTCCGGCCTCAGAGTGTGCCCAGGACGCCACTTTGCCGACGCGTCTGTCTTCATCAGCATCGCGACGCTTCTCAAATGCTTCACATTTGGACGGCACGTCGAGAACGGCGTAGAGATGCCTCCTAACGGAAAGATTATCACGGACATCGTCAGGTGGGTGTCGATGCGCTGTGAATGCACCCTCTGACAGCTGGATAGCCGTCCTGCGCCGTTCAAGTGCACGATATCTCCCCGCTCTGAGGGTTTGCAGACGTCGCTGGCCACGGCGCTGGAAGGATGTGAAGATTAAGGACTAGATACAGGAGCCGCGTCGGGCTCGGCTGGCTTGGGATATGTTCAAAGTGGTGCGATGCAGGAATATAGTACAGGTAGTTACTGTGTCGGCAGAACTTGGTTTAGTGTTCGAGGACCTCTACTTCATGTAGAAAGGGTTCCCTACTTACGAAAGGGCCGAGGCCTATAAACATCACTCCAACGCCGAATCATTCTGCGCATGTCTCCAATGCGATGTCAATGATTCCTGGAATCCTATCGGAGCGAGGGATGATCCTGCATTTGAAAGGAGCGGGGCAACTGCAAACTCCCGTTCAGCATCGCTCGCGGGATGCATGAAAGATGCGTACCTGGTGATTCCGGTATCGATCTTGCCCGTAGGCGGTATCTCAACCCCGTTCTCGACATAGACGTTGAAATCGAAACACTTGAGCATCGTCGCGATGGTCAGGAAGACCGACGCGTCTGCGAAGTGGCGACCTGGGCAGATTCTGCGCGTCGAGTGTCACTCCGGATTAGCAGAAAGTATACATAAAGTAAGGAACCTACCTTCGTCCGAGGCCGAATGTTATAATGCGAGGGTCCTGTACCGTCTCGTCGATCTTTCCGTCCTTCAGCCAGCGCTCAGGGTTGAACTTCTCCGGATCGGGGTACATTTTCTCGTTGTGCAAGATGTCCCTGCTGATGTCAGCAACCGGCAAGAAGAGACGGGGACGGCTCACCAGACGTTAGCCATGACGGTGGTACCCTTCTTGATGAGGAACCCCTCGTAGACGTCGTCCTCGACCACAGCGTGCGGTACGCCTGCGCAAATCAGATCTTGAACGCGATAGTCAGTCGCTGCAGCGCACCGAGAGGCGTGATGGGATAGCACCGGTACGTCTCGCGCACGAGCGCCTCGACGTACGGCAACGCTTCGGCGTCCGCAAAATCGGGCAGGCGATCACCCACCACGCGGTCGACTTCGGCCTGTGCGGCGCGCTGATACTCGGGGTAGAGCACCATCGCCATGATGAAGCCCATCACAGCTGAGACAGTGGTGTCCGAGCCACCTACCAACGCGTCGGTCACACCCCAATCTTCTTGCGCGGAGCATGCGCACCGAGATACGACGCCGCACACGCGTCCTGGATCGCCTTCTCCGTGATGCTCCGGTCCGTCTGGCTCAGCTCGAGGTTGTCGTGCACCATGCACGGCTGCGCCATTCCCTTGCTCTGACGATCCACACATTCACATTCAGCAAACACCCCCTCTTCCCCCTTTAACGCACCAAATCCTCCTTGGCGCGCGCATACGGCACCTGGTGCATCGCCCTGGGATGCTCGCGCAGCGCGTGCGCCTCGGCGGTCCATTGGCCCAGCAGCGGCACCCACGGCGGGATATGCCGCACTGACACACCATCAGAGCGATAAGAGGATGAAGGAGACGGTGGGGGACTGACGGAAGGGAAAGGTGTCGATGAGGTTGCGTCCCGGAAGGATGACGACGCCCGCGACGTCCATGGCTTTTTCGGCGATCCGGATGTACGGGTCGTCCGTGGCGGAGACGCGGATGCCGTAGATCGCGCGGATGATGTTCGCCGCCGCGGACCTGCCAGAGCGACGCCGGTCAGCCCTACCCACTGCGAATGGCGGAAACGGACCGCTTGAGGTGCTCGCGGAAGTTGTGCGGCGTCCGCAGCAGGTCGCGCGCGAGCTCGAGCGTTGTGCGGCGGAGCATGCCGTGCATCCGGACTGTGGACTTCGCGTGGAAGTTCTGGTGCACCATCTGCCGCCGGACGCGCCAGCCCTCGTCGTGCTGCATGAACAGGATGTGCCAGGTGAACCCCGACCTGCGACGCCTCAGCTCCCAGTCTTCCAGGATCCAGCGAAAGGTAAACGCACTCCTCAGCCATGTAAAACCGCGGCCTCCCGGAGTATATCGCACCGCGCTTCTCGAGCAGGTCGACGGCGATCTTCAGGTCGCTCACGACGACGAGCGTCTCGCCCAGCACGCGGAGCTGCATGATTGGTCCTGCACCGCCGCCGTATCACCGTCAGCGATGCTACCTGTTCCCGAAAGACAGACGGACCGTATGTTTTCGCGAGCTTCAGGTAGGCAAAGTGGCTGTCGACGGACGGGATATCCAGCACGTTCCCGACGATGGGTAGGCCTGGCGGTCCGGGCGGGGCACGTGCGCGGGCGGACCGATTCCGCGTATAGATCCAATGAAGGACGATGAGCGCGGCTGCGGCTGCCGCGAGGTACAGTTTTGCTGTATCGGTGAGGTGAAGCATGGCGAAGATGGGGCAGCGCCTGATCCAATCCTCGCTGGGCTATATGAATCGGGCAGAGTGTGTGTGAAAGTGTAATGGAGGGTGGGCGATTAATGCTTCCTCCGTGTGGCGCGTACGACAATAGACAACAATCTCGGGTTCGTGGGCGTCATAGAAGTGATCTCGGGCACTGTATGCCGCTCTCCTGGGTCGGATGACGTCCCTGCTCAACCGTGGACATGGAATGCACTGTAGAAGTGGAAGTGGGAGCCGGAAAGGCGATTTTTCAGGAAGTTGACGCCGTTGTGGCTGAATGAAAAGCAGTTTCAGCTACTTATTTGTCCGCTGAGACGCACGACGGGCAGCCACACGGCGACCGCGCTCGAGCCAGCGTGAGGCACTGTGTAAGCGCCACAGAACAGTGCGCCTCGGAACGCACAGATCTGATAAGTGTACGGGAAAGTGAACCAGCCCTTCGTCAAGAGTACGACGGTGCATCAATCGATCTGGGACTGAGCACCTTCGGGAGCCAGCGCGTTCCTCCTGTCATCTCGGGACAGGCTTGGCCGTCGTGAAGGGCGTCTCCTGTGGACCACCCGTGGTTTGTTGTCGCATGCGAAGAACTTCGGGCACCCATATGAGGCAAACACCGGGTCATATGACGCTGGAGAGTCGGGAGCTGTTGACTAGTTTCGTAACCCTCCAGCGAGGAGCCGGAGATCCACCGCTTTGAGAGAGACGAAGCGCAGCGCTGAATGCGTTGAAATGGGTACTGTATTCCGAAGGGCGCTCGTGACTATTCGTGGCGCTCGTGCGGCGGCGGCGACAAAACCCTGGTTGCAATGGACCGCAGCAGGTCCCAAGCAAGCCACGACGAGCCACGACGACGTCACCAAAGTCCGAAGTAAGCAGCCAGTGTACAATCCAGTGCGTACCTGCTGGCCCAGCGAGCCAGCGTACTACACTACTCGCAGGCGGCAGGCAACAGCAGGGAACCCAGAGGCGGAACGGAGGAAATACCAGGCAGCACGGCCCACCGCCGCGCGCAAAAGGATCCGAGAAGCGCAGGCAACTCATCTGGGGCACTGGCACTAGCTCAGGTAGGAGACCACGGGCTTGGAGCAGCAAGCTGTGGGAGAAGAAAATGGGAGTAACGCGCTTTGCAACTCCGACCGCTGACGTGTCCCAATCGCGACCGGACCGCGAATCATGCATCATGAGCCGCGCCGCTCACTCCTGGTTCGAACCTGCTACGCCACAAAATGCTATGAAACGCCGCTGCGCGCTACGCGTTTCCTCGGGCATAGTGGCTGACCGCGGCGCTTGACGGGCTATAAATGCTGCGGTCGATTTGTTGCATGCTGTTTTGCCGGTGGACTCACGCGGCCTGCCTCGGGGACGAGGCGCCATGCTATGTAACCGACTATGAGCCTAGCCGGGATGCCTAGCCCCGTTCGGGTGGCCTGCTGCGACTGGTTAAGCGTCAACTTGGGCATGATTGTCTTGTGCTCGGCCCTTGGGTATTGGCCTCACTTCTGTCACTGGACCTACAGCGCTATATCATTCTGCGCACGTCTCCCACGCGCCTTCTATAATTCCTCCGACTTTCTCAGAACGGGGCGTGATCCGGCACTTGAACGGAGCAGGCCAACTGGCAAGAATCTCCCTTTCAGTCTCGAGTCGCTGCGCGCACGAAATGCGCATGAATACATACCTGGTGCTTGCCGTCTCGATCCTCCCACTCGGCGGTACCTCGACGCCGTCCTCGACATAGACGTTGAACTCAAAGCACTTGAGCAGTGTCGCGACGGTCAGGAAGACCGAGGCGTCCGCGAAGTGCCGCCCCGGGCAGATCCTGCGCAGCGTCAGCGGGACACGCTGAGGGTGTGCATGCTGGAACGCGCCTTCTGCCGAATCCGAAGACTGCGATCCGTGAGTCCTGCACGCTCTCATCGATTGTTCCGTCTTTGAGCCAGCGTTCTGGGTTGAACGTCTCGGGGTCGGGGTATATGGTTTCGTCGTGCAGGATGGCCCTACACTCTGCGGTCAGTCTCGCGTGGGAGAAGGAAGCGAAGGGCTGGATACCAGATGTTGGCCATGACGGTGGTACCTTTCTTGATCGTGAATCCTTCGTAGACGTCGTCTTGTTCGACGGCGTGCGGCACCCCTTCAACGTACGTTACATAGCACTCAACACCGTTCAGAATGTACTGACCGAGGGGCGCGACGGGGTAACAGCGATACGTCTCCCGCACGAGCGCCTCGACGTACGGCAACACTTCCGCGTCCGCGAACTCGGGAAGCCTGTCGTCGCCCACCACGCGGTCGAGTTCTGCTTGCGCCGCGCGTTGATACTCGGGATGGAGTACCATCGCCATTATAAGGCACATGACAGCTGAAACGCTGGTGTCCGAGCCCCCTGCCACGCACGCTCAGAGTCAGCCGCTGGACGCTTGATGTGCGCACCCAGATACGAGGCGGCGCACGCGTCCTGGATCGCTTTCTCTGTGATGCTCGCGTCCGTCTGGCTCAGCTCGAGGTTCGCGTGTACCATGCACGACTGCGCGAGTCCCTTGGTCTGGCGGGCGCGTTATGCGGGCCGGCTCGTCAAATCGCGACGGGAAAGCGCACCAAATCGTCCTTCGCGCGCGCATACGGCACCTCGAGCATCGCCTTGGGATACTTTCGTAGACTATGCGCCTCGGCGGTCCACTGTCCGAGGAACGGCACCCACGGCGGGATGTATCTCACTGTTCCATGATCCAGCGTCAGTGTTCCATGATCCAGCGTCAGTTGCGCCAAGCTTCAGTAAACGGGAGATCACTGAACGGAGGGGGAACGTGTCGATGAGGTTGCGCCCGGGCAGGATGACGACGCCCGCGACGTCCATCGCTTTCTCTGAAATATGAATGTACGGGTCGTCCGTGGCTGCGACGCGGATGCCGTAGATCGCCTGGATGATGTTCGCCGCGGCGGACCTGAGACTCGACCGTCAGCCTACCCCCGTGCTAAAAGAGGAACGAGGAGTGAACGCGCCGCTTGAGGTGCTCGCGAAACTCCTCCGGCGCACGCAGCAAGTCGCGTGCAAGCTCGATCGTCGTGCGGCGCAGCATGCCGTGCATTCGGACGGTCGCCGGCGCGTGGAAGGCCTGGTGCACCATTTGGCGTCGGACGCGCCAGGCTTCGTCGTGCGGCATGAATAGGATGTGCCACGTGAAGCCCGACCTGCTCACGACGACTTCAGCCCGTAACTCTGAGTAGTTGAACGGAAAGCGCGAGCGCACTCCTCGGCCATGTAGAACCGCGGCCGCCCGGAGTATATCGCACCGCGCTTCTCCAGGAGCTCGACGGCGGTCATCATATCGCTGAGCACGACGAGCGTCTCGCCCAGCACGCGGAACTGCATGATTGGGCCTTGTTCACGGAACCCTTTCAGCTGAGCGTCGGAAAGCCGGGGGTGCGCACCATATTTCTTTGCCAATTGGACATACGCGAGATGGCTGTCGACGAAGGGGATGTCGCGGAGGTTCCCGATGAGCGGAAGGCCTGGCGGGCCGTGCGCCACCGCCGGCAGACCGATTCCAGGTCCGGCGGGCGACGAAGAGAGCGAGTGCGGCTGCTGCAACGGCGAACAGCGTCGAGGGATCGGTGAGGTGAAGCATGACGAACATGCCAGGGCGGGGTCTGATCCCTGCCGCCTGCGTATATCAGCCGAGCAGTGTCCGACAATAGACTCTCCCGGGTCCGTGGGCGCCACTGCAGGGATGTCGGACGCTGTCTACCTTTCCCTTGGGCCCCGATAACGTAGAACCGCACACTCTGTAGGGACTGTTTGTTGGAGCGGCGGCCGCTCGGCCCCTCGCGCATGCGAATTCGAACGCACACATGGATGGCCTCGCGTGGCCCCGCGTTTGGTATTTGTTGAAGGTGCACGTCATGAACGTAGGACGGTGATGATAGACACTACAAATACAAACCGCAGCTAACTACTGAGTCGCTTCAGCACCAATTTCAACAAGCGGGACGATGTTTCGGACCGTCATTTCTATATGTACCTATTCTGTGCACGCCTCCAACGCGACGTCGATCATTCCTGCGATCCTTTCCGAACGAGGTGTAATCCTGCACCTGAACGGGGCGGGCCAACTGCAATCGTCTCCCTATCAATACCTGTAGCGGCGGGCATGACACTAAAACGCATACCTGGTGGTTGCGGTGTCGATCTTGCCGGACGGCGGCATCGCGACGCTGTTCTCGACGTAGCACCCAAAGTCGAAGCACTTGAGCAGCGTCGCAATGGTCAGGAAGACCGAGGCGTCTGCAAAGTCGCGGCCCGGACAAATTCTGCGCGCGGCGAGTGTTACGCAGGACGTTACCGGTGAGCAGGAGCGCGCGCAACGTGCCTTCTCCCAAACCCGAATACTGCAGCTCGCGAGTCCTGGATGCTCGTGTCGATCGTCCCGTCCTTGAGCCAACGCTCTGGGTTGAACCTCTCCGGCTCGGGGTACATCGTTTCGTCGTGCAAGATCGCCCTGCAGCTATCAGACTCACACGGGAGAAGAAAGGGCACGTCGTACCAAATGTTAGCCATGACGGTGCTGCCCTTCTTGATGCGGAACCCCGCATACACGTCGTTCTCGACCACAGCGTGCGGCAGCCCTACGCCAGTCTGGTTAAAGACCCATATCTCAGGCCGACTACTGCTGCAGCATACCGAGCGGAACGACGGGGTACCGCCGGTACGTCTCGCGCACGAGCGCCTCGACGTACGGCATCGACTCGGCATCCGCAAAGTCGGGAAGATGATCAACGCCCACCACGCGGTCGAGCTCTGCTTGCGCCGCGCGCTGGTACTCGGGATGGAGTACCATCGCCATGATGAAGCACGTCACGGCTGAGACTGTGGTGTCAGATCCACCTGACGCGCATGCTGGTCAGCTAGAGAGAGCCGGTCCTGGGGGTGCATGCGTACCGAGATACGCGGCCGCGCAGGCGTCTTGGATGGCTTTTTCTGTGATGCTTGAGTCCGTCTGGCTCAGCTCAAGGTTCTCGTGAACCATGCACGGCTGCGCGGTGCCCTTGCTCTGGCAGGCGCGTCATGCGGGCCAGCTCCCTCGATCGCACTACAGGATAGCGCACCAGGTCGTCCTTCGCACGTGCATACGGCACCTCGAGCATCGCCGTAGGGTACTTCCGCAGCGCGTGCGCCTCGGCGGTCCATTTTCCGAGGAACGGCACCCAGGGCGGGACGTATCGCACTGTTCGACGACCCAGCGTCAGCTGCGAAAGAAGCCGGGCGAGATCGGAGCGCTTACGAAGGGGAAAGGTGTCGATGAGGTTGCGCCCGGGCAGGATGACGACACCCGCGACGTCCATGGCCTTCACCGCGATCTGGACGTACGGGTCGTTGGGGCCAGCGACGCGGATGCCGTAGATCGCCTCCATGATGTTCGCCGTGGCGGAGCTGCGATAGAGTCAGATCGTCATTGGGAACATGTTACGACCCACCGCTTGACGTGCTCGCGGAAACGCTCCGGCTTCGTGAGCAGGTCGCGCGCGAGCTCGAGCGTCGTGCGGCGCAGCATGTCGTGCATTCCGGCCGTCGCCTTCGCGTCGAAGTTTCGGTGTACCATTTGGCGTCTGACGCGCCAGGCCTCGTCGTGCTGCATGAACATGATGTGCCAGGTGAAGCCCGACCTGCGCCGTGTGAGCATGCACTGCGAGTCTTCCGACGAACAGAAAGCGCACTCATCGGCCATGTATAACCGCGGCCGGCCGGAGTAGATCGCGCCGCGCTTCTCCAGGAGATCCACGGCGGTCTTGATGTCGCTCACGACGACGAGCGTCTTGCCAAGCACGCGGAACTGCATGATTGGGCCTGCACCGTCCCCAGCGTCAGCCCGAGCGATCCCTGGATGCCGGACGGCACCATATTTCTTGGCCAAGGAGACGTATGCGAGGTGACTATTGACGAATGGAATGTCCCAGGCGTTTCCAATGATAGGAAGGCCTGGCGGTCCGGGCGGTGGACGTGCAGTAGTAGACCGTTTCTGCGTCCAGCTCCAGGCCAGGTGGGCGACTCCGAGAGCGAGCACGGCCGCCAGGAGGTAGGGAAGCGCGGGGGTATCTCTAAGGCAAAGCATAACAAACGTAGGACGGAGCCCGATCCATTCCCCAGAGGGCTATATAAGCATAGCAGTACCCAATCGACTCTCGCTGCTTCGTGGGCGTCATATCAGGGATGTAGCTACCGTCTACCGCTACCTTGGGTCAACTGACATGTCCGACGACATAGAAGAGCACGCTCTGCAGGGAGAGAATCAGGAAGCGCGATTGAATGACGGCCGTTATGGACAGATATTTATCCGCTCGCGTGCCTCGGGAAGCCACTCGGAAACACTGGCAGAGCTTCAAAGCCAGAGAGCATGTAGCAAGGTATGAAGAGGTGACTAGAACCCAACCACTCCCATGAGCCGACCCCTGGGAGTTGGGATTGAGGCCGGAACAGCATGAAGCATGCGACCGTCAAGTCTCCGGGAGTAGGAAAACTGTCAGCGGGTGAGATGGCCAGTGTTCCAAGGGGATGCATCTACAATAAATACTGCACGCGGATCCACAGAAGCCAGATGTAAGAGCTGCGCTTGAGCTGAGCACATAGGTAGCACGACCCACACCGCGCAAGGAAACCCAAGTTGGAGTCAACAGCACAAGACATAAATATGCGGTGCGTATGGTTTGCAAAACAGCAGAGCACGGCCAGCAACATCTTGGGACCGGACGTGGGAAACGGTAGCAACGCGCTTTGCAACTCCGACAGCTGACGTGTCCCAATCGCGAGCGGGCTTCAAAAAAACGAGCCGCACCGGTCCCTTAGGATTTGAATCTGCCACGACATGCTAGGAATTGGTTCTTTGTGACTTTGAACTTTTCAAGTCGTCGAGACTGCTCTGATCGAGTAAGTATCTTGGCAACGGAACGTACGCAAGCAGCTGCATTATTCGACATATGTCTCCAGTGCCACGTTGATCACTGTGCGAACATTCTCCGTTCTCGGGGTGATCTTGCACTTGAAGGGTGCCGGACAGCTGCACATGCGCTGAGACGGGCCACTTCGCAGCAAGCATAAAATCCGAGACACGTACTTCACTGCCCCAGACTCAATCTTTCCGGAAGGCGGTACCTCGATCCCGTTCTCAATGTGACAGCCGAGGTCGAAGCACTTAAGGACGGTCGCGACGGTCAGGAAGATCGACGCGTCCGCGAAGTGGCGGCCGGGGCAGATTCTGCGAGTGCGGGTAAGCTCGGTCACCGTAATGTGCATGCACCTTGGGAGACGCGGCACCTTCTCCCGAGGCCGAAGATTAGGATCCTGGGATCCTGCACGCTCTCGTCAATTTCGCCGTCCTTGAGCCAGCGGCCGGGGTTGAACTCCTCGGGCTCGGGATACAACGCTTCGTTGTGCATGATGTCCCTGTGAGTGTCAGTCAGCGTCGACACCGTAACACAACGCCGGTGTGTGTACCAAATGTTGACCATAACGGTACTACCTTTCCTGATGAGAAAGCTTTCGTAGACGTCGTCCTCGTCCGCAGCATGCGGAATCGCTGCACCATTCCAGCATGAGAGTCAGATGAAAGTCTCATGCGCAGCATACCTACCGAAAGGGGCAACAGGCCAGCAGCGATACGTCTCGCGCACAATCGCCTCGACGTACGGCAGCGCCTGCCGGTCCGCGAACTCGGGCAGCCGATCGCCTAGCACGCGGTCGAGTTGGGCTTGCGCGGCCCACTGGTGCTCGGGGTAGAGGACCATGGCCATGAAGAAGGATACGAGAGCTGCGGCCGTGGTGTCTGCTCCGCCTATATGTACCACTGATGAGACACCCCGAGATGCTTTTTCAATGGTGATGTAGCTGTACCCATGTACGAGATTGCGCAGGCGTCCTTGATCACCTGCTCGGTAATGCTTGCGTCCATCTGGCTGCGCTCGAGGTTCTCGTGCACCATGCACGGCCGCGCGGTGCCCATCTTCTACAAACAGACACGTTACCCGCAGTGTCACAGTCCATCCCTCGCGGCAGAACGCACCAGATCCTCTTTTGCGCGCGTATACGGCACTTCAAGCATAGCCGTCGGGTACCGTCTCAGACTATACGCCTCGGCAGCCCATGATCCCAGGAACGGCACCCAGCGCGGAACATGTCGAACTGGACCGTCTCAGTTGCGGTCAATGACTCGGAGGGGAGCTCACGCGGAGGAATTGCGTCGATCAGGTTGCGTCCGGGCAGAAGCGCGACTGAGACGACGTCCATGGCCTCCTCGGCGATCCGGACGTACGGGTCCTCCGTCTCCGCGACGCGGATGCCGTAGACGGCGTTGATGATGTTTGCCGCCGCCGAGCTGCATCCGTCGTCAGCCGACGCAGAATAAATGAGACTGGTACTGGCTCACCGTCGGATGTGCATGCGCAAGTCTCCCGGCGTTCCAAGCAGCGCGCGCGCGAGCTCCAGCGTCGTGCGGCGGAGGAGACCGTGCATCCGCGCCGTCTCCTTTGGCAGGAACTTGCGATGCACAATCTGCCGTCTGGCGC
This sequence comes from Auricularia cornea, assembly GCA_030578095.1. Taxonomy (NCBI): domain Eukaryota; kingdom Fungi; phylum Basidiomycota; class Agaricomycetes; order Auriculariales; family Auriculariaceae; genus Auricularia; species Auricularia cornea. Next base: position 4,553,587 of record JARLTE010000005.1, on the reverse strand, counting down.
GCCATGCTTCGTTCTTCGGCATGAATCCAAAATGCCATTCGAGTCCTGACCTGCCAGTGAAAATCCTCACTCAGTGAGCTCATTGACGTCTGTACCCGTATTCAGAGAAATACGCACGCCCACGCCATATAGAACGGCGGCCGTCCAGAGTACACAGCTCCGCGTTTGTCGAGGAGGTCGATGGCGACCTTCAGGTCGCTGATGACGACGATCGTCTTGCCAAGCACGCGGAACTGCATGATGGGTCCTGCACAGAGCAAAAGCAAGCAGGTCAGTGGCATTGACCGGGGCAGTGTAGGCTAAAGGCACCGTATTTCCTAGACAGAGGGATGAATGCGATGTGGCTGTCAACAGGCGGGATGTCCAGGACGTTCCCAACGATGGGACGGCCTGGTGGCCCCGGCGGAGCGCAGGGACCATGCTGTTTCCGCGAAACGCAGGTCCAGATGCAGCGCGCTAGAATGATCCCCGAAGCGGCAGCAGCAAGATACAGCTTCGAGGGGTCGGGCAGCTGTGGCATGAGGGATACGGGGAAGGGAAATGCTGTCTATGTGATTTGAGTTGCTTGCGGAGCGGAACGCCGTCGTTCAGCCACCCGGGACAGAAACGGATGCATTATGGTGAGTGGTCCCGTGGACTTGGGACTCTATCGGAAAGTAGTAAGTGGAGTCGCCTCCCCAGTCATTGGATCCGTAGAACAACCGCGGGGGCAAATAGTTGCGGAGTTTAAAGATCCGCTCCTTTTCCTTTCCTCGGCCGGCTGGCGCAAATCTGCTCGTCAACTGCCGGAGCACGCAGCGCCCCTGGAACCAACTTCTTCACCTGCTGCGGGGCGCAATTGACCAACGAGTCGATCGCGTTCGGCCGTCACATCAATCAGTCGCGCGCAAAAGCTTGTATAGCCATTGTCACGTTTATTTCAGACAGGCGTGAGTTTTAAATATGTTTAATTCTCGAATTTTATAACCGTATTACTTATAGGCTCCTGAACGCGTGCTCTAAAGAGCCAAAATGTCGCCCCCGAGCCATGATGATCGCCTCCGGTGGCAGGCCGTGATCTCCCAGTTTAAGAACGACGTTTTCGAGGATGATTGGTAAGAATCATATTTTGGTTTTGCATAAGTGGTAACGCCTTATCAACGCCTTCAAGTGCCTGGCGAATCGGGGCTGCTCAGGAGCGCGTGATATATACTGCCACGCTGCTGATGAGGGAGGTCTTTGAAGACTGGAACGCCTCGAGACCGATATACAGGCTTCCTCCGGAGGCTCTAGCGTCATGCTTTTCCTTTTTGTCTCTGGAAGACCTGTTCGCCGTGACCCATGTGTCTCGCAGGTGGCGCGCGACGGCACTCGGCTGTCCTCGGCTGTGGGCGACTCTGACCTTTACGCCGTGCCGATTCACGAGACCCGAGATCATGGACATGGCGATATCCAGAGCCGCTCAGCTCCCACTCGAGCTGATATTCGGATACGCCAACTCGCAGGAGGCCCTTGGCCTCTTGATGCACCGTATACGGCGCCTCGAGTGGACGGACGATATTGAAGCGGACTTTATTTTGCGCCCTGCACCCCTTTTAGAGTCATTCGCTTGTCGGCTTTTGCGTCCCATCCCGGAGAACTTCTTAGGGGGTCTCCCTGGGAGCCTATGCGCCTTGACACTGAAACAGCTCATCCTTCCTCAGAGGTGCCCTGCACTTTCCACATTGACTGCACTCTCCGCCGGCCTTCCAAAGTACGAGCGGGAGGCAGAATCACTCGCGGGCCTCTTTTCCATCTGCCCCGTGCTAGAACATCTCGAGCTCTGTGGGGTCCGGCGCTTTCACTATCAATACCTTACGTCCAGCGTGCCAACGCATCTGCACTCCCTGACGCTCGGTAAAGCGAACTTCTATTGCGCTGATCTGATGCTCTACGTGCGGGCATGGGGGCCAACCAACCCACTGCTGTCGAGCATACAGCTGCGGTCTACGCCAGAGGATGCTGCGCCTGTCTTCCAGGACGCCGAGACCCTCATCGTCTCCTGGAATGACAGTCCTGCAACGGTCGAGGACCGGCTCAACGGTGACAGTCATGTCACGATAACGGCCACCAATACGCTTGGCCATCGATTCACCCTTTCTGTGCAGTCGCAGTGGTTCGATTACGACAAGACTTGTACCTCTGTCGCACGCACGATCGAGCCGCATATCGCCCTTCTGGCGGGGCTGCGCGATCTCCGCGCGCCAGTTACAGTGCTTGCGCAGCTTTTCAGCGCGGCACCGGACCTCCCGGCGCTGCGTAGCCTCACGGTGCTCGTGGACAAGCACGGAGGCGTTTCGGGCGCCAAGGGATCGGCCCCAGTCTTCCCCGCAACCCAGCTTGCGTTCCTCGCATGCACAGCGTCGCTTCCGCTCGTGCGACTGGTTATCGCATCTCAGAGCATTGAAACATTGACCATCGACGAGCTCGACTCGCAGAGTGTGCTCACCGCGCTGGCGGATGCGCTCCCAGCACATGCTCGGCCGCAAGACGTCGATGTCATTCTCCGTGGATTGGTTGGGGTAACGGCCGAATCTGTTCCCCGCGTGCGGGGATATCGCATTATACAACGAGAGGACGAGGATAAGGCTACCCACCCGGCTTCCCTCTATGGCCTACCGTTTGCCAGCTATTCCCTCCCTTTGTATTACCTAGACGATTGGTAGACATACGTCCTACGTGAATTTGCCGTTTGATATAGCATGCCAAATCCATTCTCACGCTATGTAGTCTCAGCCATTCTCCTATCGTGCTCGTGATCGGTGGGACGTAACGTTGGCGGGGAACAGCGGACGATGTAGTTACTCTGCACTCGCAGCAAGCGCAATGTCAATCTGCTCTGCAACCTTGTGGGAGCGAGGCGTGATCGTGCATTTGAACGGCACAGGGCAGCTGCAGGTAAACCGACTCAAGTGCCTGCAAATGACACGAAACGGAACGCACCTCACGATGCCCGTCACGATCTCACCACTCGGCGGCATCTCCACGCCATTCTCGACATAGAGCCCAATGCTGAAGCACTTCAAGATCGTTGCGACGGACATGAAGACAGATGCGTCCGCAAAGTGACGTCCGGGGCAAATTCTGCGGTGCGGGTACATAAGTGCGAGCCAGCTTTATGTAAACGAGAGGCGTGCAGCAGACCTTCTTCCGAGGCCGAAACAAATTATTCTCGGATCCTGGACGTCTGCGTTGATTCGCCCGTCTTTGAGAAAGCGCTCAGGGTTGAACTTCTCGGGGTCTGGGTACATCGTCTCGTTGTGCATAATGTCCCTGATCAGACAACGAGTCAGTGGCCTGCACTGCATTTCATCGGGAATGCGTACCAGACGTTAGACATGACGGTACTCCCCTTCTTGATCAGGAAGCCCTCGTAGACATCGTCTTCGACGACAGCGTGCGGAACCCCTGCATTTTTGAGATTGAGTTGTGCGGGTACGAATCACGGCGCGTCAGCGTACCGAGCGGCGTCACCGGGTAGCGGCGGTAAGTCTCGCGCACGAGCGCCTCGATATAGGGCAGCGAGATCGCGTCTGCGAACTCGGGAAGACGGTCTCCCAGCACGCGATCTAGTTCCTCCTGAGCTTTCCGCTGGTACTCGGGGAAGAGCACCATCGCCATGATGAAGGAGACGATCGCCGCAACTGTGGTGTCCGACCCTCCTGACAGTGTTAAATGAATCAGACACTTCAGAGTCACCCGTTGTTTGTGTTGCGTGCTCACGTACCTAGATACGAAACGGCGCATGCATCTTTGATTGCCTGCTCCGTGATGTTGGCTTCGTTCGTTTGCATGAGCTCCAGGTTCTCGTGTACCATGCACGGCCGTGCGGCAGCCTTGCTCTGATGGTAGATGCGTCTCACACGCCGTTTCAACTTGGTCAGCTGGAAAACTCACCAGATCATCCTTGGCGCGCGAGTACGGCACCTCCAGCATGGCCGTGGGGTATTTTCTCATTGAGTGAGCGTCGGAAGACCAGTGTCCCAGGAACGGCATCCATCGAGGGAAGTGCCGTACTGCATCAAAGAGATGAGATCCAATGAACAATCCGACGAAATCGCATGCGTACGCAGCGGAAAGCTGTCGATGAGGTTGCGCCCCGGCAGGGTGGCGAGCCCGGCTACCTCCATGGCCTTCTCGCCAATCGTGATGTACGGGTCGTCCATGTCGCCGACGCGGATGCCGTAGACGGCCTCGATGATGTTCGCCGCGGCAGAGCTGAGACACACGCATCAGCACTGCGTCATACAGAACTGCTTGCAGACATGCCGCCGGATGTGCTCCCGGAAGTTGTGCGGCGTCCTGAGAAGATCGCGCGCGAGCTCGAGTGTCGTGCGGCGAAGCAGGCCATGTATTTTGATTGTCGCCTTCCCGTAGAACTGGCGGTGCACCATCTGCCGCCTCACGCGCCAGGCTTCATCGTGTGGCATGAACCCGAGGTGCCATCCAAACCCTGACCTGCAAAGACTGAGCAGAAGAACTCCCCGAGAAATGGAGAGCGCACGCCTCGGCCATGTAGAACCGCGGTCGGCCGGAGTAGATTGCGCCACGCTTCTCCAGCAGGTCCACTGCCATCTTAAGGTCGCTAACGACGACAATGGTCTTTCCGAGAATGCGGAACTGCGTGATAGGTCCTGGTAGTCTTATGTCAGCGATTTCCCGGGCATCTAAAGCTGCTCACCATATTTCTTGGAGAACGGAACGTACGCAAGGTGACTTTCCGCGGGCGGGATGTCCCAGATGTTTCCAATGATGGGAAGACCAGGCGGGCGGGGTAGCTGTCGGGCGCCGGCCTCTTTGTGAGCGACAGACGTCCATATCCAGCGAGCGACGATCACTGCCGCTGTGGCAACAGCGACATACAGCTTCGCGGTCTCGTCCACTTGTAGCATGACGGGTGCGGGGAAGAGCCTGATTGAGCGACTGTGTCTATTAGTATACGAGTTTCGGGACGGAACGCCGTCAAGCCAATCGGGAGACAGATGGCTGCAGTGTGGAGAATTGTTCCCGTCTGTGGTTTCTATCGTGAAACACTACACAGCAGCCAGTGGAGCCAGAGGGGGCACCATTCTCCAGTTTGCTGGCTGAAACGGCGTTGTAGCTAGAAGCGGTCCTCCTGCAGTCACGTGACGGAACAAACCTCCCAGACGATGTTCCTGGCAAGGCTAGGACGGACTCATCCAGCAGTTGATTTGGACGGCGAATCGTGTGCTAAAAATGGTAGATCTGACCAGAATATTCCCATATCCGAGTATGAGCAGAGCGCCAGAGACTTAAGCCGATCGCCCTGTTGCAGGACTGATGTCGACATGTACATAGAGACCGTGGCCAGGCCTGAGGAAGGTTCCAGCTCCGTCCCAGCTCCGACAGCTCCGACTTGGCTCCGACTTCCTTTCTCCGATGTGCAATGACCACGAGATCGGCTCGCGCCTTCTGCTCGCGCGTGAACTCCCGCGCTCCACATGATTGACTCCGGCTACGCAGTGCCACAGAGACCCCAAGGGCACGGGTGCTGACTGCGTGACTGGTTCCGAACGAACCGTTCTATCGGCACGCTGGATGAATCCCTGGCCGAACGTCTGGTTCAGCTGACGCATGCCTTTCTCTCATATTGCGTCCCGGTCGACTTTTTACTCGCCGTTGAATATCCCGATATTTTGCTGCTCATGTCCATTCGCATCCGACGCCGGTCAGGGAACAGACTCTTGGGCGCTCCGCCGCGGTAGCTATGCAGGGTCGTGCTTGGCGGCCAATGGCCCTAATCAGCTGCATTCGAAGTGCTGTCCACCCCTGTTCGCGACGAATGGCCACCGGGGAGCTCCAGCCTGGCACGTGCATTAAATTCCCTGCGATAGAGATGCACGTCAAGCACACCCTGACTCTTATCGCCTTCGCACTCTGACTATGACGGGGACTGGCATCTTGCTTGTCATCTTTGTGGCTTGTATCACTGCTCTGTCTCTCTGGGCGCTGGGAATCGTTTCGCGTGGAGGCCGTGGTGACCGCTCTTTGCCGGGTCCTACTGGGATACCGCTGCTAGGCAATATCCTCGACGTCCCGGCCGTCGACAGCCATCTGGCGTACGCAGAGCTGGCCAAGACATACGGTATGTCATTGCCCTATTTTTTTCAGCAGCCCGCATTCTGAACCGTCACGTAGGTCCCATCTTCCAATTGCAAGCCCTCAGCAAGACGCTTGTCATTCTTAACGACGTCGAACTAGCGAGCGAGCTCCTCGACAAGCGCGGTGCTATCTACTCCGACCGCCCTCCGTTCCACATGGCGGACGCGTGCGTAAGCTGACGCCTTTACCTCTCCCGCTGACGCTCACTTGGCAGCGCCGGATGGGAATGGGACACTGGAACTATGCACCATTCGGAGCCCTGGCGGCTGCGCCGGCGGCTCGTGCACCAGGCGTATCATGCGAAGGCAACCGCGCGGATGCACGGCATCCTGCGCCAGACGGCTGTCGAGCTCGCGCAGAGCCTGTGCGCGACGCCGGACAACTTCCGCCACCACATCCGGCGGTGCGTGCCGTCCGACCCGATTGGCGCGTGCTCGCAGTGACAGCTGTCCGCGTGCGGTAGCTCTGCAGCGGCCAATATCATCAAGTCCGCGTATGGCATTGCGGTCGCTGAGGAGAACGACCCGTACGTCGCGATTGCGGAGGCTGCGATGGACTCGGTCACGCAGATCATCCTCCCGGGGAGCAACCCCGTCGATGTGCTTCCATTTTGTGCGTCGGCTGCTGCTGTCTCGCCCAAGTTCGATCTGACGAGTGAAATGCTTAGTGCGCCACATCCCCGCCTGGGTCCCAATTCTCGGGTACTGGATGAAGAAGGCTGAAAGCCTCCGCAAGTACCCGACGGCCATGGTAGAAATCCCGTTCGAGCGCACAAAGGAGGACATGGTGAGTTCAATCCGCAAAAGTGGCGTGGTGCGACTGACGCGCCGTGTCTCTCAGAAACAGGGCATCGCGCGACCGTGCTTGGTCACCGAGAACCTGGAAGCTATGAAGGCGGACACGGGCATCACAGAAGAGGTCATCAAGGATGCAGCAGCCGTAGCGTATCTCGGTGAGCTCCGTTCGCATGAGCAGCCTGTCGCTGAGGTTTCGTCTCAGGGGGTTCAGACACCACGCCGTCGACGCTGCTCTCGTTCGTCATGGCAATGGTGCTCTGGCCCGAGTGGCAAACCAAGGCCCAGGAAGAGGTCGACCGCGTCGTCCAGGGCCGTCTCCCGGAGTTCTCTGACCAGGACTCTTTGCCGTTCGTCGAAGCGCTCATTCGAGAGGTGTACCGCAAGTTTCCCGTGCTACCATTGGGTACGCTCTCGTGCTCTGATCTCTTCCCTCTACCTCGAAATTGACACGTTGATTTCGCAGCTATTCCGCACGCGCTGGAACAGGAAGACACGTTCCAGGGAATGCGCATCCGCAAGGGGTCGATTGTGGTCCCTAACACATGGTACGTACGGCGCGCGAGGTCGCCACAGCGTCAGCTGATAGCACCTCCTGCAGGTCGATGATGCACGACGAGCGGGCGTACCCTGACCCGCACACGTTCAATCCTGAGCGCTGGCTCCGCGACGGCCGCGTCGATCCAGCAGTTCAGGACCCTCGCGTTGCGGTATTCGGCTTCGGAAGACGGTGAGGTTGTGTCCCACGCACACAAGCACCGCTGCTCATTGGCCGCCCACATCGTACTGTAGGATTTGCCCTGGGCGGCACTTCGCGGACGCGTCCGTGTTCATCAGCATCGCGACGCTCCTCAAATGCTTCACCTTCGCGCCGCACGTCGAGGGCCCGCCGAGCGGAAAGATGGTCACCGGCATCGTAAGGTGCGACCTCCGTGCGTCTCGATGAGCCCCGAGCCGACGAGCCCCGCTAGTGCGCCGGCGCTGTTCAAGTGCAGAATCACGCCGCGCTTCTCTACGGTGACGACGCTGCTCGCTGCCGCGAAGGAGATGCTTGAGAATTGACTGTCGACGGTGTGGCTTCCGATGATCGCTAGCCATTCGCGGCGCGACCGAGACGGAACCACAGGACTCAAGGCGGTGTGTATTTCTGAGACCCACGGAGCTATGTTATGCCTCGAATTCTAGGTGGCTCCGCTGCGTTGTCACTCAAAATTGAGAGTGAGAGTGTAAGTTGGTGCTATTTCCCATGTGCGGTCTCTTCGCACTATTTCCTTGCGTTACATCTTGCTATCTCGCAATGATTTGATGCCGCCGGATAGCGTCAGTCGATAGCAGCGCGCGCGACCTGTCTACGTGATACAGGCTGCGGGACCTGGTCCCCTAGGCTTGTCGCACCCGGTCTATCCTGTGCGTGTCAACTTGAAACGTATCTATATCCTGGATACCCTTGAGCACACTGTCTTTGAAGTGCACATCTATGCCTCTAACAGTGGACCCTGGATCCCTCCCTGTTTCGCGGGAACGGAGAAGGCTTCGTACGAGAGGCCCTGGAAAGACACGGATCACTGAGCGAGACTCGTTCACAAGCGACCTTCTTGTTTGATCAGCGGAAATCGCTGATACTGGCAGGGAAAAGTTGATAGAAAAGGTCCCCGCCTTCATAAAGGTTGCTTTCGGCCTGGGTCCTATCTAAGGAGTCGTCGGATTGTCCGTCGAGGATGATCTCGCACTCGGATGGGTTCATAACAGACGACGGCGCGGCGGGAGGTGAGCTCTGAGTGCCCCGTCCGCGCACTCAACGTTTTTCCAGTGGACTATTTCCCCGTATCTGCATGGGAGAATCATGAAAATTGGAAGACTTTCCACAACCACACCGGCCACCGTACCACGGCCCCCGGGGCCACCGTGAACTTCACCTTCGTCGGTGTGTCACGGGCCCTCACCAATCCCGTATACTTACAAACCTTTGAACTCGCAGGGTCGTTCGTGGCATACTGTTCTGACCTCTATCCTGACCATGGCGATTACTTCGTTTCAGTAGATGGCAGACCAGTCGCCGCAAACAGCTCCTACGCGCCGAGGGCCCTTCTGAGCATGGCACTCTTCACGATCTCACTCGATCACGGCCCGCATGTCCTGACCATTACAAACGCAGTCAACGGCACCACCCTCGGGGTTGACTACTGCATGTATGTACATCGCGAATCGCATACTCGCGTCGTTTTGATTCGCTTTCTCTGTCCAGCACGACCGGAGTCTCCGAGCCAAGTCATTATTCGGGGACTCCGGCGAGCTCCTTTGTGGCCCAGCACTAGAGATGGGCCGGCTCCGTCTCAAGCCGTGAGCCGGCCGAGCCGAGCCGCTTTGAGGCCGAGCCGAGCCGGGCCGTCCGAGCGGCTTTGATGGGCTCACGGCTCGGCTTGACCATCTCAAAGCCGTAAGCCGGCCGTCAAGCCCCGGCTCTGCAGCCGTATACTGAAGGACTGATATAGAACAATGTATCATGCCATATGTGCACCGGAATCGGTTACTCGGCGATATTCTCTGCTGGATTCATTCAGTTCTGTGTTTGATGAACTCACGGCAGGGCGGAGCAGCTTCGACCCTCGGATCAGGCGCATTCCCACGATCACTCCGCGTGCGAGAACTGTCCGCAACAGCCGTGCCGACGCTCAAGACCACCCCGGACCGTTCAAAGGCCAATTAATACATTTGTGTGGGTCTTTCCCTTTCCTCTCACACATCTGGACATCATCTCATAGTGATGGATGCGCCGCCATGAGAGCCGCGGCTCAGGCCGTCTCAAGCCGCGGCTTGCTCGAGCCGCCGGCTCAGGGCTCGGCTCACGACTCGAGCGAGCCTGAGCCCATCAAAGCCGAGCCGTAGCCGGCGGCTTTGAGCCGAGCCGGGCCGGCACATCTCTACCCAGCACAACCCCAGTTCGACGCCGTTGGGTATCACGGGCCATCCCCGCCATGCAGATCATGGAGTCCCTACCAGTGTGTTCTACCCGATCGTCGCTGTGCTGTGCGCGATCCTGGTAGCCTCGGCAGTGAGACAATTCCTACAGCGCAGAAGGGGTCCGATATGTCGCTGCGTATACACGCCACCACGCGACGTGGTAGCCTATGACGAGCCACCTCCGTATAGCGTCGGCCCCCAGATTCGTGGTGTTGACGTCGGTACTAGTACGGGCAGATGCCTTGAATCCGTGCTCGCCGACCCGCTCTAGTGGTTCCTTTGGCGAGTTCATCTCAGTTGTTCTCGTATTCTTATGTATATGTGGCCGCAGGAACGTGACTTGTGGCGGGGTACAGTTATTCTACAATCGCCGCAAGCGCGGTATCCAAAATGTCTGGAACTTTGGGAGACCGAGGAGTGATCGTGCACTTGAACGGGGCAGGGCAGCTAGTAGGGGATCAATCCAAGTCAGGCGTTTCCCATAAAACACACTCGGACGGGAAGCCAACCTTATGATACCCGTGACCATTTCGCCGCTGGGAGGAGTCTCCACACCATTTTCGGTGTGGGTCGCCAGACTGAAGCACTTCAGGATAGTCGCGACGTTCAAGAACACAGACGCGTCTGCGAAGTGACGACCCGGACAGATTCTGTTGTGTGCACGGGTAAATGAGCGAGAGCTCGTAATAACGGCTGGCATCGTGTGGCAAACCTTCTTCCGAGGCCGAACGCGACGATGCGCGGATCCTGGACGTCCTTGTCGATGCGCCCATCCTTCAGAAAGCGGTCAGGATTGAAGGTTTCTGGGTCTGAGTACAAATTTTCGTCGTGCATCATATGCCTAATAGACAGTTAGCGCTTAGTGATTCCGGACAGAGAGCCGAAGTTGAAGGGCGCACCAGACGTTAGTCATGACGATGCTGCCCTTGTTTATGCGGAAGCCCTCGTAAACATCGTCCTCGGTGATTGCGTGCGGCACCACTACGCAGTTTGGATTCAGCCATGAAGCGCAAGCTCGACAGAACAGCGCTGTGGCCTACCGAGCGGCGCGACAGGATAGCGACGGTACGTCTCCCGCACGATGGCTTCAACGTACGGCAGCGATTCCTCGTCCGCGAAGTCGGGGAGGCGGTCTCCCAGCACGCGGTCTAGTTCGTCCTCGGCCGCTCGCTGACAATCCGGGTTGAGCACCATCGCCATGATGCACGACAGCGTTGCCGATATACGAAGCGGCGCATGCGTCCTTGATCGCCGCCTCAGTGATGCTCGTGTCCATCTCACCGAGCGCGAGGTTCTCGTGCACCATGCACGGCTGTGCTGTGCCGTTGCGCTGGACATAGAGTGCGTCAGCTTGCTACCTGCTCCCTAGCGCTCAGTTAGTTATGTCCGGCGAGCAACCTAACACGTTAGTAACACAACATGTTACTAACACGGTGTTAGTAACATTGTTATTAACAAAAAGTAACTACACAGTCAATTGGACAGCTCTAGCTGCCCTGCATGCGCCCTGCATGTTCCAGAACCCTCCTGAGAATGCTTGCCGAAACTCACCCATCTTTGCAAGCCGGGGACAGCATACTCTAGCAGAAAATAACATAGCTCTGGTCTTTCTGAGGCGCTGATGACCATCTACCTGCCGCACCATAGATCTCAGAGACTTGGGGTGCCCATTGAATCACACGATGCGTCGCAGAAGATCGTACAGGACCGGAGATTGGTCGTGGTTGCAGTACCGTCCGCGCGTCCTACAACCTGCCCCATGTTATGAACTTGATGCCCGCCAGACCGACGTGTTAGTAACCAGTTACTAACATGTGAGTTACTAACATTGTTAGTAACAAACGGTAACTAACTGAGCGCTACTGCTCCCCCTGCGCGGATCAACGTACCAGATCGTCCCGAGCGCGCGCGTACGGCACCTCGAGCATCGCCGTGGGGTACGTCTGAAGATCGTGTGCGTCGGCGCTCCACTGGCCCAGAAATGGAACCCAACGAGGGATATGCCGAACTGAACGAGACACGGGAACGCCGTCAGCTCCGCCTGTTAGTCGAGGCGTTACTTCGGAGAACTCCCAAAATCAGTTAACTCACGTCGACTTTCCTATCTTGCACGTTGACTTACCCTTCCTGCACGTCCTATTTTATTTCCCTTACTGCACGGTTGTAGTTCCTTTCCTGCACGTGCTGTTACCTGTCCTACACGTAGAGTTTCCTTTCCTGCACGTCAGCCAGTATCCTTTACTGCACGTTATATCATCCTTTCCTGCACGTTCCAGTATCCTTTCCTGCACATTGCTGCACCGAAACTTTATAGCACCACAAAGGAGGGGTCTAAAATTCTTGGAAACCTTATGATAAATCCCTATAATTCAAATGAAAAATACTGGTATAGTCACCAGGGTGATAGGGGTAAAATTCTAATTGATATGCAATTAAGGTTTGACTTTGTGAAAAGACTCACAACATTCAGACATTGCTGATACTGCATGATACTTGTAAGATGGATATACTATGCATAAAAATAAGGTTTGATGGACACATATTTGATTGGTACTGTAACTTGAGTACTTTGGTCGTGTGCCCAAGTTTAAAGATACACATTGAATATCTTTATAATCTGATTAGTGGTCAAAAAAATTTAAGGTTTTGAACTACCATGTCCCCATGCACTTAAGTTGAACCTTCAGACCATAATGCATGGCTGATGACATCAAACCTAAGATGAATATCATAGGTTAGTGTATCAGATGATTACTAAATTTAGACATCAAACCTTAATTTAGTAAAACTGCCACATTAGTACAGCCTCGGAGTGCACTGATCACAGTGCAGGGCAAGCATGTAGATACATATGATCATCCCTCCATAGAACATCAAACCTTATTTTTTTACATAGTATTCAGTTTCAAAAGTGTTACACAGTATAAGCATAAAGTACTTTATGTAGACTTCCAATCTTGATCACACAACCAAAGAACTCAAGTTACAGTACCAATCAAATATTTTTCCATCAAACCTTATTTTTCTGCATAGTATTCACCTTACAAGTATCATGCAGTGTCAGCAATGTCTGAATGTTGTGAGTCTTCCCACCAAGTCAAACCTTAATTGCATATCAATTAGAATTTTACCCCTATCCCCCTGGTGACTATACCAGTATTTTTCATTTGAATTATAGGGATTTATCATAAGGTTTCCAAGAATTTTAGACCCCTCCTTTGTGGTGCTATAAAGTTTCGGTGCAGCAACGTGCAGGAAAGGATACTGGAACGTGCAGGAAAGGATGATATAACGTGCAGTAAAGGATACTGAGCTGTGTAAGAAGGGATATTAGGACGTGTAAGAAAGGTCAATACAACGTGTAGTAAAGGTAAATAAGACGTGTTGGAAAGGATACTTGACGTGCAGGAAGGGTAACTCTATGTGCCGGAAAGGATTGAAATCGTGCAGGATAGGTAATGTAAGCGTGTAAGAAAGGAATCTTACACGTGTAAGACAGGTCAGCCATTGACGTGCAGGAAAGGAAAGTCGACGTGAGTTAACTGGTCTTGCGGAGAACTCACGCAGCGGGAAGGTGTCGATGAGATTGCGCCCTGGCAGGATGACGAGCCCGATTGCCTCCATCGCCTTCTCGGCAATCCTGACGTAGGGGTCGTCCTTTACCACCACACGGATGCCGTAGACAGCTTGGATGATGTTTGCTCCGGCAGAGCTGGGACGGTCAGCTCGTCCCAGTAAGGTAACCTATTTCCTGAATGCTCACCGACGGATGTGCTCGCGGTAGTCGTGTGGCGTCCTCAGCATGTCGCGCGCGAGCTCAAGCGTGGAGCGACGTAGCATTCCGTGCATTTGGACGGTCGCCTTGGCGTGGAACTTCTGGTGCACCATTTTCCGTCTGACGCGCCAACCTTCATCTTGCGGCATGAAGACAAGGTGCCATCTGAACCCAGATCTGTGAGGAGCAAGTTAAAGATTTGGTTGCGCAAACACTGAGAACGCACGCCCAGGCCATGTAGAAAGGCGGTCGCCCGGAGTAAATGGATCCGCGTCTGTCAAGCAAGTCCACAGCCATGTTCAGGTCGCTGACGACGACGATGGTGCGCCCGAGTACACGAAATTGCATTATCGGGCCTGCACAAGTCCCAGCGTGTCAGCGGCTGTGCCGTGCCGCACGATTGCGCACCATATTTCTTGGCCAACGGGACGTAGGCGATATGGCTGTCAACCGGCGGAATATCCCAGATGTTTCCTACTATGGGAAGTCCAGGTGGACCCGGAAGGGGGCAGACGTCAAGCCGTTTGTGTGCGAGTGACGTCCAGATCCAGCGGGCGACGATGAGAACCGTGACGGCAACAGCAAGATATGTACACCTTCGCGGAGCCGTTAAACTTGAACATGACGGATACGGCCAGCACCTGAGTGTTCCGCCGGGACTCCCGAAAGCAAGGACGATCCGCTGACGACTCAGACGGAACTCTCACGGAGGCCCGTGGGGGAGGTATATAGGCAAGCGCGAGACCCACGATGTACCCTAGTCTTTGGATTCTTGGTCTCTCAGAGTCTTTGTGCGTGCACTTGGCCTGGGAGCGTTCCTCCAGCACCGCCGCGCCTCTGGGCCGCGGCGGCGCCCCACCTCTGGTCCGAGGCCTCGGGTCCCGCACGTCGTAGACCCTGGGTGCGTGGGAGTAGAGGCGAGTACTCCTCATCAGCCCCGGGTCCCCTCCAGAGCCCCGGACGGAACTCCCGTCGGGACCCTCTCGGGGGTCTCTCTCCCTCCGTACGCCTGCTCTGCGCTTCCACCGTTGCGGGCGAGAGTCAAGGGTCGGGTTGGGGTGTCTCCTAGGGAGAGAGATGCGGTCCGTGTGAGGGTGGGCTGCGGGTGGTGTTCCACTCGTAGGCTCTCGCTCTGCGCGGTTGCCGGCTGGCCGCAACATAATCCAAAGACTAACACACCATCGCGGCGCGGTGTAACGATGCCCGTGCCGCCTCGCTGCTCCCTCATCCTCACGAGACCCGAGGCCAAACAACTCTCTCCCCATATACCAATTCTCACTCTTCTCGACCCGACCTCTCCCTTCGCACCACGCGGTCTCGGCGAAGGACAACGACACCTCCCCGAACGACCTAGGACGAAGGCGCCGACTGTTCCGAAACGGCTCTCGCTTGCGACCCGCACGAAAGGTGCTGTGACCGACGAACGGGTCCCGACGCCAGCGGGCGCACGAGTTGCCACCGAAGCGAACGCAGAACACCCCGGCGCGCGCACGTACGACAAGGACGGTAATGGCGAACCGATCCCGCAGAGTGACGGCCCCATACGCACGGGGCCGCACGCCCAGCCACCACACCCAGGGAGGGTCCAAGCCCTCGCCGCAGACCTCCCGCTGAGTCGCTTTCTCTTCGCTACCCGCGGACCTCAGGCCGGCTAAGCCCACTACGGCAGCACTCGCCCGGACGTTCGCACCCCCCACGTTTTATATATTCAAGAAAAACCAGCACACGCTTAGACGAAGGAGAAAGACTACGTTAAGAGGACTCGTCCGTCGGCACGGAGCTGAAGCCAAACGACAGCGAGACGAACTCCAACAAGGCGGAGAACCGCGCCCCTGTCTCTTCCAGGCTCGAGCGCAACCCGGACACCTCCGCGCGGAGGTCCGCGTTGGCCTGGTTCAGCGCCGAAACCGACTGCTCGAGACGCGAAAGGTCGTCCGCGCCTCCACCCAGTTCCGAGGGCGACGACGGCGGCGGCGCAGTCATTCCTTCCCACACGGCGCCGCGGCAGCGGATCCGACGGACCGCGCACCGCTGACACACTCCGGGCACCCGAGTCGTGAGGTTGAGACGAACGGTGCAGACCTGTCCCGCGACATCGCAGTTCTCGCACTAGGGACAACGCGTCGTCAGCATTGCGTCGTGAGGCCTCCCCCGGCGCAAGAACAAGAACGCACCGCGACGAGGGCGGGATCGCCGTTCGACCACCGGCTGGGACGAGCACGAACGTCTTCGACGAACTCGAAACCCGACTCTTCACCTTCGTCGTCGCCCGAGTCGTCGCCGGGAACGAAATCCTCGTCGGATGGTGAGGCGTCTTCGGGCAACGGCCCAGACAGGAGCGATCGCACCCACAACGACGGAGACGCGAGTCCCGCCGGGACTCCCGCGTCAAGCAGCGACGTCGCCGTCATCCTCCTAACCCTCGGAGCCGGCGGGGGCGCCTCCTCGAGTGCCTCCAGGTGGCTCCGCAGCTCGCCCACGTAGGCGCTGAAGGCGATCCGTTCGTTGCGCAAGTCGGGGCCGTGGTAGCCCACGTCCCACGTCGCACCGACCGCCTCGTCAATCGGCGACCGGTACCACTCTTGCTCGTTGGGAGTGAACGTGGCGCGCTCCATGATCGTCTCCTGCCAGCGGAAGACGGCCGTGGTAACGGCAAGGTCGAGCTCCTCGCGGTCCGCGGCCAGAACGTCCCCGGCGCGCGCGCATGCGACATCAAACTTGTCCAGGGCGGCCACGACGTCGGCGCGTAGCCCCACTTCGATCTCGCGGGCGCTCGGTGTCTCCACGAACTGGTCGAAGAGGATCCACCGCTCGAGCTCGGAGCGCAGTATTAGCTCCCCTGTCCCGTTCGGACTGTACAGGTCGTCCAGACGACCGAAGAGGAACTCCCGAGCGCACACTTCGGTAAATGCGGCGCGGACCTCGTCGAGGGACAGCCGCGTGACCGCCGACAAGTCGGGGACGAAGCGGGGCATGATCTTCATAGGGAACGACGCGACGACTGGGCGGCCAACAACAAGTGATGAGGGAGGGGGAGAGGCCTCACACGTCGCGACTGGCCAGTACATATACGCCGGTAACCACATGCGACGGAACTACGGACGGAGGCGCCAGAGTCCCGCGTCCCCCCTGTCTGGACCCCCGATGGCGCGCGGACCCCCGTCGGAACTCTCGCTCGGGTCCTCCTCGTCTCCCTCGCCCTCTTCGTCCTCCTTGGCGCTCTTCGGCACGAACGACATGCCCACTTCGGGGGACAACCACGCGTCGGGGAGTCGATAATACTCGAGCCCGGCGCGGAGGTCCGGCCGGTACCCGACGCACGAACACCCGCACGCGAGGCAGCGAGCGCACGATTCTTCCGCCACCCAAGAGAAACACATCTCCCCGGTGAACGCGCAACGGGCGCACTGCGCGTATCAAGCGACTGGAAGATGGGGGACCGCATGGAGGTGCGCACCTGGCTTACCGAGGAGTATACACTCTGGTGGCGCGTCAGAAGCTGCGGAACCCGTACGCCCCCGGGGCGAGCGGAGAACCCGAGCTGGTACAAGTGCTCCTCCCTCGCGCGGTCGACGAGCGACGCGTCGCACGCAGGAACCGTCTCCCACGTCTCGCCGGGTTCGAGGAAGGAGAAACGGACGGCGCCGGGGGCATCGGGGAAGTACTGGCGGACGCGCAGGGCGTAGTGACGAGCGGCACCCACGAGCACGCGGAGAAGCTCGAGCGTCGCGGTTGCATCTGGCAACCCGAGCGAGCCGCGCGACTCGACCAAGGAGACGCGGCCGCGTACCAACATCTCTCGCGCGTGCATCTCCGAGCGGACCCCGGGGCGGTCGAAGCCAACGCGAAGGCGCATCCACTGCTCGGTGAGGGACATCAACTGAGTGCCGACGAGGCGAGGGAAGTACAACGCGACAACGCCAAACAACCGCTCGCTGTCGGCAAGGATCGCGAACTCCTCGACGCGGTCGACAAGAGGACCATCGAGGGTAGGTTCCATGACACAGACGGCTCGTCGCGGCTCGTCCTTGGGGGGGGTTATGTTCCGCCGGGACTCCCGAAAGCAAGGACGATCCGCTGACGACTCAGACGGAACTCTCACGGAGGCCCGTGGGGGAGGTATATAGGCAAGCGCGAGACCCACGATGTACCCTAGTCTTTGGATTCTTGGTCTCTCAGAGTCTTTGTGCGTGCACTTGGCCTGGGAGCGTTCCTCCAGCACCGCCGCGCCTCTGGGCCGCGGCGGCGCCCCACCTCTGGTCCGAGGCCTCGGGTCCCGCACGTCGTAGACCCTGGGTGCGTGGGAGTAGAGGCGAGTACTCCTCATCAGCCCCGGGTCCCCTCCAGAGCCCCGGACGGAACTCCCGTCGGGACCCTCTCGGGGGTCTCTCTCCCTCCGTACGCCTGCTCTGCGCTTCCACCGTTGCGGGCGAGAGTCAAGGGTCGGGTTGGGGTGTCTCCTAGGGAGAGAGATGCGGTCCGTGTGAGGGTGGGCTGCGGGTGGTGTTCCACTCGTAGGCTCTCGCTCTGCGCGGTTGCCGGCTGGCCGCAACACTGAGCCACCGCGCATCCCTATATGAATCGGCCGGTGTGGAAAAGGAGCCGCGACGATGAGCCAGTCAGGAGAGGAGATTGACGAGGCTTGGTGAATGGTGCCAGGCTTCGACAGCCGTCGTGGGAATAAAGCGGAGTGTTTCTGGGCACCGTTTTCCGCACCCCTGGGTCACATGACGCGCGCGCGAAGATGAAAACCGCCGGGAGCACCAAGCAGACGAAGCAACCAAGGGGGTGTCGGAGGCAAAATCAACGACGCGGGGTCGGTAACCTCTGCAAGGGCGGAAAGCAGGGGGTATATATACTATATCCGCGGAAATACCTCCGAATCCGCGGATTGGGCTCCATTTTTCTGCCCCGCGGAGCTAAAATCACTGCGCTCCGCAGCTCAGGTCGACTTAACTGTGCACGGGAGCTCATAATATCCCTTGGGACTGTGCTAAAGTATGAATATAGGTGCGTCTCAGCCGTTTCAGCCTCGCCGATGTCATTCGCACCTTGTAGATCCCGTTCAGTCCGGCTTCGAATGTCAGAAGATGTCAGAACTGTGACCAAAGATGAGACTAGTGTGATATAAAGTTGAAAAAAAGGCTGATTTCTGTTCAATTATCCTTCCAGATCCCCGATTTATAGGTCACGTGATGGGTTCCCGAACCTCTTTAGTGGCCCGCGGCGATGGACATATATAGTATCGGGATGTTCCGCATTTTGATCCCGACGCCCCCTTGGAAGCAACCCATGTGTCCGCCCAGCAGCAGAGCGCAGGTGGCTTTTGTTGGCTGGCCGCAGTACCGCTATCAGCCATGGACAGGACGATTCTAGCTGGCGCAAGCGCGCGACGCGGTCCGCGTGCAAAGCGCGAGGCACGTGGTTGGCAAGAGTATATTGCAGCTCCGACCTTGCTCCGACCGCTCCTGCGGCCAATGGTTCAATATTTCAGATACCGCCAGTTGACTCACACGTCCCAACAGCTGTTCTGTGCAACTCAGGGTATCTAGCGACCCGGTGGCGATTGTAATAGTATAGCAACCGTGAGTTCTGACTGGCTCCGCAGTCGCCAACCCTTCAAAGTAGCAGGAGTACCACGCCCTCAGCTTCCGAATGAGAAATACTCCTTAAAGGACGGCGACGGAGCTGTCAATCTACCCGGGTAATGTAAAGACTGTAGCTTATCGCCGTATAGTAATCTCGGTTCCAGACTAGTAAACGTCCGATTCAACATCAACAGGGAGACCCTGGGAACATAAGGGTGACCGCCGCCGTCTGAATTACCCTGTGCAGGGGATACGGTCCACTCAACAGGAAGCAAGCGATGGTCCTTCGCTGCCGCAGGTCGAAATCGAAGCATTTCTCTGAATCAGGACAAATATGGAAGAGGACGTTGATCTTCAATTTGTCTTCAATTGGGTCATCTCGGTGCGTGGGATGGACCGGCACTTGGATAGGACGGGCGACTGCAGTACGATCTAGGTACGATTTGATGAATACTCTCGTTAGCAGAAGTGTGCACTAGTGGCTTACGAGTGCAGGGAAATATATCCCACATCGTAGCCCAGATTCGGTAACCTCGCGGAAAAGGTGTCGGTGAGAGAGCGAGAGTACGACGCTAGGTCACGAAGCGCATCATCTTTGCGAGACGAAGATGGCATAAAGGCTACCGCGGCAGCTTGCCACATCAGTAAGAAGCTGTCACCGCTGCGACCTCAAAGCTGAACGAGTTCATGGAGAACCGGTATCAATTTTCCAGAACGGTGATGGCGATGACCACTTCGGAACGCGAGAGACGCATAGCAATATCAAGTCTATCCCAGTGGAGCAGAAGGGTTATGTGTAAATATGGCCGGCTGGTGGGTGAGAGACTTCGAGGCGGTAGAGACCAAGTAGAGACCACAGGAAACTGAGCCGTCTCCGATAAGATAGATAATTGTTCGAGCTGAAAGAACGCGCGCGAGACAAAGTATCAGCGCGCGAGACTCCTGGAGCCAGAGATGGGTGTCAACGCCAGTCTGCTGGACTCCGGTCGGCGGCATGAACACGTCAGCTGTCGGAGTTGCGGAGTTGTAAAGCGCGTTGCAAGCGCGTCGCCTCTGTTTCCCTACGACAGGACGGCGAAAGGGCTGCTTAAACAGGAGCTCTAAGCTGATACCTACTCTCAGGATGCCATACCCTTGTCCTCGTCTCTCAAACCTCAGTCTCCCTCAAACACTCGAGCGAGGATCGGAGAATTAAGATGTGAACGAACTACTTTCGTTGGAATATTGTGATTCATATTTGTCCCTCTATAGTGATACTCAGAGGACGTTATCCGGAAATGGCTACTTCCAAACCCCCACTCCTTTCTACGCATGCGCCGGAGGCTCGTTGTGCCAGACCCCACGCTCATCTCCCCAAGCATCGCGTCTCCATAGATGCACGGCGTCGCGATGGTATCTTGCGTGTCGCAGGACGTGGTACACACGGCCTTGCCATGGCTTTTGCACATGCCGAATCGCTCCGAACGTGACACTCGGCTCGACGGCTGGCAGCGGATCCTCGGCCGACCCATAGAAGATGTGCACGAGCGCGCTGACAAAGCCGGCATTGCATCCAACCACAGCGCCGATGAGAGCGTCGTAGTGCCCTGCGTTGGCGTCCTCGATGTGCATGGCGATGCTGAAGAAGCGCAGCGCGACGAACATCTGCTGAGGATGATACGCTGACACCTTGCAGAGCTGATGGAAGGCGTGCGCGGCGGCAACGTCAATGTGCATGTGCGTGACTTGGCGCATGAACGAGCGGTCGTCGATTGCGAGGTTGTCGAAGATGAACAGCTTCGTGAGGCCCGCTCCGAGAGGCACATCGGCGTGCAGCGCGCGCACGACGACGCTCTTCAGGCCCGGGTACGCCGCGAGAAGCTGGGAGACCTGCAGCGGCTCGCGGGGAGGGGCAGCAAAGAGGTACTTGACCGTCGTGTCGGGCACGGACGGGAGCTCACTGACGGCGTAGAGCTCTGCGCCTTCCGGGTGCGCAACCCACGGGAACATCTCGTGGGAGGACAGCTCTGGGCGCGCGCCCGGTCCGCGACGCTGAGAGTACTTCTCTGCGGCGCTCTCGCGGAGAGGGCCGCCCTCCTGCTTGCGGAGCGGCCTCGGGACAGAAAGCCCGATCCCCCATCGTTCGTCCGGCATTGTCGACTCGCCACGTCCAGGCGTGCCCGCATTATATATGCTGCAAGTTGCACAATTGCACAATAGCACAACGTCAAGCCGGTGTTTCTGTCGCACAGCGGAATGTACTGAATCGCCGGGGGGTTGGAGGGGTCATGACCGTCTCGTTTAGGGGGCGCGCGTGTGCCACAAGGAAGACCGCCGATCCGGCTGCGAGCAACCGATGATGATATCGTCGGCGCGCGGTGTACCACACGCGGTCTGGAAAGGGCACAATGGCCCTCAATCTGATGGTATCGATCAAAACTCTCCTTCTCTGCATTTTCTTGTTGCGAACGACGAAGCGGGATTTAGGAAGCGGGCTTATACTTCCGAGTGACAATGCTAACACCAATTCGGGTTCTCGCCGGCCAACGGATAGTCCCAACTCTGAGCCACACGTGATACACGCCCAGAATAAGGTTTCAGAAGGGCTGAATGACATGGCGGGGATCGGAGAGGATGCTCCGGGTGCATCGCGAGTCAGGGCGTGGCGACAGGGACGCGCTCTCAGTGTAGTGCACGTTGGCGACCAATAACCGGAGCAACTCGCCATAATGGTATTTCGGGCACATGCGAGGAGCTGCTGCAGAACCTGAGATGTTCTGACATGCGCATTCACCCGCCCTGCGGCGTTTCACAGGGAATCTGAGTTGGTACACTATGGTCAAGCAACAACGCACGACATCCTTGCGGACCGGATACGTTTAGTTTCATTCGTCGCATGTCTGACTTGCAAGGTCGAGCATAGCCTCGAGGCTTGATACGCGCGGTCTGATCGTGGCTTTGAACGGGTCGTGGCAGCTGAGAAGACGGCAGCACTCAGTGCGCATTCGCCTGCTGCGCAAAGAGCCCTTACCTGACAATGCCCGTGTGCATCTTTCCGCTCGGGCGAACCTCGACGCCGTTCTCGACGTAGAGCGAGAAGTCAAAGCACTTGAGCGCGATGGCGATCGTTAGGTACACCGACTCGTCCGCGAAGTGGCGGCCAGGACACAGACTGCGAGGCGGGAAGTTAGCCGATGCCGCAAGCTGCATCGAGCGCGCGTACCGCCGCCCGAAGCCGAAGGTTCCGACTGCGCGGGGATCTGGAGCTTGCGGGTCGATGGTTGCGCCCTTCATCCAGCGGTCTGGGTTGAACTTGTGCGGGTCTGGGTACGTTCTATCGTCGCGCATCATCGCCCTGGTGAATGTCTTCAGCGGCGCTCTTGGCATATGTCTGTCAGCAAGCACGTACCAGACATTGGGTACAACTGTTGTCCCCTTCTCAAAGAGCATTCCTTCGTACACGTCGTCCTCCTCGAGGGCATGCGGTAAGGCTGGAGGAGAGAATAGATTAGTGAGAGTTTCTCCTGTGCGAGGGGAAGGACGACAAACCCAACGGCGTGACAGGAAACATGCGATAAGTCTCCCGGATGATCGCCTCGACGTACGGTAGCGAGTCCTGGTCCTGGAAGTCGGGAAGCCGGTCGCCTACGACGCAGTCGAGCTCCTCCTGAGCCTTCCGTTGATATTCCGGCCAGCAGATCATGGCGAGGACGAAAGCGATGATAGTCGAGACAGTCGTATCCGCTCCGCCTGACAGAATGAGCGGGATAATGCTGCGAGACATCTGAGATACATACCGAGATATGACACAGCGCAGGCGTCTTTGACGGCCTGCTCGACCTCGGCGCCACCTTCCGTCAGAGAGTCTAAGTTATCCGTGACCATGCACGGTTGCGCGACGCCTTTGCTCTGGAAGCGGTGAATCAGGAATGGGAGTGACGGCTCAATGTGGACGCACGATGTCATCCTTCGCACGGGCGTAAGGAACCTCGAGCATAGCCGTGGGATGTTTGCGCAGGTCGAGCGCCCGCTTGGTCCACTGGCCGAAGTAGGGAACCCATGGCGGGACGTGGAGCACTGAGAACGACGACGTCAGCAGTGGGTCCTGTGTTCCTTACAAGAGACGCACAAAACGGCAGAATTTCAACCGGCGTGCTCCCGGGCATGATGAGCACGCCCATGGTGTCCATCGCGATCTCGGCGATTTCGACGTACGGGTCGTTCTCCTCCGCGACGGTGATGCCATAGACGGACTTCATGATGTTGGCTGTCGCTGAGCTGCGAGTGCGCCCTCATCGAAGCTTGACCAAGTGAATGAGGCGCACAGACGCACCGGCGGATGTGGTGTCGGAAGTTGTCAGGCGAGCGGAGGAGATTGCGCGCAAACTCGATGCACGTCCGCCGAAGCATGCCGCGCATGCCCACCGTAGCGTTCCCGTAGAACTTCTGGTGCACAATGCGCCGCCGCGCGCGCCATGCGTCATTGTGGCGCATGTTTGCCGCGTCCCATTCCCACCCCGCACTTCCATTCCGCACGCGGTCAGTGTTCCCGACAGGAAATGCGCGCGTGCAGTGCAGAGAGAACGCACGCGTCTGCCATGTAGAAAGGGGGGCGGTCCGAATAGACGGCGCCGCGCTTTTCGAGCAGCTCGACGGCGATCTTGACGTCGCTCACGACCACGATGGGATTATTGAAGATTCTGAGGTACATGATCGGTCCTGCCCAGACCTCAGGTGAGAAAGACAGTAGGAAGACAAACGAGCGGCGCACCATAGGTCTTTGCGAGTTCATAGTAGGCGAGATGGCTGTCCGCGTTCGGGACATCGAACATGTTCCCGAACAACGGGATGCCTGGTGGGCCGGGCGGACGGCGCAGCCCACGACGCCGAAAGCTGGTCCAGAGCATCTTAGAGCAGACAAAAGTTGCCGTTGCGCCCAAAGAGAGGAGTACAAGGTTGATCATGACTGAGGTGGGGTCTCAGAAGAACAGCAACCATGACCAGGGGACTTCGCGAGTGAATAAATATGCCTGTGATTGTCTCGGGCGAAGTAGTTCAACAGGCGGAGGTTATCCCAGATGGGACACAGCGCTGAAAGAATCAATGAACCCGCGAGTTCATGGAGGTTCTGAGATAGGAGTGCCTTCAGCGCGCTTCGGTGGAATGCCAGTTGTGGTTCTGCATTCGGATACTGTTCCACCCTGCCTGGTTATACGCAGTTGCCGAGGCCGGCAGACACAAGGTCCTCTAATATGCCTGTTGAGATCTGGGGAAGGCTGGTGACGGCGCTAGATGGTGGTTTAGCAAGGCGACGAGAGCTCTGAATGCGGGGTCGCCGATCGAGACCGCGTGTGGACACAGGGATATAAACCAGGAAAGCAGTCTGAGATCTATGCCAGGTCGGAGGTACAGCGGGTTCTGAGCAAGTGCGCATGGGCGTCAAGATCCGGCGCAGAATGGGGAACCCCGATGCGAGCGCTGTGGTTGAATGTGTCCCCGGGCCAGCACGCCATTGGCAGTCCAGTCGCGTAAGGTAGACCTGAAGAGGGAAACAACACGCGCGGAGCACATTCGAACGATTTGGCGGTGGAGTACGAAGACAAGCTGACGGAATCTTTCGAAGTCCGCTTGCGTCAGAGTTTGTACCTGAACCACTGCCTTCCCGGCAACAAAGCCAGGATGGGAATGTCCTCGATTTATTCACGACGTTTCGCCTTCCTCATTTATGTGATTCGCCGGTCAGGATTCGCCGGTTAGGGCGTCGATTGCCACCTACATGCTCCTCGCACCAACGAACAACTAACGCCATCGTAAAGTAAAACATTCATGCGATCCAGGAGCACTGCCGATGTTAAGCATTCGCCGTCTTTGAAACCACCACGGTGCACAGGTTTTCAGTCGGTGCAGGCTTCCAGTGCCGCTTGGATTAGCGCCGGTATGTTTGCCGAGCGCGGCCGGATCGTGCACTTGAAAGGTGCTGGGCAGCTGCACCGCGCAGCGTCAGATCCACGCCCGAAAAAGAAGACGCCGCGAAGCACACCTGACAAGACTCGTGATAATCTCACCGCTCGGAGGGTGCTCAACGCCGTCTTCGACGAATGTCTCGAAGGAGAAGCACTTGAGGAGCGTCGCGACCGCCAGGAACACCGACGCGTCGGCAAAGTGTCGTCCAGGACAGATGCTTAAAGTACGTCAAGGTGCGCAGAGAGAGAAGTTGGCAGTGAAAACGCACCGCCGCCCGAATCCGAACACTGCGACGCGCGGGTCTTGTACGTCCTTGTCCAACTTTCCGTCGCGCAGCCACCGATCCGGGTTGAATTTGCTTGCATCGTGATACAGTGTCTCGTCGCGAAGCATGCCCCTGTGTACGGTGAGTTGCTTCCGATACTGATGAATGAGAACGACGTGCCATATATTTGACACCACAGTGCTACCTTGACTCATTGACCGCCCTTGGTAGACGTCGTTCTCCTTGAGGGCGTGTGGGAGTCCTATACGGAAGGCTGATAGTTAGCACACTTATGCAGCAGGGAACATAGAAATTCATCACCTAAGGGAGCGACGGGGTAGTAGCGATATGTCTCACGAACGATGGCTTCGACGTAGGGGAGCGACGCTTCGTCGGAAAAATCGGGGAGCCGATCTCCTAGAACAGCGTCGAGTTCTACCTGCGCCTTGTGCTGATATTCCGGCCACAGAACCATAGCCATCACGAATGCGAGCAGACTCCCGACTGTGGTATCTGCGCCGCCTATAAAATTGCATGCGTCAGACCCTGCTTTCTGCCTTTGAACGCTCACCTATGTATGAAACAGCGCAAGCTTCCTTAATCTCATGCTCGGGCGGGCTATTCTCACGGAGATTCTTCTCAAGGAACTCGGTCGCCATGCACGGGCGCGCAACGCCTTTCCGCTAAGTAAGAACGTGTCAACGTCATACGCAAGACGGTGGCGATGCGGGCGTACCATGTCGTCCTTCGTCCGCGCGAAGGGCACCTCCAGAAGGTCTGTGGGATATTTGCGCGTCTCGCGCGCCACCTTCGTCCAGTACCCGATCACGGGCACCCATTCGGGAACGAAGCGCACTGACAACTTGGGTAAGCTCCTCAGCGCTAAGCGCTAGAGTGCTGCGGATTGGCTCACGAAACGGGAAAGCGTCCATTTGGTTCTTCCCGGGCACCATGACCAAGCCGGCCACGTCCATTGCCTTCTCGGCAATCCCAATATAGGGGTCGTTCTCTTCCGCCACGCGAATGCCGTAGACGGACTCCATGATGTTGGCGCCCGCGGACCTGAGCGAGAATCGTGGACCGTTTCAGTGAATGGTGGTGGAAGTCAGAGCGAATGGGTACGCGCCTGCGGATGTGCTCGCGAAAGCGCTCGGGCGTCTTGAGGATGTGGTGCGCGAGCTCGAGCGTCGTACGGCGAAACATGCCGTGCATCGAGGACGTCGCCTTCAGGCTGAACTTCTGATGAACGAGCTGACGGCGGAGGCGCCACGGCTCCTCGGGAGACATGAACGCGAGGTGAAAGCTCCACCCCGCTCTGCCAGCTACGATGAGACACGGTAGGGAATTACCAAACGCAAAAACGCACTCAGGAGCCATGTAGAGTTTCGGACGGTCAGAGTATAGCGCGCCCCGTTTGTCGAGCAGATCGACCGCAGTCTTGACGTCGTTGATAATAACGACTTTCTTGTCCAAAACTTTCAGCTGGATCAACGGTCCTGAGGCAAAGTCAGCGCGAGTGAGCATAAAGGGTTGCACAAACCATATTTCGCCGCGAGGTCAGCGTACGCGAGGTGACTATCCTCGGCGGGGATATCACTGATGTTCCCAAGGACGGGGACCCCTGGTGGCCCCGGGGGAGGTCGAGAATGAGACTGTGCAAGGCTGCGAAGTATCCAGATCGCGACTGGGGCAGAAACAAGCAGAGATAGTTGAACTGTCGTGAGGGCCATGGCGAACGTCTCGCATCCCCTCTGTGCCGCCGCAGCACGCTTTATATTGCCAGGAAAAGCGAATAGAGTGCGATGTGATGATTATATAACCGCTCCATAAGCCTAGGTTCGACGCGTGGATTGTTACTGGAGGATCTGTGACCCATATAGTATGTCGCCGGACATCGAGAATAGTATGCGTTGGGTGAGCGCTTAGCTGTAGTACCCGACTTGGTGTTGCATGACCAAGTGGTCCGCTCGCGCACGGCGCTCAGGGTAGTGCAAAGTGCGCAGGATAGAGCTCCGTTCCAGCATTACAGAAGAAGACTTGACGCTTGGTGCCAGAGGTAGAAAACCGTTCTCAAGCCTATTAAACGGCCTAAGCAGTACAAGGCTGCATCAGGAGCCGGATCAAGACGGGAACACGGTTCAAAGTCCGATCTTCGCCTCATGCCTCTCGACTCCGACGTCCGAAAAGACGCCGTCTCCATTCGTTTCGACGTATCCGCGGGCCATATACACATGACTCAACCACACGTGAGCATCTGATAATCTTCATAGCAATCGATATAGTCGACTTTTGCGGTGCTAGTCCCTACACCCAACCAACGGGCTGAAGAATATATGCCAGAGCTGTGAGTAGAACTTGCTGTCTCATGCTACTATAAAAATTGACACCCAGTGTGATGAAATGCAGCTGGACACTTCGCAGCTGGCGGCTTTCCACAGAGCCGTTGCACAGCCGACCTTCTTAGAAGGCATGCATGATGCCCAGCTACTGCGTACGGCTAATCTGGGCGTAATCTATGATCTCAGGGTCGAATCACCCTCATCCGCTTTCGAAGCTGTGAATCCCCGATCAAAGCTCGCGGGCATGAGTGGCCGTACCTCCGGCGTCGGGAATCATTCACGAACCCTGGGCGCTCAAATATCGCCATGCTCGCCGGGCTCGCATCTCTTTCCCCTTCCCTCTCCTCTCGTCTATCTGGTGCGCTTCTTCCTGAATGGCCGAAACGACGTACAGCGTCACGTACGACGACCACGATCCGCCCGTTGTCTACGCGCCACTCGGTGCTTGGTCCCAAGCTGCCGGGACGCACGTCACCTCGACGCCCGGCTCTTCATTCTCGTTTGACTTCTTCGGTGAGCAGCGCAGTGGAGCGTTGCCCGCGTGTCGCTGATCTGAGCAAACAGGAAACAAGCTCGAGCTTCGCGGCACAGCGGCCGCCGTCGCGCAGTACACGGTCTCCCTGGATGGCGCGCACGCGACCCCGCAACGGCCCATCTCGTCGACCGTGCTCGGGCGCTGGACCGACCTGGCGAACATCAAGCACACGATGAAGGTCGAGGTCGTGTCCGGCCGCCTTTCGTTCGACGCGGCGCAGTTCAGCGTTGGAACCGGACTCACGGGGTCCGTTCTGCGCGCGCCATGCCAATCCCGACAATTCTGACGTGCTCATTTGTCATGCAGGGCCACAGTTCGAACACAGGAGATTGGGTACGCAGATACGAGGCGCTGGACGTACGATATCGGCGCTTGGAAGCCGGGCACGACTACCGGCCAGACGGCGAACACTCTCCGTACGGTCAACGTTGATTCTCCGGCGGCGATCACGGTGCAGGGCGACGCGGCGTGGCTGCTCGGGAGCGTCTTCCCCGACCACGGGCAGATCACTGTGCATCTCGATGACAAGGAGTTCGGGCCGTTCGACAGCTCGGGGGATCGCTTCACCCGTTCGTACTGTCTCCAGGAATGCTTGACGGGACTTCTGCTGATTCTTCGCTTTGCACCAGCCCGGTCGACGTTGTTCTACAGCCCGCTTGAGAAGGGAAAGAACCACACGCTCTGGATGGTCAACAAGACGCTCAACAAGTTCATTGATCTCGAGGGCGTGCGGATATTGACTTTCGAGGGCGGGTCTCCGTGAGCATTCGTGCTGTACGAGTCTCGCATCGTTGATCGAACGTTTTCTCAGCTTCAATCCGGCGAGCACTCCGCCGGGCGAGTCTCAGTCTCCCGACAGTACCGATGGCTCTCAGGTCTCCACTAGCGAAGTACATCATCAATCTCCAGGTGAGAAGCTCCTGCTCCCGCGATACCGTGGCGTGAGACTATGAAACTGACGGCCCACTACTCGCAGACTCTCAGTCAGACAATGGAGAGCCGCCTGCCAGCGGTCAGTCCGCGAACTCGAACGGTCCCCCAACGGGTATCATTGCCGGCGTGGTCATCGCAGTCGTCGTCGTCGCACTGCTCGCTGGTCTCGGATTCTTCGTCCTTCGACGCCGGAGAAGGCGTGCCCAGACGGCGGCGCACGACGTGAAGCCCTATATTGACGCGCCGGGCGATGAAGCCGTCGGTCCTGACGTTATGCCACAACCGTGGGTCCACTCGCGCAGCGCGTCCCCTGCCCCTTCTGGAAGGAAGGGCGAGCTCGTCGTCCCGCCCAACAAGTCGTACCTCGCGGTCCCCACCAACTCTCCTCCGCCGACTCAGCTTCAGCATCAGCAGCCTATTGTCGTTGCGCAGGTAGATATGGACCAGATCCTGCAGTACGTTGCGAGCCGCATGGATTCCAGCGGCGCGAGCTCGTCTGGGCGGGGGAGTGTGCACAACGATGCGGCGCCGCCGCGGTATGCTTGAAGGATAGGACAGTAGTTACTCTCGTTACTGCGCACGCTCTTTGTTATAATTATGCTTATTGTACGTAATGGTTAAAGTTCTTCCCAGGTTGAAACATTGAATTCAGGCCCCCGATGAGGAAACGCTTTGGTGTACACTCAAAGCTCGAATTCTCGACTGAACTCAAGTGACGCAGTGCACACCGTCTTCCCATACCTTTTAATTGATTTACAGCTTGCCGACCCCCATCATGACTTTTCTCACTTACCTCTCACTCTCGTTGGCAGTCACAATGCACTTTCTTCTCAAATTACTCTAAGAGGCATATGTTTCCGCTATATACTACTTAAATTCTCGTTTCAAGGCTTTCGTTTGGTGCATTTTGCTTCTTCTGCGATGGATTCTTGGATTTTTGCCGCAGAACAACACGTTTCGAACTCCGCTCTCCGCTCTTGTCAACGGCTTCCTCCGCTCAAATGTTCAACGATACCGCGCGTCGCTGTAACAAGTCCCGGAATCATCAGGTCTAGGACGACTCTGGTCGTATGCTCCTGCGTACGAAAGGCTTCTCCTTTCCCATTGGCTTCGTCACTCGATAGGGCCGAAGGGAACCTATCCAAATGCAGCGGCGCGCGTTTCTGAAGGTGCTGAATGACTCTAGGCTTGCTCTGGGGCATTGGTATGACGAAGCGCACGGTCATGCTGAGATGGCTGGGACCGCAGGCGGATTCGCTGCCAGCTTCTGCGCCTCTCATGGGATGTTCATGGAGCTCTGGTCTACGGCGTGCTCCAGCGGTCCGAACGTAGTCCGCCAGGTTCAGCACCTCAGACTTGCCGTTTTAATGTAGTCGTGGATGCCAGCCCCCGGCGCGCGCTCTGTTCTCTGTTCTACTGGCGCTTCAATCACGTTGACGAGGACGCTGCGAGGGCCTCCCCGTCCCGAGATTTGTATTGCGCAAGCCGGATATATCAAGAGGACTCTGCGGGGGCTGCGACATCGCGAATTTCGCGGCATAGCGCTGGTTGTCACGCACCAGGATAGCTGCTCAGCTTGTGGCCGCGCTGTCTCCGAACGTGACGACGACCCTGACGAGTCGCGCTCGGTGTGCTTCGCATTAACCCACCACACGCTACGTCACGATCGCGGCGGGCGCTAGGCCACCCTATTGAAGCAACAGTTTTTATCGACAACCGCACACGTGAGCCGAGCATGCCGGTCCGCGGCACCAATGTCCTGAATAGGAACGTCCATCGCTCCCAGATCACTCCTGCCTGCAGGCGCCTTTCTCCACGACAGGGATGCGTGGCGGCTGTGAACGTCCTCCACATCTTCAATATAGTGTACCATGTGACCGCGAGGGTTCTGCACCGGGTTCAAAGTCCCCGCGCCGTCAATACGATCATGCCGGGCAAGAACGCTACCTGAACTGGCGTAGGCCGAGAGGTAATGTATCCGCAACGGGTGAATTGCCTGTGCTTCATGCGCGATTCGGGCAGCATTCCTCGCCGATCGACCTGGCTAGCCATCGAGCTTCAGGACGCGCAAGGATCTCCTCAATTTGCTTACTGCTGGACGTCAAGTTGGTTTGTGCTCCTACGCATGAATAGTCGCGCCACACCTGAGCGCCGTATGACAGCCCCCGTGGCCAGACTAAGCCATTCTCCCGTATGACAGCCCCCGTGGCCAGACTAAGCCATTCTCCGCCCGTCCATTCAACACTCGGGCCCATTTGCAACATGCCGAGTCTGTGGGCCGCAAACACTCCAGGTGGTGCGTACATCATGCTGCAATGGGACCCTCTCACCCTCACCTCGTCTCCTACATGTCTCTGAAGTTCATTCTTTGCGCGTCGGTCTTCCTCTACCTAGCCGCGAGGCTTCTCCGGAGGAAGGCGACACGCCTTCGCTCCCCGCCTGGTCCACCTGGTCTTCCTCTATTTGGCAACATTTTCGACGTGCCACCTGTGGACAGTTATCTCATCCACACCAAACTTGCAAAGACATATGGTCCGTGGCCCATCCTCCAGCGCTACTAGCTGAGATATCCCCGAACACAGGGCCAATAATGCAACTCAAGATGCTTAACAGGACGATCATCGTCATTAGCGGCGCGAAGGTCGCGAACGATCTTTTTGAAAAGCGCGGGGCTATATATTCAGACCGACCCGCTTTTCCCATGGCAATGCTGTGCGCCGCTCAGTCCAATTTGCGGTTCCACTGATCCTGATGCGCATACTATGTATCTCTTTGCGCAGCGCTGGTTGGGCGGGATTCACAGGCCTGATGCCACACGGCGACGGCTGGCGTATCCGCCGCCGGCTCATTCACCAGACGTTCTGCCCAAATGGCACAGTCGGTATGCATGAGATCATACGTCGGGCCAGCGTCGAACTTCTGCGCAACGTCCTGAACACCCCGGACGACTTTGCGCGACACGTCAGACGGTGCGCGTCGTGCTACCAACATGCCGTTCTCTCCTGATCATGATGCTCGCCAGGTCTGCCGCGGCCGGCAGCATGAAAGCAGTCTATGGCATCTCCGTCGCGCGGGAGAACGACGTGTACGTCAACGTGGCCGTGAAGGCCATGAAGGCGTTCGGCACGTGCACCATTCCCGGGGCAAACCTGATCGATACCATCCCCGCGCGTGCGTACCCACCTCGTACTCTCAGCCTGTCACCGTCATTGACAAGCCTTCAGTCCGCCACGTGCCGCCGTGGGTGCCAATCTTTGGCCGCTGGTCTCGCGCGGCGCTTGAGCTCAGGAAGTATGCCATTGACATGGTCGAAGTGCCCTATGCGCGTGCCAAAGAGGAAATGGTGCGCCAGTCTCTGA
The DNA here is from genome assembly GCA_030578095.1 of Auricularia cornea. Classification (NCBI taxonomy): domain Eukaryota; kingdom Fungi; phylum Basidiomycota; class Agaricomycetes; order Auriculariales; family Auriculariaceae; genus Auricularia; species Auricularia cornea. The sequence goes on along the minus strand of JARLTE010000005.1, from coordinate 4,520,954 downwards.
CCCCTATCTCTTCTAACACAGTGCTACCTGGCCGCAGCGCAATGAACACGTGCAGCCGTGCATGGCCGTAGATCACCTGGAGCGCGTCGATACGGAACACGGACTCACGGAGCAAGTCGTCAAGGAGGCTTGCGCAAATGCGTATCTCGGTGAGTTCTGTTCTCGCGATGCCGCGCTCATGTTGAAGAAGTTTCCAGGCGGGGCGGACACTACTGTTGCGACGATGCTTTCGTTCATTAGGGCCATGGTCTGCTGGCCAGAGTTCCAGGCGAAAGCGCAAGCAGAACTCGACCGGGTGCTCGGGGACAAGCTTCCGGATTTCGCGGACAAGGCGTCGCTCCCGTACACGGAAGCTATTATCCGCGAGACCTACCGCCGGTTTCCCGTCGTGCCTCTAGGTCGGTTTCGGTGTTTTTGGCGCAACTGCAGCTTGGTCATCGTGTCGCAGTCCAGCCCCACGCTGTGGAGGAGGATGATGTCTATGAAGGCATGCTCATCCCCCGTGGGACAGAGATCGTGGGGAATATCTGGTGCGTCGCGACGCAGAATACGGAATCATTGTTGAGTATTTGACATTTCGTATTGTCAGGGCGCTCATGCATGACGACGAGGCGTACCCAGATCCCATGAGATTCGATCCGGAGAGATGGCTGAAAGCTGATGGCCAGATTGACGGGAGCGTGCAAGATCCTCGCGTCGCCATATATGGCTTCGCCCGTAGGTGAGAGAGAGAGTCACTGATGTTATGCCGCTCCGGTGTGTAATGACATATATCGAGGATTTGTCCGGGTCGCCACTTCGCGGACACGTCTGTGTTTCTGCAGGTCGCGATGGCGCTCAAATGCTTCAGGTTCGATGTCTACGTGGAGAACGGTGTTGCCTATCCGCCGAGTTGCAAAATGATCACCGGGATGGTGAGGTGGGTGCTTCATCCGATAGTCAGTCAGGTTTACAAGCTCACTATGCTACGGTAGCACGCCGGAGCCATTTAGATGCTTAATCACGCCGCGCTCGCCAGAGGCAATCGCGCTGATAGAGGCTGCCGCCCGAGCCCTCGATGACTGACTGTGATCTTACCCTGAATCATAGTGCAGCTACCGTCCCACCTTCGAGTTGAAAAATGTGAATTTTATCTGCGAATCCTCCGTCATAGTCGCTCCTACAATGTAATCTATATCTAAGGTGTTCATTCTATTAACCTCTGACCTATTCGCGGGACAGGGCTTGACTACGAGCCAGTTAAAGTGGAAAGTGGGAAATATGTCTCCCATATACTTCACGCCTGTTTAAAGAACTTATACATCCAGTTCCTGATGTTTTGAGGTGCTAACTCGAATTTCTCGGCGAGACAACGCGTTTCCAACTCAGCCGTCCATCCTTTCCAACCGATCCCGACATACAACGTGGCTCGCAGGTCGTGCTTCAAACTTTGGGGAGCAGTGGCACAGGTCGGCTCGGCGCTGCCCTGTGGTACACTCAGCGGCGACACAGATCTGAATTAAGCACTAAGTACTACTCGCCGCTCGCCCTTCTAAGCAGACCGATGTTGACGCGCGGAGCGCTTGTGGCCGTGCGGCCGTGCCGACACCTTGCCATCCGAGTTTCGGCCCGCGGATCCGCTCTCACAGGATGTGGCGGGCGAGAGCGGCTATTCGGCTGCCCAAGCCGGGCAGTTAAGATTTCGGAGCTCACACATGGGACTCGACTCTTTAACGCCTACGGCACGCAACTGCGGATGTGTACGCCGACATTGCGTCGAAGGCTATGGAGGTGTTCGGCACGTGCACCGTCCCCGGGGCCAACGTGATCGATACGTTCCCCGCGCGTGCGCACCGTCGGCGTGCAGTGTGGCAGCGTGTTATCGGACATACTTCCCTCAGTCTGCTACGTGCCTCCGTGGGTGCCAATCCTCGGCCACTGGTCGCGCACAGGGCGCGAGCTGAGGAAGTATCCGAGGGACATAATCGAAGTGCCCTATGCACGCGCAAAGGATGACATGGTGCGCCCGTCGGGCACTCCGCTTCGTCCCTGTCTCAGGATCACGGTATCGCAGCGCAAGGGCCAAGCCCAGCCGTGCATGGCGCTGGATCACTTGGAGCTAGTCGACACAGAGCCCGGAGTCACGGAGCAAGTCGTGAAGGAGGCTTGCGCGAATTCGTATCTAGGTACACAAGTTCCGCTCACGGGATCTCTTGCTCATGTTGAGTATCCTAGGCGCCGTGGATCCTGCTGTTGGGACGTTGCTAGCATTTATCATGTCCATGGTCATGTGGCCACAGTTCCAGACGAGGGCGCAGGCAGAACTCGACCGGGTGGTGGGCGACCGGCTCCCTGACTTCGCGGACCAGGCGTCGCTCCCGTATATCGAGGCGGTCATCCGCGAGACCTACCGCAGATTCCCAACCGTCCCGCTAAGTGCGTCTCAAGCACCGTGTTCTGCGAGCACCGTGGCTGCAACTCAGCGCAGTCGAACCGCACGCTGTCGAGGTGGACGACGTCTACGAGGGCATGCTCATTCCGCGCGGGGCGGAGATCGTCGGGAATGCCTGGTTTGTCGTTTGTCGCTTTTCGGGAGGACGAAGGGTATGACATGTTCCCCACTGGCAGGGCGATTATGCACGACGAGGAAGTGTACTCCGATCCCATGGTGTTCGATCCGGAACGATGGCTGAAGGACGGCCAGCTCAACGATCATGTGCAGGACCCCCGCGTGGCCATATATGGCTTCGGACGCAGGTAATGACCGTCGAGTCTTCATTGCATCGCGTCGGCCAGCTGATGAAGGTGGTACAGGATTTGCCCCGGGCGGCACTTCGCCCACGCCTCGGTGTTTCTGCAGGTCGCGATGGCGTTGAAGTGCTTTCGGTTCGACGTCTTCGAGGAGAACGGTGTCGCGCATCCCCCGACTGGCAAATTTATCACGGGGATGGTGAGGTGGGTGGTCTCTCATCAATTAGAGACACCTGTTGGGGCTCACCCTTGCTATGCTATGCTACCCTAGTACACCTGAGTCATTCCGATGCTCGATCAAACCGCGGTCGCCCCGGGCGGTCGCGCTGATAGAGTCAGCTGCACGAGCCATAGAGGAATAACTGCAAATACTGCTAGTCACTTTGGCTGGATGCTCAATCGTAGACCCAGCTGGTCTCGTGCCTGAAATTTGTGCCTTAGAGCAGCTGATCCGATAGTCTCCATTTATATTCGGCTATCTTATCGCCTCCAGGCGGTGAGATAACGGCTATAGGACCCAGTTGGATTCAAGTAATACTAGGCAATCTTTGTGGGTATTTTACCGTGTATTCCTGAATTTTACGCCCGGGCCCGGGACAACGTCTTTCAAACTCAGCCGTCCACCCTTGTTAGCCGATGCTTACATCGACATTGACGCACGCCGCTGCAACGCGCTGCGGGCGCGTTTCGCGGCACCTTGGGGCTAGTGGCTATTTTTGAGCCGGTCACGACGAACTGGACCCGAGTTATACTTACGACACGCTTTGCACAAACGCCTGCGACCAACCCGCGACCGCTCAGGTGGCCTTACGAACCATCTGAACTGTAGAGAAGGGTCTCAGAATCTGGCTCTACACCCTCTTTTGCTAGTCCACAGCATCACTGCGTGCCTCAGCTGGATTCCGCCCTTTCTGCTCGTTATTCGATTGGCCACTTCGCGCTCCCGTACCTAGTCTCCTTTGCAGACTTTACGTTCGAAGATAATCGTTCTCCCGTACCTCGGATTTGTTGTACTTTCCCGTAGGCATCGTGTCGCCCGTCTGCGGCGCGCGTCGCTTGTCTTGCGCCGCGATGTCTCGCGCGAAGAAGGCAAGGCTGCGCTCATTGGCCCGTGCTGGCGGACTGCAGCTGGGGCCCAGGTTTTTTGGAGACGATCCGGGCAAGAACATGCTCTGCCACAGAGCCACACCCTTCGATGTTTGCCCGTTCCCGCGAGCGCATCGTCGATGAATATGAACTGTTGGTACCCAGGGCCAGAAGCGTCATAACACGGAAGCTGTCGTGTGGCGTCTGGCATATTCCACACCGGCGCCTGGCTATACGATCGCGCCCAGAGCGACGCGCATTGCTCGGCCACGGGATGAGGGACGTCTAAATCTATACAAAGAGAAAATGATTCTTAATGGTGAGCAATGCAATCCGTCCGGCCGCGCTTTAATTCATGCATCCGCTGGACGGACATGACTGCCCGACTGCTTCAGCTGCCGTACCCCAGAGGCTTGATGCAGACCGTGTTGCTATCTCGAGCCAGTGTTCTTGTCTATGGGCGCCGCAGCCCGTTCCACCGGGGCCACATCGGGCGAAATGATGCGCAAGATCCCTTGCAGTTGATCAGCGCTGGACACTGCCAACCTGTAGGGTTTGACATGACCTCAATTAATAACTTTGCTCCTCAATTAACTTCTTCCCCGTCAGCCACACGTGCGCGATGGAGCGCAAATGCCCCAGCTGGTGAGTATATATACCTCAACCTGTTTCGTACGCATTCTTACCCCAGAATTCCTGACATGTCCTGGAAGCTTGTTCTGTGCGCGTCAGTGTGCCTATACCTAGGCGTTGCATGGGTCAGGAGAAAGCTCGCTGCCAAAGGCCGCCGCTCCCCGCCCGGCCCTCCCGGCCTGCCTCTGCTCGGTAATCTATTCGACGTGCCAGCAGAAGACAGTCATCTTGCCTACTCCGAGCTTGCGAAGATATATGGTTTGTCGCTGCCGTCCTAAGCGGTGATACTAAACTGACTCGCGATCCCGCGCGTACTACATAGGGCCTGTAATACAACTGAAGATGCTGCGCAGCACAGTCATAGTCATCAGCGGCGCGAAGGCCGCCAATGACCTGCTCGACAAGCGCGGGGCGATATATTCGAACCGGCCCGAGTTTCCCATGGCCATGCTGTACGTCAGACCTTTCACTGTTTGACGGAGGCGCCTGTGCTCATGACGTGTGTCCAGGGCTGGATGGGCTGAGTTCCCAGTCGTAATGCAGCACGGCGAAGAGTGGCGCCTCCGCCGCCGACTCATGCACCAGAAGTTTTACCCGAACGGCACGGCGGGCATGCACGATCTCCTGCGCAGGACCAGCGTCGAGTTCCTGCGGAACATGCTGCACAGCCCGGATAACTTCCGCCACCACGTTCGACGGTGCGCACGCTGCACCCTGAGCTGGATGATAATGCATGAACCGCGCGCCATGTTTATAGATCCGCGGCCGCCAGCATCATGAAGGCGGTCTACGGCATCTCGATCGCGCAGGAGAACGATCCTTACGTCCATGTTGCCGTCAAGGCCATGGAGGCGCTCGGGACGTGTACCGTCCCCGGGGCAAACCTGATCAACACGCTTCCCATCCGTGCGCGCCGCTCCCGGTGTCCAACCGTTCAGCCACATCTAACTGCCTCTCAGTCAGCTACGTGCCGCCATGGGTCCCCATCCTCGGTCACTGGCCTCGCGTAGCGCGCGAGCTGAGGAAATACCCAACGGAGATGAGGGAAGTGCCTTATGCGCGGGCCAAAGACGACACGGTGCGCCTGGAGATCGTTGAATTCCTGACGCAGCTGAATTCTGGAGTGCTGCAGAGGGCCGGCGTCGGACAGCAATGCATGGTGAACGATAACCTGGACCTCCTTGCAACGGATCCATCAATCTCGGAAACAGTCGTGCAGGATGCCTGCGCGAATTCATATCTGGGTGGGAGTCCCCCCATTGAATCTCGTGCTCGTACTCATGGGATTGGGCGATTCCAGGCGGCGCAGACGCAACGGTGGGGACGTTGCTGGCGTTCTTTATGGCCATGGTCTGGTGGCCGGATCTGCAGACGAAAGCACAAGAAGAGCTTGACCGGGTGCTCGGCGACCGCCTTCCGGACTTCGCGGACCAGACGTCGCTGCCCTATTTCGAGGCGATCATCCGCGAGGCATACCGCAGATTCCCCGTGGTTCCGCTGGGTGAGCGCACGTAGCGGTAAGGGTCCAAGTTGGATATTTATCGCGGCATTCCAGGAGTGCCCCATGCGGTGGAGGAAGACGACGTCTATGAAGGCATGTTCATTCCTCGAGGCGCGGTGGTCCTGGGAAACACCTGGTACGCTGGAACGTAGTACACCCAACCGATTTTCACCCTTCGGCATGTCTGTTTGCAGGGCGATCATGCACGACGAAGAGGCATATCCGAACCCCATGAAATTCGATCCGGAGCGATGGCTGAAAGACGGCAGACTTGACGAGAGCGTGCAGGACCCTCGCGTTGCCATATATGGGTTCGGCCGCAGGTGACGCCGATCAGCGCGCTTCCCTCCTGTCGCTGTGTTCTGAAGCTCCAATGACAGGATCTGCCCCGGGCGCCACTTCGCGGATGCCTCCGTATTTCTCGAGGCCGCGATGGCGCTGAAATGCTTCAGATTCGAAGTCTACGTCGAGAATGGCGTCGCATATCCTCCCAGTGGCAAAATGATCACGGGTCTAGTTAGGTTAGTGTCTCTTCGTATCGTCATGAAATGCGGCTCAGATCAACACTGCAATCTTAGTACCCCTGCTCCGTTCCGATGCTCAATCAAACCGCGTTCCCCAGACGTAGTCGCACTGATAGATGCGGCTACGCGAGCCTTCGAGGACTGATTGTTGCCTCCCGAATGTTCTGGCCCGATATGCAGTTTCTCTCCAGCGCTGACTGTTGTTTTACAAATGACACCGCAACCAGGCGATCTACACCGGTTACAGTGCCTGCCAGATCAGTGGTTGCCCTTCCGCTCATTGCTGAGGGACTCAAGGGCTGTCCGCAGACAGCCTCAGTGATATCAAAACAAAACGTCGCAGAATGCTCTTACTTTCGCGAAGCATGCCCGATATGTGGAACCTGACTCTGCGATTTCACCCAGGCGATGAACGGGCTCTGCACCTCGAGGACCTCGTCTCGGGGCAGAGAGCTGCCTGAAATAGCGTCTCGTCATGCAGAAGCCGTGGATGCAATGCGCCCATCTGCAATGCTCCCATCTACTTACCGCATGCAGCCAACCGCTCCACTGCTATCACCAATGGTCTGCGCGCGAGAGAGCGTTCGTCTCCGATTGGCGTGCCTGTCGTGCCGCTCGAGGAGAGGCATCGAACTTCGAAGCGCCCAAGGCTCTTCGCTTTCAATCAACGCTGCACGTTCCCAGCCAGTAGGATCGTGCACAAGCGCGACCAAGTCAGTCGTGATACGTCAATGGCGTCTGTGAAGGCTTTAAGGAGCCGAGCATTCGAAAGCGTGCAATCTGCGGAGCGCTGTCACTCCCAGTTGGCGTTCATATATGCCCAGCGGAGTTAGTTCACACCCTCATCTGACCTCTGACATGATTGCACGACGAAGTAGATTGAATGGATCCTCAAGTGTGGGAGTTTGTGGTTCCTCACTTCATTTCCATACTCACCACTGATTCGCCCACGCGCGTTGGAACGGCTCGCACCCGGCCGAGTATTCTTATCAGTTGCCACAAACGGGTGCGCTCCATGGGCGACCGCCCCGCCCCAATGGGTGAGTATATATGAGCCTGAAGTAGCCGTACACGTCCGTTCCCCATCTCTGATATGCTCTTACAGTTGATCTTGTGCGCGTCGGTCTGCGTTTACCTAGTTGTGAAAGTTGTCCAAAGACAACGATCCAGCACTGGTCTCCGCTCCCCGCCTGGCCCTCCCGGCCTTCCTCTGATTGGTAATCTCTTCGACGTGCCGCCAGAGGACAGCCATCTGGCCTACGCCAAGCTCGCGAAAACATATGGTTCGTGGGATCCAATCCCGCGCAGATAGCTAGCTCATTTCTCTTGCCAGGTCCAATAATGCGACTGAAGATTCTGCACACGAACATTATCGTGATCAGCGGTGCCAAGGTCGCCAGCGATCTGCTCGAGAAACGCGGGGGCATCTATTCAGATCGGCCCGACTTTCCCATGGCCATGTTGTACGTTCTCGGTTCCACTAGTCGCACCCGAGTCTCATTGAATCTCTGTGCGCAGGGCCGGCTGGACGTGGATCCCGGCCTTGATGCGGCACGGCGAGGACTGGCGCGCACGCCGCCGAGTCATTCACCAGAAGTTCTATCCAAACGGCACGATCGGCATGCACGACATCATCCGCCGGACAAGCGTAGAGTTCGTGCGTAACATGCTGAACAATCCTGCGGCTTTCCGGCATCACGTGCGACGGTGAGCTCGGCTGTCAGCTCTCCATACCAGCATAATGATAGTCGGTAGATCTGCGGCGGCCGGCATTATGAGAGCGGTCTACGGCATATCGATCGCGCAGGAGAACGATCCGTACGTCGAGATTGCAGTCAAGGCGATGGAGGCCTTCGGCAAGTGCACCCTTCCCGGGACCAACCTGATAGATACAATCCCCATCCGTGCGCGGCCGCTGTTCCTGTCCCGGCATAGCGCGGTCATTTGACGTACCATCTTTTAGTGCGACACATACCTCCGTGGGTTCCTATTCTCGGACACTGGCCGCGCATCGCACACGAGCTGAGGAAGTATCCAACGGACATGATCGAAGTGCCGTACGCGCGGGCAAAAGATGACATGGTGAGCCTTCCTCTCTCCCCTTTTGTTTAGACCATCAGCCGATTACCGTGTCCCAGCGCAAGGGGCTAGCGCAGCGTTGCATGGCGGTCGACAACCTGGAAGTGCTGGAGACGCAGCCCGGACTTGCAGAGAAGGTCGTCAAGGACGCCTGCGCCAATGCGTATCTCGGTGAGTTCCTCACGCGTGTTCTCGCGCTCGCGTTAACCAGATCATCTCAGGCGGCGCAGACACCACTGTCGGGACGTTGCTGGGGTTTATTATGGCTATGATCTGGTTCCCGGGCTTCCAGGCCAAGGCGCAGGAAGAGCTCGACCGGGTGCTCGGGGACAGGCTCCCGGACTTTGCAGACCAGCCGTCTTTGCCATACGTCGAGGCAATCATCCGCGAGACCTACCGCATGTTCCCGGTCCTCCCACTCGGTAAGAACTAGTGTGTGCACCGCGCTGGCTATTTCTCATCGCATCTTAGCTGTTCCCCACGCCGTAGAGGAGGACGACGTCTATGAAGGCATGTTCATTCCTCGAGGGACAGTAGTTATGGGCAATACTTGGTTCGTCGGGCGCTAAGCACGATGTGTGCGTAACTCACGCATCCGACAGGGCGCTTATGCACGACGAGGAGGTGTATCCCAACGCCATGACCTTCGATCCAGAGAGATGGCTTCTGGAGGGCAAGATCAACGAGAGCGTGCAAGATCCCCGTATCGCTATATATGGCTACGGTCGCAGGTGATCACTGAGGAGCCTTCGCGCACGCGCATACTGAGATGGAATACCATCGCAGGATTTGCCCCGGAAGACACTTTGCAGACGCCTCGGTGTTCCTGGAGGTCGCAATGGCGCTGAAGTGCTTCAGATTCGACGTCTACGAGGAGAACGGCATTGCATATCCCCCTAGTGGCGAAATCATCACGGGACTGGTCAGGTGAGTGTTTCGTTGGATGCCCTTGAAATGCGGGCTGACAATCGACCTTACACTGCAAGCACACCCGCTCCATTCCGCTGCTCGATCAAGCCGCGCTCTCCAGAAGCAGTCGCGCTGATAGATACGGCCATGAGAGCCTTCGACGACTGACGGGATTTGCCCCAGAGAAACATTGGGTTCTTTATGAAGATTGTCTCAGGCGCAGCGACGATGGTTACTCTCACTGTACTACCTAGCAATTACATCTGCCGAACTGCACAACATAGAGATAACTGAGATTTTTCGGCTTCTTGATGCAATTGCTCTGTGGTCGTAATGATAGGGGGAGGAGACGGTCATTGATGTACAAGGAGGCCTCACGGGCACGCAGGTGCACCAAGTGGTGCCAGGCTGGTTCCGAACAAAAATCGTGGTCGGATCAACTCGCGGATCCAAACCTTCCTCTCCCTGCTTCCTCCTCCCCGCGGCCGAAATGACCGACCGAACACGGTACAATTGGCAGGAGCGCCTGGAGGGCCGAGTGTACCTGACTGCCTGCGAGCCTGAAGAGCCGCCTTCGCAGCCGCCGCCCCGCCCTCGCAGCCGAAGCCTCCCTGTGTCTGGATACGTCGGTGCATTGGCCCGTGTTGCTCGTAGGAACGAAGATGGGGCTTCATCCCAGGCTACCGACGCTGCTGCTCCTGATGCAACGGCCCCGAGGTCGCTGTCGGCTTTCGAGCGGTTGCCATTCGATATCCTGTCCGAGATACTGAAGACCTGGATGAACGATGAGCGCGCCAACTCGTTCGGCGCTCCCCCAAAGACGCCTTTCTGCGCTCTGCACGTGTGCAAGGCGCTGCGCGCGGCTGCCAAGGGCACTGCTCGTCTCTGGGTGTATCCGCATTTCTACTTCCGCCGCATGCTTGGCAACCCGTTGTGGATCGAGTACCACGCCTGGTTCGTTCAGCACGCCGGCGAGCTGCCGTTCTCCGTGAACTTGTATAACGACATCTTTACTGTTCCCACGGATGACGTGGTCTGGACGTACTTCCGCGAAAACATTATGGTCAAGGCGCGAGACATCGTCCTCACGATCTCGGACGCGGACGCGGACCTGAAAATTCTGCTACCATTACGCGACTACCCGCTCCTGGAAACCGTGCGCGCACGCTTCGACGGCGATGCTAGCGCCATCTACCCCATGCTGTGCCTCGCGCTGCGTGGCCCGCGCCTCAAGCTACTCGAGCTCGACAAGATCGACGCGCACATCGCAGCCGGCGCGGACAGCTCTATTGAAATGATCGAGTCGCTCGACATCACCTACGAGGAGTCATCCATACAGGGGCTACACGGGTTTGCACAGAAATACAGACTGCTCCGGGAGTGCGCGTTCCGGCTTGACTCTTTGCACGACCAGGACTGCGCGCGGTTTGTCTGGAACGGCCTCGAGACGCTCCACCTCACGGTTGGCGCCATCTACGGCGCGAACGACATCCCATTTCGCACGCTGTTTCCCAACCTGACCACGCTCGGCGTCAGGGACTACGCGTTGCACTGGCCGTTTTGGCGCTACTTCATAGAGCTGTCGTGCCCGGTGCTCACGCGGCTCGTCGTTCATCGCAATCGCATGGACAACGCGCAGGACTCGCTCGCGAACCTCGGCGACCTGGCGCAGATCCGCACGCTCGTCCTGCGCGAGGGCAGCCTTAACAACGACATCGTCACGGGCCTTGTCCAGCCGCTCGGCGCGCTCCCTATGCCGTTCCCCGGCCTTACCGCGGTGCACTTCGAGGACACCGTGGAGCGCCAGGACTTCGAGTGGCCGATGATCAGGTCGGCGCTGCTGCTGCGCTCGGCGGACCTCGTCGGTCGACGCGAGCGCGGCCCGTTCGTCCTGACGTGCAAGCTGAAGCCGCGCAGTGACCCGCCCTCCCACGACGCGCATCGCATGCACGTCGAGGAGCTTGTGCGTCAGTATAACGAGGCAGAGCGCAAGAGAGTCGAGACTATCATGTTCCCTGCGCGCACTTGAGCAGACCACAATTGCGCAGTCGTGCTTTTGTTGTATTGCTATGTATGCTATCCCGCGCTTTGCTCTGTACTGTACCCCACCCGCGCACGCAAACGCAAGTCCTTACCGTACCCTCCGCGACGGATTGAGCACAAATTTGTCCCTGGCCTGAGGTGAAGACGCAATGAGCGACTCAAACGAACTGTGCGGATGAAGCAGTGGGTCCTGCACGGCAAGACAGAATGATGCATCGACCACGCGGATTGGATAACTTGCACTCCGCGTTCGTCTCATGCACCAGGAACATTCCGCGGCGGGGTCACCGAGACTGCGGGTGAAGGGAGCAGCTGTGTTACGCTTGAGCTCGACATGATACCGCTGGTGGCACGACTGCGACCTCCTCCCGTATATAGGAGTCCCCGATCATCGGGCAGTCACTAGGGCTCCTCTCTAACCCCATGCTCTGCACGTCAATGCTGCTTGGAGCCGCATTTGCACTGGTTTTACCCTGCCGTGGATCCCGATCGCACAACTGGGCGTACTAACACCGCTAGTTGGATTATTTGTATTCTGGTCGACAATCTCCGCACAGGCTCAGGGTGAATTTCGACTACACGATAGTTTGTTGTTCTCACGTCACCATCGTCCCCGCAGCATACTCAGTGCCTCTTCCAGTAAATTATGTTGTAATCTCAGTGTGATGGTCTGCAGTCCGGCCACGCGGCCGCGCCTCAGCTCGTCCCAACCCTGGCGATCAGAGCTGATGTTCAACTCCCTTGGGACCTCGCTCCCACGATCGATAGCACCTCATACTACAGCGCTGTATATATAATGCCGCAGCCTGCGCCTGCGCTGTGTGCACTTTGCCATGTCGGATGCAGGCGTCCATGAAGAGATCATAGTCGAAGACGACGACACGGCGCAAGGTGTGCACGTCCACTGCCTGACAGATTAGTTTACTAACAAAGTTCACCTCATCCCGCAGTGTCTTACTATCCGCCCGCTGCGTGGGAAGACTGGGCGGGCACGAATCATGCGTACCACGCGGAGTCTTACCATGTGACGAAGACCGCGGGCGCGAGTGTCGTGTTTGCTTTCAACGGTGCGCATGCGTTCCTCAGCTAGGCCGCGCTCAGCTCAATGTTCCTTCCAGGTACCTACGTCGAGTATTACTCGGACCGCAACAACGACCACGGCACGTTCCTCGCCTCCATCGACGGCGCGCCGCCTGCTATTTACAGCTCAAACAGTACGGAATGGACCCGAGAGCCTGTCGCGCTCTTCAACGCCACGCTCGCAGACGGCGCGCACATGCTCAACATCACGAACGTCCAGGCAGATAGATTCATGGGGTGCGACTATTTCTTGTAAGTCTTCCAGAATCCAGAGCTAGGGAACGACGGACCTGACATTTCCCCGCTACATAGATACCGTCCCTCTGTGCCGATCGCGACGGCGAGTGTTCCCCTCCCCTATCCGTCTGCGCCGTGGTCAGATCCGCCCTTCCACTTGTCGAATGCTGCGCGGCCGAACGACGCGCGCCAGCGCGTTCTGGTGGCGCTTCTTGGAGGCGTTTCTGGCGCCCTGCTCGGCCTGCTGGGCATCGCCGTGCCCCTGTTCTGCTGGATAACTCGCCGCCGCGCACCAACGCGCGGTATTTCAAAGGAGAAAAAGTGATTGGCAGCCATGAGAGCTGGATTCGCTGCCTTTTTGACCCTGCTCAGTTGCTGTTGTGCGCGCCGGCCGCAACGGTCGCATTAAACATGAACAGCAGCTACTCTGTCAAAGGAATCTGCGCCCATGGAGTGAACTCGTAGACCAGCTTCCCGTTAGTTTCCTTTTCTCGCAGATGATCGCAACAAATGTCCAAAAATGGGATTGAGGTCCGTGAGAGGCTGAGATTTCGTGGTGAGAGTTCCTGCCTGACATAGACTATGTGTGCGCTTGCTTCAATGCACGCGCATAAAATTTTGGGAGCCTTATGCACGCCGCTGTGTCGTAATAGTCGTAGAAAAGCGGAGGTAACACGCTTGAAACGCGCTTTGCAGCTCCGCAACTCCGACAGATGACGTGTACATTCTTTCCCGAGCGATGGCCACGCTGGCCTTACCGCGCGTCCCTCGCATCTGAAGTCTCGCACCTTACTTTGCGGGGTGTCCGCGCGTCGGCTGGGCTCAACTATCACCTACTGCACTTCCACCCGCCCCGGCTCTGGCTCGTGGTCCCTACCTACTGTCTCCTACAGCACTCGACCTCTCGCACTCACCTGCCGGGAAGGCTTGGGCACAACCGGTTTGCTCTTCCGGGACATGCACAATTCAGCGATCTCAACTCCCTGTTTCGTCTTTCGCGTTCCGAGTTGGTCTTCGCCGGGGAGAATCGTCTTGGGACGACCCGGCGCCCCAGGGAGTCCCTCGACTTGGCGTTCCCAAAGATGACGGCTTTTGACTGCCGCATAAAATGGCGGATGCTTCCAGATTATTTACCTCTCAAAATATGAAGCGCACCATGACCTTAGGTGCGCCTCGTATACTCAGTCTTTCGTTCCGAAAAATCTTGCGCCAATTTACCTAATCGAGGATATGCAGTGATATGCGTCTCCCGGGACACAATCGCTTTGGATTCTCCATCGTTTCCTGGGAGACTCGCCAGCATTCCAGCCAGGGAATCACTCCGCAGCGCAATCCCAACGGTGGCATCTTCTCGCAGAGAGATCGACGGTATTCCGACTTTCCGCACTATAAGGCTCGCATTGACTCAGCACTCGAAGCTCGGGCTCTGGCTTCCCTGCGTTTCGATCGAAGTCAGACGATGGTACGGAAACCCTCGCCATTCGCACTCAGACCGTGCTCTGCACCCATCCCGCTGGAAATCGCGTCCTACTATCCAGCGTATCCCATGACATAACGATCGGGCTCATATGACCTGTGCGCCCACTGGTCTATATAATCCTCAGCGCGGCTTGTCAACATCTGCGCGCGCGGATGCTTACGTGAGGCTTGTGCTCATATCTGAGACGCCGGGGACCTCGCCCACCAGCTCCATGGCCACGAATTGTGCTCGCTGTGGTAACGGATCCCAGCGCCGAGTTGACGGGACTGTGGCTTTCGGGAATCATACGACTCGAGCCGAGCGTGGTGGTTTGCGCACAGCCGGTTCATTTCGGCACCGGCTCGGCACAACGGATTGTCGAGGCCTTCCTCCACCCCTCGGTCCACCGTTCTTCTGGGCAGTCAGGACTCTGGGTGTAGTACTACCTCCAGCGCTTGCGAGGGCCACGGGACGTTGCGTGGCGGGGAAGGGTGATGCGGCGTGGCTCGTGCGCGGAACGTGGTGACACCGGGCGTGGAGGTATAAATTTCGCCGAGCGGAACACAAAAGCGGGTTCATCCTTTCCCTCTCCCCTCCATCCGCTACAAAGCATCCCCGTCCTCCTTTTGCTGCAATGGCCGTACTTTCGCACATGTCGCAAGAGGAGCGCAACGAAGGCCGCATCTACTTCACGTCGTGCGAGGACGATGAGCCATCACCACCACCCTCGCGCCCGCGCAGCAACAGCCTTCCAGTCTCCGGCTACAGGGGCGCCCTGGCCAGGGTAGCGGCTGCGGCGCAGGTCGCCGACGCTGAGCCCTCGCCAGATGCCATGGCCGTCGACGTCGCCCCGGCCTCGAGCCAGCCAGACGTCGTGCAGGACTCGAGCACGCAGCGGGTCCGCCTGCCGACGGATGTCATCTCGGAAATCCTGATAGCCTGGTCGGCGCTCGAGTCTATCTTCAGCAACTATCAGGCGCACCTCGCCGCCTTCCGCGCGCTCGGTGTCGACAGGAACTGGCGCGCGGCGGCCCAGGAAACGCACTGCCTGTGGCGCCGCCCACAATTCAACCCTCGCTGGATGCTCGGCAAGCCGTGCTGGCTCGAGTACCTCACGTGCTTCGTGCTCTACGGCGGCGTGCTAGGCTTCGACGTCTTCCTGGACAACGACGTCGCCTCGATCCCGCCGTCGGACCCCGTCTGGGTCTACTTCGTGAAAAACATCCTCGTCAAGGCGCGCAGCATCACGCTGCAGATCCGCGACCCGAAGGCAGACCCAGCCATCCTCGCCGGCCGCACGTACGCGCTCCTCCGCTCGCTCACTGTCCGGTACAACAACTCGACGCCGAACTACCCCGACGTCAAGCTCTACATGGCAGCTCCCGAGCTCCGCCAGGTCGAGATGCATACAACCTACATGGCCTTCCAGGACTTTGACAACCGCCAGATGAACCCCATGTGGGCCATCACCTCGCTCGACGTCACCCGCCCGCAGTACACCCTGTGGGACCTTTCCTTGCTCAGCAAGGTGTGCGTCGTGCTGCGCGAGTTCGCGTTCACCGTCGACTTGTTGCTCGACGACCCGTGCGATCATTTCTTCTGGGCGTCGCTGGAGATGCTCCGCGTCACCGTCCAGGGCATTCAAGACGGTGACCTGCTCCCGTACCGCGTGACACTGCCCAACGTCACCACGCTCGAGATCACAGACAACAACCAGAACTGGCCCTTCTGGCGCCACTTCGCGGACGTCTCGTGCCCGGCGCTCACAGAGCTGCGGGTCTACCGCAACCACATGGACTACGGCAAAGAATTCGTCGACGGCATGGGCTCGCTGTGCGGCGTGCGCAAGCTCATCCTGCGCGACGGCAGCATGAACGAGGACATCCTTACGCGGCTCGTGAGGCCCGGCGACGGCAAACCCATGCCGTTTCCCAATCTCGCGAAGGTGCATTTCGAGGACACCGTCGCGCTGCGCGGGTTCTCTTTCAAACTCGTCCAATACGCCCTTCAATATCGATACAAGTGGCTCGGAGAGCACGACATGAATGGCCCGTTCGTCATTACGTGCGCCCTCAAGCGCAAGCCAGGCGAGGAAGAGCAGAACCTGTTCCGCGGGAAGGCCGAGAGCTCAGTGCGCGAGTATAACAACGAGGAGTGGGCGAGGTACAACGGATGGAACTATGACTACTGATACTCTGACACGCTCTCAAGCTCTGTACTCTACCGCTTTCACCATGCTTTCTCTGTATGTTCTATAGTTATGCCACCAATACTCTCTACATGACACACTCTAACCTGTTGGAATCCTTTGCCAGCTGACTATCAGCGACGTCCTGAGCTGCACATTGCTAAACAAGTACTGCCCGCTGTCGCCGCAATGTCGCCTTGGCTTTCCCCCCTCTCGCCGCCGTTTACCATGATTATGATCCCTATACGTACATATCTGTGGCATATGGACAAGCCTGTATTCTGGTATTCCCCGACTAGCTGTCCAGCTCCGTTCAAGTGCGCTATCACTCCCCATTCTCCCAAAGTCGCCGAGATTTTGGACATCGCGCTTGCGGCGATTGGGGACTCAAGTACCATTTATGCGGTCACGGATAAAAATACAAGAACAATTGAGACCCGCTTGAAGTAGGGAACAGGGATGTCCTACGGCTGCACGGCAAGCGGGCTCAAGAGAATCCGACGGCGCCGATCTGGCCCACACAACGACGCTCGGGACCCGCATCATACGGAGGAGGCGATTGATAGGACACCACGTTGGGGCGTATTGGACCCCTTCTGCGCTGCATGAACAGTCTCACTGCCATGGCTACGAGCAGCACGCATAGCACTGCCAGGATCGGGTAGAACACTGTCGTCTGGACAGCATGTCCCGCCTGGCGGGGCTGCTCCGTGATAATCGGAGACGTCGAGCTGGGAGTGTGCTGGGCTGCAGGGGAGGTTGCTCCATTCGAGGAGGAATGGCTTGGATCGGGCTCCCCGGTCAGGCTGGAGATGGGCATGTGAGACAAACCGACGACGCACATTGCGACATACATGAAGTAGTCAACTCCTAGGACCGTGCCTTTGACCCCGTTTGAGATTGTAAGGACATGAGGGCCGTAATCAAGTGTGATGTTAAAGAGTGAGACGGGCGGAAGGGCCGACGGCGCGTATGCGCTCTTTGTGACAACGTGTCGGCCATCTACCGCAACTGAGTAATCGCCATGGTCGTTATTGAAGTCAGAGCAGTACGCCACGAACGTGCCTGCGAGGCAAGAGGTTAGTCGGTGCACCTGCTTGACCAATGCCCGTAGTATATTACCGACGAAGCTGAGGGACACGAAGGCCCCAGGGGCATTGGTCTTGTGGAGGGTTTGGTTATAGAATGCCGTCCAATCTTCATAATGCTCCCAGGCAGATACGGGGAAATATTTCACTGGGAAAACGGTTAGTGCGATGACGGGATGGCGCGATCGCACCTCCTGCTGCCCCGTCGTCTACTATTAATCCAGCTGGGTCCAAAGTCATCTTGGTAGACGATACGAAGGGCTCCTCTGATACGACTTAGAGCCAAAGCAACGTTTATGAGGACACCCATCTTGGCCATCAACGCTCAGCGCAAGGGACGTCGGTCCCGAGTGTCCTAAGAGTAAACAGGGCGGCTTGATTACGATGGTCCAAGCACTGATCTGCGATATCGTCACCTTGCAGTAACTCGCCTGTGAATGGCGTGCAGAAGTCACGCATGAGCAGACTGCGCCAACTCTCACTTCACATGCTCAATGTTGTGTGAAAGCGCAGCGGGGGGCCGGAGCAGTCGAGACAGAATTGCTATGTGTCCTAGAAATAAACGCCGCCCTGATTTTGGCGGTTACATCTCTAGAGATGGTGATAGCCACGCCGCCCAGCGTTAGTTATTGTACATTTCCATCGCAACATCAAGTAGCGTCCTGACCGCAGAGAAGCGCGGCGTGATGCGGCATTTAGGCCGGCGCGCTAGTCTGGCTCGTCGACTCGCGGCTTATTGAGAAGGACGGTGGACACAGCTAGAAATGACCGTTACCGTCTCCCCGCCCGGATGAGCCTGGGCCTGCTAATAAAAGATGAAGCATTTGAGCAGCATCACGATGCCGATGAGGACAGACGCGCCCTCAAAGTGCCATGGCCCGTCTTCCAAATCCAAATACGGATACGGGCCTTGGCTTTCCATTCAAGGCCTATCACAATATGCATGCGTCTGTAACGAGGGTAGGAAATGTAGTTGCTGCTGATTCAAAGCTAGGTCAAATGGCTCCGAGCGGAGTTTGCACCGCGTTCTTCATCACCAGCAGGTCACGGGAGCAGCGTCAGGCCCACCTTCGGCTACTCTTTGTCATCGACCGCCAGGCTGGATGCTGGCCGCTCATGCTCCTGTGTCTGCTCCGCGCGCTTGAGCGCCCGCCCTGAAGCCGTGTCTAGGCGTCGCTATTCCAGAACGCCATGCTTGATGTGCCCGAGCTGCGCGACGTGTCCAACCCTGCTCAGCGTCCGCCATCTCGTGTGTGCTCGAGCACGGTACAGTGCTCAACGTCGCGCGTCTCGTCGGTGTCAACAAGGAGGGCTGTCTGTGCAACGGGCGCTGAGGGCAAGCAATCGGGTGTCTTTATCGAGCGCCGCGGTTTTTTTTGCGGGCCTCAAGGCCGGTTGGCCCCCCCAGTGTCGACCATAGCGGAAGGAACCTACAATGCGACAGGGGAAACCTCTTTTGCACCGAAAAGGTGGACGACGAGGAGCGAAACAAGCCCCAGATGTGACTAGGGCATGCGTATTCTCCTCGCATGCGTATTCTCCTCGCTTGGTCCAGGAGCTCTCACTAGAATATCTTTGCGGAGCTCTTGTCTACTGGAGATCATTTTTTTCCTCCGAATTCCTCGCCATCTATGTGCTTTCTTACCGACCGAGTATTCGCATGCGGCACAGACGGCCCTGTGCGGAAGCCCGCACCGCTATCTCTGCATCGCTCTTGCCCTCGGTGTCTCTGCCCAGGATACGAATGGACACGGTCGCTCTAGCAGCGGCTACTGAACTCATGCAGAAGTCGGGGCTGTCTTGTGCGCTACGGGGCTCGCGCGATACATTACTAAGTACTGCTTGAGGGCCGTTGCGGTCAGCGCTACACATCAGGCAGGCGCGCCTCGGATGTTTCTCGCAGCCGCACTATGGTTTAGCGCTGGCCTCACCGAGTATACGTGCGTAGGTTTATCTATTCTCATTCCAGTTTCTGGCGCACCACTCATCTCTTTTCCAGGCGCCACCTCGATCAAGGTACACCGGATAAGATAACCGGTTGATCGCCGGCCTCAGCGGCTAATCCGAGTGCTCTCGGATTTAAGGTTGACTGGCTGTGCGTGTGTCAGATCCTTTTGACCTGCTTTTGACCGCGCGTTCGCGGCAGACTACTGACTGATCGAGGAACACGTCAATCTCCTCTCCCGTCTCTCAAATGTAATTAGTAGGGGAAGTCCAACGACGGACTGCTTTGCCGCGGTGAGTCCATTATTAATAGCCCCTTTTAGGATTGTAGATTGCCCGTGAGGCAATATAACCCTTGGCCACCCATGCCTGAGGAACGCCCATGCGCTAATGGTGCGGCCAGGGTGCGGCACAGAGCGTCTTGCACCGCAGTAGGTACCCTTGGATGGACGAAACAATCCATGGCTATGACTACGCGCGCACGCCGGACTAATCTCCGGGAAGACCTCGTGTAAGCCGCTTACTGTAAGCATTTAGTAGATAAAGCTGAAGCCAGTGACTGCGTGCAGTGTACTTCCAGCAGCGACGCCCAGATGGCGACGTTTCCTCCAAAGACTGAGCACATTGCCGCCGCGCTCCTCGGGCTCGTCGTCCTGCACCAGGTGGCTGGACGCGTGCTTCGCTCCTACTTCACCAACACGTACACGGCCGTTCCCGACCTCCCGAAGCTTGGCACGCCCCGCAAATCCGCCCGGGAGTCTGGCACTGTCGTCATCTGCGGCGGAAGGTGCGTTCCGGCGCGCTCTCCCCGGCTGTGGTGACCCACCCCCGTTCAGCATCGGCGGCCTTCTCACGGCGCGCATTTGCACAGACCACTTCGAGCGCGTGGTCGTGGTCGAGCCCGAAGGTTGGACGTTCACCCCGGAGGCTACCGAGCCGCCGAACTTCTCGACGCGCGAGGTCGACAGCGCCAGGGGCACGTACCGCGCGTTCGAGCACAAGCGCTCGAGGATCTATCAATACACCGCCATTCACGGTGCGCGCTGCGTTCTGTTCCTGTACCTGCTCTCCTCGCTCACTCACCAGTGGCCCTCAGGATATCAGGCGCTTCTCACGGTCGTTTTGCGTAACCTATTCCCGGGCTTCGAAGACCACGCGAGGAAATGGGGGCTCACGTACGTCTTGCTAGCCAGACGGGTGCTTTGCCGGTCGCTGACGAGCTTTTAGTGTCGGACAGTTCAACCCTCATACATTGACGCCCAGAGGGAAGCCGATGCTCATGCCCAGCAAGGAATACCTCGCCAGTCGCCCTCCGCAAATCGGCGGGCCGCGTCGCCTACTCGAGCCGCTCATCCGCAACCGCGTCAAGGACACGCGCCCGCAGATTGAGTTCGTGCACGGCACCGTCACGGGCTTCGTCCTGGGCGAGAAGAGCGCCATCCGCGCCGTCAGCGTGCGCAGGCAGGACGGCTCTTCGGTCGACATCGAGTGCATCTTGGCTATTGGTGCGTCTTCCCAGACTCGGTGTCTCTGGCATGCTCTCAGCGATTCTTACCCCCCACGCAGATTGCTCTGGGATCATCCAGGCTGGCCTGAAGCTCCTCACGCGCACCTTCCCGACGCTGCCGAGCCTGCGCGCGAACTACAACCCGCAGATGAACTACGCGTCGCTCGACTTCCCGCTCCCGTCAGGGTTCAACGAGCGCGTGCGCGAGCTTACCTACAACAAGGACGGCACCGGCGGGTATGCAGGCGGACCGAACGACCGCGAGTTCGGGCAGTTCCTGTTCATGATCGTGCCGGACCCGAAGGACGACTTCCGGTGCATGAACCTCTGCAGGCAGGGCGACAACGGGCGTGCGTCTGTCCCGTCTTCTCGCGAGAGTGCGCTCTGCTTACTGAAATGGATTGCATACCGTTAGTCGTGTTCGCGGCCGGCGGCTGGGGCTGCGAGCTCCCGGTGTCGCTCGAGCAGCTCCGCGAGCACATGCGGCAGGTGAAGGGGAAGACGATCCCGGACTACGCGTGGGCTCTCATCGACATGGTGGAGCCCCTCGCCGACCAGGTCATCGTCAACGAGGCGCACATCAGTATGCACCTATCCGCGCGCCCTTTTTTGGGGTCTCTTGACATACTGCGCAGCGTCCTGTTCGTGGATCCACTATGAGAAGGCCGGCGATATCCTCCCGCACAACTTCATCGCACTTGGAGACGCGGTCATGCGCCTGAACCCACTCTACGGGTGCGTCGCGCGTCTCATTCCCAATTTCCTCATTCTCTAATACCGAACCTATGATAGGGAGGGCATCAACAAGGTCGCGATCGGCGTCGCGACGCTGGACGGAGTCCTCCGCCGCCACTCGCCACGCGATCGCAACTTCGGCCGGACATTCTTTAAAAAGCTCGCAACCCGCACGCAGGATAGATGGTCAGTCACGGTCCTCTGCAGGTAAATGTGCACGCCACTGAGGGCTACGTCTCAGGGAAAGCGCCAAAGCGCTCGACTACGGGCACAAGACCACGATCCCCGTCGACGGCGAGACGCTCAACGAGGGCTGGTTCGTGCGCTGGTATAACCGGAAGCTCGGCGCGATTCTGCACAAGGTCCGTTCCTGTTTCTCTCTATGTGCGGGTGGACTGAGTGTGCGCGCAGAATGAGTACGCGTCTCGGGTGATCTGGCACAGCATGCATTTCCTCGGCCCTGGGCAGCTTGCGATGGGCCCGCGGATCCTCGCCGCCGTTATCTGGGAGATGATCTGGCCGACTCCGTGAAAATGCGAACTGCGTCTCGAGCTCTGCCAGGGTAACTACTAATACATAATGCACTGGAGGTTATCTCATCGTAATGTAACATACATAGTCATCACTCACTCCTTGATCAAAGTCGGTCGTTTATATAGTCGCATCTACGTACAGTACGCCATTTGACTTCAGTCCCTCGTACCAAACTGGGTGTATGACCGGGATAGACGTCTGTGAGCCCAGTACCCCTTTACCCGAATCGCGGCTCTCCTGGTGACTGTTCTCGACACGCGAACAGGCATTGTTGCAGGGTCAGGCGTTACTGAACGACTTCGCAACGTAGTGTGATGACTACGAGAAATGCCCATGGATTAAATCCTAAATGGAATAATGATAGAGTAGCAATGAGTTGAGGGGGAATCTATGGGTCAGTACGCCGGGCCAGTGAAGTCTGCACGAAGGCGGATGATATCATCACGTCCTATGGACGCTTGCTCGCACAGGATGTGGAATATGGAAGACGGGTTATCGTAAAGGTTGAGTGGCGAGTCGAATTCCGCAACACGACCCTGGTCCATCACGAGGACGCGGTCATATCCAACTGCCACGACTTTGGTCAGCCTGAAACGACCCGTATATACGAGATACGAACCGATAGTGTTCAGCCGGTGAGCAATACACAGCAGAGTCGACTCTGCCAATTGCGTCTTGATTGTCTGCTGCAATTTTGCGTCGGTCTCGACGTCGACGCTGCTCGTTGCCTCATCCTAAAGGGTATTCAACTTTGCGGGCTCAGAAGAGAGACGATGAGGAGCTCACCAGGATAATGATTTTGCTGCGCGTGATGAGCACGCGGCACAGCGCCAGCTGCTGCTTCTCGCCAGCGCTCAAGCTAACCCCATCATGTCCCACCGAGGCATCCAGCGTGAACTTCGCTTCGGCTGCAGGGTCGCTCTGGCCGGGGCCGGGCAGGAGGTGTGCTTGTCGCAATATCTCAAGCAGCTCTGCGTCTGTTCGGGTTTGCAGTGGGTCGCTGGGTCACGGTCAGCTGAGGCGAGCGCATCGCTCGAAGCAACGCACATCGTTTCGCGAAGAGTCCCAAGGCTGCGGAAGGGTTCGGCGTCAGCTACGATCTGCGCAGACAGCATCCAGTCAGAACATACAAGAGGCTGTCCTGCGGGATCACAGAGAGCCGCGCACGCAGTTGCTCGAGGTCGAGCGTCCGAATGTCTACGCCATCAATCTCGATCGTGCCGCTCTTCGTTTCGAACATGCGCAAGAGCACTACGACCGCGCGTCAGACCACATGGACGGCGACACTTGCAGGAAACGTTACTGTACCTTGCACCAATGAGCTCTTGCCCGCCCCCGTGCGCCCGCAGACACCGATCTTCTCGCCGCATTTGACATCGAAGCTGACGTCATGCAACACGTCCGGAAGACCCTCGCGGTACGCCAGCGTGACGGCCTTGAACGCGACGTTGCCTTCCGTTGGCCAGTCCGGCGGCGGCGCGTCCTTTCCCCCGGCAGTACCCTCCCCGGGCAGTTCGCCGAAGTGGATAATGCGCTCCACGGCGTTGAGGTTCTGCTCCATCGTGGCGAACTGGGAAACCAGGTCGGCTGGGATTCACTTTAAGAAACTCAGAGCTGCAGGAAGAATGCGAGACGCACCGAGCAGGGCCATGACGCCCAAGCTGTACGTGAGCACCACGCCAACCTTGGCCGGGTTGATCGTCTCGCGCTCGCCTACGGCGAACAGGCCGATCCCGAGAATGAGTGCGGACGAAAAGATGTTCAACCGAATGCTATGTCATAGCTCTAGTCAGCTCTGCACCATACACCGGGGGATAGAGGACGCACTTGAGCCAGTGCGCGATGGAGAGGTTCACGTAGGCCGCGCGGTTCTGCTGGTCTATGGCAGCTTCGGTGCGTTGAATGAAGCGGTCCTCCTGCTGCGTCGCGCGGATGGCCGTAACTCCAGCCAGTGCCTCTGTGTAGACCCCTTTATTAACCGGTCTAGACACGACGCCATGAATACGAACCTATATAGGACGAATAGAGGTTTGAACGCAACAGGCTGTCCAGCCGCTTGACCTCGACGGAGTTGCGTCTAGGCAAGTCAGACTTGCTCCAGTATGAATGGACGAGACATACCGATAGAATAGGAAGAATGCAGCGTAGGCCATGCCAAGAGGCACGAAGAGGATGCCGAGGTATGGGAACGTGTAGAATACGAGACCGATAGTGCCAAAGACAGTGAAAATTCCGACGAATAACTGCGTAAGGGAACGTCAGCTCACTGGACATTCGCTATTGGGAGGCTGAGGGTGTACGCTGTAGAAGATAAAGAACAGCCCCTGGTCGAGCGTGTTGACGTCCTTGGTCAAACGGCTGACAATTCGCCCTTCAAGGACGAATGAGAGGATGAAGAGCTACAGAATCCAAAACGTACCCATTGGCGTGGTATCGAAGAACGATACAGGTGAACGCATGACGTGCGAGAGCGCATTAGCGAACAGTGCCCGGCTTGCGCGCATAGCAGTCAAGCTACGCGAGGATGAGCACGCAACAGACGATACGGCGGGAGCGGACTCACGCGAAGGAAAACGCCGTAATGAACGACATGATTGCCTCTCCGGCGCCGAGCGAAGCGTAGACGGCGATGTACTCTGCGTTTCCGAACCCACGGATGGTCTGGCCCGACCAGAAGCCGAGGAAGAGGTTGTCGGCGACCTGCAGCGCCTGACCAAGCGTGAGGCAGCCTAGCAGCCACGGCATCCACGCGACGCCGCCGGCCGCGCGGAAGTACTTCTTGTAGGTCGAGAATTGCACTTGGCCTAGAACGCGGTCCTCCTCCTGCATGAGCGCCTCGTCGGGTGTGTCGCCGGCCGCCTCGTTCTCGACGATCGTCTTTTCCCCGACCAGCGCGCGACGTTCTTGCTTCTCCGTGCCGAACTCCTCGATGAGGCGCGCGAACGCGCCACCGCGCGCGAGCAGTTCCTGCAGAAATGTCAGCGCGGGCTCGCAGCCAACCATGGAGGGCGAACCGTGTACGTGCCCTCTTCGGCGATACGGCCTTGTTCCATGACGAAGATACGGTCGACGCGGGGCAGGACATGCAACTGGTGCGTGACGAGGACTCGCGTGCGGTCCTTCATCGCGCCCTCGAAGCACTCGTCAACGAGCGCATGCCCGACGTGCGCATCGACCGCGCTGAGCGGGTCGTCGAGCAGCAGGATGTCGGAGCGCGCGTACGCCGCGCGGGCGAGGCACACGCGCGCCTTCTGCCCGCCGCTCAGGTTGATACCTCTCTCGCCGATCTCTGTGCGGTCGCCGCGCGGGAGCGTCTCGAGGTCGGGAAGCAGCGAGCAAGCGCGTAATACCTCCTGGTATCTGCGTGCATCGGTTAAGGAGGCGGAGAGAGAGAACGAGCGGAAGGGACGAACCGTGCCTCGTCCGCCGGCTCACCGAAGATGATGTTCTCGCGCAGCGTTGCGTTCACGATCCACGGCGCCTGCTGCGCGTACGCGAGCGTGCCGCCGAGCACAACCTCGCCTGCCGTCTTGCGCATCTCTAAAACACACAGTATCAGAGTCTCAGCCTCTGTAAATCGGACGCAGCACCCGCACCTCCCGCGAGCGCCTGCAGCAGGCTCGACTTGCCGCTCCCGACACGCCCGACGAGCGCAACAAACGCGCCCTTCGGCACGCGCATGGAGATGTCGCGCAGCTTGAACGGCTCCTTCTCCTGCTTCTCCTCAAGTTCCGGGGGTGGCGGCAGACTGTTCTCTGCACACTCCTTCTCCGCGGCGGCCTTGCGCTCCTCAGACAGACTCTTCTGCTTTTCCTCTTCGTCCGACGCCTCGGGGTCCGCCTCCCACTGGAACTCTGCGCGGTCGATCGCGATGGCGGGCGCAGCGTCCGAGGGGTCAATGGGGAACGGCCCAGGCGCCTCGTCCGCGCCGAGGAACTTGGCGACGCGGTCGAGCGCGACGAGCGCCGTCGTCAGCGAGGACGAGGCGAAGGGGAGCATCAGCAGCGGCGCGCGGATGATCTGCAGTAGCGGGGTCAGCAGGAGATGGACGGAGCACGGGCACGGGCACGGGACGCACGTTGAACAGCTGCAGGGCGGAGAAGATCGTTGCGGGGTCGAGGGGGTGTTTCAGCAGCGCGTATGTAATCTATCGTCGAGTGCCAATGAGCAGACGCAGGATGGCATGCAGGGGACGCGCGCACGAAGGACAGTGTGGCTGACGCGACGGGCGTCCAGCTCGTTATCGCAATGAGCCAGCTGAGCACGAGTCTGCAAGCAATGAGCGATCGCAGAGGGAGAGACACAATGCAGAGGCACCACACACGAGTAGCGACGGATCATGGTGAGCTCCTTGTCTCTGAGGGAGCCAATGCGATGCGCAAAGTACGTCTCCCAGGCGTACATCTTGACGGAACGGATACCGATGAGGACCTCCTGGAGGAGACGAACGCGCTCGTCCGTCGTGCGGATGTTGCGCTGGACGGCAGAGAACATGACACGGAGCAGGACCGCCTGGATCGGGAACGAGATGACCACTACGCCGAGACCAACAAGCGCCGACACGCGCAGCTACATAGAAGAGACGGTGAGCCAGTGGTCCACAAGGAGAAGCCAGCGCGCACGAGGTTGATGAGAAGCGCGCTGCCGACGAGCAGCTGAATGGGCGCGATCCAGAGGTGGTGCAGCGTGTAGATGGCCGTCTCGAAGCGCGGCGCGTCCTCAGACATCATCGTCGTGATCTGTCCTTTGGAGTGCTCCAGGCGCGCTTTCCCCGAAAGGCGCAGAGACTTGCGGAATATCAAGGAAATGAGCTACACCCGCGGGCGGGGTCAGCATGCAACCAGGACGGGGGGCGCAGAGGACGCACAGTGGAGCGCATGAGCATGCCGAGACCCATGATACGCTGCTGGTAGTGGTTCTCGCTGATCGCAGCCACCACTGCAACGCGCGGGGATTGAGAACGGCGAGGGGAAATAGGTCACGGGATGTACTCACTTTGCATAGCAGCCAGTCCAACTGCGAGGCCAAAGCCCCTTCCCGCTGACGGCGGGTTGGGCAGGAGCTGCAGGCGAAGTCAGCGATGATGTCTGAGTGCGTGTTTCTCGCACTTCGGGCTCCTTAGCATGGAGAAATGCCTCGCCGAGGAACTTGAGGAGCGCGTTCGTGACGAGCGGCGACGTGACGGTGAGCATCTCCGCGATGAGCTTGAGGCCGCCCGATAGCCAGATCCAGCGCCAGAACGCGGCATGCAGCGCGGAGATGAGCGCGGCCTTGTTCTGCTTGTGGACGGCCTCGGCAGCCTGCGCGGTCGAAGCGGGAGTGGGCGCGACGGGCTCGGGTTGTTTCTCGATGTCGACGTCTGAGGGAACGGACGCGGTGACAGGCGACGCCTTCGCAGCGCGCGCGTCGTACCGCTCCCGCACGCCAGCAGCGATGCGCGCAGTCTTCTTGCCGTCGTCGATTTCCCAGAGGTCTGCGGCGGGCGCAATGAGAGGAGCGTCCAAGGCGGCGACCACAAGATGCCTCACCGTCCTTCTGCAGCGGGCGCGTGAATCCAACAATGAGCAGCGGTGTGACCCAGCCGAGAGTCAGCACTTGCAGCCAGCTAGAGAGAGCGATGAGCGTGCACTCTCCATGACGACTGCAACACGTACGATGCGGAGGGCTCGGGCAGAGTCTTGCCAGCACCAAAGCCGGCCGGACGAGGCGCGGGATGGTAAAGACGCGCCCACAGACCCATGTCGCGGACGAGCTGCTCGATGCGGAACGCGACGCGCCCAAAGAGGGTTTGAGAGAGCGGATTCGCATCGGAGCGTCTGCCGTGGCTGCGGACACAGCCACGCCGACGGCACGCGTATCCACTGCCACCAGGGTCCATTCTACTTGGTTTGGATTCCCCAGTTGTCCCAAGAGCCCAGCATGTCGGCCTAGGGTCACAACGCCGCGGGAAAGCCACTCACATACGGAACGCTCCCCGTTGAAATCGTGCGGATTGCTCACCCGATTCCTGATATGGGATGCGGGGTAAACACAAGGCTGCCTCGCAGTCTGCCCCAGTCGCCAGTACACTGGGAATCCGTCCAGCGCTGAGAGAGATCCTGAGATTGATAGGCGCTGAGCTGGAGTCCCTTTCACGTGCGGTGAAGCCGTCCCTGATCGTGACGTTCGCTCTGAGATGACGCGGAGTGTTTCAAAGTGGCGAAAGCCCAAGTCACCAGTCGCCGGATTCCACGCAACTCTCCGGGGAAGGTGGCCCGTTTCCTTCGAGCATATCCGCAGCCATTGGAGCGGCCGCGAAGGCTTGTGGTCGAGTCGGTCCTTGAGATTATCGTCGAAGTGATGTGCAGCTCCTATGCACTACCCCAGGGAAATGTCAAGTGCTCGACCGCGCGAGCGGATACCGGGGCAGCCAGTGGTAGCTTTGCGAAACCCAGAGGAATGTCGGGACATGAGACCACGTGGTTGGCTCATCTACGCCAGGCAGCCAGTGAGACATCAGATCATAGCACTGCTAAGACCGGGGGTATTGCTTGTAATGTAGCACTTCTTTTCCCAGAATAGATAGACGAGAGAACAGCCTGCTTATCTGATTGAACAACAAAACGGCCGCGCCTGGCGAGTGTAGCTTCCTAGCACGTACGGATGATGACTGGACAAGTCGTTTGTGCAGGACCTTGCGACGCAGACTGATTGACTGCATGAGTTGATCGGATGTCGGCGAACAAAAGGATGTTTACAACTCCGCAGCGGACCTCTGAATCTCTCGCCGGACCCATATAATAATATGACGAGGTTGGCAGTACTTACCGACCACCTCCGCTATAACTCGTCGACCGTGCCCTCAGTACTTTCACGCTTGCTCAGCATGCCTACATCACGTCCTACAATACCAGCACGCATCAACGAGGAGTGTTGGCGGCCGCTGCAACGCCGAGGGACGGCATATCTGTTTTGTTCAATCATCGCCTATATACCACAGCAAACCTCGGTCTGTGCTGCGCTTTTGCACGGCTACTGTAGTATCGTCTTTGGCGTCCGAGCTATCCGTGGCGCGCGAGTCTGCGACATCAGGGCAATAGGCTGTACTCTCAGGGTAGGCTTCGACCAGAATGCTGAGATCCCTGAAGCTCTTGCAGTAACACTGATCTGCCCTGCCGACGACTGGCGCGCATGGGGAGGTATAAACCACACGGCGTGTCCCAGGGTCAGCTTGGCATCGACTGACAATGTACATTCAGGCAGAGACTCCTGTGTATGATGATTCTGCGGAAGAAGGTACGAAGTTTTCGCTGGCTGACTGCGGACACCCGGACTGCGCTCATGTCTACCTAGTATCGTATTCTCCCAAGGGCGCCTGGTCGCAAAACAGCGGGCCGCAATACTACAACAGCACGTACCACTACTCGGGAGCTCTCGGGGCATATGTTACTTTCACCTTCAACGGTGAGGGGTATCATCTCACCGATTCTGGCTGAGTATATACACGCGCAACGCAGGATCGTTCGTAGCGTACGTGTCTGACCTAAACAACGACCACGGCGACTTCGTCGTCTCCGTGGATGGACGCCCCGCGGAGAGGGGCAGCTCGTACTCCCCGCAGGCGGTGTCGCGCGCGACGGTCCTCTTCAGCGCATTTCTCGACCCTGGCGTGCACACACTGCGCATTGAGAACGCCGCGGCGGGTGTCATTGTTGGCGTGGACTATTTCATGTGCGCGTGCACAGCGCTCTCGTATTCGTGTAGGCCATCACTCACGCGGAGTCCCCGACAGTACGTCCTCAGCCAAACCAGACAACACCTCGGCTGTCTTGCGATCGACAGCCGCAGCGTCGTCCACTGCCGCGCCGCAGACAGCCATTGCGCCGTCCGAAGGGACTTCCTTCACGACCGCACCGCATCCGAATGCAGGGCAAGGGATTCCCAGGGGCGCGTTCTACGCCACCATCGGTGTGTTGTGCTGCTTGCTGGCCGTCCTGGCTGCTGCCGCATCCGTGATGGTAGCGAGGCGGCGCAACAGGGTCCCGCCGATGAACTCGCGGTCTACTCCTCCTGCCAATGGATCTCATCTGGGCCATGCCCCACCGCCCTACAGCGGCGGAGACACAGTTCTGTCTGGCCCGTCTCTCTCAACGTCTTCTGACGCCAAAAGCCGTGCCGGGCGCCCGCAAGCCCGTTTCCCTCCGCCCGATGCCGCGATGTTTGACACTGCTGTCTCCGTCATGTTGTAGCCGGATATCCTGGCGCATCGTTCTAGCACGTCTCACAGAGTCTATACACGGTGGAGAACGCAAAATATGGATTTTAATACTTGATTCTGTTGATCTCGTCGGCGAGTCAGGGTGTGAATTGATCTTTGTGCGTTTCCGCCGGTGTTGAAAGGGAAACATCCGGTCGGGATCACAGCCTGGAAATGCATTCCAGCACTATAGATTTGAGTAGTCATATTGCAATGTTGTGAACGGGAGCCTTCGTCCCGATCGCGGATGTAAGTTTGAAGCCGCGAAAGAGAGTCGCTCCGGGCGGAGTTTCGTAACGTGTTCTCGATCGCTGCGGGTCACGGACTCCGACGTCGATATGGTGGACCACAGCACACAGAAGTTTCATACGGCTCGCTTTGACTTCGGCTTACGATGCCGTCCGTACTGATGCGCAGGCTCCCTGCGCCCGAGCGCCTGTTGCTGCCCGTGGTGACGTTGAAGCCGGCGAGCCCGAGCCCGCGTACTCATCACGCGCAGCAAGATTATTATCCTTGTGAGCTCCTCAGCTTTTCTCTCTGGCAACGGGCAGCTTCGGCGTCGAGACCAACATCAAATTATAGCTGCCTGCTCACTTGTCGGGAACAGTAACCAGGAGAGCCGCGATCCGGGGTAAAGTACCGGGCTCACAGATATCTATCCCAGTCATACACACAGGACCGAAGTCAAGCGGCGTACTGAACGTAAATTCAACTATATAAACGACCGTGTTTGTATCAAGGAGTGGGTGATGACTGTGTGTTACCAACCTCCAGTGCATTATAGATTAGTAATTACCCCTGCAGAGCTCGAGGCGCAGTTCGCAGTTTCAGGGCGTCGGCCAGATCATCTCCCAGATAACGGCGGCGAGGATCCGCGGGCCCATCGCAAGCTGCCCGGGGCCGAGGAAATGCATGCTGTGCCAGATCACGCGGGATGCGTACTCATTCTGTGCGCGGGACCGCACTCTCAGTCCACCGGCACTGAGAGAGCTGGAATTAGGGACGGACCTTATGTAGAATCGCGCCGAGCTTCCTGCTGTACCAGCGCACGAACCAACCATCGTTGAGCGTCTCGCCATCGACGGGGATCGTCGTCTTGTGCCCGTAGTCGGTCGCTTTGGCGCTCTCCCTGCGACGGAGTCGTCACTCACGTGTACATTATGCTGCCGGGGATCGCGACTGACCACCTATCCTGCGTGCGGTTCGCGAGCTTTTTGAAGAACGTCCGTCCGAAGGTGCGATCGCGCGGCGAGTGGCGACGAAGGACGCCGTCGAGCGTCGCGACGCCGATCGCGGCCTTGTTTATCCCCTCCCTATCATAGCTTCGATGTCAGCGAAAGAGAATGGGGATTGTGACGCGAACCGCACCCGTAAAGAGGGTTGAGACGCATGACCGCGTCTCCGAGCGCGACGAAGTTGTGCGGGAGGATATCTCCGGCCTTCTCGTAGTGGATCCGCGAGCAGGACGCTGCGCAGTATGTCAGGAGACCTGGAAATATGCGCGCATAGGTGCGTACTAATGTGAGCTTCGCTGACGATGACCTGGTCGGCGAGGGGCTCCACCATGTCGATGAGCGCCCACGCGTAGTCCGGGATCTTCTTCCCCTTGATCTGCCGCATGTGCTCACGCAGCTGCTCGAGCGACACCGGGATCTCGCAGCTCCATCCGCCGGCCGCGTAGACGACTGCCGGTGTGCGATCAATTTCAGTAAGCAGGCACTCTCAGAACAAGACGCTGCAAACGCACGCCCGTTGTCGCCCTGCCTGCAGAGGTTCAGGCATCGGAAGTCGTCCTTCGGGTTCGACATAAGTATGAACAGGAACTGCCCGAACTCGCGGTCGTTCGGTCCTCCTGCATACCCGCCGGTACCGTCCTTGTTGTACGTGAGCTCGCGCACGCGCTCGTTAAACCCGGGAGGGAGGGGGAAGTCGAGCGACGCGTAGCTCATCTGCGGGTTGTAGTTCGCGCGCAGGCTCGGCAGCGTCGGGAAGGTGCGCGTGAGCAGCTTCAGGCCGGCCTGGATGATCCCCGAGCAATCTGCGAGGGCATTCAGAATCACTGAGAGCGTGCCAGAGATAACCAATGGCCGGGGACGCACCGATGGCCAAGATGCACTCGATGTTGATCGACGAGCCGTCCTGCTTGCGCACGCTGACGGCGCGCACGGAGTTGTTGTCTCCGAGGACGAAGCCTGTGACCGTGCCGTGCACGAACTCAATCTGCGGGCGTGTGTCCTTGACGCGGTTGCGGATCAGCGGCTCGAGTAGGCGACGCGGGCCGCCGATCTGCGGCGGGCGACTGGCGAGGTATTCCTTGCTGGGCATGAGCATCGGCTTCCCTGTGGGGGTCAACGTATGATAATTGAACTGTCCAATGCTGCAGCCTCGTCAGCGGCCAGGGAAACATCCGTTTGGCTGCGAAGGCGTACGTGAGTCCCCATTTCCTCGCGTGGTCCTCAAAGCCTGGGAACAGGTTACGCAGAACGACTGTGAGAAGCGCCTGATATCCTGAGGGCCACGAGTGAGTGAAGGGAGCGGGTAAAGGGCGCAGAGCGCACCGTGGAAGGATGTGTATTGATAGATCCTCGAGCGCTTGTGCTCGAACGAGCGGTACGTGCCCCTGGCGCTATCGACCTCGCGTGTCGAGAAGTTCGGTGGCTCGGTAGCCTCCGGGGTGAACGTCCAACCTTCGGGCTCGACCACGACCACGCGGTCGAAGTGGTCTGTGCAGATGCGCGCCGAGAGAAGGCCGCCAATGCTGAAGGGGAAAGAACAGCCCGGTCAGTCACCACAGCCGGCGAGAGCGCGCCAGAACGCACCTTCCGCCGCAAATGACGACAGTGTCAGACTCCCGGGCGGACTTGCGGGGGGTGCCAAGCTTCGGGAGGTCGGGTACGGCCGTGTACGTGTTGGTGAAATAGGAGCGAAGCACGCGTCCAGCCACCTGGTGCAGGACGACGAGCCCGAGGAGCGCGGCGGCGATGTGCTCAGTCTTTGGAGGGAAAGTCGCCATTTGGGGATCGCAGCTGGCCGTACACTGCGCGCAGTCACTGGCTTCAGCTTTATATACCAGATCCTAAGCGGCTTACAGGCGACTTTTTCGGAGATTAGTTGCGCGCGCAGGTCATTGCCATTGATTGGTTCGTTCATCCAAGAATACTGCGGTGCAGCGGCAAGATCGCTCTGGAAGTGCCGCACCATTAGCACATGGACGTTCCTCGGGCATGGGTGGCCAAAGGCTAAAGTACGGACTCACCAAGGCACAGTAGTCCGTCTCGTTGGACTTTCCCTACTGATTACATTTGAGAAACGGCGGAGAGATTGAAGTGCTGCTCAATTAGTTAGTTTGCCGCGAACGCGCGGTCAAACGGCACTGACTGACCCACGCACAGCCAGTCAACCTTAAATCCGAGAGCAGTCGGATTAGCCGCTGAGGCCGGTGATCAACCGGTTATCTATCTGCGCCGGTGTTCTGTACCCTTGATAGAGCCACAGTCAGAGTGACAGGCAGGTGGCGCCTGGTCTGTGTAACCCCCTCAAATAATGGCCGGAAGAAAGCACCTAGAAAGCGAGGTTCTAGGAGGAAGCAACAAGCGAGAGGAAGCAGGAGATTCACAGAGATATTCTGGTGAAGTCTTCAGGGCCATAAGAAGCGAAGACGCCTTCCCTAGTCACATCTGAGGCCTGTTGCGCTCGTAGTGGACCACGTTTTCTGGGTCAGAGACGTTTCCCCTGTCGGCTGGTGTATTCATCCGGATGTCTTCATCGGCTGCATCGGGTCGTTTGCGGGCTTGCCGTCGGCGGGCTCGTTGTCAAGACAGCCCTTCGTGTTGATACCGACGCAAAGTGAGCTGTCGAGCACTGCAGCGCAATCCAACATGAACGAGTTGGCCAGCATCGCGCAGGGTCGGGCACGTCGCGCAGCTCGGGCATCGAGCATGGCGTTCCGGAATAGCGATACCTAGACACGGGTTCAGGGCAAGCGCTCAAGCGCGCGGAGCAGACTATGAGCTGCAAGCATCCAACTTGGCGGTTGATGGCAAAAAGTAGTCGAAACGGGGCCCTGAGGCTGCTCCCGTGACCTGCCGGTGAGGAAGAACGCGGTGCAAACTCCGCTCGGAGCCCTCCGACCTGGCTTGGAATCCGCAGTAGCAACTATATTTCCCACCCTCGTTACGGACGCCCGGATAAGGTGCTTAGGTCTGAATGGAAAGATTGACGACGTCGAAGCGGCGCAGGCACTAACATAATCCAAACCACCAGCCACCCGGTTCTTCTCCAAAACAAACTATCTGTGAATGACAGGAGCGTTCAGACCGGTTTTTACCAATACAGATGCCTTTAGATCAAATAATCCGACCTGCTCGGTCGCAACCTCAATCGGGCAGACGGACACTGAGGCTGCTCGGCAGGCCGACGAGCCCCTGTTGCTTCTTGCTCCGCCATTTTTACAGTCTCACCATCCATGCGACTGTGAGGGTTTCCTATCGCTACTGTGGCACTCTGTTGAGCTTTCGCTAGCCCGAGCCTGCCCTGGCCCTAGCCAACCGTTGTCGGCCGCGATCATTGCATTGCATCTTTAAATATCCTCGGGACAGCCTGCGTGCGCGTGCGTCTTCTTGTCTTCTTTGTCTCCGGCCGCCATGTCGAGATCTGCACAGGCCGCAGATGCCGGTCAGGATGGCATGGCCTTCGGGATATCTCTTCGAGTCCTTCCGCCGCAATCTCCAAGGAGCCTACTCAATCTCAGATGCATTTACGGGCGGTTGTCGCTGGATGGAATGCAGAGGCAGCCGCTATTCTGAGCACGTGTTGAGCGCGCGCGAACTTGAGCGTCTCTAGATCTGTAGCAGAAGTCGAAGTCTACGGGAAAGCGCGCATCGAGTCCCGATGCACAATTACGCAGCTCCTATTTGTGTTTCTCACCGCGATGCTCTTGTTACCAAATCTTCATCCCCGATCCATGGCGTGTCTGAGGCGACGCGTTTCAAATGTCTTATCCTTTTCCGCTTCGCGGGACGGCGACACTTACCCTGATCCCCAAGGCAGCGCCTTCCAGAGCGCTGTCTACCGGCGTCTTTCTCTTCCCAGCTTACTGTCAGCTCCCTGGCCAGCGCGCGCTTCCTGTCCGTTTATAACCTCGTGTTGGCCGCTCTCTCTCATGCGCACGATGGTCATGATAAGCACTGTGCAGCTTGCTCT
This sequence comes from Auricularia cornea, assembly GCA_030578095.1. Lineage (NCBI taxonomy): Eukaryota > Fungi > Basidiomycota > Agaricomycetes > Auriculariales > Auriculariaceae > Auricularia > Auricularia cornea. The sequence continues at coordinate 4,485,239 of JARLTE010000005.1, read as the reverse complement.
CGCCGCGGCGGCCATCCTTGTTTGCTCCAGACTGCTCTGGAATACGGCGCGCCAGCGGTGGATGGGCGTACGTCCTCCAGCCGGACCGCGCGGACTTCCCTTTTTGGGGAACCTCTTCGACATTCCTGCCGTCGACAGCCATCTGGCGTACTTCGAGCTTGCCAAGAAATACGGCGCGTTCCGCCTGCTACCCTCACCGCGCCTGCTCTGAATGCGCGTCGTGCAGGTCCGATCTTTGGTTTCAAGATGCTGGACAGACGCTTCGTCGTCGTCAGCAGCCTGGCGATCGTAAACGACCTTCTGGACAAGCGTGGCGCGATATACTCGGACCGGCCGCCGTTTCCCATGTCTGACGCGTGCGCTTCGTCTTACTACTTGGGTGGTTGCCAATGCTGACAGCCTTTACTTAGCGTCGGCTTCAACTGGGACCTCGGGAGCATGCCACACGGAGAGCCGTGGCGCCTTCGACGGCGGCTCGTGCACCAAAAGTTCCACGGCACCGCGACGGTGCAGATGTACGGCCTGCTTCGCCGATAAGGCTGAAACTAATTAAAGTAAATACTAATTATAATTAATTACTCTTGAATATGAGTACAGATAAAGTACAGCACCCCTGTAGTCAGTATGTAATTAGTTGTAATTAATTATACTCATCTGCTGGACTGTAATCCTTCCTTCTTACACTGAGAGAGCGGTTTCTGTTATGCATGAGATCTTTCTGTGTGTTTTAGAGCTCCCTTTGAACAATCCCAGGGCAATGACGGCTATTCTGGCCATCCATACTGGAGATTTTGGATATGACACATCTGTTGAGCTTCTCAGCAGCCAGATAAAGACAAATAGAACACATGAATACATTATCAGGATACAATACCAACATATGGGAAGTGAAAATGCCCCCATCTGAAGTGAGAACTCAGTTTCTTTTGCACTTTCCCAATGGGGAAGTCGCACTCCCGGAGCCAAATTCGGCGAAGGACCCGGACTTACTGACACTCTTGACACATCCGGGACAATGCCGACAAGCCCAGACGAGTGATATTTGTGTATACCATAGGTTTATCAGTCTCAGTAAATGTTACACAAATGATACTGGCCTTTGTATACCGGGACTCGATATAATTGATTATACTCAATTAGTAATTAATTAATTACTAATTCTAATTAAAGTACGAGCCCGAGTACTCGTAATGTAATTTGTTTCAGCCTTATTCGCCGATCTACGCTCGAGCTCGCACAGAGCCTCATCCGTTCTCCCGAGAAGTTCAGGGACCACATCCAACGGTGCGTCCTGGTCCACGTAGCACCCCGCGACGAGTGCCTCTGACTGCGCGCGACAGGTTGGCCGCGGCCAACATCATGAAGTCGGTGTACGGCATCGCGATCGCGGCGGAGGACGACCCCTACGTCGGTATTGCGGAGCGCGCAATGGGCAAGCTCAGCGAGGTCATCATACCGGGGAGCAACCCCGTGGACATGCTGCCATTTTGTGCGTCTCTGCTGCTGCCCGAACTGGCAGTACTCTGGTTCCCCGCCTGGTTTCCGGTCCTCGGGTACTGGACGAGATGGGCGCGGTCCATGCGCAAATATCCGGAGGATATGGTCGAGATACCGTACGCGCGGGCTAAGGACGATATGGTGAGAATTTACGACGCGGAGCACCTTTCGAAACTGAACCGGGTGTTGGCTCAGAGCAAAGGCGTCGCGCGGCCCTGTATGGTCACCGAGGATCTGGACTTGATGCAGGAGGACGCTACGAATACTGAACGGATCGTCAAGGATGCCTGTGCTGTTTCGTACATCGGTCCGTATGATACGCGTCGCGAGTACTATCACACTGACATGGCTGATTCCGTACTGCAGCTGGCGCGGACACAACGGTATCTGTTGTGCTTTCCTTCGTCCTGGCAATGGTTCTCTGGCCCGAGTACCAGAGGAAAGCGCAGGAGGAGCTCGATCGCGTGCTGGGTGACCGACTCCCAGACTTTGGAGACGAGGCGTCGCTGCCGTACACGGAAGCGATCATCAGGGAGACGTATCGCGTCTACCCCGTCACTCCGTTAGGTGAGATTTGAATAAAAGCGTGCTGCACATTCTCACGGGTCTCGTCAAGCTGTCCCGCACGCTGTAGAGGAAGACGACGTGTACCAAGGCATGCTGATTCGAAAGGGGACAACCGTGATTCCGAATGTCTGGTCCGTCCGTCATTCCCAATCCCCGTCATAACTTGCTAACCACCAGACTCCAGGGCTATCCTGCGCGACGAGACGGTGTATCCAGACCCGCACAGATACAATCCAGACCGGTGGATCAAGAACGGCACCATCGATCCGGACTCGCAGGACCCACGCGCGGCTGGCACGTTCGGCTTCGGGAGACGGTACGGATGCGCTGGACTATCCTCACACCGTATCGCACTCATCTCTGCGTGCAACAGCATTTGTCCAGGGCGCCACTTCGCAGATGCATCCGTCTTCATCAGCATTGCCACCCTTCTCAAGTGCTTCCGCTTTGAGCGAAACGTCGAGAATCCACCGAGCGGAGAGGTCCGTACGGGACTCGTGAGGTGCGCCGCATTCCCGTTTAGGATCTCGCGCTGACTTGAGTGTTGCCACACTGACAGCCGTCCTGCACCATTCGAATGTACGATCAAGCCTCGCTTCGATCGGGCTGCTGGGAGTATAGAGGCGGCGCTCGACGCGAGTGCAGAATAATCGGTCCGCATTTGTTTATGTTGCAGCGTCAAATCGTGTGTGATATCCCGCTGGTCCTGACATAAGGATGAGAACGACTCGGAGACTTGCTCATGCATGCCGTTGGGGTCTGTTGGGGCTGATAATTGGCGAAATCCTATTTGGTTGGCTTGAAAGGCGGATTCAGCATCCGGATGGCATCGGACGGAGAACTGCACCCTGGCCAGAATAGACGCTTGAGGATCGGCATGCCGCAAAATCCGTTCATACTAGGCAGCCATGGTGAAAGACATGCCGGACGAGCGGACCGTTCTTGCAGCAACGATTCAATTCGCAGTGGGCTCAAGACATGTGCTGAGAGTCAATGCGCAGACTGCCAACCAGTTGAGGAGCACGAAGTTGGGTTCATAATTGGCACAACTATACAGCATACAAAGCATAGCTCAAAGGGGTCGAATACATAGCGTGAGAGCGAGAGAGCGTGAGAGCATGTCAGCAGTCTAACCAACCCGTCCATTGAACCTCGCCCGCTCCATGTTGTTATACTCGAGCACAGACCTCTCGGCCCGCCCGCGGAAGAGGTTCTGCTCTTCCTGGCCTGGCTTGCGCTTGAGCGCGCACGAGATGACGAACGGGCCAGCCATGCCGCGCTCGCCGAGGAACTTGTATCGATGTTGCAGCGCGTATTGCACGAGGTTGAAGGAGAACCGGCGCAGCGGGACGGTGTCCTCGAAATGCAGCCTCTTGAGATTCGGGAACGGCATGCCCTTCCCGGGCTCGGGCATCACGAGCCGCGCAAGGAGGTCCTCGTTCATGCTCCCGTCGCGCAGGACGAGCGTGCGGACGTTGACGAGTGAGCCGATGCCGTCGACGAAAGCCTTGCCGTAGTCCAGATGATTTCTGTAGACACGCAGCTCTGTGACCGCCGGGCACGAGACCTCCACGAAACGGCGCCAGAAGCGCCAGTTATCCTTGTTGTCCGTGATTTCGAGCGTCGTGACGTTGGGCAGTTGTATGCGAAGTGGCAGCTCGTTGCCGCCCTGGACGGCGTGGACGGTGACGCGCAGCGTCTCCAGCGACGGCCATGTAAACTGCGCGCAGGAGCAGTCGCACAGCAAGTCCACCGCGAAGGTGAACCCGCGCAGCACGACGCACCCCCGGCTGAGCGCAAAAAGGTCGGTCATAACGTACTTTGCGCGGGTGACGTCGAGCGAGGTGATGGCCCACATAGGGTTCGTCTGGCGGTTCGCATGGTCGTAGAAGGCCAGGTACGTCCTGTGGATCTCGACCTGGCGGAGCTCAGGGGCCTCCATGCAGAGCGTGAGCTCGGGGTAGTTCCGCGTCCGCGTCCGGTTGCCGGAAACGATACTGAGCGAGCGGAGGAGGGGGTACGTGCGCCCGGCGAGGATGTATGGGTCGGCGCTCGAGCCGCGGATCTGCAGCGTGATGCTGCTCGCATTGACGAGGATGTTCGTCACGAAGTAGACCCAGACGGGGTCCGACGGTGGGATCGCGGCGACGTCGTTGTCCAGCAAGACGTCGAAGCCGCGTGCGCCGACGTAGCGCACGAAGCACGTGAGGTACTCGATCCAGCACGGCTTGCCGAGCATCCCGCGAGAGTCGAAGTGTGGGCGGCGCCACAGGCAGTGCGTTTGCTGGGCCGCCGCGCGCCAGACCCTGTCGACACCGAGCGCGCGGAAGGCAGCGAGGTGAGCCTGGCAGTTACTGAAGCTCGACTCGAGCGCCGACCAGGCTTCCAAAATATCCGAGATGACATCGGCTGGCAGGCGGACCCGCTGCCTGCTCGTTGCAGCCACGACGTCTGGCGCGCTCGAGGCGGGCACCACGTCGTCGACGGCCATGGCATCTGGCGAGGGCTCAGCGTCGGCGGCCTGCGCCGCAGCCGCTACCCTGGCCAGGGCGCCCCTGTAGCCAGAGACTGGCAGGCTGTTGCTACGCGGGCGCGGGGGTGGTGGGGGTGGCTCGTCGTCCTCGCACGACGTGAAGTAGATGCGGCCTTCATTGCGCTCCTCCTGCGACATATGCGAAAGTACGGCCATTGCAGCAGCAGGAGGACGGGGAGGCTTTGTAGCGGATGGAGGGGAGAGTGAAAGGATGCAACCGCTTTGGTGATCCGCTGGGCGAAATTTATACCTCCACGCCCGGTGTCACCACCGTCCGCGCATGAGCCACGCCGCATCACCCGTCCCCACCACGCAACTTCCCCTGGCCCTCGCAACACAAACGCTGCAGCTCGAGGCACAGTACCCAGAATTATTACTGCCCCGAAGACCGATCGACCGAGGGGAGGAGGCGCATCGAAAATGCGCCGTGCCGAACCGGTGCCGAAATTAATGACCACCGAACTCGGGTCAGCTCGCATGATTACCGACAGCCACAGGTGCGCCAAGTCGGCGCCAACCACGGCGACCGCATATGCGGAATAATCACTGCCTAATAGAAGAACGCTGAACGGAGGAGCGGGGGAGGGACCTCGCTCGTCAATGCGTTCTGCCGAGCCGATGCCGAAATGAACGGGCTGTGCGAACCTCCACCACGCTCGTAGTCGAGTCGTATGATTCCCTTCAGCCACAGTTCCGCCAACGGCGCTGAGACTGGGAACCACGGCGAGCGCAAAAAATGCATGTCTAGAACCCATAGAGAAATGTGCGACAGTGCAGACTTGGAGAAGCTGCGACTGGGACCGTTCCGAACGACGGGTCAACAGGGCATATCGTATATGATCCCGATCATCATGTCAGAGGATACATATGTATTGCGTCGGCCAATAAGAAAGATGCGCATCCTCGTTGGATCGCCGCTGAGCGCAGTCTCGGTGCTGAACAACGACGGTTTCGGTACGCGCGTTCGACATTCGATAGAGGCGCAAGTAGCAACTGGCGGGGAGAGATATATCGTGGCATAGCCTCGGATCGGTAGACTGGCGCAGGGAGTGGCACAGGCGACGAGGTCACAGGGATTCGGGTTTCCGAGACGCTGATGTTATGAAGCTGCTACCGCATTTCACAGTAGCCAGAGGCAGTCGCTGGTGGCTCTGGCCCTCGTACTGCGAAAGCTCGTCCATCAACGACGGCGAAGTCCATTTTGGAGCGCGGGAGACGTAGAGAGCTGAGGCCGATAAACGGAGAAGCACATCCCAAGAGCACAGAACGCTTCGGCACGTGTCTGACCGAAAGAGTTTGACTAGCCAGTGATCTCGAGGCAAAGCCAGCCGGTGAATATCGAAAGTCGAACTCGATGAGCGTCCGAAAAGCCCATAGAGCAAGAGATACGTCTCCAGGTGCGAGTAATGCGCGGTAATGCCAGTTTAGTGGGCCCGGGGAGAGACTGGGTGGGGTGGAGAGCTCGACACAGAGCCGGTGCGTGTCAAATGGGCAGCAATCTGGGCCCTAGAGGCGCTCTGTCGCCCCGTGAGGCCGCGTGTGAAGCTCCAGATGCACAGGAAGCGTGTCAACGCGAGTCTGCTGGACCCCGTGCGGAATGGACACGTCAGCTGTCGGAGTTGCGGAGCTGCAAAGCGCGTTGCAAGCGCGTTACCTCCATTTTTGTACGGCATTGCGGCATAAGGATCCCTCTGACACTGCTACGCTGATTTAGAGGTATATTGAGTATTTTATTAAAGTGTCTCACCTGCAAAGCTCAACCTCTCACGACCGCTCGACCCGTGAACGGAACGTATATGATCGTGCACATATCCCCAGTCAAGTGTGATGTTCTTCAGCGTACGGATGGTTTATTGAAAGCTCTTCCTCGCAAGTCTCACTCCTTTCGACTCATAAGCTGGCAGCCGGTCGCGCCAAAGTCGACGCTCTCCCCAAGCGACGCGTCTCCAGTGTTCACGCGCCTATCAAATGACGTTGTCCAAGAGATCTCTTCATTGCTCCTGGATAGATCAAACTGTGCGAAAGGTGAAACTCGGTGCAACCTTCGGTACAGACTGAGTGCTTCTGAGTGCCAGCACCACTGCCCAGCCTGTGGCAATCGGCCTACAGCCTACTCCACGTGGGTAGCCCCAAAACATCAAGACAGTATGGCCCGGGCGAACGAACTTCGAAGCCGCAAGTTCAAGGAACCTAGCTCCGAGCGGAGTTTCGTTGCGCGTTGCAGGTCACGGGCTCCGACGTTGACGATGACGCAAAACGGCGCACGGACACCTCCTAGACCCCTCTTCGTCTTCAACCCACGATGCCTTCTGTGGTTACGCGCCTGCTCGCTGCGCTCGAGCGCATGTCGCTCCCGGTGGTGACGGCGGAGTCGTGCACGGCGGGCGCGCTGGCGTCGGCGCTGACGTCGAAGCCAGCGAGCCCAAGCCTGTGCCTGGGCGGCGTGACGAGCTACTCGCCGCTGTTCAAGCACGCCGTGCTCGGCGTCCCCGAGGACATCATCCGCGGCCCCGGCGAAGTGTCGGAGGAGTGCGCGCGCGCGATGGCCCGCGGCGTCCTGCTGCGCGCCGGCCTACTCGACGCCGCCGCCGAGCGCGCGTTCAAGGGCGGCGCGCTGCTCGACCGCGCGCAGGGCATCGGCGTCAGTACGACGGGTTATCTCGACAACGTGCCTGACGGCGAGCGGCACGAGGTCTTCATTGGCTGCCACTGGCTGTTCGCCGGCCGCGAGGGCGCCCGCGTCGAGCGGCTCCGGGTCGGACACGTCCGTGGGCGGCCGCCAGCCGACGCGGGCAACGTCAGCCTCGAGGACGCGGACCGCAACGAGCGCAAGGAGACTGTCGTCGCGAGGGCGCTCGACGTCCTGCTCGAGGTTCGAATCCGCCCCGGAACACAATTTTTGCTCGCTCAATTTTCTGGCTGCAGATAGTTGAAAAGCTCGAACAAGACGGCCGCGCACCCAGCGAGACACGCAACGACTCGCCCACCGATGTGCGCCGTGCCGAACGCGAGATTGACGACATCCAAGCGGCGCAGGAACGGACCTGAACCAAGCCGCCAGCCACCCTGCTCCCCCCCAAAACGAACCACCTGTGAACGACCGGAGCGTTCAGACCGGTTTGTACTTATACAAACGCCTTTAGATCAAAAAACCCGACCTGCTCCCGGCCATCCACCGCGGCACGGCTGCAACCTCTATCGGGCAGACAGACTATGACGGTTCTCGGCAGGCCAAGCGACCTCTCTGCTGCTGCTCACTCCGCCCTTTCATACGCCGGTTCCTCTTCTCGTTCTCCCGGCCCACCTCCTTCAGTGTCCCTGCTCGCATGCAGGAAGCCCAATTATGTCGCAGCGCACCCTGCGCCACACATACGCGCGTGTCACATGTGAAGCAAGGAGCGCTTGCAACTTGGACCTCCGTCCTGTTCCCCGGCTCCGCATCGTGCCCCCGAGGTCCTGATCGCGATTCGGCAGCCGGCGCAGTACAGGCCTGCATTCATGAGACTGTGAGCATTTCGTGCCCTGTCGTTACGCTACGCCGGAGCTTTCGCTTCGGCCTGTGTCAGGAGAAGGGCAGCAAACCGCCCACGCTACTACGCGTCGGCTCTACTCAGGTTCTCTCTAGGAGTACCGAACGTTCCGAACTGGAGAGGTGATGCCCGCCCCTTCTTTATCCATCCGTCATACTGCGTTTGTCGCAGCGACTCTGCTTGGATCATTGCGCGGTAGCTATCTTCGGGTTTAGCACCGTCCGACATCAACCAGAAGGCCGGTAGGTAGGTAGGTATACAGGAATTGTGGGCCTACAAAGACTCATCCCGCTTCGACATCTCCGCCTGAAACTTGACCTGCAGATCGTCGGACCAACCCTCCCACCCTGTACACCAACCTTTGAGCGTGGTAGTTTACAGCCCACCCCGCCGAGTGCAGCTTTCAACGCCTCCCGCCATCAGTTGGTGTATCAATACTCCCCGCTTGCGCTTTGAAGGCCTGTACTGCAGCGCGCGTGGGGACAATGACTTTGCAGCTTGCGAATATTGCCATTGCATCGATAGCGAATGGGCCAACGATTTCTGTGAGATGGATGTCTCCAAGTAGTACCAGGAGCTTTTGCTTGTGTTCCATTTGCAATAAATCTCCGAGTGTTTGTATATTTCCTGGTGTGGTGCGCCCGGTCTGTTTTGCCTCCTCAAGTGCGATCCCACAGCAAGCCCAGAACTTCCTCCTTCGCATGACCAGTGGCTTTGAACCTTCACATTCAAACAGGGCATGTGGGGCGTTTTCTTGGGCCTTCTCACACAGGCGACATAATCTCATCTCAGGGGGGATCTCGTATGGCATACGCCTCAAAGTTTCACTCGCCAGGTTGTGGTCAGAGACAACCAAGCGTGTGAGCAATCTGCGTGCATCCTGGTCTCTGAGCCTAAGGTAGGATCTGAATGTCAGAGGGCCTCGTTCTCCAGGTGGTCCTGCCAGGAGTCGCAGATTCAGAATATCCAGTTTCGACGAAGCTGTGATTTTGTCCTGGATATGACGATAGACTGCCGTCCTCAGTTCCTTCAGGGACCCGTCTACAGCGTCTTGTGATAAGAGAAGAGGAAGCGTCACAGCGACCTCATGTAGATGACTAGTAAGTTCTGACAACCACCCCTTCTTCTTTGTGCGGTAAAGTGCGCAGGAATCATTGAGGGCAACCTTTACGAGATGGTTATCTGGCAAGGCCAAAGCGTACTTCAAGTATCTCAGCTGTAGGTCCAGGCGACGAAACAGGATAGGCCAGAGCCCAGTTTCGCTAAATAGGATGCATATCTGCGACCGAGACTGCAGGCCCAGTAGTCGACGTAGAAATTGGTGTTGGACATTTTTCCGAATGACCCCTTGATGCGCGCGAGGCTGCGGATGGTATATGTATCGAACAGAGCACTGAGTGGGCATCCACCGCTTACTCTCAGTCCCAACTCCAATTTGCGTACGGTGTTCGACCGTCTGACCATCCTCCGACGATGGATTCGCTCATCGACGGCACCATGGTCGATGACACGGCTGCAGAAGGTCCGAGGCATACTGCAACGCATTGCTCTACTGACCGATGGCATTCACAGTATCGTACTTCCCCGCCGACGCGCGGCGAACCAACGCGCTCGCGAGGCACTATAACCAGACATACCTCCTGACAAATGTGCCCAGGGCGTATCTGACTTTCAGGTTCAATGGTACGAAGTCCCCGTCCACTCCGAGTCCGACATAACATTGGAGCGATTCAGGTTCGTTCGTGGCGTACTGTTCCAACTTGGACGAGAACCACGGGGTCTTCTTCGTATCTCTGGACGGGCGTCCTCTCGGCACGCGGAGCGCCTACGCGGAATCGCTACTGCCCGCGAGGGCCTTGTTCATCGTCTCCGTGGAACCCGGCCCACACGTCGTCAACATCTCCAACGCGGCGGCGCACACCGTCATGTCGACTACTACATGTTCGTCTTTCCATTTCTTCATATCCACCGCATGCTTGTTCATTAATCCGCAAGTACTTCTTCGGACAGCACGCTCTCACATAACCCTTCAACGGTATCAGGCTCGTCTGCCACTCGCAGCCTGTCTAATAGCCACCACCCGAGTTCGGAGTCCCGGGTTTCAAAGCCCGTTTTCAACGCTGTATTGGGGCTGCTCTGCGGGCTGGTCGCAGTCTCTACCCTCGGGGCGTTCTTGTTTGCGGTCAGGCGGTGCGCAAAGACGCGACGCGCGCAGCGACAAGTCATCCATTCAGAATCGACGGGTTCTCCGCGGCCTTGCACGCCGGACCCGCCGCCCTACCTGCCAGTACGTTATAAAGATGCCTATCTTCCTAATAGACTCGGTACGATCTCCCGCGTCAAAGTCGCAGTCATCTGTAATCACTCCTTGCTCCCCATGCTCGCCAGATTGAATTAGACTGCGAGTCGCGGACTTCTCTGCGGGTTGCCCGAAGAGTTCATTCCCCGCTCCCGAACTGTCCCAATTGCTCGTTGAGTTGCGTGTACGGGGGTGTAGAGAGCCCGGCAATGTAAGTGGCTTGCTGTATGCGAGGCATGGACTGGCGCTGTGACTCGACACTTGCTCCATCCGGTTCGTCAGGTGCTGGTAGTTGCGCTCGCTCGGTTCGGTTCAAATAGCGCCGCGGTCTAGAGGCATACAGTACCTCCTGCCCGTGGGCTCTCTCATCTCCTCGCGGCGTATTCCCCGGCCACTCGCCTCCTTGATTGGCTCCCCCCTCCGCGTTATGCCCGGTCCTGTCACCTCGGGAGCATTCGAATATATTGCCGCAAAATATTTGGTATACAGTTTCTATGTCCGCCAAATGCATTTCGGCGGGCGATTCGAAGTAAATCTAGGCTGATTAAGAGGGGCAATCCATTTGGAGGGTATCTGGGGTAAATGAGACACTATTGTGCCAGATAGGTTGGCGCAACGGGTTCAGTACAAAGTGTTACAATAGGTGTGAGGTGTTCGGCATCGGTTTATCGGGCATGAATGGGCCCAATGGGTGACTAATGGACCGAAAGTACATATCCGAGTGCTATTAGAGTGATATCAGGTGTTTATGGTCATGATATCTGCCGAATAGGTTCGCACGGTGCATCGGACACTTATCGGGGCCAATTTGTGCCTCATATCTGGCCGGCGCATATTTGGCGTATATTTGGCAGACATCAGGCATATATCAAGCTCTACGCTGGGGAGAAACGACCCTCTGTTGCTGCTTGCTCCGCCATTTTTCACAGTCTCCCCATCCATGCGACTGTGAGCGTTTTGTGCCCTATCGCTACTGCGGAGCTTGCGCTGCGGCCTGTGTCAGGCGAGGGCCAACGAGACTCCCTGCGCTGCTGCGCGTCGGTACCACTCCGGCAGCCGAACGTTCCGAGCTGATTAGATGATGCTCACACCTTCTTTATCCACAAAAGGTACAGTTTTTCCGCAACAACTCTGCTTGGCGCCTATGTACGGGTTTCAAACCATCCGGACATCAACCAGAAGGCCGTTTCCCAAACGGCCCCGCCTGGATGCGTACGAGGCTGCGCACTGCACATCGCAATGTCTGGTATATTTCATCTCCAACTCGCGCTCGGTGCCCGTACTGCTAGTTCTGACTCGTCTGCTGGAGCATCTTTCGACGCTGGATTCTCCCCTTGACGGCTCCATTGTCGATGACACAGCTGCACAAGGTGCGAGGCAGACTGGAACGTATTGCTAATCTTGACCTATTGCACAGTATCGTACTTCCCAGCCGGCGCCTGGCGCACCAATACGCGCTCAACGCACTACAATCGCACATACCACTTGACAAACGTACCCAGGGCCTATATGACCTTTAGTTTCAATGGTACGCAGTCAACTACATGCCCCCGTCCATTCCGAGTCCCACAATGGAGTATTTTAGGTTCTTTTGTGGCCTACTGTTCCAACGTGGCCGACGATCACGGCGACTTCTTCGTCTCTGTGGACGGTCGTCCTGTCGGCACGCGCAGCGCCTATGCGAAATCGCTCCTGCCCACGAAGCCCCTGTTCATCGTCTCCGTCGAACCGGGCCCGCACGTCCTCAACATATCCAACGCCGCGGCGCATACGGTCATGTCGCTCGACTACTTCATGTCCGTCTGTTCGTTTGTTTCGTTCTTCAACGCATGCTCATCTCCAAAACCAACGCAGTACTTCTTCAGCCACTTCAGCAGTCTCTCCATCAACGTCGGCCCCGCCGACTCGCAACAGTGCCTCCCGCCACCCGAGCCCTGCTTCGAAGCCGGTTGCCTATGCCGTCTTGGGACTGCTCTGCGCTATGGTCGCAGCCTCGCTACTGTGGGCCGTGAGGCGCTGCGCGAGGACGCGTGTGCGCGCCCAATCGCCGGGTCCGACGTCATCATGCAGGCCGGACCCGCCGCCCTACTCCCTGACTGCACGGCATGCGTGATGAGAATGCCCTCCCTTCCGCCGCGGCAACCCCGGCTCCGGACTCGCCGCATCGCTGTAATCACTCCTTGCTCACCACTCTCTCCAGATTTACTGCTGCTGTGCGGCCTGGTCACTGTCCCTCATGCCCCCGTCGTCCGTCAACGCTGGGTCAGAGACGCCTCACTGCGGGAGACACTGAACTCTGCGCCTGCATTCTGAATCGTAGCGCCGCTGGACGGCAGTCACCGACTCCTGGACAAGGTCAGAATGATAGATTTCAATCGCTCAATACTAGTTCTGCACTATATGCATCTTTTCCAACGTCTGCTGTTCTCTCCCCGCTGACGAACAGCTCTCCCAGCTCGTCGTCGTCGATCTCCGGGCGCCTGCAATCTCAGGCCACAATCATACGGTGAGTGTATGCGCCTCTGCTTTGCCAATAGCCTGCCTTCTCGACTGACGAACCGCTTGTGTTCGTCTTCATCATCACGCTACCGGCGCAGTGCCCTCGGCGGCTGGGAGCCTCAGCCGACGGCATCCTGCACGTGCGGCACGTCTTCCCGTGGGCCGGGGACCTCGAAACCAGGGTGCTGTGCGACCAGTGAGTGCCCGACGCTGTCGCGCCCGCCGCCCCCGTGTGATGACTGACGCTCGTCTCGCCAAGGTCCCTATCCGACATTCCGTTCGCGCGCCCCAGATCGCTACAGCGGGAGATGTAAGGAGGGCGCTGCCGCATGACATATTCGCTCGTGTAGTGTACATACCGTCTCGACCGCTGTGCCCGTCGCCGTAGATAGATCATCCTGGCATGCAATGTGTGCTCCTGTTCAGCTATCTCAACGGCGAAACCCCACCCACAATCGATGACGCACTTAGGCTTGCGTAGACTCGCCCGTCCAAAAGCACGAAGCACGACTTTGATTCGTCCGCCCACATGTCGTCTGCTACCGAAATATTCTATTCGCCGCGGTATGCAGCTGCGCATGTCCCAGAGGAGCACGTTGAGCGAGCTGATTGGGTACCCGTCCGCCATGTGGATCTCAACGGAATGAATTGCTTGCGGAGCGGGGGTCGCAGAGCTGGGTGCGGTTAAAGCCAGCATATCTTCGTGACAGAATCGCGCACTCTCGTTACGACGGGCTTGGGGCTTTTAAGGGAGGCCGTGAATATACTACTCCGCCACCACCGGCGCCGCATCCACTGGGCATGCTATATGCAGTGCCGCCTTTCGTCATCGCAAGATTCGCGCTACTTGAATCAGACGTGAGTTACCTTGGCCGTCGCCGAAACTTGCACAGAGCTCCGCACAATGAACCTTGCACCACCACCGTACATCGTAGGACCGGTTGACAGTGCGGAGAACTGGTTACCAGTCTACCGGAAGCCAAGCCAGCTACCCTACAAGAAACAGCAGACAGTCATGACGCTCTCGAGACATGGTGAACAACAATGCAAAGTTCATCGAGAGCGGTAAATATCCGCGGCCGACCTGCGAGAATTCGCGCATTGCATACTACAGTAGCTGTATCGTACCCCGTGAATCGGTAATCACAACGGTGCGAGGCGAGCTATGGCAAGCAAGATTCGTAGCGTAGCAATATCCACGAATGGGGGGGATATAACTACACAAACAGCCAAAAGCAGGCGCAGAGTGTATGCAGTAGTCCGTGTCAGGTCCGTGTGCACCTTAAATTCTGCTTGGGTTCGGAATGGATTTGCCAGCCATCCCGAACGACGGCCAAGCAAGTGTAATCGTGTCTTCCGTAGGAGAAGCGCAGTATCCACGCCCACGACCAGGCCCGCCAATAGGGGCATCTTTGTGATAGGGCAGACGAGTAGGAGGTAGGTCTAGAGAATGGACCGCGTCGTCGCGACTCGCGAGCGGAGGACGAGAGCCAGACGAGAGCAACCGGCAGCAACCGGAGGTAAGATTGGATCCGGGCATGCAACGCCCGTCACCCGCGCCGAATGAGGCGTTGAGAAGCCGCAAAGCCCCGCTGTGAGCCAAAGTATCCCATGATATATCGTGTTTATGTTAGGAACGCCTGATAGCGCTAGGTGCAGTGCACATGTCCTGTGGTGAACCCTGCACTTCGAGCTAGCAGTAGCTCGCGACTGGGCACTTGCAGTCAGCGAACCAAGCATAGTAACTGCACGGTCATGTAGAGAGCTCAGTCTTAGGGGTTGTGAGTCAATGAGCAAGTCCGCGATGTACTGAGGAACACGGAAACGGAAGGCCAAGGAGAGAAGGCGCGCATTCGAAGGAACACAGCAGTTTCTGTGGAGATTATTTATACTTAGAGATTGAGAATCCTCATAGAGGAGCTGCAGACTGCTGTTTGATCAGTGAGAGTGCTGTATCTCTAGGATATTGCGCGCCGTAGGATGCATCCGTGAAGCGGAGGCAATCGAGACGGAAGCGGAGGCAGATTAACAGGATGCCATTGGCTCGGAGGGCCGGCCCGGCCGGGTGGGGAATTCCACGAGAGGCCTCAACACAAGGACCTCTTCCTAAAAAGGCTAAAGCCTTTCCAGGAGTCGGTGAACTCGATGGCGTTGTCGCTCTGAGGTCTGGTCGCAGCCTCAGCTCCTGTTTTCCGCCAGACGCTTGCGGAGCAGAAAAGCGGCAGCTCCACCCACCAGGGCCGAATTGCACGCATGACCCGCCGCCCTGCCCCGACGAAGCAGGACTCGGGAGGTCGTCCCTGGGTTCAAGCAATATGTTCCGCGTGCATTGCCCTTGCTCCGCTACTGCCCTATATCGCGCAGGACTCTCTGCCATCGCCGCCTCATCGTATTCACGCCTTGCTTTATTCCCGTCAGATCGATGCCGCTTTGCATTGGCAAAAAATGTCGCCGCTCGGAGCGCCGTGAGTGATGAAACTTTGAGGGCAAGGGTCCCAGCGTCCGAGCGGAACGGACTTGCTCCCAATGCTCGCTCCAAACCACGCTGGGAGCATGCGGACGGTACGGTGCCAACGACTTGAAATGTGTCCAACATTCTTACACTCTTGTTATATCATGGTGCAAGTGCATCTCAGTTTAATCTGCTACCGCATCTTCCTACGTTCCGTGCCACGCCCAGCGTACGCCGCTTCCTGAGTTGGCGCCTCGGGAAGGAAGGCGGTACATCCGCCGAAATACACCTGCCTGCTTTGAACAGAGGCCGTGCAACTCGCTGACTTGAAACCATCCCCTCTAATCATAGGCCGCAGAAAGTGAGCCGAGGCAGGTCGGCAGCTGGTTGAAGGTTCACCAGTCTGTCCCCCCCGTAGCTTAGCGTTGCTGCCGATGAACGGGTATCCCGATAGCTGTATGACAGATGACACTGCTTCAGAAGGTGCGTTTCCCCGGACCCTTGGCCTTTGAGGTTCTCACTGTCTCTTCAGTGTCATACTTCCCCGCGACTGATTGGCAGCACAACAACGAGACCGAGCACTACAACTTCACTTATCACTACACGCGGCTACCCGGGGCCTGTCTGACATTCACTTTCAACGGTATGAAAAGTGTTGCGATCATTGCATTTTGAGGGGTGATTCGCCCATGTGCTCAGGATCATTCGTCGCGTACTGTTCGGACTCGAATTTCGACCACGGGGAGTTCTTCGTCTCCATTGACGGTCTTCTTGTCGGCACGCGCAGCTCGTATTCTCCGAACAAGCTACCTGCGATGGTCCTCTTCAGCGCATCTGTGGCCCCTGGAACGCATATTCTGCGCATCGACAACACAGCGAGCCGCACTGTACTCGGGCTTGACTATTTCATGCAAGTTAAGAGTAATCACCCATGCTGGTACCACTGACCAATTTTATCTCCACAGCACATCCTCCCCTAATGCCAGCAAACCGCTGCTTCCCCCCTCACCGACATGTTCCCACGTTTCAAGTTGCCTTCCCAGTTCGTTGCCCACCTCGATCCACCAGTGCTCTGAGAAGGGGGTATCACAGGCGACATTCTACGGCACCGTCAGTGCGCTGGGCGCGCTGATTGTGGTATTGGTGGCCCTCGCGGTGAGGAGACACAAAACCCATGATGGCCGAGATGCCCGTTCAGTCGATCTACAGCCCGTCCCCCCACCAATGTCTCTCATCGCTGCCCCTGAGCCACCTGCGTATACTGTGGGAGCTGCTTCACAGCGGGACGCTGCGCCAGCCGGTGTATCGCGGGCCAAAAGCCGCCCGCGCCGCGTCCCTCTGCCAGATCCAATCTTCGATACGGCTGTCTCTGTCTCCTTGTAGGCTGTATGTGTCCTCTTTGAAGAACAGGGCCTACTGTCTTGGTACATGTTCCTCTCCAATACGGGGAGTTGAGGGTGGCAACCTTACGTAAGCGGGGAGACGGAATAATCACAACGCGGCGATAGCCGCTCAACCTGTCTTTGCTTCCCGTTTTTCAGCTTGAAGTTGCTTTCCCCCCGCAAACATACAGGAAGGCTTTCGCGCGCTGTGACGCGTTCGTTCTGGGCAGGCGACATCTGGTGCTTCATCATCGCTGGCATCTGGTCGAGCTTGCTTGTGCTCTCCGCTACCCGCCGAATGATGAATGGCTCTGAAGTCTCCACTCTCGAGCGCGTTCTGTTGCTGGTCATGGCATGCACGGCGGGCACACTCGTGTCGGCGCTGACGCCGAAGCCGGCTAGCCCGACCCTCTGTCTAGGCGGCGTGATGAGCTACTCGGCGCTGTTCAAGCGCGTCGTGCTCGGCGTGCCCAAGGACGTCCCGCGCGGCCCGGGCGAGGTGTATGACGACTGCGCGGGCGCGGTGTGCTTATGCGCGCCGGCCTGCTCGACGCCGGCGACCGCACGCAGGGCATTGGCATTCACCGCGACGGGCAACTTCGAAAACGTGCCCGACGGAGAGCGAGAGGAAATCTTCATCGGCTGTCATTAGGTATTTGCTGGCTACGAGGGCACGCGCGGCGAGCGGCTCCAGGCCAGCCACGTCGCGGGCGCCCGCCACGCGAAGCCGGCAGCGTCAGCCCCGAGGACGCGGAACGCAACCGTCGTCGCACGCGCGGTCCACGTCTTGCTCGAGGTTTGAATCCTCTTGCCGTCACAGCTTTTGTTTCCCTGGACTTTCTCGTCGTAGATCGTCGAAATGCTCAAGAAGGACGGCCGCGCGCTCGGCGAAACGCGCGACGACTCGCCCGCCGACCTGCCCGGCTCGAAGCGCGAGATCGACAACGTACTCTCCCTTTCGCCGTCAGACCACGAAGACATCATTTTGCTGCTCGCGGAGACTGCTGTACCGCCTCTAGGATGATCTGCCGTGCCGCTCGGGTGACAGCCTGTGCACACTGCCTGCTGCTTGAGCATTCTGCAGATGCACAAACAGCTTCTAGCCGGGGGTTGGGTCTGCGACATCCGGCAGGTGTGCTCTAGTACCGGGAACATCTCCCGACGGGCAGGCACTGGGCAGTGCCTGTGTTCGCTTTGCAGACTCGAGGCTCAACGTTTTTCGACTTGTGTTTTCGAGTCCACGTGCCGCTCGCGTGCAACGAGATCAACGCCGCTCGACGCTTCCTTAGTGTGCTCTTCCAGAGATTTTTGAGTCTATGGGACACAGTCCACCAGGTGCGTCCTGGTCTGCGCACCGCGCACCCCATCAATCCGACCTGACATCCTGATCTGCACTGCACCGCACTGAGTGTACAATATACATATAGACGGACTTGCGCGGACGGATCAGCCGGCTCCTGAACCCTTCCTTGCCGCGAGATCCAATGGCGAGCTCGAAGGAGTTCCTCATCGAGGACGATGATGCCGCGCACGGTGCGTGATAGCGATGAATTGGACTCTAACCGTGCTGATGACCCACTCAATCAGTCTCGTACCTACCGCAGGACGCCTGGCAATCCTGGAACGGGTCGAACTACCACGCGAACTCGTACCATATCACGAACGTGCCCGGGGCGTTCGTCACGTTCGTCTTCACCGGTACGTGCCTCGACTTGCGCCGGTGCAGCAGTGACTCACTCTTTCCCCGCCAGGCTCGTACGTTGCCTACTACTCGGACATGAATTACGACCACGCGGAGTTCACCGTCATCCTCGACGGGGAGACGGTGTTGAACAGCACCTCGTTCGCCTCGCGCCTTGCGCGCCAGGTGCTGCTGTTCGGCACGAGCGTCCCGCAGGGGACGCACACCCTTATCATCCGGAATGCGGGGGATCCAGGGCTGATGGGCGTCGACTACTTCGTGTGCGTGTGATGCGATGCGAATCGTCGGACGCTCAGGATCTGCGTTGGGTTCTGCAGATACCATGCACTGCTGGCAACGCCGCCTTCTTCATCCGGATCCGCGCCCATACAAGACACACCGCCAACGCAGGCAGTGTTGCCCAGCACCGCAGACTCTCCATTGGCATCTTCGACGATCCCCGCACACGCAGCCGCAGACCCCCCGCAATCGTCGTACCCAGCGCGCACGACCGTCGGGACCGGCGCAATCGTCGGCTCCGCGCTGGCCGGCGGCGCGCTTCTGCTGCTGCTTATCGGCGTCGCCGTCCTGGTCGCGCGCAGGAGGCGAGATGGGCGCGCTCTTGAAGAGGCGCAGCCAGTGTCCCTTCCTGCGCCACTGCCGCCGCCGTACTCCGAGTCGTCCGCCTTCAGCCCGTCGCTACCTCGGGGCAAAGTCGAACGCGCTGCTTTGCAGTAGGAGTGAAGGGCTGTAATTCCCGTCTCGAGCGATACGGGTGCGATGTGGAGATGCCGGCGACGCTGATCGCAGGAATGGTGCGGGGCGGGTGTTAGCGGTCAAACTGATATGTACGTTGTGTCCGACATACATAGCGGGTTTCGATACTGATTCCACGTCTCCCGCGAGACCGAGAGAATGACTCTGAGTCTACAAGAACCTTGCTGCTCTCGCATGCTGGTTTTGAGCCCGGATGCTTCGTTAGTCACTGGTGCCTGAGGATCTGATGCTCCCACAGTCACGGTGGCGCTGTCAGATTTACAGCTTCGCAGCGAGAAGTCGTCCCCAATCCGAGGAGAAAAACGACTCACTCGCCGTTCCTGAACATGATTGTCCAGATTAGGATTGGTGAGTATGTACCGAGTGCGTGGCGGTGCAGCAGCACGTCGACGTCGAGACTCGAGACTCGACAAGCTCCGACGGGCGCGGCAATCCCCCGAAACTCTATCCGCTTCGCTTCGCCTCCCTAACTGCACTCCTCCCGCCCTTGCGAATGGCAGCTGCACAGCGTCGAAGGGCGGGAGCCGACGGGCTCTGCCGGGAGCTGGTGGACGCGATATTACAGCACGTCGCCTGGCCAACGGACCTGCGCGCTCTGGCCCTCGTCAGCCGCTGGTGGAACCTCTGCGCGACACCAAGGCTGTACGCCTGCTTGCCCGTCATGTCCTCCCGGCCCGCCCAAACTCTCGCCCTCCTCCTGCTGCTCGAGGCCGATCCCGCCCGCGCGGCGTGCGTGCGCGCTGTGCTGTTCGACGAGGCGCTCTTCCCGCGCCGCAGGAGGCCGCGGACGGAGACGCACTACCACACGCGCGGCGTCCCCGTCTTCGCGGTCCATCAGCAGGATCTGCTGCGCGACGTCGCCCTCGCTCTGGACCGCGTCCTGCCGCGCCTGCCGAATTTGCGCGCGGTGCGCATGCGGCGCGCGCACCCGCTGCTCATGAGCGTGCACGCCTCGCTCGCGCGCCCTAGCGCCAAGCATCTATTCGTCGCGCCCTGGCGCCACCGCATGCGCTCGTACCTCAATATATACACCGTCGGCGAGCAGGGCACTACGTGGGCTGCGCTCGCCCGACTACCCTGCACCACCACCACCACCACATCCTCCTCCTCCTCCTCCTCGGTCAACTCTGCGAACCCCCCTTCTGTGCGCGCAATAGAGCACCTCTCGACGCGCCTCTGGTCACGCTGCGCCCCTCCGGCGCCCGCACTCGCGCACCTGCGCACGCTCGCGCTGACGGGCGCGGCGTTCCGCGACTGGAGCGCCGCGCGCGAGTGGGCGCCCGCCCTCTCTTCGTTACCCTCTCTCGACGCTCTGCTCCTGGCGGACTTCGACGCGCCGGAGCTCGGCGAACTCGTCACCGGCGGAATCCACGCGCCGAAATTGCGCGCGCTCGTGCTGCACCGCGTGCGCGTCGCCGAGTGGGAGTATGCGGCTCTCGGGGAGTTGGTGAGGAGGCATGCGGGGACGATTGAGGTGTTGGGGTTGGACGTGCGGTGGGATGGGGATGGGCCGGAGCCTGGCCCGCTCGCCGTCCTCTTCTCCGACGTTGAAGACGACGCGCTGCGCATACCCAACTTGCGCGTGCTCCGCGTGCACAACCTCGCGCGCCTCTCCTGCACGCGCTGCGCGCTCTCCATCGAGCGCACGCACGCGCCGCCGCGCGATTCCGGCAGTGCGCACGCGCTCCTACACTTCGTCCGGGCGCACCTCGACTCGTTGCAGGAGCTCGGCGTCACGGGGCTGCCGGGCGAGACGCGCAGTGCGTTCGAGGCGTTGGCGTTCGAACTCGACCGGCTCGTGCTCCTCGGCGCGGGCACCGCGCGCGATACGGGGCCGCCGCCCGACGGGACGCTGTGGGAGAAGGAGCGCTGGTTGCGCGATGTCTTTTTGCTGCGCGGTACGCCGTTCGAGGGCGAGCCGTGGGACGCGCCGCCGCCGCGTGGGAGGCTGAGGAAGATGCATGCTATGCAGCCGACTTGGTGAGCGCCCCGCGCGGCCGACCTGCTGATCGCTCCGGCCTGGTGATCTTTCCGAGTCTTTCTTGTCTCATACCATACGTATCCCGTTCGTTTTCTTGCTCTCGGTCCAGTTCCATATGTACTGTAAGCCCCGCATACTTGCCTGTACTCTCCGCCCCCGCACATCTGTCTCTACGTAGTCGTCTCACGGTACCCTTCCTTTAGCATTAGTAGTCGCATACCTCAGCCCTCCGTGCACCAACTGCATAACCGATGTTTCTTATTTAGTATTACATACGTACATAGGTAGGTCTGTACTCCAGAACGTTCAATCGATCCATTGCAGGTGAAGCGATGGTGAGGCTGGGGAACACGAACGGTACAGTACGACAGTGGGGACGACCTGGTGAATGGTAAAGTAGGACTTGACCTGCGGCGGGTCTGGTATGTCGGATTCAGACCCACCACGGTATGAGGATGCCTATTCTCCTCTCCGTGTCGGGCCGCTCCCCTGCTCCCCTTTCCCGGCCAGAGCGTACACTGTCATGAGAGTACCTATGACGAACGGGGATAATGGGTCAATTCGCCGCGGGTCCATGCGTCGTGCACGGTATTTCTCACAGGCGTTCGCTGAATCTGGTAATACATATAGCACATGGCTGGCCCCTGTGAGAGGGAGAAGGTGCGATGATCATGATCGGCTCTACGTCAGTGGAAGGAGCTTCGACTCCGCGCAACTGGATCGTCGTCGGTGGTGCACCGCCAGCGACTCGGAAGCCGTTGCCGGCGACTGCGTCCACTCACAGTTATACCAGTTCATGACTTGATTCTCACAATCTAGAGGGGAGGGTACTATGGAAACGGGAGCCGGAGGACGCGGGCGGCGTCGATATCGACAGCAACGGTTGCTATCTCCGCCCCGAGTCAGCGGCTCATAATCTGCATGAAGACTGCACGATAAGGGACGCGGCGAGCAGGGTGAAAGCGCTTCGGAGAATTGTTGGAGGTCCGCGCGCCTGCAGCACAGCCTGACACGTTTACCATTCTGGGCAAAGTCCGTGGACGTCCGCCCCCGCGGGCCCCGCGGTGTGGCAAAAAAACGACCGAAAAAAGAAAACCTAAATCATACGCATGAATAGGGAAGCGTGTACAGCGGGCTCCAAGTAACAGGTCAGTAATACAGGTCCGGGCACCATCGTGTTTCCAGCGGGGCAGCGTGGGGAAAATCACATCACATAGCGCGAGCGCATCCTGGTGGGCTGGCGGCCGCTGGACGGCGGCGGCGACGCCGGGTGGCCGATGAGCAGCGGGGTGACGGGCACGTCGAGGCCGTCGTCGGGCGGCGCGAGCACCGTCTTGAGCGCCTCCGTCTCGCGCTCGAGCTCCGCGACGCGCGCCTTGAGCGCGTCCATGCGCGCGCGCAGGTCCGCGTTCTGCGCTTTGAGCTCGTCGAACTGCGCGCAGCGCCCGCATGACTCGGAGACCGCGCCGGGCGCGGCGGCGGTGGAGGTTTCGGCGTCGGGCGCGCGCCGCTTTTGGCGCAGGCTCACGCGCGCGACGCACTGAACGTTCGGAGTTAGGAGGCGAGGGGAGGAGGGGAGGAAGAGCGGGCGCACCTGCATGTCGTACGCTTCGCAGCGGGTGCAGGGGTGCCCGATCGGCACGGCGGGCGAGCGGCGGCACTTCGCCTTCCTGCCAAACGTCCTAGCATCAGCGCTGGGCTTTATCGCGCAGGCAACGAGCAGGACGCACGCTTTGTGGCAGGCGACGCAGGCAATTTGGTCCGGCATCCGAACAGACGGGACGGTGAGCGGGGGATTGGGGGGTGGGGGGCGGGCAAGCCGGGGCGCGGGAATCCGAACTCCGCAGCGCGACCCATCATGAGCGGAACTGGTCCCGCGGCGCTCGCGGAGGTCCGGGCAGGTCCGGCAGTTCGTGCCAGATCTGGCCGCCTCTGCGTGTTTGCCCCACGAGCCATCACACGAAGCCCGTGGCTAATCTGGGGTGCGCGCCCCCCAAAGCCAGACCGCGTGCGGGCGACTGAGCACTGAATACCGATTGTCGGTGAGTGTCTCCCGAGCTTGGCAAGTTGGTGCGGACTCGAGGAGCACAATAGCCCGCGGACAGTCGAATTGTTCCGCGCCGCCATCGCCACGTGACGGGGGCGGGACAGGAGCCGGTTCTATCTAGCGCGCAGTGTGAGTGTGGCGGAACTAGAACCCCGCCCCCGTCCATCGTGCGCCAATCCGGCGCCGGAACACCGCGGCCTGTGGCGCACCACCACTGACCAGACCCTGCGCCGGGAAACCAGCGGTCTTCGGAGAATGTCCGCTGCGACCGTACAATGCAATGTGCAGCCTTCTTCTTCTCCGGAATATGAGAGTCCCAAACAATCTGCCGGTGCGCGGACACTGACAGAGAGGCCAAACATTCATATTCACGTGCCGGCAGCAGCGGGTTCGCAGGCGAGCCCCATTGTTCGACGTTCGACGGGACGTGTGCGCGAGAACGGGAAGCCTGGACAGAAAGCAGCAGATCGCCTCCAAGAAGAACAACCAGAACTAGGCCAGCCACATCAGTCCATCAGTCGGCCGGGATCACAGCGAGAACAAGCAGCCAACGCCACATCCGATTCCCGGAGAACGTCGAGTCCTAGCAGTGCACCCGCCAAACAGCGGCAATGAACCCGCATTCCTGGTAGGCAGGCGCCCGTGAAGAGCGGCCGCCGGGCGTCGAACCTCGTTTGCAGGTTCGCGGGCGGAGATGAACTGGGAGAACGGGAGAAAGGTGGGGAAGGACGGACGCGGCTATCGCCGCGTGCATTGTGATTACGCCCGAAAGCCGTTACGTAAGATTCTCCCAGCTTCCAAACGCGGAAATTAGGTTTTGTCCCTCCGAAACGACTACCATTGTACACTGTACGAGGACGCGGAACAGCTGAATGTCCGCCCTGTGGACCGTGGTTTTAATTACCGTGACAGGCTCCTACTACTTGCGCCAATGCAATGAGAGCCTCAGACATCGTGCAAGGCCAATATCCGGCTTCAACAATAACGGTGTCTTGTCTGATCAGCGATGGGAGGGAAACGCATTTGGGAGCGACCTGCGTCGTTTTTCGCCCAGAAGCCGGACTCGGAGGGGGAGCGCAGGCTGGTGCTTCGAAGAAAGCACGCAATGCAAGCGACTGCGCATGTGAGAAATACTGTGCACAGTGAGTGCATGGAGCTTGTTGATCCGCCGCCGAGCTTGTATCGTCGACCCATCCCCATTCGTCAGTCATGGATCCAGACTGAGGCAGGCAAACGGCAAGTGCCTTTCAACACACTGCACAGTACCTCTAAGTAATCTTCGCTGCTGGCCGCTCAGCTCAGAACCGGAAAGCAGTCCGATCGGGAGTAGAGTGTGATGATTACAGAGCGGGAGGAGATCGGGCGGGCGAGGACGAGAAGGATACATACATGGGCATCCTCATTCCGTACTAGCAGGGTCTGGCGTGCCAGGCGGACTGCACGGCCTGCCGTCCTTGCGCAAACAGTGACAGTAAAAGTCAGCCGCCCCCGAAATTAGCCATTGACCTCCAATCTAGCCATCGTCGCCCGCGGGTGGACAAAAACTAGTCCCGTAAAGGCCAGCGCGGAAACCAGCCTGTGATGGGCGCAAGTCAGCTGTTTTAGTGTTCGAGCGGCAGTGGGTGCCCGGGGCAGGGGCGCTGCCCTTTAATCATAGGTCCGCCTTTAGAGGATGCCACCGAATCCAAAACCGCCTTGCCCGACGAGCACCTCGCCGCTCGTGCCGATTGTGAACGACACAGTTAACCCGACGCTCGGCTTCGTGCAGATGCAGCGCAGGCAATGGTTTCACAGAGCGACCGACGGTGTACGGCGTCCTGGTACTGTACGTCTGGGTCGGAAGAGAGGCGAACAAATTTTCGAACACCGCAACTTGACATTCTTGGCTTTCGCTTGCATCCGCGCCTCCTGGATACTGCTTTCCTGCTTCCACAGGCGCGAATTGAGGGGGGATACAGTCCAAGTCCTCTCGGAGTGCTCAAGTCTCAGTTTCGTACGTAAGCGAAACACAGCTCCTCGCAAGGGGTCTTCACAATTTGATTCCGCGATATCACGCTGGTTAGTTAGTCCAGCGGCTGTGGATCTTAGGATATTTTCTTTCAGGGTCCAAATTTGATTACGACTGCCACTGAGAGAGCTTCTGGGCCCTCATTTACGATCAAGTGAAGCTAGCTTCATTGGCTTAGACCCTCTGACGTGCAGTAGTCCGGCCCGAGAATGTCAGCTGCAATCCGGGGGTCCGCTTGACAGGCGGATCTGATGGCTTAAGTCCGGGTATACGTCCGGAAATTACCAAATGGGGTAACTCGGAAGCATATTAGTTAGTTAGTCCTGCCGTTGGATGGCTTACCAGAAAAAACGACGTGATATGCTTAACTAAAAATATGAAGACCCCTTGGCTCCTCGCACTGGAACCGCAACTCATGTCCTTTGTCTTTATTAAAACTGCGGCCCGATACGTCTGTGAGTCAGTTCTTTCCTGAGCTACAATCAAGGGGTCTGCATTTCTGAGCAACTTGCAACAACCCTATTTCATAAAAGGCCAAGTGCGAAGCACCACTGGCAGAACTTGCGAAGCGCCCGCGTCGGCCGGCTGCGCGCTTGTCTGCCGGCGGCTCGACCGCCGTTTCCTAGTCTCCTTCGCGGACTCTAACTGGAAGACAGTCGTTCCAGTTAGAGCCGTTTCCGCACCTACTGTATGCCACTCAGCTTCAAAAGGCCCGCAACCCACGCAGACGTCTCAGATTTCTTCTATTTGATGTTCTGAAGCCTATTTATTTCCAATTGAGGGTGAAATCACCGGAGTCGAATGCAAGGAGAATGCGCGGGAGGGTCGGTCGAGCCGCCGGCAGACAAGCGCGCGGCCGGCCGACGCGGGGCCGGCGACAGACGGGAAGTGTGGACGGGGCGTCGCTGATCAGGCGAGGCCGGCAATGCGGTGCGTCAAGAGCAAGCCCGAACAAAGGTCAGATTTCTGGGAAACGAACTACCTAGGCTTTTTATACATGAGAAATGACTCGGAATGACTCAGAAATGACTGTGAGAGAGTCTCGAGTATAATCGAGAACATGAGAGAATGCACGAGAAGATTCTAGATAAAAACTGCCCCATAGTTGAATGCTACCACCGCCCGGCGCACCATTCCTGCAATCAGCAGCGTCGCATCTCCACATCGCCCACGTCTCCTTACGGCCCTTCACCGTGACTGAACAGCAGCGCGTTCGACTTTGCCCCGGGGCAGCGACGGGCTGCGGGCGGACGATCCGGAGTACGGCGGCGGCAGCGGCGCAGGAAGGGGCACTAGCTGCGCCTCTACGAGAGCCCGGCTGCCTCTCCTCCTGCGCGCGATCAGCACGGCGACGCCGATCAGCAGCAGCAGAAGCGCGCCGCCGGCCAGCGCGGGCCCGACGATTGCGCCGGTCCCGACGGTCGTGTGCGCTGCCAGTGGGTACGAGGTTGGCAGCGGCGATCTCGAAGGGTCTGCGGTGCTGATCGACGCTGCTGGGGCGGGGATCGTCGCAGATGGAGAGTCTGCGGTGCTGGTAGACACTGCCTGGGTTGGCGTCGTCACTGGTATGGCAGAGTCATTGGGCGTGTATCCGGAGAGCGTGCTGTCCGACGGACCGTTAGCACGTGTCGGGAGAGATACATAAGAATAAGAAAAAGACGGACATGAAGTAGTCGAGGGACATGACGGTGTCCGTCGCCGCGTTGGACACGGTGAGCACGTGCGGGCCGGGCTCGACGGCGACGGTGAACAGCGCCCTCGCGGGCAGGAGCGACCCCGCGTAGGAGCTGTTGGTGCCGACGGGACGACCGTCCAGAGATACGAAGAAGACCCCGTGGTCGGTGTTCAAGTTGGAACAGTACGCCACGAACGAACCTGCCAACCCATCCCAATGTCGGACTCGCAGGTGGACGGGGATGCGAATCCGTACCATTGAACCTGAATGTCAGATACGCTCTGGGCACAATTGTCAGGTGGTATGTCTGGTTGTAGTGCGCCGCGAGCCCGTTGGTTTGCCACGCGCCGGCGGGGAAATACGATACTGTGAATACCATCGGTCAGTAGAGCAATGCGTTGCAGTATGCCTCGGACCTTCTGCAGCCGTGTCATCGACCATGGTGCCGTCGATGAGCGAATCCATCGTCGGAGGTTGGTCAGACGGTCGAACACCGTACGCAAATTGGAGTTGCGACTGAGAGTAAGCGGTGGATTCCCACTCATTGCTCTGTTCAATACATATACCATCCGCAGCCTCGCGCGCATCAAGGGGTCGTTCGGCCAACGGCCTTCTGATCGACGTCGGGTGGTGCTAATCCCGAAGATACCTAGGTGGTCCAAGCAGAGTCGTTGTGGCAAACGAAGTATGATGGATGGATAAAGAAGGGGCGAGGATCACCCCTCCAGTTCGGAACGTTCGGTGCTCCTAGAGAGAACCTGAGCAGATCCGACGCGCAGTCTCGCGCAGTAGCGCAGGTGGTTCTGTTGGCCTTCGCCCTTCGCCTGACACAGGCCGCAGCGAAAGCTCGGGCATAGCGGCAGGGCACGAAATGCTCACAATCTCATGGACGAGGGCCTGTAACGCGCCAGCTGCCGAATCTTGGGTGAGACCGCAATCAGGACCTCGGGGCACGATGCGGGGCGGAAACGGGACGGGTAAGTGTCGAGCCCAAGTCCCAGTCACAAGCGCCCCCTTGTTCACATATGAGACTTGCGTATATGTGGGCGCAGAACGCTCCAGTCGTTCACAGGTGGTTCGTTTTGGAGAAATGCTGGATGGCTGACGGCTGGGTTCATGTTCGTGCCTGCGCCGCGTCGACGTTGACGATTTCGCGTTCAGCACCGCGCACGTCTGCGGGCGATTCGTCGCGCGTTTCGCTGGATGCGCAGCCGTCCCTCTCGACCTGTTCAACGACCTGAAAATAGAGGTTCAGCGCGCAAAAAAGGTGACGCCGGGCGGATTCGAACCGCGAGCAGCTCGCCGTCGAGCACGCTGTCGAGGTACCCCGTCGTGCTGACGCTGATGCCCTGCGCACGGTCGAGCAGCCCACCGCGCTTGAACGCGCGCTCGGCGGCGGCGTCGAGCAGGCCGGCGCGCAGGAGCACGCCGCGGGCCATGGCGCGCGCGCACTCCTCCGACACCTCGCCAGGCCCGCGGATGATGTCCTCGGGGACGCCGAGCACGGCGTGCTTGAACAGCGGCGAGTAGCTCGTCACGCCGCCCAGGCACAGACTCGGGCTCGCCGGCTTCGACGTCAGCGCCGACGCCAGCGCGCCCGCCGTACACGACTCCGCCGTCACAAACGGCAGCGACATGCGCTCGAGCGCGGAGAGCAGGCGCTTTATCACAGAAGGCATCGTGGATAGAAAGCGAACAGGGGGCTAGGAGGCGTCTGTGCGCCGTTTTGCGTCATCGTCGGCGTCGGAGCCCGTGACCAACGGCGATCGAAGAACGCGTAGGCAACTCCGCCCGGAGCCACTGAGTCCTCTCGCGGCCTCAAAGTTCATACTCACTTGAGACTTGTGACCTCGCATGGGGAATGACTGGAAAGCGAGACGCCTCAAATAGGTAAATGCAAGACACATGTAAAAAACCGGGCTTACACGGCATAGAGCTCTTTAGATCAGGTGACCTCATCTTTTACCTTACCCAGAGCGACTATGGTGGCCACGCATACTCACAGTGCTAAATAATAGTACGAATTGACCAATGGATCGGATTTAATCCAGTTCGGGAACCTGTCAGGACTTGCTGATCGTACCAGGAAACGGCGCCGCCTGCGAATTGGCCCAAACATATACCAGAGCACAAAGAAGGATAGCTCCCTGCCCGTCTTCAAGTTGTGCGCCAGAAGAACCGTTGACGGAGGGAAATCGATATAGGACTGGAAAGTGCGTCCCCTAGACCGGCAGTACCCAATCGAGCAGGGGAACGGCGAGTGATTACAGTAAGACGTTGAAAGACCGAAGCCTGGGTGGGAGATCGCACCGAAGAGAGAGGCACGCGGATGGTGCCGTCTATTGGGAAGAGAGGCATCCTTATACAGTACTGGCAGGGTAGGGCGGCGGGTCCGGCATACCAGTCGGACCCGTTGAGTCGATGTCCGGCGGCTGCGCACGGGTACTTCGCGTCCGTGCGCACAACAGGAGCGCGCCCAGCGCAGCGGCTGCGACGAGACCGCAGAGCAGCCCCAAGACGGCATGGAAAACGGGCGGTGGAACCTGAGTCCGGCGGCTGGGCTGCGGCGACGACAGCGTGCTGTCCGGCGGACCGTTAGCACGCGTCGGGGGAGACAAGAATAAGAAAAAGACGGACATGAAGTAGTCGAGGGACATGACGGTGTTCGTCGCCGCGTTGGATATGTTGAGCACGTGCGGGCCGGGCTCGACGGCGACGGTGAACAGCGCCCTCGAAGGCAGTGTCACTTGTGCATAGGTGTCGCCCGTGCCGACCGGACGGCCGTCCACGGATACGAAGAAGACTCCGTGGTTGGCGTCCAAGTTGGAACAGTAAGCCACAAACGAACCTAATGTAAGAGTGGGAGACGGATGGATCATGGGCCACGCTAATGCGTACCATTGAACCGGAAGGTCAAATATGCGCCGGGCACGCCCGTGAAGTGGTAGGTCCCGTTATAATGTCCTATGCGCCCGTTGGTGAACCAGGCGTCGGCTGGGAAATACGATACTGTGAAATCCATCGGTCAGCGGAGTAATGCGTCGCAGTATGCCTCTGACCTTCTGCAGCCGTGTCATCGACCATGGTGCCGTCGATGAGCGAATCCATCGTCGGAGGATGGTCAGACGGTCGAACACCGTACGCAAATTGGAGTTGCGACTGAGAGTAAGCGGTGGATTCCCACTCAGTGCTCTGTTCGATACATATACCATCCGCAGCCTCGCACGCATCAAGGGGTCGTTCGGAAAACGGCCTTCTGGTTGATGCCGGACGGTGCTAAACCCGAAGATTGGTGATCCAAGCAGAGTCGTTGCGAAAAACGCAGTATGATGGACGGATAAAGAAGGGGCGGGCATCGCCTCTCCAGTTCGGACCGTTCGTACTCCTAGAGAGATCCTGAGTAGAGCCGACGCGTAGTAGCGCAGGCGGTTCTGCTGTCCTTCGCCCTTCACCTGACACAGGCCGCAGCGAAAGCTCCGGCATAGCGACAGGGCACGAAATGCTCAGTCTCATCTACTGCGCCGGCTGCCGAATCTTGAGTGAGACGATCAGGACCTCGGGGCACGATGCGGAGCCGGAGAACAGGACGGAGGAGTGTCGAGCCCGATTACCAGTCCCAAGCGCTCCTTGTTTCACCTGTGACACGCGCGTATGTGTGGCCGCAGAGAGCGCAGCGGCATCATTGGGCTTCCTGCATACCATGTCGAGCCAAGGACACGGAGGAGGCAGGCTGAGAGCACGAGAAGAGGCACCGGCGTGTGAAAACGGCAGAGCGAACAGCAGCAGAGGGGTCTTCGGCCTGCCGAGAACCGTCAGAGTCCGTCTGCCCGACAGGGGTTGCGGCCATGGCGCGGTGAATGGCAGGGAGTACTGTAGGTCGGATTCTTTGGTCTAAAGCGTTTGTATAAGTACAAACCGGTCTGAATGCTCCGGTCGTCCACAGGTGGTTCGTTTCGGAGACGAAGTAGTCGGCTGACGGCTTGGTTCAGGTTCGTGCCTGCGCCGTTTCCATGGCGTCAATGTCGCGTTCAGCACGGCGCACGTCGGCGGGCGAGTCGGCGCGCATTTCGCTGGGAGCGCGGCCGTCCTGCTCGAGCTGGTCAACTATCTGCAACCAGAAAGTTCAGCGTGCAAAAATTGTGACCTGCAGCGGGTTCGAACCTCGAGCAGGACGTCGAGCGCGCGGGCGATGCCGGTTTCTTTACGCTCGTTACGGTCGCCGTCCTCGCGACTGATGTTGCCCACGTTGACTGGCGGTCGCCGGCGGGCGTGGCCGGCCTCGAGCCGCTCGACGCACGTGCCCTCGCGGCCGGCGAACAGCCAGTGGCAGCCGATGAAGACCTCGTGCTGCTCGCCGTCGGGCACGTTGTCGAGGTACCCAGTCGCGCTGACGCCGATGCCCTGCGCGCGCTCGAGCAGCGCCCCCCGCTTGAACGAGCGCTCGGCGGCGGCGTCGAGCAGGCCGGCGCGCCGGGCCATCGCTCGCGATCGTGCGCACTCCTCCGAGACCTCGCCTGGGCCGCGGATTATGTCCTCGGGGACGCCGAGCACGGCGTGCTTGAACAGCGGCGAGTAGCTCGTAACGCCGCCCAGACAGAGGCTCGGGCTCGCCGGCTTCGAGGTCAGCGCCGACGCCAGCCCGCCCGCCGTATACCACTCCGCCGTCACGACAGGTAGCGACAAGCGCTCGAGCGCGACGAGCAGGCGGGTCACTACGGACGGCATCGTGGATGGGAGGCGAAGAGGGGGATAGGAGGTGTCCGTGCGCCGTTTTGCGTCATCGTCGGCGTCGGAGCCCGTGACCAACGGCGATCGAAGGACGCGTACGAAACTCCGCCCCGGCCTACAGTACTTGAACCCGCGGCTTCAAACTTGAACTTGAAACGTGTAAAGTTAAGGCACCCTCAAGGATGTATCAGAAGATCTGCATGGGAAGGCCTCTGACCCGAGGCACCCGACGCACTGAGCCTGAGGTCATCCGCCCAGGAGGGCCATCTTCAATGCGCGGCGGCGGGGCCTAGGATCACGCACGATTGGTGAATACGGTATGCGGCACGTATATCTAGTGGGGGGTGGAGGGTGGTTGACATGCTACCATGTCAAGTTCGACCATCTGCATCTGGCTTCCGACGCAACCGCCGCCTGCGCGGTATGCCAATTATCAGCAGCAGACGCGCCGTGCATGCGGCCTCGAGGAGTGCGAGGGTCTTTGAGACCCTCTTTCCAACTGCCGGAGCACCCGCGAGGCTGCTAGTGGGCACTGCAAGGATCGGCGACGGTGTCTACCACGAGATACACCGTCTGGGCGGAGGAGAGGGTTCCCGAGGACTCGGAGGAAGAATGCATGATTGAAATGCCCCTGCGAAAAGAGACGGAGATGCGCTCCCACGCTATGTCTGGTGGTAATGTCGGTCCTGGGATTATCCCGCAATGTCAGAAAACTTAGAATTTTGTTACAGGTGAAGCATCCCTTGCAGTCTGTCATAACATAAAAGAAATTTGTTACGGTCAGATTATAACATGTTACAACAAAATACCTCATTTGTTGCAAGGACTTCGGATGTGTTGCGACGGTTGTAACAAATGACCCAGTTTGTTGCAACCGTGTTGCAACACTTGTAAACCAACTCGGTTCCGAGAGGGTTGAAGAGGACGCCAAACCTATTTTCCTTCCTCTATCGCCTCTGCCACAGAGGCTCAGTAGCAAAGGAAGCTGATCGAGCGCTCCGGAGGCGACCCTGCGCGACGCACCGAGTGGACCCATATCGCACCGAGAAAGGCTTCCATGACCGAGGAACTGAGACGGCGCATGCAGGCGACAATCGCCGAGGATGCCCGAACGGAGCATGAAGTGTTCTACTTGACTTCTAGTAGATTTTTTCAATGGCCGTCGGTTGGCCCCAAAACATCAGCACTCGGAGGACCCTCAAAGACCGGGTCCTCTCATGTGATGAGTATAACATCTTGCTGCGCTGGGCCGCTAACCGGGAAAGATCCAGGCCTCAAGTCCAGGTCTAGTAGATCGGATGTACATAATTAGATTAGATTAGATAGCGAATATACATGTTCTGTGCTCGCTGCGGCGCCGCCTGCACCTGCCCGGCTGTGTGGTGGGCGGGGTGGAGCGGCAGGCGCGGAGGGCGGAGGCGGCGGGGCGGGCAGTGAGCGGAGATACCTTTTCTGGAACTTCCGTCGGGCTTTGTTGCAACCAACTCGGCATTTGTTGTGACAGACGTGGACCCTTCGAAATACGCGACGCACAGTTCACAACAAACTTCGAATCGGCAATATATTTCAAGGGATTATATTGCATTGTAACACAATGTAACAAGGTTTGAATTTTTCCGACATGTCACTGTGGGACCTTCTCCGGACGGAAACCTCGCGTAGTTTCCACCTCCCTCCGCACACAATTAGTCCGTTCTCCGGCATTTTTGTTTCCTCAATGGATGATTTCTCTGCGTTCATTCCAGGCAATAAACTGGCTAGTTTTTGCACTTTCGTCCGTTGCTCCGATCGGAGCTGGCGGCCTAAAATCTCACCTCGGCCGTCTGAAAAATTCATATGCCAGATAGTTACATATGGTGTATATCTCATTTGGCTTACAGGCTGGAGTGTGGGGCGACCGTATGCGCCGCTCGGGCATTGTCCGCATAGGAGACTTTAGCCAGGCACTCCGGCACATGCACCACGATCGCATCCGAGGTCCAAATGTATATACATAGTCTATCTCGGCAGTTCTCAGTCCATTATTCAATCCCTCGGGCTTGTCTCACCAGCGATAGGGTCCAGAGCGGCCCTCGAGAGCTCCAGCGTGAGCTCGAAGTCGAATCTCGGCATTTAGCACCGTCCTCCGAATCTATAAATTTTGATTCGCAGGCCTTCTGACGCGGAGAACTACATGCGTCAGACGAAACTTGGTCGTGTTCCTACCGATTTCACTGCGCGTCTCACCGGTCAGCTGCAAGTCGAGGAGTCCGCCTCTGAGCGCAGCAACGGGGAACACAGCTGAGTCAGACCGACGGCGCGTTGCTGTTCGCTGGGTTTTTAGACCGCAATGGAGATGTCTAGACCGGCCTGAGTGAGCCATTTTCCGACCTGTGTGTAGGGGCATGCAGTAAACTGCAGTAAACACGCCTTTCAGGGACTTGGGCCCTCGTTGTGCTCCCAACTCGAAGCTCATGTAGCACAGCGTTAATATGTTTCCTGAGAGTTGATACAGGCAGATGGCCATCTCCTCGGGTCAGATTCTCAGCGTAAGAGCGAAGAACCTGGCACCGGACAAGTCAGATCTGATCAACCGAAGTCAAACCCCGCGCACTCGGAAGGAGAGCGATCATCGGTCAGACGAAGGGCGACCGTGCGGATCAGTGGCCCGAATTACACTGGGGATTCTTCAGGGCGTGGAATTTGCGGGATTCTTCAGGTCTTTGCGCCCTGTGTAGGGCAGCCTCCGAATCCTGTTCCGTTAGGGCGGCAATCGAGTAGGCCGGCGGGTCCGGCCTGCCAAAGTGGAGCGGCGGCTGTTCGGCTTGTTGTGCGCGGCGAGCTCGCCGCCTGGCGACGAACAGGAGCGTCGCCAGCGTGGCAGAGACCGCAGCCAGACCGCAGAGCAGCCCTAAGACTGCATAGAACGCCGACTTTGAAACAGGAGATGCAGAAATCGCGTGACGGGTGGATGGTTCGGAGCTGCCTGGCGGGCCATCATGAGTGGGGCTTTGGCCGGGTGCCGACGACTTCAACGGCGGGATTGCAGCAGTGCTGTCCGAAGATGTATGTGTTAGAGCAGAAGAACTCCGTCAGGAGACAATCAGACGAACATGAAGTAGTCGACCGTCAGGACGGCAGGCGCCGCCGCGTTCGATATATTGAGAACGTGCGCGCCGGGCTCGACGGATACGGTGAACAGGGCCTGCGCGGGCAGTTCCGCCTCCGCGTAGCCGCTGCCCGTGCCGAACGGACGCCCGTCTACAGAGACGAAGAAATCCCCGTGGCCGGCGGCCATGTTGGAACAGTACGCCGCGAACGAACCTGCAACCGAATGTCGGAGCGAGCGTGGACATGATCGCGATTTTGCGCACCATTGAACCGGAAGGTGAGATATGCCCCGGTCACGTCTGTGTAGTGATATGTGCGGTTGTAGTGCGCCTCGCGTTTGTTGGTTCTCCACGCGCCGGCCGGGAAATACGATACTGTGAAATTGCTCAGTATGGCACCGCGTTGCAGTGTGTCTCGCACCTTGCGCAGCTGTGTCGTCAATAATAGAGGCGTCAACGGGAGAATTCATCGTCGAAGGACGCTTAGAGGAGTCAGACCTACGGGCACGGGCGCGAGTTCGAGTTTAAATATACCACACATCGCAAGGCGATGTCCGCTCCCGTGGTGCTCCATCGTTCACATCAAGGTGACAAGCGGGAAACGGCGTTCTGGTTGGCAGTTGGATGCTTCTGAGCGTCTACGGTTGTGCCGCGCAAAGAAACAAACAGCGCGCGGTGCGTCACAAGGGAAAACAGATAGAATGCCGTCCGGCTGAAGTTGGACGAACGAAAAGGAGCGCTTTTCTTCCGAGTGCGACGCGCGTAGAGCATGCCGAATACACTCAACGTGCAGCATCAGCAGGATAGCTGCTGTAATAACATGGGCTAGGGAGTGTCGCAGCCGACGTGCAACGGATCCGGGCCATCGTCAATCACCAAATCGGAGACCTGCTTACGGTCCCGAGACGTCGTGGCTTTTGTTTCCCTTGGCAGACGGCATGGCACGGCAAGCATGAAAGAGATTCAGGATAGCGCTGTGCCGATTGCCGAATCGCGGGAGAGGTTGCACACCGAGATCAAGACCGGGCAGAACGCGGAGGCCACAGCCAATCAAAGAGGCGAGTGGCCGGGGGGTATGCCGCTAGAAGTCTCGGAGAAGATGAGCGAGCCCACGGGTAGGAGGTACACTATGCCTCTAGACCGCGGCGCCCTTTGAACCGAACCGAGCGAAACTACCAGCACCTGACGAACCGGATGGAGCAAGTGTCGAGTTACAGCGCCAGTCCATGCCTCGCATATAGCAAGCCCATTTACATTTGGGAAAGCGCTCGTTGCGCCGACGGATGTGATTCATGCTTGCTCCATCGCGCGTTCGGAACGGCGAGTTATCGCGCATGTCAATGCGAGCGCGGCCGTTATGCTCGATCTGTTCAACTATCTGAAAGGAGAATATTAATGTTCAGGGCGAAAAAAGCAGCGGCTCGGGGCGGATTCGAACCTCGAGCAGGACGTCAAGCGCGCGGGCGACGACGGTCTCCTTGCGCTCGTTGCGGTCCGCATCCTCGGCACTGACGTTGCCCGCGTCGGCTGGCGGCCGCTCGCGGACGTGACCGACCTGGAGCCGCTCGACGCGCGTGCCCTCGCAGCCGGCGACCACCCAGTAGCAGCTGATGAAGACCTCGTGCCGCTCGCCGTCGGGCACGTTGTCGAGGTAGCCCGTCGTGCTGACGCCGATGCCCTGCGCGCGGTCCAGCAGGGCGCCGCGCTTGAACGCTCGCTCGGCGGCGACGTCGAGCAGGCCGGCGCGCAGCAGCACGCCACGAACCATCGCAAATCGCCCGGGCCGCGGATGATGTCCTCGGGGACGCCGAGCACGGCATGCTTGAACAGCCTCGAGTAGCTCGTTATGCCGCCCAGGCACAGGCTTGGGCTGGCCGGCTTCGACGTCAGCGCCGACGTCAGCGGCCAGCGCGCCCGCCGTGCGGCGTGCACGACTCCGCCGTCACGACAGGCAGCGACAAGCGCTAGCAGGCGGGTCAATGCTGACAGCATCACACATGGAAGACGAAGAGGGGATTCCTAGGAGGTGTCTGTGCGCCGTTGTGCGTCATGGTCGACGTCGGAGCCCGGGACCTGCAACGCGTAACAGAACTCCGCCCGGAGCCACTCCACCTCGCGGCTTCAAACCGTCGATGTCGTCGTTGTTGAATCCATGTATTATCTGTGCCGCAGGCGCAATGACGGCCAGAATGCGCAGCCCAATCTAGCATAGTATTCCAGATACATCAGGCACGCAGCCCAACCTAGCCCAACTGCAGCCTTCCATTGACATTTTCAGCCATCAACAGGGTGTCGAATTTGCCGTTGTCCGGCCTGCTAGTTGTGTGTGACCTTAAGAATCTAACGTAATGAAGTATTTGAGCCACTTTTGAGCGCGAGCACGAGTCACCCGCACTCGGGGTGTTGTTGTGGCGCCTCTCCCCCTCTCATCCCTCGCCGTCCTCCTCGCCAGCGACCCACGCAATTTCTCTCTGAGAACCGGAGACCAGCAACCCCTACCTTTAAGCATGGAGTTGAAAGCTCATGATGTATGCACTGTCGCGCTGTGAACTGAGGCAGTGTGCACACGGCTGGCTTCCTGGCACGTGGTTTCGCCTTCGTTATTTTTCGAAGCATCGCACGTCAATGGTCTAATCGACGCAACATCGGCTGCACACCGAATCAATATACATTGTGTGGCACTTGAGAACGCAAATTCATGGCTAAGATTAAACCTAAAGACGTGCCCGTCGGAGACCTCATTATGCCCAGCCGGTGACCAGAGCAGGAATTGGAGAGAAGGAGTGAGCAGAGGTGGGGTCCGGAGTAGAAAACGCGGCTGGGAACGTGTCTCTGACTTGTTGGGTGCTGGAGATAGGGACAGGCATCTCATAGAGCCAGATGGAGACGTCTCGCCTGCCATCATTAGGGGGGTTGAACGTAATGACTGGGGGTTATAACGATGAATCAGCTGATGTTGCGATTTTCGAGGTCTTCGCACGCTCCAACCTCTCATCGCTCGAAGTCTCGCCTCTTCGCAGTCTCCCCCACCTACCCATTCAGTTCGCCATTCTCAAATCTCGTTATCCCGCTTAGTCCCCAGGCTCTAGGGATGCGGAATCGCGAGCCGGATCGATCTGGCGGGTGAGACTCGCGCCACACCCGCACCCCATCAAGCGCGGCTGCCTTTATGGGACGACTCGACCTATCTCGACGACGACGACTTGCCTCGGCGACCTCAGACCCGGAATCTGCTCGTGGAACGGATCTCATCTCGTCTAGAGGGTGAGACCCCCGCCGTCGCGCCTCGGCGGCTCGCGTTCGGCCGGTTCACCCATATCCGGCCTCTGGTCCCGCGGCCCGATCTCGAACCACTCGCTCGACATCCCCTCGTGTCTCTCGCACCCGGGATACCTTCGCCCACCCTCTCTCACCTCCAGGGTGTCGTGTATACGCCGGTATCTCGTGCTGTTGGCTTGCAGCGCTGTCCGCGCTCTTCCCAGCCATACCCCTTGACACTGCTCTCTCGACAGAGACGCTCCCCCGACCTCGTGCCATCCGGGATACCTTCGAGACACCTCTCCGATGTCCTTCGCACGCTCGCTCCACATCCCGGAGACTTCGACGAGCCGCAACATCGCGATGTACGTCTGCAGCGGCACCGGCTCGCGTCGCATCTTCGCCCCCTCGCGCGCTCGGGGCTCTACGATGGTCTGCGAGAGGCTGTTGCCCTTCGAGGAGTCTTCGATGCATATCCCGGTATGTCCAACGCCTGCTCGATCGCTGGTTCGCGGGGACGAGTTCGGTTATGGGTTATTCGTCGAGCCACTTCGGTCTTCGAGGACATCGCGGGCTTCGGCTCAGATCGGCGACCTCTCTCGAGGCAGTACGGTGATCCGGGGATAGTCTCGTTCCGGCGTTCTCATGATGTGTATATAGGGAGGACGGCCTTCTGGGCTGATCCCCAGATTTGGTCTGGTCAATGCACCACCCATGTTCTTGCTCGCATAGTTCCCCTCCTCAGCGCCAGTCCCGGCGAGTGTGGTGTGCTCTGCCGTGACAGCTGACAGATGCCGGGATATAATGTGCTCACAGATAATCTTGTCTTCAGTCGCAGCAGGGTACCACCCGGCTTGCATCCTCGAACTGGTGCTTCCGGAGATGAGGTGGTAAATAACCCGCATCCAAAACGGCAGTCCTCCGAGGGCCGATGAGACAGAATCGAGGTAACGAATGGCTCCCTTGATGGAAGGCCAAAAACGGTGGTAAATCGCGTGTGGTTGTACGGTGAACATGGCCTTGCGCGTCTCTGAATTTCCTGGAGTGGACAGCAGTTGGAACCATGGGTGCAGCGGCTTGTGTCCTTGTTTGAAGCGCATTGCAACGCAATAACGGAGCTCTTTCCAGGTTTGTATTGACCGTGCCATGCTGATGGACCCCCTGAAGGGAAGGTAGCACTGGCAGAGCTTGTGGTGGCGATAAGCAATTCAACATTGAGGCAAAGTCAGGCAGAGGACGCACAGCAAAGAGAGTACCCGACTGCATCAGGTATACCGCCCTGACTCTGGTCGGCAAGTGTTTGTAAAGGTCCATGCCGAGCCCGACGGTAGGTTGGCCGTGCTCGTTTACCCAAATATCATCCGCTCCTCTAGGCGCCCAATCGATTGCGAGGTGACGGAGGTGCAAAGAGGCACTCTACGAGGGCGGTTGGCCGATAGTAACACAAGCAAGCCTGCGTACAAACCATTATCGCGAAGACCTAGAAATCGTTGATTAGCAGTGACCGTTTACGATGGAAAATGCTACGTACAGCATCCGTGATGACATAGATGTCCCCGAGGCGACGGAAATACTCTACTGCCGGTGAAAAGCAACCTTGAAGTAGATAATCAGCGTCTCAGAGGAAAACTAGCGGTGTAGACATCCACACCAGACTTCAGGACGGTGAAGCGAGTGAGGCGATCTCCTCTGCCCCACCCGTATATAAATGCGACGTTCTCATGGGACCTCTCGACGGTGCTATACCAGTCAGTGGCTCGTAAACTGGTTAGAGGAAGGACATACGACAGCGACCGCAGGATCTCATCGTATTCGCGCAGACGATTGGACGCGCGAGGGTTACGCGCTACTGCATCGTCGTCAACGACCCGAAGGACCATGATCTCGCCGTCCACGCGTGTGCGATGGTATTTGATAAACTCAGTATCATCCTCGAGTATAAGCTCGTGGACCCGACCAAGATTTTGAACCTCTGATTGACGCAATAGACGAAACTAGAGAGGAGAGGCGTTAGCACTCTCAGACAAAAGCACAAACAAACGTACCTCTCCATCGAACCCACCTCAGGCGTAGGCATCGGAACAGAGTTAGACCACTTTTCAGGGGGTCGAAAAGTGGGTTAACTTTGTCAATGGTACCATCGATGGCGAGCACCGAAGTGTACCATTGACGATGCAGGATGGTGCAGGCATGGTTCCCCACCATTTCCATTGGGTTTCGGGGGCTTTTAGAGGCTCCAGACCGGCGCTTATTCATTATTTTCACCCTTACCATCGGTCCTGGGCCTCAAAATGGTGTGATGGATGGTGGATTTTCCATGCACCATCGCCATTGCCATCCAATTTTTAGGCTACAGGGGTACGGAATACCAGCATCAATAAATAAAAATTCTGCTCCACCAGCACCATTACCAGTTGGTCCATGCATCAATGCATGGTTAAACGGTGCATTGACGGTGCAGCTCCCTGTACCATTGCATCGGTATCAAAATCCAATGGTACGGCACCATCGCTTGGCACACCCCTGCCATTACCATTGCAGCTGCATCCAATGCGGCTGCAGGCAGGGATTGCCGTACCCAGGGTCCCATAAATTGGGTATGCTTGGCAATTTTAAATTATCTCAGTGGAAAGAGATGAGGATTCTCTACATTACCATGCATTTGAACTCGGAGCCACTGCAGCCGCTAGCTTGCAATTTACCAAATAGATTTAGGTTTTGATTGGGAAAATGGCACTGGCGAGGGTGATGGTGAGGGTGTGCAGCACCGAAATTAATAATTCTTGAATCACACACTTTGGTGCTTATTACAGCTATTCATCGAGAAGAGCAATAAATTACATGCTGATAAATGATATATTTACTGCTGCAACTGTACTATAGCACCCTAGGCAGAAAATTTAATATTATACCATTTTGGCATCAGCAATGGTGTCTGTACTAGTTTGTGGGGTTAGATTCCTACAAGGCATAACAAACATCAGTTGCTTGATCATGTAGCACAGAGCGTACTCGCTGCACATATTGCCATCGAATGGCATATAAATCACCATTGGTGAATAGAATGGTATTGCCATTGCCATTGCACATAGAGTGGCACCAGTGTCACTATTGATGCACTGCATGGCGCCAGCGTCACCATTGATGTATCAAATGGTGATAACCTCACTATTGCCACATGGAATGAGACCCGCCTCACCATTGGTACTGTGAATGGTGGACACCATTGTGATCACCATTGATGTATCAAATGGTGATAACCTCACCATTGGCACGTCCAATGGTGTTTGCCATTGCCATCAAGTAGTATCACCATTACCATTGACGCTTTGGGTTACTATGATCTTTTTTTTTTTGGAAAAAAAAATCGCTTTATCGCCATTACACCAATGCCTATTACAAGTTGTCTAATAGAAACATTTTACACCATTACAGTCGAACTGTTGTTGCCGCATCTAATAGTACTGTCGCCATTACACCATTGCCTATTACAAGTTGTCTAATACAAACCTTTTACGCCATTACAGTCGAACTGTTGTTGCATCTAATGGTACCATTGCTGTCACACGATTACTGATCAGTTTCAAATATGCCACAAGTTGATTGATGTGTTCCCACCATTGCTATTACACCATTACAGACCAGTTATTGTCGCATCTAATGCGAATATTTGCACCATTGCCATTATACGCTTCTAATGCATGCCAACCAGATCTAATTGGAGTTCTAATCGAGTCTTGTTACCATTGGTGTTACCATTATCCATTAACAAGTCAAGCACTAACCTAACCCAACTTGAGGCCATTTTGAAAAAGTTGAATATTGGAAATCTGATTATATGATGATATTCCCACATATTAGTCGAGCCTAATTGGGAAATTTGAGGTCTATATGTGCACCTGGAAAGGTGCTATTCTGTTTTTAATATTTACAATTAAAAAAAGTGTAGCTACTGATCTGCTGCCTCGATAAGCGCAGTTATATAGTAAAACTATCTTGGATAAGGTCTCTAAGGAAGACCATGTGCTCTGTAGGCCAAGGGGAGTGGGGGAAAAATCTTTGTGCAAATGCACCTCCTCCTGATGGAGAACACATTTGCACCCAGAGATTCTGGAAAGTCCCACTACCCTACAACTTGCTGGGTATGTCTTCCATGATATACTGACCCATTCTGGATAGTGTGCCTGGTACCCCATGCACAGGCCTTTGTGCATTTGGGGAATTACTGGAAATCTCGAAAATTATGCATCTACCTATATTCCAAGGGTCTGTGATCTCAGGCTAGGCCACCTTGTGCTTCTATAGAGTGGTATGATACCCTCTAGCAAGATTCAGGATCATTGGATAAGGAATGGTGGAGATACTGCATGTTCCTTGTGGAAAACTCCCCAGTCCTACATTCACCCAT
Organism: Auricularia cornea; assembly: GCA_030578095.1. NCBI lineage: Eukaryota > Fungi > Basidiomycota > Agaricomycetes > Auriculariales > Auriculariaceae > Auricularia > Auricularia cornea. Next base: position 4,442,828 of record JARLTE010000005.1, on the reverse strand, counting down.
ATCTGCACATGCAACTAACCCCATCTTTCAGGAAACTTGCATCCTGGTCCTAAGGAATGTATAGAATGTGTTTGAGAGTGACCCAGAATGTCTCAATATGCTCCCTCTCATGTTCTCTGAAAGATGGGGTTGGTTGCATGTGCAGATATGGGTGAATGTAGGACTGGGGAGTTTTCCACAAGGAACATGCAGTATCTCCACCATTCCTTATCCAATGATCCTGAATCTTGCTAGAGGGTATCATACCACTCTATAGAAGCACAAGGTGGCCTAGCCTGAGGTCACAGACCCTTGGAATATAGGTAGATGCATAATTTTCGAGATTTCCAGTAATTCCCCAAATGCACAAAGGCCTGTGCATGGGGTACCAGGCACACTATCCAGAATGGGTCAGTATATCATGGAAGACATACCCAGCAAGTTGTAGGGTAGTGGGACTTTCCAGAATCTCTGGGTGCAAATGTGTTCTCCATCAGGAGGAGGTGCATTTGCACAAAGATTTTTCCCCCACTCCCCTTGGCCTACAGAGCACATGGTCTTCCTTAGAGACCTTATCCAAGATAGTTTTACTATATAACTGCGCTTATCGAGGCAGCAGATCAGTAGCTACACTTTTTTTAATTGTAAATATTAAAAACAGAATAGCACCTTTCCAGGTGCACATATAGACCTCAAATTTCCCAATTAGGCTCGACTAATATGTGGGAATATCATCATATAATCAGATTTCCAATATTCAACTTTTTCAAAATGGCCTCAAGTTGGGTTAGGTTAGTGCTTGACTTGTTAATGGATAATGGTAACACCAATGGTAACAAGACTCGATTAGAACTCCAATTAGATCTGGTTGGCATGCATTAGAAGCGTATAATGGCAATGGTGCAAATATTCGCATTAGATGCGACAATAACTGGTCTGTAATGGTGTAATAGCAATGGTGGGAACACATCAATCAACTTGTGGCATATTTGAAACTGATCAGTAATCGTGTGACAGCAATGGTACCATTAGATGCAACAACAGTTCGACTGTAATGGCGTAAAAGGTTTGTATTAGACAACTTGTAATAGGCAATGGTGTAATGGCGACAGTACTATTAGATGCGGCAACAACAGTTCGACTGTAATGGTGTAAAATGTTTCTATTAGACAACTTGTAATAGGCATTGGTGTAATGGCGATAAAGCGATTTTTTTTTCCAAAAAAAAAAAGATCATAGTAACCCAAAGCGTCAATGGTAATGGTGATACTACTTGATGGCAATGGCAAACACCATTGGACGTGCCAATGGTGAGGTTATCACCATTTGATACATCAATGGTGATCACAATGGTGTCCACCATTCACAGTACCAATGGTGAGGCGGGTCTCATTCCATGTGGCAATAGTGAGGTTATCACCATTTGATACATCAATGGTGACGCTGGCGCCATGCAGTGCATCAATAGTGACACTGGTGCCACTCTATGTGCAATGGCAATGGCAATACCATTCTATTCACCAATGGTGATTTATATGCCATTCGATGGCAATATGTGCAGCGAGTACGCTCTGTGCTACATGATCAAGCAACTGATGTTTGTTATGCCTTGTAGGAATCTAACCCCACAAACTAGTACAGACACCATTGCTGATGCCAAAATGGTATAATATTAAATTTTCTGCCTAGGGTGCTATAGTACAGTTGCAGCAGTAAATATATCATTTATCAGCATGTAATTTATTGCTCTTCTCGATGAATAGCTGTAATAAGCACCAAAGTGTGTGATTCAAGAATTATTAATTTCGGTGCTGCACACCCTCACCATCACCCTCGCCAGTGCCATTTTCCCAATCAAAACCTAAATCTATTTGGTAAATTGCAAGCTAGCGGCTGCAGTGGCTCCGAGTTCAAATGCATGGTAATGTAGAGAATCCTCATCTCTTTCCACTGAGATAATTTAAAATTGCCAAGCATACCCAATTTATGGGACCCTGGGTACGGCAATCCCTGCCTGCAGCCGCATTGGATGCAGCTGCAATGGTAATGGCAGGGGTGTGCCAAGCGATGGTGCCGTACCATTGGATTTTGATACCGATGCAATGGTACAGGGAGCTGCACCGTCAATGCACCGTTTAACCATGCATTGATGCATGGACCAACTGGTAATGGTGCTGGTGGAGCAGAATTTTTATTTATTGATGCTGGTATTCCGTACCCCTGTAGCCTAAAAATTGGATGGCAATGGCGATGGTGCATGGAAAATCCACCATCCATCACACCATTTTGAGGCCCAGGACCGATGGTAAGGGTGAAAATAATGAATAAGCGCCGGTCTGGAGCCTCTAAAAGCCCCCGAAACCCAATGGAAATGGTGGGGAACCATGCCTGCACCATCCTGCATCGTCAATGGTACACTTCGGTGCTCGCCATCGATGGTACCATTGACAAAGTTAACCCACTTTTCGACCCCCTGAAAAGTGGTCTAACTCTGTTCCGATGCCTACGCCTGAGGTGATCGAACCGCGCGTTTTCCTGGATAGCCTCCTGCGTAGCAGCAATGCGACTATTGGTATCGAGCGCGGACACCAACTTTGAAATCCTCAGCCAGTGAGCATGATCATGACGAATCGTGTCTACGAGCTCACAGAGAACTCCCGGACGGCGTCAGAAAGATCGCCCGTCAGACGGTCGACGTGCTTGGACAATGTGAATGTGTACACGACTGCCTTCTTGAGGCTTTTCGGTTCGACATAGTGCGCCATAAACTGCTCTACGGCTGCAAGGGCTCTATTCAACCAGGGGCTGTTAGCGCACATGCAGGCGAGAGATACGGGATTCGTACTGGCATATTCGTCCGAGACTGACAGCCACCTGTCCGGTGGGTTCGCGCTCGGCGATGCCGGCTTTGATGCGCTCTGCCAGGACCTGCGCCTGCTCTGCCAAGTCGTGGAGTGCCTCCCGATCCTTGTCAATTCTCTAAGGCGGATGATGTTCTTATGGGTATAAACGACATCTGAAGCGAAGAGACCCACCTCAGCCAGCAGCGCGATGCGCGCGACGACACCGACGATCTGGTTGATGATCGGCACGCCATCCGTCGCCTGCTGCGCGAGGTTGACCGCCTCGACGAGCACCGAGAGCGTCGATGAAGCTGATGTGCGTGCACCTCGGGCCATGCGGGCGGAGAGGAGCACGGCTGGTAGTTGTATGCAAGTTGATCGCATAGCCGTGTGGGCCGCCATGGGCACGCATGTACCGCCTCCGGGTGCAATGGCAACCCTGTGACACTCAGGCTGACATTGGCTGTTAATGTCCCCCTTCCTCTCCAACACCCTCGGAAACGCGAAGGACAATGGACAATCGAGGACGCGTTGATCATAGGGGTGTCCATGCGATAGCAACTTACTATTTATCAGACTCACACTGCCGTTGCTATCGTCTCTCACGGAGACTTGCGACGCGGGACGGACGCTACATCTTGATGCAGGCAGTGTCCATATAGTGCGGCTATATATTCCATTAGGAGGAAATGACCCCCGGTGCGGTATAAATCATCCTGCATCAGGAAAACGGGCAACGCCCTCCAGCTGCTCTGGGAGCTCTGCGGACCTCCGACAGGTTGCAAGCGGCTCAAGCAGTTAGAGCTCGAAAAATGTTTACTCTTGGTGCCTTTCTTTGCGGAGCGGTCAGAGCGGCCAGAGCTCTAGCCGCTCCCATCACTCTGACGAGCTCCATGTAATGCGTTCCGCCCCTTCCCTTCCTCTAACTCGAATCAAAGCAAACATAAAAACGAAATAAGTCATATTCCAGTATCTATATAAGGGCTACACTACTTCGACGGTCGTTGTACACAGAGAGAACCCAATGCCTCCGCAATCGCGCGATCGCGGGTCCACGTGCGACTGTAAAGGCTGCAAAATGGTAAGAATGGATCGGGGAGGGAGAGCATGATCGCATACCTATATCCCAAGGTGGAAACGGCACGTTGCCGATGAGAGGTTTGCCCACCGCCGCCGCCAGGTCCAACTATAATGCACGGGACTTTAGCAAGAGACGGCGACAGAGAGCAGACACGTACCAGCTCGGCTTGCAATTCTTTTCATGTTTCGATGACGCCGTGATTGGAGAGCGGGACTGGGTACCTAAACAAATGTGTTAATAGACGGTAGACCCGGCGGCCCGGCTCAAGCCAGACCCAGAGCTGCCAGAGACCCAGAGCCGACGCAGAGCAAGACGCATGAGACAGTAAGAGCAGAAGACAGACGAGAGCAAGCCTGTGCGACACCAGCCAGAGCCATAGATTTACAACTACCAGTGCAGTAGTTGCGTCAGCCCACGGACAAGAAAAGTGAAAGCCCAGTAGCGGCTTCGAGCGCAGGTGCCCAGAGGAGCAGTAGACTGCTGGTACGCAGGACGGCGCGCGGCGCGGCGCGGCTTGTGGTGCGCTGCAGTGCGGCGGGCAGGCGGCGGGACTTGAGAGAAAAAAGAGCGTCGTCCGGCTTGGACCGGTTGCCGCCCGCCGTTGGCTGCCGAATCGCCGGCGCATAATTTCGGACGCCCCTCTCAAAGGTCACTGCGCGAAATAATCTCAGTTGGACTTATTACTACTCTCAGTGTATATACTACGCCGGCTCGTAAACTTCAAATTCTCAGGCGACAACACAGAATCAGCTTCGTCACTCCCCTTGCGGATCATCCTGCTTTCCTGCTCTCACATACTTTTGGACACGTAGAAATGAGTATGAAAGTGCTCCGAGACGAAATGTTATGCCATTTGGGACGATGCACGACCCTGTTTCATCACGCCGATACCGACTCAGAAACAGTGAATAACGGGCAGAATGCCAATCATCTCAGCATGCCTTGTTCGACAGAAGCACTAAGTAGAACTCAGTAGCCAATTGGAAACGCCTCTTGCGATCTAAGGAGTCGGGGTGAGCCGTCTCTGGCCACTCTGATCACTCTAGGTGCTCGGAATCGTCTCAAAATGGTCGTCTGCTCTGCGAAGCCGTCAGAGCAGTCAGAGAAGTCAGACTGCACGTTTAATCGACGACCGGTTTTCCTGATGTGGGCCAGTCTAACGATGGGACGCGATTCGCATCTTCAGGGAGTCGGCCAGATCATCTCCCAGATCACGGCCGCGAGGATCCGCGGGCTCATCGCGAGCTGCCCGGGCCCGAGGAAGTGCATGCTGTGCCAGAGCACTCCGGCTGCGTACTCGTTCTGCGCGTGGGACCGCACTCTTAGTCCACCGGCGCTCAGAGACTCAGAGAGAGATTGAACCAAGGACACACCTTATGAAGAATCGCGCCAAGCTTGCGGTTGTACCAGCGCACGAACCAGCCCTCGTCAAGCGTCTCGCCGTCGACGGGGACCGTGGTCTTGTGCCCGTAGTCGAGCGCCTTGGCGCTCTCCCTGCGACGCTCGACGTGACTGCGAAACCCGAGGACAGAGACTGACTGACCATCTATCCTGCGTGCGGTTTGCCAGCCGCGTGGAGAACGTCCGGCCGAACGCGCGATGGCGCGTCGAGTAGCTGCGGAGCACGCCGTCGAGCGTGGCAACGCCGATCGCGACCTTGGTCACGCCCTCGCTGAGCAGCATAGTTCGGTGTTACCCGGCCGGGGAACAGAGACTGTGACGGTGGCGCGAGACGCACCCGTAGAGCGGGTTCAGCCGCATGACGGCGTCCCCGAGCGCGACGAAGTTGTGCGGGAGGACGTCGCCGGCCTGCTCGTAGTGGATGCGCGAGCAGGATGCTGCGCAGTATGTCAGGAGACCCAGAAGAGTGCGTGCGGATAGGTGTGTACTGATGTGCGCCTCGTTGACTACAACTTGGTCCGCGACGGGCGCGACCATGTCGACGAGCGCCCACACGTAGTCCGGGATCGTCTTCCCCTTGACCTGCCGCATGTGCTCGCGCAGCTGCTCGATCGATACCGGGAGCTCGCAACCCCAGCCGCCGGCCGCGTAGACGACTGCCAGTGCCCACGCGAAATCCATTTTAGTAAGCAGAACTCAATCTCACGAAGACGAGACAGACGCACGCCCATTGTCGCCCTGCCTGCACAGGTTCATGCACCGGAAGTCGTCCCGCGGGTCCGGCACGAGCATGAACATGAACTGCGCAAAGTCGCGGTCGTTCGGCCCGCCCGCAGGCCCGCCTGTGCCGTCCTTGTTGAACGTGAGCGCGCGCACGCGCTCGTTGAAGCCGGGCGGGAGCGGGAGGTCGAGCGAGGCGTAGTGCATCTGCGGGTTGTAGTTCGCGCGCAGGCGCGGTAGCGTCGGGAACGTGCGCGAGAGCAGCTTCAGGCCGGCTTGGGCGCTGCCCGAGCAATCTTGCCCGCGGGAGAGGGGAGTGAGAAGCGGGAGACGCGGAGTGCGCAGCGGGGACGCACCGACGGCCAAGGCGCATTCGATGTCGACCGACGAGCCGTCCTGCCTGCGCACGCTGACGGCGCGCACGGCGTTGCTCGTCCCGAGGACGAACCCCGTAACTGTGCCGTGCACGAACTCGATCTGCGGACGCGCGTCCTTGACGCGGTTGCGGATGAGGGGCTCAAGTATCCGACGCGGGCCGCCAATCTGCGGCGGGAGCTTGCCGCGGTATTGCTTGTTGGGCATGAGCATGGGCTTCCCGCTGGCCATCAGCGCATGGGGATCGAACTGTCCGACGCTGAAACCGCGTCAGCGACCTAGAAATCTCACGCGGGGCTGCGTAGGCCTACGTGAGTCCCCATTTCCTCGCGTGGTCCTCAAAGCCCGGGAATAGGTTGCGGAGAACGACCGTGAGAAGCGCCTGATATCCTTAGCAGTGCCACGGGTGAGTGAGCGAGGAGATTTGCAGGTACAGGAACAGGACGCAGCGCGAACCGTGGATGGCGGTGTATTGATAGATCCTCGAGCGCTTGTGCTCGAACGCGCGGTACGTGCCCCTGGCGCTCTCGACCGCGCGCGTCGAGAAGGTGGGCGCCTTGGTGGCCTCAGGGGTGAACGTCCATTCTTCTGGCTCGACGACGACCACGCGCTCGAAGTGGTCCGTGCAAATGCGCGCCGTGAGAAGGCCGCCGATGCTGAACGGGGGTCAGTCGCCAGAGCCAGAGAGAACGCGTCGGAGCGCACCTCCCGCCACAAATGACGACAGTGCCAGATTCCCGGGCGGATTTGCGAGGGGTGCCAAGCTTCGGGAGGTCGGGAACGGCCGTGTACGTGTTGGTGAAGTAGGAGCGAAGCACGCGTCCAGTCACCTGGTGGAGGACGACGAGTCCGACGAGCGCGGCGGCGAGGTGCTCAGTCTTTGGAGGGAAAAACGTCATCTTGGGGTTGCAGCTGGTAGTACACTGTGCGCAGTCGCGGGCTTCTGCTATTTTATGGACGGGGTGTTGACTAATCCGCGAAATCCCGGGCGTTATGAGAGGGAGGCGGTGTTCATCCGATGCTCGGGCGCCTGGCACCGGCCCGACCATGACAGTACCCATGCCATCACAAATAACGGAGTTTCGGTGTAAAACCGCATATCCTATCGCATCCAAACGGGCGCCAGGGCTTTTCCAATAGCAAGCGCCCTTATCCGGGCCTCAGACGTGGTTCAAGAGATTAGTCCGTTGCAGTTCGCTGCGCCGATGTCCAGCCGCTGCGCGCGCATAGGGTATAGCCATAGATGAGTCGCCCATCTAAGAATACTGCATCTAGTAGCGTCGCCTCCGCCGAATGGCTAGAAGAGACATGGGAACGAGTACGAGAGATGAAACCCGGTACAGCCGTTTGAGCATGTCACTCCGACTGAAAAGCAACACCGAGCGGGGTCGAATCTAGTAGCACGCGAGCGGCAAGTGATAGAACAGCGCAAGTCGGAAATGCTGAGCCCCGAGTGAGCCCCGAGTCTCCGAATCCGGTGCATAAGCTGCGATGGCAGATCTTCGAGGCGGCAAAGCAGCAGGAACCAGCCTCCGCGAGCAGCTAAGAACGATCCTCGAGGTTCAGCGGGGATAGAAGCCGGAGAAGGAAGGATACCAGGGTCGGGCACTATCGAGTGGTGCTGACACGGATGCCCTGAGCGCTGTCATGCAGCGCGTCGCGGCGAGCGAGCCAGCGCGCACTCGTCAGACCCCTCGCCCGAGCCGCGCAGGACGTCCTCGGGCACGCCGAGCACGGCGTGCTTGAACGGCGGCAATTAGCTCGCCACGCCGCCCAGGCACAGGCTTGGGCTCGCCGGCTTCGATGTCAGCGCCGACGACGCCAGCGCGCCCGCCGTACATGACTCCGCCGTCACAACGGGCAACGACAGGCACTCGAGCGCGGCGAGAAGGCGGGTAACTACTGACGGCATCGTAGACGGAAGGCGCGCGTGCGCAGTTGTGCCTATGGTCGGCGTCGGAGCCCGTGACCAAGAACGCGGCGTAATGCAGCTCCGCCCGGAGCTATTCCGTCTGGCGGCTTCGAACTTCCATCCGGGACCAGATGCCGGTGACAAGAGCTCCCAAATACAACATTGCACTTCCATAATTGAATATGCAGCCGTGAAACGCAAGTGCCATCCCTGTAACCCTGACGGGATGTTTCCCATACAGGTTCAACTTGAGCACCGGCGCGAACGCGCGGAGATCAACTTTATACACGCTGACTCTCCGACGTGTTTAGCAGAATCAAGTGTGGCCACACATATGTTTACCCGAGATATCAGACGAGGTAATATATATCAGATGCGGCTACAACGAGACGCACACGGCAGTGTCAAAGACAGCCGCGTCGGGTGGAGAGGAACGGGCTTGAGGGCGCCCAGCGCGGCTTTTCGCCACAGAAGACGCGGGTGGAGACGGGACGCTTGGTAGATGAGCGTGGAAGTCTGGAACAATCAGCCGGCGGCGTATGAGTCGAAAGGAGTGAGACTTGCGAGGTAGGGCTTTCACTGCTTCATCAGTATTCCTCATACTGTCACACTCGACTGGGGATATATCCACGATCACGTATCGATGACGACGTTCCGTTCGCGGGTTGAGGGGTTGGGAGAAAGTCCGGTTTTCAGGTGAGAAACCTTCAAGAAAACCCTATTCATATATAAAAGTCAGCGTACCTGGGCAACCCTTCTACCGCTCCCGCGGATCAAAATGGAGGCATCGCGCTCGCAACGCGCTTTGCAACTCCGCAACTCCGACAGCTGACGTGTACATTCCGCACGTTCCAACAGACTGCCGTTGGCACGCCTACAGCGCCTCTGAGGTGTCACGCATGGCCTTACGGGCGGCTGTGTGCTTATAGAGCTCGAATCCCCGCCCTTCTGACCCCCACCGGCTCTGTCTCGAGCACCTGGTCTCTCCTCGGGACCAGTAGACTAGCGTTAACGCGCGTTACTCGCACCCGGAGACACGTCTCTTGCGCTCTGGGCATGTCGGGTGTTCATCGGGCTCAAGTTGCGATTTTTGACCCACTGGCTCTGCCTCGAGGTCACTACCAAGTCGAACTCTCGCACTCCCAGACACGTTCAGGGCGTTCTGCCATCTTGGCAGGTGCTCTACATCTACTGGACGCAGTTCTCCACGTCTCCCGCCCTCCAGAATGGACTTCGTCATCGTCGATGGAGGCTTTCGAGAGCAGCTTTCGCGGTACCGGGACCAGAGACTCCTTCGCCGGCGCGATGCCAAATAGCGATTGCCTATGAATACTGTGGAAGGCAGCAGCAGCTTCATATTATCTGCATCTCAGAAACCTCGATCCCTTTCACCTTGCCGCCTGTGCCACTCAATCTCACCTCTTGCACGAATCTACCAATCCGAGGCCACGCCGCGATATACCTGCACTTGCCTTTTGCGACTTGGGATGACACGTACCGCTGTCTAATGTCTAATCAACGTACGAAAACTGTCGTCGTCTCACACTAAGACCTCACACTTTTGACTAGCCGTCGCACGGCACGCCGCACGTTGCCCGATCAGTCAACTTTGGGCGCCCACAAGCCGCTCCTCTCAGCGCGAGGGACCTGCCCTACTCGATTGGAGCTATTTCCCTTCAGGACCGAGCATACGCGCTCAGCCCCAGCAGCGATCCAACTGGGATTCGCGTCTTACTGGCTGACGTCCTGATCATGCGGCATGATTATCGTGATCATATGACCTGCGCAGTGCGCACCCGACGTTCCGACAATCCTTGTCGCAACTTGCGAAAGTCTACACTGTCGCACGTTTCTTTGTGTTCAGCGGGGACGCCAGAAATCTCGCCCAGCAGTTTCGTAGACAGGCAGCTTTGCGCTCGCTGTGGTTGGCACCGACTTGGCGGACCTGTGGCTGTCGGTAATCATGCGAGCTGACCCGATTTCGGTGGTCATTAATTTCGGCACCGGTTCGGCACGACGCATTTTCGATGCGCCTCCTCCCCTCGGTCCACCGTTCTTCTGGGCAGTAATAATTCTGGGTACTGTGCCTCTAGCTGCAGCGTTTGTCTCGCGGGGGCCAGGGGAAGTGGCGCGGTGGGGAAGGGTGATGCGGCGTGGTTTGTGCGCGGAACGTGGTGTCAGCGGGCGTGGAAGTATAAATTTCACCCAGCGGAACACAAAAGCGGGTTCGTCCTTTCCCTCTCCCCTCCGCCCGCTGCAAAGCTCCCTTGTTCTCCTGCTGCTTCAATGGCCGGAATTTCTCGCTACACGCAGGAGGAGCGCATGGAAGGCCGCGTCTACTTCACGACCGGTAGTCTGTATCAATTCAGCATCCGACACCGCTGGTCCGGATTCGGGGCGAGCCGAACGGCACGTGATCGCGACGCGGTCTTCATGCAGCGCGTTAAACTCAGCGTGAAGGTACCACAACAAATCAATCCACCTGGCCATAAATAAATCAGAGCTCAGTGTCAGTGAGAAGGGTACACGGCACTCCAGAAGGTGCACTGAGGCATTTCGGCCATTTCAGCGCGGCACAGCCCGGTAGGCGCCGGATAACCCACAGATAATTATCTGCGCCTCTAGAGAGAGAGGTAAGCGTATAAAACAGGTCATAAACTATTTAATATGCCGTAAAACGCCCTTTCTCACACCAGAAGTGGTATACCTTCCCCGCACGGTGCACTGAATTATTTTCGAATTATTTTAGGATGCCGCATCAAGCCGATCGATCACCGCGTTTGACCGAAGGGGGACCAGCCATCAGCCGGGCGCGTTTTGAAGCAGACTTTAATTCGAACGATTATCTTCGAGTAAAGTCTGCAAGGGAGACTACACGACCGGCGAGGACGACCAACCGTCGCCACCACCCTCGCGCCCGCGTAGCAACAGCCTGCCTATCTCTGGATACAGAGGCGCGCTGGCCAGGGTAGCGGCTGCGCAGGCCGCGGTCGAGGTCGCTCAGGCCTTCAGCACGCTTGACGTCGCGCCTTCAACGAGTATGCAGCAGGTCTGCCTACCGGAGGATGTCATATCAGAGATCCTGGAAGCCTTGTCGGCTCTGGAGTCGATCCGCGGTCAGTACTATGCGCATCTTGCGGCCTTCCGCGCTCTCGGGGTCGATAGAACATGGCGCAAGGCGGCCCAAAGGACACATTGCCTGTGGCGCTGCCCGTACTTCGACTCTCGCAGGATGCTCGGCGATCCGGCATGGATCGAGTACCACACCTGCTTCGTGCGCTACGGCGGCGCGTGCGGCTTCGACGTCTTGCTGGACAACGACGTCGCCGCGATCCCGCCGTCGGACCCCGTCTGGGAGTACTTCGTGAAGAACATCCTCGTCAATGCGCGCAGCATCGCGCTCCAAATCCGCGACTCGAGCGCAGACCCAGACATCCTCGCCGGGCGCACATACAACCTCCTCCGCTCGCTCAGCGTCCGGTTCACCGGCCGGACGCAGAACCACCCAGATGTCGTACTCTTCATGGAGGCGCCCGAGCTCCGCCAGGTCGAGCTCTACAGGACGCAGGCGACCTTCGACGACTTCGACGACCGCCAGACGAACCCTATGTGGGCCATCACCTCGCTCGACGTCACCTGCGCGCAGTACACCTTGGAGGACCTTGCCGATCTCAGCCAGCTGTGCGTCGTGCTGCGCGAATTCGCGTTCACGGTTCGGTGGTTGTTTGACTACCCGTGCAATCGGTTCACCTGGCCGTCACTGGGGACACTGCGCGTTACCGTCGAGTCCGTCTACGGCGAGCAAGAACTCGCGTTACGCGTCTGGCTGCCCAACGTCACCACGCTCGATATCACGGATAACCGGTCGTACTGGCCCTTCTGGCGCCGCTTCGTGGAGATTTCGTGCCCGGCGCTGACGGAGCTGCGTGTGTTTCGCAACCATGTGGACTATGGCGAGGACTTCGTCGACGGCATTGGCGGCCTGTCCTGCATCCGCACGCTCGTCCTGCGCGACGGCAGCATGAATGAGGACGTCCTTGCCCGCCTCTTCATGCCGGAAGAGGGCGAGCCTATGCCATTCCCGAATCTCGAGAGGCTGCACTTCGAGGACACGGTGCCGCTCCGCGGGTTCTCGTTCAACGTCGTACGCTATGCGCTCCACTATCGTTACCAGTTCCGCGCCCAGCGCTGCATGCCTGGCCCGTTTGTCCTCACGTGCGCCCTCAAGCGCAAGCCTGGCGAGGAAGAGCAGAACGAGATCCGCGGGAGGGTCGAGCAGTCTGTGCGCGAGTATAACGAGTTGGCGTGGGCGAGTTTCAATGTACGCTATTGACGAGACTCCTGACGCTGTGACATGCTCTCATGTTTTGTAATTGTCGGTCGCTTTCCCCATGCTTTGTATGTAGGCTCTGTAGCTATGCGAGTTTTACCTTTAACTTCATGTTCATCAACTGGCTGGCTCACTCGAGCCCTGCCCATTGACGTTTAGCATGTCTTCAAACCACTGCGAAAGTGAGTAGTCGTCGCTGCAACCGCGGCTTGCCATCGCATCCGGTTGGTCTTTCACAACGATTGCGTCTGAAAAGCATGAGGAGCACGCAGGGGGCGACGCGGATGGCGGACTGCTTTCTGTAGTCTCAGATGAGCGGACGTCGCGCCTGACTGGGCCCTGTACAGAAACCAGATTTCAGGTCATGCGAGTGGCATCTGCGCGGCAGAGATTACTCCCAGCGCGCAAGCATCTCTGAGCCCTGCAAAGCGAATACACCACCGACTCGTACATACATGCATACATATTCTCGACGGGCCATATGTCCCACCGCGCAGTGTCCCCAGGGTCAGCGGTAGCGTGCCTGCGCGACGTCGACGTCGCTTTTGAGCATCTCCGTCTTGACGATCACACCAGGCGGCGGCGAGTCCAGGCCGAGGTCGGACAGCGCTGCTAGCTCCACGGCCGCGCGCGCGCGGTGCGCGTCCTCGGCGTCGAGCGCGTCCTGCCAATGTAAGATGAGTCGGCCGAGCGTGATCGCCATCGCAGCCCAGATGACGCTGCGGAAAATGGGTGAGATACGATGGCCACGGTGGGAGGCGGATCATCTACCCAGAGCCGAGGAACGTCAGAGAAAGCGGGAGGAGGATCGTCGAGAGGAGGTTGAATACGCGGAGTACTGCGCGCACGATGAGCGTCCTGTAGGGCTACTGGGCGATAGCGTGCTTACAGAATAACGTCTGTCGACGTGTCATAGGGTGTGAGCGGAGGAGACTGTGAGAGACGCACTAGGAAGAAGACGAGCCCGTCGCCGCGCAGCGCGCGCATGAGGGTAACGCCCTTTTTCCGCGGCCGGTCCGCGGCGTTCCAGAGCGTGAATATGAAGATGAGGAGTTCGAAGACCAGCTAGTGCCGCGGCGTCAGTCAGCCCTTTTCTGAGAGAGTGGACGGTGCGTACAGGCGCTGCCCAGATGCCGCTCATGAGCGCAGGCTTGTGTGTGATCGCACAGCAGTTGAAGCCGAATCGCGCAGCGGAAAAGGTGCCCTCTTTGCAGCGTCAGAGGCCGGCCAATGGAGAAAACGGAACGCAGCTGGAGACGCACCCCATTCGCCGATGATGGAGAGTACGACGAGCACCATCGTCGTGGCGTAGCAGCTCGCCCACGCGGCCGTCGTCACGTAGATAACCCACTTCGCGTGCTCCCATAGTGCCCATACTTTCAGTAATACGAGGTCTACAAAGTTGAGGTGAGACGGGAGAGACGGTCTGGGGGAACGGTGACGCACAGTTGGCTACGCCGAGCGAGAGCGTCCCGATAGTGAAGTTGAGCGCCATCGCGATCTTGCAGCTGCCAAGCGTGAGAACGATCTCGTTGAAAGGACCGCGGACCGCTCACTACTACACGCATACGAGATATTAGTATCTATATATCAGGGAGAAGGCGAAGGGCGCACGTAGTCCGTAAGAGGCGTCTCAGATTTGATGCAGCTGAAGGCTGCGTCCCGCAGTCAGTCAGGTATTCGGAGGGAACGACGCCGCGTACCATACACCTGCAGCGTGAGGCAGAGGAACGTAGTGTATCGGTTGACGAGATAGACGGAGCGCGCCCGGCTGCTGCGCCTGCGCCAGACCTTCTCGATCTCCTTGGGCAGCATGAGAATGGCGTCGTAGAACGCCGCGGTGCACGCGATCACTATCCAGGTGAGCACTCGTTGGATAAGCGAGCGCGACGCAGGCGTACTGGTAATGTAGCGCGTGATGAAAGCATGCTGAACGAGCGTGGAGGGGCCGACGTCGGCCAGGAAAGCAAGGTCGACGGCCATGTCATCGAGTGGGCGGAAGACAAGGAGGCTGCTGGCCAGGCACGCCGCCGCGATCACGGGTGTACGGGATGACAGATTGCGAGCAACGAGGAAGGTGTCGCAATCAGATACACCTCCGTGTCTGGCAGCTGCTGCCACGGGGTATCTGAGCTTCTCTTCCTTCCCATGCTCGTCGCTCACCGTTTCGCGGGCAGGGATAGTGTTGGAGACCATGATCCCAGATAGATCGGAATCTGAAGCGTACGAAGGCGGGGCTGGAGGAAAGCCTGTCCAAGAGCTGCGCATGCACCCTGCGCGATTGGCGTGCCAGATCTGTCCGGTGGCAGTGCGAGCTAGCTCCGAACAGCTTCCCGCGCCAGTTGGTAGGTAGGTAGGTAGGTAGATTCACGGTATGTGGTCCTATACAGAACACCGCGCTTCGAGCTCGCGGCAAGTCTAGCGCAGTCTCGTGTTGAACAGCCTCCGCTCCCAACCGAAGTCTGCTCGCCGGCCCGGAACCAACCCTCCCTCCCTAATGAGGCCCCGCTCCTGCGGCCTCAATTCCCGTCCTGCGTCCCATACATACGCCCCCCTCTGACAGAGAGAGGCACGCAGCACGTTGACCATTAAAGGTAGACCGACGGGTAAAACGCGGGGAAAAAATATTCAAAAAACCCCGCGTGTCCCGCTCCCGTCCCCGGAAGCGAAACTCCACTCCCCGTCGACCGCGCGCCGAGTGACCCTCTGTGCCATCAGGTTAGTTTTGCATGGTTCAACAGGCCGGGGGGATCTCCAGCCGCCATCCTGAGGCGCATCATCTGCGCCAGCCTTATCCGCGGCGAGTGATCAAGTAGTCGTATTCAAATGCAGTCTTCCTCGCGCGCGATGTAACGCGGAGTCTCGGAGTAGGCTCCCATAACCTGTACAGCCAACAGGGCCAGCGCTTCCGTCGAAGAGCTCTGGGACAGTAGAGCGTGTAGTAGATCAATGTGGCTAAGGTTCCTCAGGGACAAGAGGTCCAAGCAGCAAGGGATCCTGGTGAGTGTTGACCAAAATGCTCTCCTGTAACCCCGAAGGGCTTCCGACTCTGTGCAGACAAACAGAGCATGTAGAGGCGTCTCCGGGCTTGTCGTACAGAATCTGCACAGGCGCTTGTCTGGAGGGATATCATATGAGCGGCCATTCCGCCAGTTCAGGCGTTCCGAGCTCAACGAGTGCTCCGATACGAGAAGGCGTGTAAGAGCCACGCGCATGTCTTTGTTGCCAATCCGCAGGTACTGGCGAAAAGCCAGAGCCGGTACGCGTTCCGGGTTGCCGGAAGAGAAGTCTCGTCGGGCTTGGAGAATCTCTAGCTTCTCGGAGTGCATTAGACCCGACTTGACCAATTTACCAACAGCCGCCTTGACGGATACCACTGTTGCGTCCACATCCCGTGCAGTGGGGTTATCAGCTAGCCTGATGCCCAGTTTTGCGAGAGTCTCCCTTATTCCCGACATCCATGACCTCGGCCGTGAGTCTCTGATGCACTGGAGGCAAGCGGCCTTGGCAATCTGGCCATCTGGTAGAGTGAGAAGGTATGATAGATACCTTAGCTGCAGATCGAGCCTCCTCCAGCGCAGCGGCCATAGTCCTGTTTCTGAGAACAGGATGATGAGTTGTGAGCGCTTCTGAACCCCCAGCAGCCGCCGGAGGAAGTAGTGTTGGACGTCCTGAACCGCGTCCAGTTGTTTCAGGGTGCCGCAGCCAGCAATACCACATCCCCACGTGAGGTGCGGGTCTATCTGGGCGCGGTAGAGGATGCGGCCTTCCCAGGGAGGTAGTGCACCAGTATGGGATTCGACAAAGAATATCCGGTTTGCAGCCGCGCGCGCGCGCTGCGCGCAAAGTTCGAAGTGCGCGTCCCACATATTTGGGCAGTCCGAAGCAAACATGATGCCGACGTATTGCTGCCGTTTGACCACGGTGAGGACCTCACCATTAAGCCGCAGTACAGGTTTTGGTACGTTTGACACCGTATTGGATCTTCGGAAGACCATTGCCACCGTCTTTTTTAGGTTGATCTGCATCTGGTTGAGTGAGGCCCAAGAGGCCAAGTCGTTCAGTTTCGATTGAAGGCCAGACTCCGACGTCGAAAAGAGGGCAATGTCGTCGGCGTGCTCGAGGTGAGAAACGGAGATTCCGTTCAGTATAACGTCGTCAGGATGGTCGTTCGTCACAAAATCAGATATATAGAGCAGGAAAGCCAGCGGAGAGCCGGGGTCGCCCATGAGTATACCGATGTCCGAGGACATCTCTTCGGACAACCGGTCATGTATTCGTAGACGGTATCTCATATCCGAGTATAGTTTGCGCAGCCAGACCAACGCCGCTCCCCAGATGCCGTTGGATATCATCTTTGTCCACAGGAGGTCCCGGTTCACCGACGGGAATGCGTTGCGGAGGTCCACAAACACGGCGAACAGCGGCTTCCCTTCCGCATGAGCCTTCTCAGTCGCCGCCCGCAATACAAACGCGTTGTTCTCAGTCCTAAAACCAGGGCGAAAGCCGTTTTGGGTCGGTGGGATTACATCGTTTGCCTCGCAGAAGGCGCGAATGCGAGTGTCCAATATCGTCGTCAGTAATTTGAGTAGGCAGCACTCTAAAGCGATCATTCTGACATTCTCCGCATTGTCGTACGGTCCCTTCGCCTTCGGGACGGCCACGAGGAGCGAGAGGTTCCAGATGCTCGGAGTCAGGCCTTCTCTCAGACATCTTGATAGAAACTCAGCAATGAGTTTGTTTGGGATAGCCATAATTTCCCTGTATGAAGTGCGGTCGGCACCCTTCGCAGATTTGGTACGCGGCTTCAGAAGAGACTTTGCCCGTGCTACTTCCGTATCATTGATGTCTACCGAGAATGTACGATCCGGGGAGGTGTCTGCACAGTGTGGCAACGATGAATTCAACATCTCTGAGACGGAATTAGAGTAGTCGATATCGAATTCTGCTGGGGGATCGGGCGGCTTGAGCAACCGCTTGGCGAATGCATCTCTCAAATTGTCATCCGGTACAGTGATTTTCTCCCGCGAGTCTGAGCACCACTTCCTAATTATGTCCCAGAAGTCACCTCGAGAGTGCGACTGGCATAGGGTCCTTAGATTGGCCTGTCTTAGAGCCGCGAGAACAGCCCGTTCGCGATGCGAGTCCCGTTTGCGCTCGTGCCACCGAGCCGGGTCCTGCGACCAAGTTCCATCCCGAAGCCTGAACCAGGGTTCGTTCCGGAGGTCTGGTTGAGCCTCCGCATGCATGTCTGTCGAGCCCCCGCAGCGTCGCGGCAGAGACATAGTAACCTTGAGACCCGGAATGGTTGCACACTCCGCGGGCTGGACCAGGCACGGCGCACAGACTGTGTAGTCGTCTACCCGTGGCAACAAACAGCCCAGTTTGGCAAGCTCATCGGCCGCGTCATTGTGCGCGTTGCCGCTGTGACCTCTGATCCATTGCAGGTGTACCGGTGCAGCGCGTTGAGCGATGGTCGCGCAGATGTCCTGCAGAATGTCGCCGTTCTCACAGTCCCATCCCAGTTCAGCTCGCATCGGAGCCCACTCAGCAATACTCCTGATGCTGTATTCCGAGTCGGAGTGAATAATCAACTTGCGTAGCGGGTCGGCATCCGCCAGGATCCTCAGCATCGCAAACAGTTCCGCCCTGTTGTTGGTCTGTGCTGGACCCGGCACACGACATGATCGGTTGTTCGGTGATCCAGGACCCCAGTATATACCGGCACCTGCTGCGGCGTTCGCACGCCCGGGTTCGGAGCAGCTCCCGTCAGTGTAGACCTCGTTTGCTGTACCCTCTTCGCAGCGAATAGCTCCGAACAAGTCTAGCATCGCATCCTCCCAGCTTCTCCGTGACTTCATTAGCCTCTCCAACTCGCGATCTATGTCTGAGGTGGGCTCCCTCTGCAAGACACTATCCCGATGGACGAAACGGCCGGAGCCGCTGGGATCCTTGTCCGTCTGTCTGAAAGGGACGGCCACATGCGTCTCGAGTATAGCGTGATCGGTGAGTGCCACTGCGGCGTGTATCTGGAAGTGGGAGATCCGCTCGAGGTGTTCCCTCGAGGTGAGAGCGTAGTCCACAACAGAGAAGCCATTGTGTTGGAAAGAGGTATATAGTCCGCCGTCCGCGGCGTCCACGCTCCACGCGCCGTTCAGGATGCAGAGATTGTTGTCCCCGGCCACTCGCAGTAAGTAGGAGCCGCGCCCGTTTTTGGGTTCACTTGAGTCGAGCGAGACGCGCGGCGGATCCAAGTCCGGCGTTGCAGACATGCCCTGAGTACGAGCGTTGAAGTCGCCGCATACGTAAACTTGGCGCCCATCTTCGGAGAGGCCTGCGAGGAGTTCCTCGAGTCGATCCACCGGGTCTACGTCAGTCCAGGACATAGGATCGACACGGCTGTTGGACGGGTAAAGGTAAGAGTTAACAATGAGCAGGTCGTCCAATTCCAACACCATAATGTCCGGGCTGGAAAGATCAGCGCGAAGCTTTATTTTCACGGACTCGTGGATGATGGCTGCTACGCCTCCCCAGCCGCGGTCGAGATTGGGTTTGAGAGGGCGGGGCAGTGAGATGATGTTGTATCCCTGCGGGAGGGAGGACTGTAGTGGGAGATGTTCCCCTGGTCGCAAGTGAGTCTCCTGCAATAGTAGAATATGAGAATCCTTGACGAGTTGTCTGAAGGGCGGGCGCTTCAGTCTCAAAGCCAAGTTGCCGTTGATGTTAACGCTGTTGATAATCAAGTTCTCATTATCAGTGTGTCTAGCAGTCGCGGTGTTTCTACGCATGCGTGCCGCGTCACGGCTGCGTCTACCTGCTATCAACGAACGTTCTCGTCTCGACAAAGTGGATCCCGCCTGCCACCGTCAGTAAGGGGTGTAGCCATTGTTCCGGCGGTCGAAGCGCCTCCCATTGTCCGGTGGCCCGGACTCACGCTGCTTCAGAGCGGCGTCAATATTCTCCGTGAATGGGAGGGAGAGCCAAGGCTCGAGTTCCCCGCGCGGGTTGAGCTCGCGCCAGAAGTATTGCCAGGTCAGCAGTCCGTCGCGCGAGGCAAAGCGTAGAGCACGGAACCCGTCCGGGCGCAGGCGCGTCTTGACAACACGGTCTGGCATCGTGCAGCGTACGTTCGGGTCCAGCATGATGGCAACGTCGGAGATCTTCGTGCGCCAATCCGACTCGCGTCCGCCTTCCCAGATAAGGTGCGGGTGGCCGACCAGCAATGTACAGCAGTCGTCAGGGCCGTCGGCGCCATCGTCCGAGGGGCGCTGCGGGGGCGGCATCGCAGGACTTGCACGAGGTGCGACAGGGGGCGGCGGGGGAGGTGGTATAGACCTTCGCCCTTGAGTCTCCGTTGCAGCGCGCGTGACTCGCGGAGGTGGCGGGGGTATCCGGGCACCCCTCGCGGAGTTGGCATCCTGTTCGACCTCTAGGCGAGCCTTCTTGGCCCGGTCGGCATCAGAGACAGGTGAAGGAGAGCGAGCACGCCGGCGATGGACATGGAAGGGGGATAGGGGGCGCTGCGGGGCCGGCGAGGCAGGCCGTTGGTGCGGTGTTGAAGGGCGGGACCGTTCTCCCCCATGCGGTGCGCCCTGCTGCGCTTCCTCGCGTTGTTCGGAGAGGCCTCGTAGAGAGGCTACGTCATGCTGCAGGGAAGCAATGTCGATTACTGCGCCGCCCTCGGAGAGGCCAGAGCTGGCGATCACGGCCCCGAGGTCTGCAAGGCGCTCCTGCAGTGCGGTGATGTCCTCCCGGATCTTGTGCGCGACGTTGTATAGATTTCCGGTATCGCTGGCGTGGCGGGCAAGTATTGTCGACCAGACAGGGCCCGTCGGGAGCGAGCCGTTCGCGGTGATAACGCCCTGGGTCTCGAGCAGTGAGTACAGCAGGTGGACAGCGTTCGTCAGATCCGGCGAGCCTTCGGCGCGGGACGCGAGCGCAGTCATGAGCGCAGGGACCAGTTCCGACAGGGTCATGTCTGCGGTATCGGTGAGACCGAGCGCGAATGCCGACTGTTGCAAGCCGGATATGAGGTCGTCGATGGAGCGGTCGAGCTCGCGCACCGCGGTGTCTGACTTCTTGAAGAGCTCGTCGTGCTGCGACAGTTTGTCCGCGTGAGCGCCAACAAGGGTGGCAGTCCGTAGCGCGTCGGTCTCGGCCTTGTTGAGGCGTTCCTCGTGTGTGGAGAGTGTGCTCCCGTGTCCGGAGACAAGGCCCGCCGTCTTCTGCGCGGTGGCAAGAGCGGTGCCCGCGCGGTTATCGGTAGCATCCAGACGCATCGTCCAGACACCGAGGTCAACCTTGCTGATGGTGGGCAGCGACTGCGCGCGCTGGAGAGCCTTCTTGGGCTTGGTCGAGTCATCCTTAGCGGCGTTGTCGACGTTCTTCGGCTTCCGAGGGGACGGAGTACGCTTGGCGCTCGACTGCGTCGGGGCAGTAGGCACAGGGGCATCGGCCGCCGTGCCAGGGGCGGCAGCAGCAGCGTCTGGCGCAGCCGCGGCGGTGGTTGGGGGCGCAGGGAGAGCCGCGGACGGTGCGGCTATTTTAGGCGTGGTCGCGTTGCCAGGTCCGGTGCCCGGCAGTTTGGTGAGCGCCGTCGCCCTGGCGCGCGTCACCGGCGGCGAGCCTTTGTCGGGGTTCCCAGAGGTACCCCGCGCAACAGCCGCGGCGTATGACTGCGGGGGTATCTTGATTTTGCGAAGGCCGCCCAAGTCTGAAAGAGACGGGCCCGCGGAGGATGCGGACGCCTTTGGCGAGCTCTTTGGCTGATCGGCCGGTTTGGCGGTGGGCGTCGTCGAGGTCTTGTTGGAGCTCATGTTTTACTGGCAGAGGTGCAGCTTGGGCACGGATGGAGACACGAGGGGAGGAGGGCAAGTGGTCTTGTTGACGGTATCAAATATAATCTCTCAGAGTTCAGCGCGTTTCGAGACCCTGTACAGTCACCCGGGCGACGGGCCGGTGGCGGTGCGCGGATGCAAACTTAGAAGGTCCGGTTTTGGCGACGTCGAGCAAGCCAATGGCCGAGTCCAGTACGTCTGGGATTATGTATTCGGGGCTCGCAAGTCTTTAGCGGTGTGGCAGGCCCTCAGTCAGGTTTTGAGTTCTAGTCCAGCTCCACGCGGCGACGAACTCTCGGCCGATAGGGTGTACGTCTGGGGAATCGAGCAAGTTGAGTGGGTGTATCCACACAGTCGTTTCACGAGGCACAGGACCCGCGAGATACAGGCCGCAGGTACGTAGGTACAAGTACGCCAAGGTATGTACGGGCAGGGAGGCGAGGCGAGAAGCCAGGCAAGGAGGTAATGTCCAGGGTCTCTGCGACGGCGGCCGGGCCAGACGCTGGCAGACACGCCGCGGGCAGGCAATTACCGCGCTGCGCGGGCTGTGTGGCACGAACGTGGGCAAGCGGGGACCGGGCAGGACAACAGGGTTCGTAGCGGTAGCACACCGGCGGCAACAGCCCACAAGCGGCGGCCGAGCCAGACGTAGGCAGACACTCCAATGCAGACGACGTCGGGGTCGTGGCAAGGGCGGTGTGGCACAGACGTGGGCAAACGGCGGCGGCGACGGGGGTGGTGTCGAGGTAAACTGGAGGAAGAGTGAGACGGTGACCGCCACGGGATGGACGGGCGGACGCGCGACCGGGCGACGAGGAGGTGCGCGATTTGGAACGAGCAAGCAGCGGACACGCTCAAACAGCAGGCGCGCAATGACCAGGCCAAGTGCTGCGAGGGCGCTTCGCGCCCTCGCCCCCTCGGGCGAAAGGCGACGGAAAGGGGAGTCGATTGCGAAGAAGGAGAGACGGTCTGATTGACGTCACTGTTCCCTTGATAGTTCATCCAGAACCGGCAGTCGGATTCAGCATTCCGCCGTTCTCTGCCACGAGATTTGTAGGCTTGCGCATGAGAGAAACCCTCGGGTGAACTCGGATAATCTCTGTCATGAGGTTGCGATGAGCTCGGTGGGCCAGCAGGGCGAGGAGAGGTGAGAATGCTGTTGCAGTATTGGCGAATGAGCATGCGGTCGAGAAACCAGAAAACATACGCGGGCCCGGGGATGGTAGCAGTTCCGTTGGTAGTATCGAGGCTGACCAGCCCCATCGCCAGCACCAGCCACTGAGCATGAGGCGACCGCCCTAAGATACGAGGAAATTAGCAGGGTCTTCGGCAGAGGCGGAATATTAGAACGCCAACGAACATAGGACCCAGCGCAAGGGAGCGCGCGAGGTTAACACCAGTGAACGCGAACTTTGATTTCGTGTGATGGCATGTGCGATCATAGTGCACTGCGGGAAGAAACCTGCGCTACGAGGAAGCTCCATTACAGGAGTCAATTGGGAAGAACAGTGCTGTGAGGTGCCGAAGTAAAGCATAGTTTCGCAGGCTGAGTCGGCACTGTGCTGTAGATATGGACCCAAAGATGTTGAACGAATTCTTATATGGAAGACCTATTACTGGTAGCGGTCATGGCTTCCGGTTTGCGCATATAGTGGCGCAGGAAGTTAACCAGAACTTGAAGGCAATAGCAACCGCCACCCAGTGATTCGAGAATACGCTGATCGATGCACCGTATTCGGCATCCGGAACTGGCGCAGAACCACTTGAACCAGAGAATGTCGTCCAGGAAACGAGCACGAAAAACGCGGAGCGCCGCAAGTAATCGTGGAACCCTGCAGTACCAATCGCGCAGTCCCGTCCAAGCCCGCAGAGCAGCCCCAGCCTGTACGTTTCGCAGACCAGAAGGAGCACTACATGCTGCGTCACATGCACCGAGAATTGATGCGCTTGAATGACCTGCTGCTCCTGCAGTGTAAGCCTGGCGGACGATCGTCGCGAGACGGAGAAAGAAAAGAAGCGGCGGTTTTCTTCCGGCCGTATCGGATCAAGTGTTGACGTTTACCTCCGCGGACAGCTCGAAATTCGAATGAGAGGCATTCAAAAGGATGACGGTGGACTTAAACTGAGGCTCTGGATTTGGTGGGTAAAATTCCTTCCCTCATATCACGGGCTAGTCGCGCCAGTATGCAACCGAAGGGTTCGCGATGCGCAGCAGTGCCTGCCATTGCTGCGAGCGCTGAGACTTGCTTTCCAAAAGGAGATTTCTGAGCCTGACACAGAGCGTAGTTCGCAGCGGAGCCGACTCTCCGTCAATCGCAAAAGGCAAATGCGCAGCGATTGTAGACGCCCTGCACGCGGGTCCGATGCAGCATGCATTCTTTCTGCTCTTGGCGTGATCCATGCAGCAGAAAGAACGCCGAAAGAGATCGGTGTAGCGAGATATCGCCACTCTCACGCTATTGCATGGCTTTCGCTTATATGAGGGAACCAGGCTTGCGCTACAGCTACGCTATAGCCTATCCAGCCTCAAGCATGTGCTGGAGAGTCTTAGGGAAGCTTCAGGTGGCTCTAGGCAATCTATATTGCTTTCTGAATGTCAGTGGATGCCGGTATACATCTGCATGAGAGCGATTCAACTCACCAGACAGCACAGTATCATTGCACATGTTCGACTAGCGGTCCCGGCGAACCATGACGGCCAACCGCAAGAACCGGCGGGCAGAGCAGGGAGAATTGTGACGGGGCCGCATAGGGCTGATGACCTTCTCTCGCACGCCGCGGCACAAATAGCCGAATGGGGATATATAAGACTGCCGGGAAGAAGCCATTCCACTTTGCAACTCGAACGACTAGCAGTTTCAGCCCACTCCCTCGACGAGATGTTCATCTACCGCGTCCTCATCTCCACCCTCGCTCTCGCGGCTCTGGCTCTCGCCGTTCCGTTTGTTGCGGAGGCTGATGTCGGTGTCATCGAGACGCAGGGCTGCCTGCCGTACAAGCGTGGCGACGGCATCGACGCGCGCGACTCGTGCCACTAGATAGTGTGAGCATGTTCAGACCTCGTCATAGGCGACCATGATGTTGACTTTTTGCGAGAGACATTGAGCGGCCGGCCGTAGTCTTTTCATTTTGTGTCGCGTTGCGTCTGTGATTCATGGTGCACCGGTGTACTGCTGTAGCACGCGCCGGTTGTTCGAAATCCCATTCTCACTCAAGTCTAAGGCAATATGTCAATGCTCTCTACGTTATGCATACCTGGTGAGCTACGGAGGCGCTTAGATCAGTGCTTCACGTGCCTCCATGGCGCGAACGGCTCAGTGCGAACGTTGCTACTGCTAGCCGCTCCGAAGTCTGCAATCGGTTTCATACTACATTCCTCGATTTAACCTCGAGCGCTCAAGCACCGTCCATCTTGCTCTCAAATTGTTGCTCCCATTACCGACTCGCGGCCCGTGGGCCACGGTCTGGCCACATCGGGCGGTGCGGAACGGGTATAGGCTGTCTGATCATTTCCCTCATCCCTCTCTTAGAGGTTGAAATCATTTTTGACAGGATAAATATAACAGGCAATGCGACTTGCTATCCTACTTGCGCCGGCGCGGCCGTGGCTTCCCTTTCGGCTTCTGCGGCGGCTTCGGAGCTATCTTGGGTTTCTTCCTGGGTGTCACCCTCGTCTTGATCTTTGGTCTCCCCAGCGCACGACGGGGACGATTCTGTGCGCGCACATGTCAGCGACAGCGCCGCTCAGCATGGTCAGGCAACGCACGACGGGACGTGGGACGACCTTCTTGGGTCGGATGGGCTTCGGCTGCGGCTTCGCCGCCGCGACGCGCGGCAGCCGTTGTGGCGTCGTCGTCTTGATGCTCGAGCGCGGCATCACCTTCTTCTGCGGCGCACCGGGCTGCGGGCAGGACGGCGCAGGCGGCGCATTCGGGCCCGAGCGCGCCGCGCCACGCGCGCCCTGTGCTGCGCGCCGCTCGAGCGACGATCTGTAGTATGCAGAACGTGCCGCACGGGGCTGTGAGCCTCCCGGGGAAGGCTTTGCCGCGCAGGCCGCTCGGCGTCTGCAGGGTCGTGGGTCAGCACTGCAGGCGGTCGTTGGGAAAGCGCGCGCACGTTGCATCCTCTTGCGCCTTCTCCTTCTTGTCCTCGATTGCTTTCCGCACCTCAAGCTCCTTGACGACGGCCTTCTTCTGCGTGTACACGAGGTAATCCCCCCAAAGACTCGCGACGCCGGTGGTCGTTTCCTCGCCGAATTGCTTCTTGATCTCCGCGTCGAGCAACCGCGCGGTCTCCTGCGACCGCAAGCGTGTCTGGCGCAGGTAGTCGACCATCACGAGGAACGTAAGCGCCGTCCCGGGAAGCTTAACTTTCTCCTTGTTAAACATCTGCGTGTTTCTCGTCTTGACGGTCTCGACGGTGCTCCTGGTGACCCACAGCCGTGAGCATACATATCACCGTGCTCATGAACAGGATGGGAATAGCCGGCACATACTTGAACGAGACAAGATTGTCCGGGCGGTTTACAACCTCTCGGATCTGCAGAGTATGAGCGCTATGACGGGAGTGACACGGCCAGCGTGATTGGAACGACACGGACCTTTTCGAGACGCCTCTTCTCGTCGACCGGGTCAGTCAGCTTCTCGGCGCGCTCGCACACGCCGCCGGAAAGATTAATAAGGGTCTTCAGGATGTTGAGCTCGAGGATGTGGTCGCACGTGAAGCCGCTGGCTCCCTTGCTTGCAACCTGCGTCGACCGTCCGTCAGTGATGAATGACTCCAATGCTAGCGTCGGCGCGATCGCGCTCACCTCGACCTCAGTGATCTGCGTCACAACCGCATCGCGCTTGATCACGGTGTCCTTCGTGGGGTTCGCCTTCTTGCCAGAGTCATCGAAGTAGAACGCGCCCTTGAATCCGTTCGTCGTGAGGGCGGCCGTGCAGTCGCTCGGCCCGATGTTGCCGCGCAGGTTAATGCAGTCTCTCTCTCGCTCCTGCAACTGCGGCACCCAGGGAGGAGAGCCGAGGAGCTCATCGAAAGCAGACAGATGGCGAGGATTGACGGGAAGCGGTGAGATAGGGGAGCAGGACAACTAATGGCGCACCTCGGCTCGCAGTCCGCCTGCGCGAGCATCCCGTATGCTGGATGCAAGTACGGATGCGAAGATAAATAAATGTGAGAAAAGCGCCAGAAAGAGCGCGCGGCGCATGGTGAAGGAGACAGGATGAGCAGATAGAGCCCAAAACGTTGAAGAGCGGGGAACCACTAAGGGACCAAATGGCAATCCCCATACGCGCAGGTATATATCGTGGCGCGTGTGCCTCCGGCGCAAGCGGTCGTTCCGCATCCGCGTCTGGTGGCTCCTCGTTGTTTCCTCAGGGTCCTTGACCCTGTCTCCCGGACTCCGGTGGCCGTGCGTGATCGCAGCCAGCCAAATCGCCGCTGAATACAACCCCTCCGGAGGGCGGTCGTAATTGTTGGATCTTGGAAGAGAAAGAAAGGCTTGATGCAAGTCTGCACGTTCAATCAGTCCATGAACAACCAGAGGACCCCAGGACGCACCCTGGCGGGCAGCCGGGCTCGTCTACTCACTTCGGGCAGCTCCTCAGTATTCGATAAACCTCCCCAGACTGGGGTACGCTGGATCAGCAGGGACTGGATCCATAGAGACCCCACTGTCTGGGATAAAGAAAACCCGCCGGTGCGCCGCGCGGATCTTGCGACGGTTTCCCCGGATCATCATATGTATCCTGAACCCTGTTGATTGCGTGAGGCCGGCACCTCGAGAAGCAAGAAGTCGGAATGGTCCTGTCTTTTGCACTCGTGCGATGCAGAGAAGCCGCATTCGCTGAAATAGTCAGGGTGCCCGTGGCCGGAGACCGCTGTTTGCGCCAGGAACACACAGATCATGAGGACAGCCGACGTAACTAGAAGCCCCGTACGCCGCGGAGAGTTTAATCACAGCACTGATAGCCAGACGGAAGCCTGAGGAAGCACATGTCCGGAGACATAGCTTGTCGCGGTACTTGGCTGCGAATCGAGCGCAGCAAGCCTGGCGGATGTGGTATGATTACACGCAATGGAGGCATGAACGGGAGTACGCGCGAGTAGATAGAGCGAGGGGTATGAAATAGGAAGGTCTAGTCGGCGCTCTGAGCCGTAGGAAGTGAGTGTCCATGAGCCAAGTCCTGACATGCATGTTGCGCGCCCGCTGCAGCCAGGCGACGCGAGGCCGGGTACACGCCCTGAACGAGATCCGTGCTGAGCCGAGAGCAGTGTAGTTGAATCCAGGGCGCTCGTTGATACGGGGAAGCTAAGAGATCAGACTGCGAAAGGAGCGCTGCGCGGAGATCAAAAACCTGTCGCGGAGCCGTTGTCCCGGTCATTGACTCAAGTCCCGGTCCCATTTGCGGCAAAAGTTTATTTATTTCTCGCATACATTCGCCATAAATGGATAAACTCTCGCCTCAGGATAACTTAGTCCATATCTCTATATATGTGCACTTGAACAAGTTCCCGCGCTTGACGTGTTACGCCCCAAAAAGTTTCCTTGCAGAAACGGATCCACCACGTGCACCAAGATACCGTTGTCCTGCCCGCCTTAACAAGCACGGGCAATTGTAGCACTCCATGGCTCGCTGGGAGGTATTCGACTCCTTGATAGAGTGCCCTGAACGTATCATGCCCTTGACTGCGATTTCGGGTCTCCTGCAGCAGACGTGCGTCGTGCGGCCCCGTGTACGAACAAACATCTTCGCCGTGAGGTATATAAGTCTCCGTGGCACCGAGACTGGGCGTACTTGAGCTCGGTGGTCGAATCCCTTTCCAACGCGCTAGCATGAGCGAAGGGCTAATCGAAGACTACGACACCGCATTCGGTGCGTTCTCTTGCGGTTGGGACGTTGGAAACATTTGACTCTTAAGGAACCGCAGTATCCTACTTTCCCGCGGGCGCGTGGGAGCTCCTCTCAGGAGGCATCTACAGCGCGGGCTCGTACCACGCCACGTCGACGCCAGGCGCGTATGTGACCTTTGTGTTCAACGGCAAGCATCTTCATGACCCGGTTGACTTTCCTATCTCATCCTTACGAGGCCTTGCAGGATCGTTCGTCGCGTACTACTCTGATAGGAGCTATGACCATGGCGCGTTCTCCGTCTCCATCGATGGCCGCGCGGTCTTCGCGGGTAGCTCGTACGCGCCGTCGGTCGCCGAACAGCTTGTCTTGTTCAGCACCGCCCTCGCCCCGGGACCGCATCTGCTAACGGTCACGAACGCAGGGAACGGGACGTTTACCGGAGTGGACTACTTCGTGTGCGTGTGGGGTGTGATCCCGCGCTGTAATAGCTCATCGTTAAGCCTATCACGTAGCTATAGTTCCTCCGTGGGTGGCGCGGCCGAGAACGGACTCGTGGCGGCTCCGGACTCAACCACAGCGCGTGAAAAGGGGACAGCAGGCCTGATCGCAGCGCTTGTCTCTACGTCCGCACTGTTAGTTGCAGCAGTCATCGTTGGTGCCTACATGATTGTCAGGGCGCGGTGGCGTCGAGGCTATACCGGCAGGGAATCTGTTTCGGCGCTGCCGCCCTATCAAGCCCCCATACCCCTCCCAGGGACTCTGTACGTCAGTTGCACCCGCTATTTGCTATTCTATTTAATAATTGAGCCTAAAAGTGTGGATCTAGAGACAGTTTCCATAGGGGATCGGCGGGACAATGGCGAGACAAGCTGCGCGTTTTGCGGTATGTTAAATCGCTTCCCTTGATTAGTAAGTAGATCTCTACTATTATTTATGTATGGTATGAGCACGGTATTTGCATTGTATATCTGAGTATTTAGACTGGGATTAGCTCTTTAGCACGGAAATTGATTCTGGATACCGGGGACAACGGCTCCGCGGCAGGTTTCGATCTCCGCGAAGTCGGCTGGTTACCCGCTTCGCCGCCGCCGCGCGACCATCTTGTCCGTTACCACCTTGCGCCAGAATATTGACTCTAGAAGTTAATATCTGTGTCTGCACGAGGAGTAACATCCATTGAACCTGGGGTCCGGCTCCTTGGTCACTGTTTGCCTGTACATGTGTTGTTGCCGCTGCGCGTCGTTAGCAAAGCTCTGGCCGCACAATGTCCCAGCATCCCGGATATGAGCCTACTGTATTTCCCTCAAAAGCCTGTTCCTATTGGCCCAATGTGCTCGGCTGCTCCTTCTCCTGCCGGACCGGATACTCGACTCCGTACTCAGGTTTGACTCAGGTTCCGCTCCTCACACTGGTTCGCTTCCGGTGCACGGGAACAACGTGATTTACGTTACTTCGCTTCTGGACCTTTTTCCTAGGTTATTCACGGGAATACAGGGACGCCTGGGTGCCACTGGCACTGGGTGCAGTCACCACTGCGCAAACATCCCGAGTCGAATGGGGTTGCATCGTACCCGAAGGGAAGCCCTATCCTTGCACAGCGATCACTCTAGGGTACCAATAGTGCCATCCTATCAATGTCCTCGGGTGATGTCTTACGGCAAGCTGGAGCAACGCTTCTGTTTTCTCCAAAGTCGCTGTGCGCGCCTGCGTGCTGTGGTTTCCCATCTTACACATTTCCCCTCTCGAAAATGTCCCAGACCATGACGGCCCCATCCACAGCGCCCGATACGATGCTACATCCGTCCGGGGAGAAGCTGACCGCGAGCACCCACTCCGCATGCCCGACCAAAGGCGCGCCGACCAGCTCCCCCGTCTGCGCGTCCCATATCCGGACGGACTTGTCGTGGGACGCCGACGCGATGTGCTTCCCCGACGACGAGACGGCGACGGCGCTGACCGCTGCAGCGTGCCCGCGCAGCGTGTGCGCGGCCTGGCGTCCCGCGACGTCCCAGACGCACACCGTGCCATCCCACGATCCGGACACGACGCGCTTGCCGTCCGGCATGAAAGCTACGGATGACACAGCGCCGGCGTGCCCGCGCAGCGTCACCGTGCGCGCTGCAGTCCGCGCGTCCCACAGGCGGACGGTGCCGTCGCGCGCGCCAGACGCCACCGCCGCGCCGTCGGGCGCAAACACCACCGCCCACACCGCGCCCTCGTGCCCGGCCAGCGGCGCGCCGACGGCCGCGCCCGTCGCGGCGTCCCACAGGCGCACGCGGCCGTCGTCGCCGCCCGAGACGAGCCGCGTGCCCGCGGGGGAGTACGCCACGCAGTTGACGCCGCGCCTGTGGCCCGCGGACAGCGGGCGCCCGACAGGCGCGCCCGAGCTCGCGTCCCACCGGCGGATGGTCGAGTCGGCGCTCGCTGTGGCTATGTCGCGGCTGTCTGGCGAGACGGCCATGCCGAGGATGGTGTGGTCTGCTCCGAGCAGACGGTTGGATACCGCGAAACCGGAGAGCGAGTCCCAGATCCGGAGCGTGCCACCCGTGGAAGCAGAGAGTATCCGCTGGCCCGACGGGAGGTAAACAACGGAGCGTATGACGTCCTGCTGGCCCGTCAACCGTCGGCCTGAACAGCTTGTGAGCATAGTTCCTCTAGCTGGATGCTCTCGATCTCACAAGGAAGCACATCTGAGCACTGAATCAAGACGTATGAGGGTAGCGTGGCAATGTGCGACCGTAGTGAGGCGTACCTGTAAGAGTTGGAGAACAGATTCCATCTGCGGCCGGTTGCCAGGTTGGAAGCTCCAGCATGATCGACAAATATTCCACCAGACCTTGCTGATCGAGACGAAGGTGCTGTCTAGCTTTGGCTGAGATGGGACCTGTCCCGAGCACACTTTATGCATGACGGCAAGGGTGTTCAGATGTGACCATGGGGGGAGCTCGGTAATGGCCTGGCATTCATCTGTCTGAGAGCAGATCGGATATCGTGAGAGTAAACGCACCTCGAGCATCAGCATACCAAAGGCATACACGTCGGTTTCGCGGGTCTTGGATCGTGGCTTAATGCTTGGTTCATCCGTCCCCAGCAACAGCTCTGGCGCAGCAAAGCGGATGGTGTGCATTTCCCGAATGCCGGTGACGGTTGTCAGCGTGGTCTGGGACTTCTCCACAAATGTGCTCAAGCCGAAGTCGGCGAGGAGCGCGTCGCCATGTAGTGATATCAAAACATTCGCCTGGTATGCATCAACCAACCAAGATCAGAGGAGGCAACGTTGACGCACACATTTAAGGTCTCCGTGTACAAGCCCGGCGACTGTGTGGAGATGATTTACGGCTCCAGCGACCTGGCGGAGCTATATATATGGTGTCACCCAGCGTGCGTCTTCTACCAGAATAACTCACGGGTTTCGCCTTGTCACAGCCTGGACGGGATCTTAGGAAGTTGATGAGATTCCCGTTCTCCATGTAGGGCGACACGAGCGCGGTCTGGTCTCCGACACTGACAGTGCCAATGAACGGCAGGATTCGTTTGTGGCGTACGGCATCCAACGATACGGCTTGCAGTTCCCGCCTGAGCAGCTGAGACCCGGTCAGATTGCATGAGACGAATCCGATGGCCGCGCGTGCACCTCCTGCCGAACGGGTCCCAGCAGCTGGCCGAATACCTTCACGGCGACAAGTTGGCGTTCGGACCCCGGCCCGCGCGATTCTCCTTTGAAGATGCCCGCGGAAGCGCCGTGGTCGAACGCGATGTCGGACGACAGCCTGACGGCGAATGGCTCGCCGTCGAAGGTCACGCCGCGCAGCGTTCGCTTTCCCGAGCCTGCGCGGTGTGCGCGTCAGCCGCAAGACTCTCAAGAACAAGCGCACTACCCCGCCCGCCTGCGTTGGAGCGCCCACTCATGCCCTGCTGTCCGGCGGTGTTCCCAGGGGGAGGGGATCGGCTTGACGATAGGCGCGGGACCAAAGCAGGTTGCAAGCAAGTCCGAGCACGCAGGGTTCCCGGCGCGGGCACCGATGACCGTGCTGCGCACAACAGTACTGCGCGATGCGACGGAGGCTGTTGCAATACGGTGCAAATGCCTTCTCCGGTCTATCCGGACCAATTCCCACGCATGCGCATGTGAGTAGACGGTAGACCTGGAGTATACTGTGCATACGTCAATTGCAGAGTAACTGTGGAGGTAAGATAACAGCGATGCACCGTGAAATAAAGCTAGCCCGCTTTGTTTGCTACAGTGAAACTATGGCTGCGACAGGATTCGAACCTCGAGCAGAGCGTCGAGCGCGCGGTCGACGATGGTCTCCTTGCGCTCGTTGCGGTCATCGGGGCTGACGTCGCCCGCGTCGGTCGGCGAGCGTCCGCGGACGTGCCCGACGTGGAACCATTGAAGACCTCTTGGAGCTCGCTGTCGCGAACATTGTCCAGGTACCCCGTCGCGATGACGTTCCCTGCTCGAGCAGCACGCAGAGCTTGAACGCGCGCTCAGACCGGGTTTGTATAAATGAGTGGGTGCTGTATGTTATATTACGACGAAATTACCTTGAGTGGATTATAGATCACCTTATGCAACACTTCAGAGCACGAGACGCAGTTCGCATATTCAGGGAGTAGGCCAGACCATCTCCCAGAGAACGGCGGCGACGATACGCGGGCTCATCGCAAGCTGTCCTGGGCCAAGGAAATGCATGCTGTGCCAGAGCACGCTGGCTGCGTACTCATTCTGCGCATCTCAGCCGACGGGAGCTGAGCGACCCACTGGGACAGACCTTGTGCAGAATCGCGCTGAGCTTGCTGTTGCACCAGCGCAAGAATGAGCCCTCGTCGAGAGTCTCTCCTTCAACGGGGATCGTGGTCTTGTGTCCATAGTCGAGCGCTTTGGCGCTCTCCCTCCAAGCGGGTGTTGTGAGACTCCGGGGGTCAGTGCGAGCAAAATCGACTAACCAACGATCCTGAGTGCGGTTGGCAAGCCGCTGGAAGAACGTGCGACCGAACGCGCGATCGCGCGTCGAGTAGCTGCGGAGGACACCGTCGAGCGTGGTAACGCCGATCGCGACCTTGTTTACGCCCTCTCTGTGCACAGTTTCGGCGGGACGAAGTGCTTGGAAGGCTGGAATGTGCAACGCACCCATACAGCGGGTTCAGCCGCATGACCGCGTCCCCGAGCGCGACGAAGTTGTGCGGGAGGATGTCGCCTGCCTTTTCGTAGTGGATGCGAGAGCAGGACGCTGCGCGGCTTGTCAGTCCCCACGTCTGCGCGAGGACATCCTCAGCGTACTGATGTGCCCTTCGGTCACAACGACCTGGTCTGCGACGGGCTCGATCATGTCGACGAGCGCCCACACGTAGTCCGGGAGCGTCCTCCCCTTGATCTGCCGCATGTGCTCCCGCAGCTGGGCGATGGAGACCGGGAGCTCGCAGTCGCCCCATCCCCCGGCAGTGTAGACGACTGATAACAAGCGCGATATCAGATGATGAAGAGAGCAAGCAGAGGAGTGTTGGACTCACGTCCGTTTTCGCCCTGCCTGCAGAGATTCAGGGTCCGGAAGTCATCTCTGGGGTCGGGCACGAGCATGAACATGAATTGCGCAAAGTCGGGGTCGTATGGCCCGCCCGCGGGACCGCCGGTGCCGTCCTTGTTGAACGTGAGCGCGCTCACACGCTCGTTGTAGTCGGGTGGAAGCGGGAGGTCGAACGTCACGCCGTTCAGCCGCGGGTTGTAGTTCGCGCGCAGCTGTGGCAAAGCGGGAAACGCGCGCGACAGGAGCTTCAGGCCGGTCTGGGAAACCCCCGTGCAATCTGCGCGGCGGTTCAATGTGCTTGTACGCACGATGCAGGACGGGAGAACGCACCGACGGCCAGGGCACACTCGATATCGACCGAAGTGCCGTCCTGCTTGCGCACGCTGACGGCGCTCACCGTGTTGTTCTCGCCGAGAACGAAGCCGGTTACCGTTCCGTGCACGTACTCGATCTGCGGGCGCGCATCTTTGACACGATTTCGGATGAGCGGTTCGAGTATCCGCCGAGGGCCGCCAATCTGGAGGGGGAGCTTGCCGCGGTACTGCTTGTTCGGCATGAGCATCGGCTTGCCGCTGGGCATCAGCGCATGTGGATCGAACATTCCAACTCTGCACCTCATTCAGTGACCTACGCAGTATGACCGCGCGTACTAAACTCTGACACGCACGTTAATCCCCATTTCCGCGCATGATCCTCAAAGCCCGGGAACAGGTTGCGTAGAACGATCGTCAAAAGCGCCTGGTACCCTGAAGACCCTCCGTGAGTGGGTAGAACGAGCGGAGGATCCAGCGCGCACCGTGGATGGAGGTGTATTGATGAATCCTCGATCGCTTGTGCTCGAACGTGCGGTACGCGCCCCTGGGGCCATCAACAACGCGCGTCGTGAGGTTCGGCGGCTCGCCGGCTTCCGCGGTGAAGGTCCACTCTTCTGGCTCGACCACGATCACGCGCTCAAAGTGGTCTGTGCAAATGCGCGCCGCGAGCAGGCCGCCGAGGCTGAAAAAGTCGGGTCAGTCGAATACATCTTGCAGCAGCCCCGAGTTCACCTTCCGCCGCAAATCACAGCTGTGCCAGACTCCCGAGGGGACCTGCGTGAGGTGCCAAGCGCTGGGAGGTCGGGGATGCTCGTGTACGCTCTGGTGAAGTAGGAAAGCAGCGCGCGTCCCGCCAGCTGATAAACGACTACGAATCCGACCAGCGCGGCGACGACGTGCTCGATTTTGAGTGCGAAAATCGCCATTGGGGGGTGCAGTCAGCGGTACACTGCACGCAGTCGCTCACCTCAGCGTTATATACTAGATGATTACAGGAAGTGGCTTACCTGAGTTAATCGTACATGATGGTGGTATAATAATAATAGGCCAGGGCTTCAATATGCCCTAACTTACCGTTTGTAGGCGTCTTGAAGCCTTCCTTGACTGCCAGTGTTAGGCCCCCGGCTTATCCCATGAGAGGTCGGATCCCCCGCCCCCCAAAATTGGGCCTCCGGGAGGCCGAATGTCCGATCCTCACACCCCCAAGCTGCATCTGGTGAGCCATGAGGTTCGATGTTCCCGCCCCCAACGCGGGCCAGTCCCAGGATTGTCCTCAGCTGCCCTGGCAGCAAGCCCCGGCACAAGGAGTTGAAATTCAGCCTCATAAAGAGCAAATGCGGGATTCAGACGTCTAATTTACTTCAGAATCCTTGTTCTTTACCTTGAGGGCAGCTGAGAACCTGAGGGGTACCGCCTCGGACCCTTTTTTCATGCCCATTAGTCCGTGGGAATACTCCGGAGTTAGCCGACGTTCGATCCTCTGCCCCCCAAAAGTGAGCTCCTGAGGCCGTTTTCCGCCCCCCAAATGGCTGCTTCTGCGGATTCAACATCTCATAGCATAAGCCGGGGGCCTCCAGTGTTGCGCCCGCCGCGGCGCCGCATCCAGACGACGCATGGCAGGAGCATGTAGAAAGAACATATCTGCGCTTCGAGTAGCGTATGGGGAGCCCGGGGGCTCGTACATTCTGACGAACAAGGGGATCGTTCAAAGGCGAGAGGAGTCGTGCCGGAGATTGAAACGCTGCCGCGGAATCATTGTCCCGACCTCATTTCCGGAAAAACCTCGCTCCTGAGTGAGCAGGATCTCACTACAATCTACCTTGGGCGCCATGGCGCTCGTAATTAGCCATGATGAACAGTTATTTCTTATCTAAGGCCCGTCACGTTGAAGGTAATAGTTGAATCGACGCGAAGATGTGCAGAGTGCATCCTTTGCGGATTAGTTCGTCTTATATCCAAACCTCCAGATAGGCCACATAGAAGGATCAAAATAGCAAGTCTACTAGTGGTTCTTAGAAATATGTCGATCTCCGTGGATTGAATGCCTTCAGGGCGTTTGTTGCGCTCGATTGCGATCTGAGTTCGCGCCTCAGGTTGTGTGGCACTGTATGCAAACCAACAGCTTCTGTTGCCAAGCACCTAGGTTTCCGCATCACCAGACCCCAACCTCACTTCCCTTGGACAGTTGAACATCCTCCCATCGCAGCGGCATGGGCGAAGTAATCGTAGAGGACGACGACGCCGCGTTCGGTGCGTTCCCTCGCAGCTCTGACGGTCTGGACAACCACCGGTTGACAAGGTCGTGCAGTGTCCTACTTTCCCGAGAGCGCCTGGGAATCCTGGTCGGGTGTAAATGTGTTTTACAGCCTGTATCACTCTGGCTCCTACCACCTTACTTCTACGCCCGGCGCGTATGTGACCTTCGCATTCAACGGCAAGCAACATGACCCGACAGTCGTTCTTCCTGCCGCATCCTGACGAGGCCGGGCAGGATCCTTCATCGAGTACTACGCCAGTCTAAATTACGACCACGGCGCGTTCTCCGTCTCAATCGATGAGCGTGTCGTCTTTGCGGGGAACTCTTACGCCCAGTCGCTCGTTGAGCAGCGCCTGCTGTTCAGCACCGCACTGCCCCCGGGCCGCCATCTGTTGACCGTCACAAACACGGGAAATGGAACCGTGACTGGAGTAGACTACTTCCGGTGTGTGTGGATTTGCGCCATGTGCTGCCAGCGGGCTGACCGGCCAATCTGCTAGCTATACTCCCGCCGTCGCTGGGCCAGCTGCCAGTGGGAACGGGACCGCAGCACCCGAGACGACAACGCGTGCAAATGGGACTGCCGGACTGGTAGCCGGGCTCGCGTCAACATGTGCGCTGCTCGTCGTAGCTGTTATTATGGGCGTCTATTTCCTCGTCAGGGCGCGACGGCGGAGAGGCGGCATTGGCCTGAGGGACTCTTCTGCGATGCCGCCGCCATACGAACCCGCCGTCCCAATGGTGGTTCATGACTCCCGGGCAGTTCTGTAAGTTGATTTACTACTCACACTGTCAATATATCTAATAACTCGGCCCGACAGTGGTCAGCTCAAGACGGGAACCAGTGATGCTCGACAAGACAAGCTGCGCGTTTTGCGATTCTAAGTGTGGGCTTTGCATCAAAATTTAACACCTGCGGAACTTATCAAGCTGTATGCAGAGTTACTTCAAGGAGCTTCTTCCTGTGAGGCAGAACTACCAGATGCAAACCCAGTCTTGCTTGATCACTCATTAGCGCTCTCTGAGCGACAGCAGCATTTATTTGACATTAAATTACCCATCACACATGTCTAACATATATTGTATTATTAAAGACCACGAACAGCTTCATTTCCCTCTGTACTGGGTTTTTTAAGCTGCGGACAAACAGTTCCGCGGCCGTTTTCGATCTCCGCGTATAGCTCCGTCACTGTCAGTCAACCACCGCCAGCATGGTCTCTTGGTCACTTGCGAGTCCGGCCCGCCACCGAATGCCCAGTGCTCGACAGCTACTGTGTACCAGGATATGACTTGAAGGCTTCCGGGACCTATG
Source organism: Auricularia cornea (assembly GCA_030578095.1). Classification (NCBI taxonomy): domain Eukaryota; kingdom Fungi; phylum Basidiomycota; class Agaricomycetes; order Auriculariales; family Auriculariaceae; genus Auricularia; species Auricularia cornea. The sequence continues at coordinate 4,405,082 of JARLTE010000005.1, read as the reverse complement.
TGTGGTGTTCCAATGCGGCACGGGTTAGGCGTGTTCGGCGAGCTGCTTGCTCTCGCGCTGCCAATTCTTCGGCGCCCCGTACAATGGCTGTGCCATCCGGGGTTACTTCGCAGTGTGTACACGCGACTCAAAAACGACTGTAGGAAGCTTCTCTACATGGCCGTCGCGCCCGCAACGCGAAACCTGCGGCTGCCACGCGGGTACGCAGCCGTTTATTCTCCCAGCTGGATGCCCGGCTTTCCATAATAAGCTTCACGTTGAACGATTTTGCCGCTTTGCTTGCTTTTCGACCTTCTCGGTGAGCATCTGCCGGGTAAGTGTAAGAGGCCATGCCAGACAGTTCCGTACCGCCAGGCACTGATAGAGACCATCGACCACAGCGTCACACTGCCACTGGATGTGATAACTTCGTGGAATTCCCCCCGGGCGTATCTGCTCCAAATCTCCTCAATGTCAAACTTCACCAGCGACCAAGAAGTTCTAATCGAAGACGACAATGGAGCCTATGGTGCGCTCTTTGCTTCGTGCGAGTATATTGTCGCATGCTGAACGAGATCCAGTCTCATATTCCCCACCAGACGCATGGTCGTATTGGCGAGGGGAGAATTACCATGCGCAATCGTACCATGTGACTCAGACGGCCGGCGCGTCCGTCGCATTTGTTTTCGAAGGCAAGTTGCTTCTTGCTCACCGCGGCTCTGTGAATCACATCTGGCGTGGCGTAGGATCGTTCGTGGCGTACTATTCAGACAAGAATTACGATCATGGCGACTTTGACGTCGCGCTCAATGGGATCTCCATCTTCGCGGGCGACTCGAGGTCGGACAGCCTGATCGTCCAGGTGCCGTTGTTCAATGCCAGCGTCCCGCCTGGCTTTCACACCTTGACTATCACGAACGGCGCCAATGGGACGTTGATGGGGGTGGACTATTTTGTGTGTGTGCTATCGCTCTTGCCCCATTCGTGACGCCGAAGCGCTGCTATTAGATACCACCCGTTGGTGCCTGGCGCCCCGCCGTCAACCGCCTCTCAGACAGGCCGGTCGCAGTCTCCCGCCGTCTTGCCCTCCCCGCCCTACAGTTCAACCGACTCTGCGGGTCAGGTGTATACGAGTTTGGTCACTGGGTCGAGGGACAATCGCGATACTGCGACAGACTCGTCACCCCCATTCTCCACCTTCACTCCGCAGGCTGTCCTCGCTCCTCATCAATCCGGCATCCCAAAAGCGAAGGCTTACGCAATCATTGGCGCTTTTGCTGGTCTCGGACTCGCTTTAGTAGCGATTGCGGTGATCTGTTTCGTGGCGAAACGATCTAGCACACAGCGGGTGCCTGCCCCAGAGCCGATCGCAGGTACAGCTGCCTCGGAATCATCACGTGTGCGGATAACGGAGACACCGCCGCCATACGAGATCGCACAGCCGGATTTGGTGCTCCCGCCAACGAAGGTGACTCAAACGGCCACCGAATCGCCACCGTCTAAACATTTCGCAGGTGGATCTTTGGGCACGGCTCCGGAAATAGCACAACCGCAGCGGCCATTGATTCACCTAGCCTGCTGTCCATGTAGATTCTACGTGTAGCTAATCCAATCTCATACATTTGGCAGCAGATAACGTGCATCAACGTCACGGAGGGTGCGGGTAGTTCTTCCACGGACGATCGGGAAATCTCGTTCCCTGAGGACTGGCAGCAAGCACAACTTCGCCCCCGGGCTGCTCGCATGCTTTGAAGGTACGACGCATGCTCCGAGTTGGTTGCGAACCCTGGTACACGTCTCGCAGACATTCAACTATCCACCTGCGATCATGGGCCGAGTTCTCCAGCTCTCCGCCGACGGCCCAGTTTTTCTGCGGGATTGAGAATGGTGCGTGAGTGGCACAGAGCCATCGAGACTCAACTGTACCAAGCTCCTATTCGCTGCGTTCAGAACGGCTGTAGTCTGAGTAATCGGGCAGCACTGGAAAGTAATCCTCTGCATGCTCTGCCTCCCGGGTATCACGGAGCCGCAGCATGCTCTGTCGAGCCTATCAGTATCAAAGGCGAACCATGAGAGATACTGTGCGCCCAGGCTACCCTCGCTCCTCATTTCCGCATTCTGTCGTCCTGACTCGATGTCGCTTACTGAAGTTCTCGTAGAGGACGACAACGCGCTGTATGGTATGCTCTGACTTCGGTACGTCCTGGTTAGCATCTCTCTCACTGTGTCTTTCAGTATCGTACTTCCCGCCTGCCGCATGGGATTACTGGACGGAGCCGACATATCATGGGCGATCGTACCACATCACGCGAACACCGGGAGCGCACGCCACTTTCGTCTTCAACGGTTCGTCCTCCGTAATAGAGCCTTATGCTCTTCCCCTGTCTGAGGTGAGGCCACAGGCTCCTACGTGGCCTACATATCCGACATGAACTACAACCACGGCGACTTCAACATCCGTCTGAACGGCGAGGACGTCTTCACGGGAACATCCTATTCAGATACAGTTAGGATGCAGCAGATGCTATTCGAGTCGACGCTACAGCCTGGGAGGCACACGATGAGCCTGGTGAATGCCGGTGGTGGCTCCGACGACGAAACGGCGACGGTCATGGGCGTTGATTACTTCATGTGTGTCGCGGAGCACCGTGACGGCGGCGGAAACACTGACTCCAGTGGCAGCTATCACCCGCTGGCGACACAGCTCGCCTCCCCGTCTCCGCGCTCGAAAGCAAGCGAATACGCAATCATCGCCACTTTCGTCGGGGTGGGACTCGCCTTGGCAGTCATCGCAGTTGTATTCTTCGTCATGAGAAGACGGCACAATCGGAGGAGGGCGGAAGTCTCATGGGCGCCAATACCTGAGACGGCCCAACCATCCGTCGAAACGCCGCCCCCGTACGCGACCGAGCGGCCTGTGCAACTCGCTCAGTTGACGAAGGTGCTCCGCCCATGCCGCTAACGCACGATGCGCTGAAACATTCACAGCTTGACCGCTGGAACCGGCTTCGGAAGTGATATGATTCAGTTGCATCGCTTTCCGCACTGGGCGCGCGACGAGCGCTGAATGTAGCGGGAATCAACAGCGTGCGAATCGTGAACGAGCGCCGCCTCGAATCACTAGCCATGCTCTCTGCGTGTCAGAGCACAGCACTTTCACACGTACTATCATACGCCTCCGACTATTCGAAGTTGCATGGAACCATGGACACAACAGAGGGCACGACAGTCTCCAAGAACTCTCAAATCGGCTTTGTGGATTACCCCCGTGTGGCAGGTTGGGCCCTGCGTGGCGATGTTACGTTTTCCCGATAGAGGACCCGAGACACCTACGTGCCCTGATTCCCTGGTCGGGGAGATTGAGGTTAGGACCGCGCTAAGTAGATTACAACGGAATGCAGGACTCCGGAGAAGACTCCAAAGGTCAGGTGCATTCTTCCGAAGGACGCCCGAGACTCCCGCAGAACATATCCGAGTAAGTTACATTTGGGCGACCGCTAGAAGCGCCGGGTTCGTTCGTGCAGCCTCAGAGCACCCTAGTTCCGCCAAGTACAAAACGAGCTAGAACCGGATCCCCATAACCAGCGTTCACCCATCCGGTACCCTAATAGCCTGGCCTCAACCTGAGGGACAGTGAGAAACCGGGGCGTGTACCGACGAGATGTAATATGGTGGCGGCTGCGTGGCTTCATCGGGAATAGCGGGCGGCTGATTCCCCGTGGCCATTTGCTGTCTGAGATTCCGAATGGTTCTTCGCGCTCGGAGAAGGAAGATCGATGGGACGGCAGCGCATAATGGGAGGACAATCCAGAGGAACAGCTCAATGGCCAGGATAGGCCCTCTAGCCGTAGACGCCCCGCTTGCACGGGCGGGTGCCGTAGAGGTGTATGCTGTGCCGAGAGCATCGCGGGTGTAGGAAGGCGTGGCGTGCGAGCTGCTGTTCCCTGAGCTGGGAGGGCTGGCGTGATATCTGTGTTCAGGAGATTGTGAGAAACGGCATCTGAACCCGGAAAATAAGCCAACAGGAAGTAGTCGAGCCCGAGCCAGGTCCCGTTCGGGGAATTGGTGAGGGTCAGCGTATGCTTGCCGGGATCGAGCTCAGCGCTGAAGAGCAGCACGCTGGGCGACACCCAGCTCGGCGCGTACGAGTTGCCTCCCATGAATGATTTCCCGTCTATGGAAGCCGAGAAGTCGCCGTGGTCGATGTGCTTATCGGAATAGTACGCTACGTAGGAACCTGAGATACATTGAATTTAGAGCGGGTCGGCAGCAACACGAACGCGTCTGGCAACTGAAGTCGTACCATTAAAAGATAATGTGACGGACGCCCCTTTTCCGTGTGTGCCGTGGTACGAGTTTCCGTGTCGCGCCACGCCGGAAGATGCCTCCCATATGTCCGGCGGGTAATAGGATACTATGGGCCAGTCAGATTCTCGCTGGAATACCAAAAGTGACAATGTCGCACAGGAGTCTGAGTCGTCTTCGACGATGATCTCTTTCCCAGAGCTCATCTCGCGGGGACCCAGGGGACGGCACGAGCGCAAGCCCCACCGGTTGGCTTTATCGTCAACAATTGTGGCAGCGCTGGTCATGCGCCGACGAGATCTCAGGATATGGGGCTGTGGTGAGAAGCGATGGGCGCAGATGGAGACGAACGCCCTGGGAGCGAAGGATAGGGACGAGCGCCGGGGAAGGGAAGGACTATATTTTCGCTTGCAGGAATAGGTGAGGGACGGCAGTGAGGCCAAGAGGCCAAGAGGACTTCGCAAATTGAACACGGGTGGCACGTTCTACGGCCTCCGCGTCCATACTTATGATACAGAATCAGCAAAAACATGTCGCTGAATTGAGCCGGTGTGAGGTGAGATCGCGAAACATCAGGAGCGGCTGTTCTTGTGCCCCCAGCAGCGCCTCGAATCCAAGCCAAACACTCGTACCCGATCCCGGAGACAATGTCAGCAAGTACGTGACATATCGAGACGGAGGGGATCCAGTCCACCACCCGTTCCAAGTTTCAAGTACCCGAAGATGGCTACAGATCGGGCGCGAAGGTCTCAACAAAAGGACAGTCGGGCGAAGCAATCCTGCACTGCAACCACACCCTGGGGCAACACCTCGCCCATAGGACAAAGGAGTTCCTATCAGTTGCTCCGATTGCAGAAACAGCAGACCCTAGCAAAGCCTGGGCGTGGGTGCCCATAGGTAAAACATGCGTCGTGGCCGTCCAACAGGGTACTGCCTCGTTCGGGCGCACAGCTTGAAGCAATCTGGCGCACAAGAAACGTCTTAAGAAGACGCTACGTACAGCCCTTGCGCGTGCGTGGGCTACGAATGGGGCAGGCGCGGACGGGCAAAACAGCAAAATCGCGGAAAAGCAAGCAACGTCGGGAAAGTGGCAGGAGCGCTGGCGCGAGGTAGAGCAGGGCACAACAGGCAATCATTCGACTCCGTGCAGGCGGCCCACCGGACGAGGTATGTTGCGGCGCTGTCAGATCGCGGTCACAAGTCAAAGAAGCCTGAACCTTCAAACTCCGCCCAGAAGTTCTTGTTCTTCACGTGTTTGACAGTGAACAAGGTAAATGTTGCGTATAGAGGGCTTAATATCGGGCCAAAAACTCGCGATGTACTACCTACACGACTACACATGGGAATGAATCAGTCTATAGCTGTTCCGCTGGGCATGGACAGACTCGCAAAACATCTCATACCAAGTTACATGTTGGCGAGCGCCCGAAGCGGCGGTTTCGTTCATGCAGCCTGTACCCTGGTTTTCAAACTGTGTGCATACGCCAGAACTGGATCCCCATAAACACCGCTCGTGTCCGCATCAGGAAAACCGGTCGTCGATTAAGCATGCAGTCTGACCGCTCTGAGTGCTCTGACGGCTTCTCAGAGCAGACGGCCAAATTGAGACTATTCCGAGCACCTAGAGTGATCAAAGTGGCCAGAGATGGCTCGGCCCGACTCTTCAGATCACAAGAAGCGTTTCTCATTGGCTACTAAGTTCTACTTGGTCTTCCTGTTGAACGAAGTCTGCTGAGATGATAGACGGTACTGCAGTCTGACCGTTATTCACTGTCTCCAATGAGTTGGTACCTGAATGATGAAATGAGGGTCGTGCGTCTTCCCAAGTAGAGTCAGAACTGTGCTTGGAGTCATTTTATACTTGTTCCTACGTTTCCAGAAGTATGCGAGCGCAGGAAAGCAGGTTTGTTTTTTTCGACTTGTTATGCACCGGGGACCTGACAAAGTTGATTTAGCGCCAATTCAGCGCTGTCGCCTGAGAATTCAAAATTTACGGACCAGCTTTAGATACACTAAGGATACTGATATTCCAATGGCATTTACTCGCGCATTTTTCCTCGAGGCGTCCGAAATCGCGCGCCGGCGATTCGCCAGCCAACCTGGCGGCCGACCGGACCGGCCCAAGCCGGGTCGACGACGCTCTTTTTCCTCCCAAGTCCCGCCGCATTGCCGCGCACCACAAGCCGCGCCGCGCCGCGCCGCGCCCCGTCCTGTACACCAGCAGCCTACTGCTACGCTCTGCACCGGCGCTCAAAGCCGCTACAACGCTTCCTCGTCTGGACAGCATTTCTCGTTCTCGGGCTGACGCGAATGCTGGTGCACTGGCTTCTGTGAATCTACTGCTCTGACTCGGCTCGTACAGGCTCGCTCTCGTCTGTCTTCTGATCTGCTTGCCCTACGCGTCTTGCTCTGCTCTTTGTCGGCTCTGGGTGTCTTGCGGCTGTCGGTTTCTGGCTTGAGCTGCGGGCCGCCCTCTACCATTTATTAACCTGTTTGTATAGGTACCCGATCCCGCTCGCCAAGCGCGGCGTTGTAGAAACGTGGAAAGGGTTGCGAAGGTGAAATCCAGCTGGTACGTGTCCGCTGGCGGTCGATGTCTCTTGCTAATACCGTCCTGTCTATCGTAGTTGCACCTGCCCGCGGCGGTGGGCGAACCTTTCGTCGGCGACGTACCGTTTCCATTCCGGGATGCGCGCACAAGGTATGCGATACTGTTCTACCTCGTATATCCATTCTCACCCTCCTGCAGCCTCTACTAGTCGCACATGAACCCGCGACCGCACGATTGCGGACGTATCCGACATTCTGTGCGTATGACCCGTAGGACGACCGTCCAAGTAGCGTAGTCCATAGGTCCCAGAATATGACTTGTTGTGTTTTTATGTTTTGCTTTGATCTGAGTCAGAAGAAGAGAACGGGGGGAAAGGGCTACCCGGAGCTAGTCAGAGTGATGGGAGCAGCTAGAGCTCCAGCCGCTCTGACCACTCCGCAAAGAAAGCCACCAAGAGTAAACATTTTTCGAGCTCTGAACGATTTGACGGCTCGCAACCTCTCAGAGGTCCTCAGAGCTCCCAGAGCAGCAGGAGCACCCTGCCCGTTTTCCTGATGCGGTACCCTAATAGCCCGGGCTCAACCTGAGGAACAGTGGGGAACCGGGGCGAACGACGAGATGTAATATGGTGGCGCGGGTTCATCATGAATAGCGGGCGGCCGAATCCCCGTGGACAGGTGCTGTCTGAGATTCCGAATCGTTCTTCGCGCTCTGAGGAGGAAGAGCGATGGGATGACAGCGCATACTGGCAGAACGACCCAGAGGAACAACTCAACGGCCAGCATGGGTCTGGCCGTACGCGCGCCGCTGGCACGTGCGGGGGCCGTAAAGGTATATGCCGCGCTGAGAGCATCGCGGGTGCAGGAAGGCGTGGCATCCGGTGAAGCGGATCGCGAGGTGCTGTTCACTGAGCTTGGAGGTATGGCGTGATATCTGTGTCAGGAGATTATGAGAACTAGGACAGGTCGCGAAACGCGGGAAATCGGCTACCGACAGGAAGTAGTCGACCCCCATCCAGCTTCCCGTTTCGGAATTGGTGAGGTTCAGCGTATGCGTGCCGGGGTCCAGCTCGGCACCGAAGAGCAGCCCGGTGGGGGACCAGGATTTGGCATACGAGTTACCTACAATGAGCAATTTTCCGTCTATGTAAGCCGAGTAGTCGCCGTGATCGCTGTTCTTGTCCGAATAGTACGCGATGTAAGAACCTGAGAGAGAGATTGGATTCAGAGCGGGGACGCACGCGTCTGGAAACCGATTTCATACCATTGAACGAGAATGTGACGTACGCCGCTTTTTCGTGTGTGACGTGGTACGAGTTTCCGTATCGCACCGATCCGGACGATGACTGCCATATGTCCGGCGGGTAATATGATACTAATGGGCTAGTCAGATGCTCGTAGGAATACCAAAGGAGATGACTCCTCACCCGAGTCCGAGTTGTCGTCTACGATGATCTCTTCCACGGAGCTCATCGCGTACGGACACAGGGGATGACACGAGCGGAAGCCTCACCGGCTGGCTTTATCATCAGGAAAGGTGCAGCTTGCCTAAGGGCCCTCAGGGACAGGCGCTGCTATCAGAGACGATGGACGTGGCCAGGGACGAGCCAATGGCGACATTCCAGTTTGCACGGAGAACGGCGGAGTAACGGAATACCAGGACCAATTTGTGAGTTGAACGCGGGCAGCATGTTATCCGAGGTCCGTATGCATGCGCAGACCCCAGAAAAGGATGGCCGTTGAGCTGAGTTGGTGTGCGGTGAGATGGCGAAACACAAGCAGTGAAACCCGCACCGCAGACACCGCAGAGCTCCGTGCCAACAACGGAGCGTCTGTGCCAACATCTGTGCAGGCACCTATGGCAGCGCCTCGACTCAGAGACAGGGACCCATGCCCCGGCGACGACTGCCTCTGACTGGCCCGTGCAATACGAGACATCTTGCGAGTAAGCGAAGTAATCCTCCACTGGCGCAGACATGCCCTGGCACAATGCTGGCGAAGAAACTCGTATCAGTTCAAGTTGACGCGACACACTGCAATTGCATCAAGAGCAGACCCTGGCGGAACACTGGCGCCGCGGCCGTGCAGCAGGGCGCTGCCTCGTTCGGAAAGCGAGGCGCTCAAGGGACGGCGGCGAGAGACGCTGGCCACGGTCTTGGAGCAGAGGTCGACCGGGAGCCACGGGCGGCACGGACACGGCGAGCAAAACAGCACAGCAAGGAACCCCGGGCAAAGGGCAATGGCCCCGTCGCGGGCTGAGAAAACGGCGAGCCGATCTCGATCAGGGCATGCAGGCGGGATGGATGGACGTAGCGTGTTGGGCCCCTGGCACTGTGTCGTCACGGTCGCGGGTCAAGGAAGCATGAATCTTCAAACCCCGCCAAGAGGTTCTTGTTTCGCGCAGTTTTCAACTTGAACACAGCGAAGATAAGGTATAGTGGGCTGAATAATCCGGCCAGAAACACGCGATGTACTACGTACACGACTACAAGTGAAAATGAATCAGTCTACAGCTATTCTACTGTATCAGTGCTGAGGTTGAACAATGCACGAAAATGCCGACCGTCCTGTGATTATCGTATACGAAGGCGTTGGAGCCACGATCGCCGATTATTCAGACAGACAATCCTCTCGCCCTCGAACGGCGTGCCGCGCAAGACGAAAGCGCTGTCGTCCGGCGTGCGCGTGACGAAGGAGAACTCCTCAACACAATCTTGACGGCTGACGAAGTCGTGCGCGGCAGCCGACGGTCGGCGGTCGACTACGCGCAGCTGGCGGAGACGGGGCAGCTCTAGGTGGCCGTCGTACAGCCAGGCGCACTCGCCGAGCACGGCGAGCCGCTCGACGCTGGCCGGCACGCACACCGGCCCGCGGACGTTCATCAGCACGAGCGTGCGCAGGCGCGGCATGACGGCCTTGGCGAGCAGCGCGCACTCGTCCGCGGCGAGGTCGACGAGCAGCAGCGCCTCGAGGCGGTGCAGGTGCGCGAGCGCGGGGCCCCACGCGCGCGCCGCGGCCCAGTCGTCGAAGCCCGCGCCGCGCAGCACGAGCGCGCGCACGTCGCGCAGCGCGTCCGCCGGCGGCGCGCAGCGGCTCCATAACCGCGCCGTGACGCGGTCCAACTGGAGCGCGGGCGCGGCGAGCGCGCGCCACGTCGTCCCGCTCGGCTCGCCGCCCAGCAGGTGCAGCGCGGCGTACGAGCAGCGCCCGCGGAAGCGCGGGTAGCTCGCGTGCGCGCTCATCAGCAGTGGGTGCGCGCCGCCGCCCATGCGCACACTGCGCAGGTTGCGCAGCCGCGGGAGCACGCGCGCGAGTCGTTTGGGGAGCTGCCGCAGCTCGTCGGCGCGCGCGAGGCTGAAGCTCGGCGTGTGCTTTGAGTGGATGGGCTCGAAGACGAGCGTGCAGATGAGCGATGCTCGGTGAGGGCTGGCGTCCAGCTGGTCGAGCAGCGCGAGCGTCTGCGCCGGGCGCGAATGCAGGACGGGGAGCGTCGCGTACAGCAGCGTCGACGCGCGCGCGTGCCATGCGTGGCATACGAGTGCCGCCGCTCGCAGGTCGGCCGGCCAGGTGATGTGGCTGAGGATGGCATCGAGTACGTCGACGCAGAGGCCGTCAAACGGCGCGTAGCTAGAACGAGGAGACGGCGATGTGAGTCCGAGGGTGCGCCGGAGGAAGTGGGCGCACATATTGGGTGGTGTATGACGTGGTGCATGGCGCAGACGGGCGTCGGCTTAAGTAGCGAGAAGATTTTCCGGGCGGCGGCGAGAGCGGGAGGACGAGAGTGGCCTCGGTCAGAAGCTCCGACCTCCGACGATTCGATCAAAAAGAATCCGTTTCAGGATTCCGGAACAACAACCCTGCACCCGGGCTCTCGAGAGACCGTGGCTGGACACCGTGCGGGTTCACCGTGCAGTATGGTTGCCAGGACGGTTGGAATTTGTTTGAAATCCGGCATGTCTGCGTCTGTCAGACGCGCCGATTGAAGGGCTGAGGGAGTGTTTCTGCCTTTCTGTTAGATGGCGACGTATCGCTGCACATATTACTCACCTTCAAAGGTTACGAGCGTCGCGGTCAGCCCGCTGTCTCACTTCGCACTGTCGGCTCTCGGACGCGAAATGACGGAGTGGACGCCGGCGCTAACCACACGGAGTTAGCCCCGCCTCCCCGCGCTCCCTAGCCGTAGTTGAATTCGGATGCTTCTCGTCCGACGGACGGCCTGGGGGCCTATTTCACGTAAGCCACCATTTTTAAAGCAACGAGTCAGTGTCGGAATGTCGCATACTTGTGCCTACCGTCGTCATCGCTGGCAAGGATCTCCTGCCAGCCCGGATAGGAGAATTTGATGGGCTTCTGTGAGATGATGCTACAAATGAGCTCATGGAGATCAGAAGAGGGCCTTTTGGTGAGGCTGCAAGACCCGAGCGACTTTTGAGCACTGAGCAGTCGGACCCAGCTCGTAGATTGGGGGGACGATGAATGTTATCATGATACCAGTTGCAGAGAGGCCTTGCAATATCACCTTAGAAGACACGGCGCCGGTGTTCACGTTCGCCCGTGCGAGATCAGTGCAAGATCAGTGAAAATTTGGCCATCAGGGCCAAGAGGAGCGCAAAGCACCAGGCCAGAGAAGATACAGACATCACGTGGAAGGAGGAGCCCGGTCAATGGAAGCACAGTCGCAGCCTTTACGCGAGGTACGTGCAGAATCGGTTGAAAGCGGATGAAGTCAGGAAGCGGAACGCTTCAAACTCCGCCACGCGTCTTGATCCGCTACTTGTCGCCATGTCGTCTGCTTCTAACGTCTGTAGCCCCGTGAGTCCTCGGAAGCTCTATTAACACGTTATTCAGGCCTCCGAGTGGGTCACGATCGTGAGCGACGACGGGCATGAATTTGTTTTGCCCCGAGCGGCCGCGCAGCACAACCGCACGCTCAGGGACATGCTGGATATGGAGAGTGCGTCCGACTTATTTTCCTACTCTCTACAGTGGGTTTAGATGACTGCAGTCGGTCTCTCCGAAGCGCTCAGTAACACGATCAACCTCCACTTCCGGCGAGTCATCCCGCCACAATTACTGTACGATAATACCAACTGATTTGTATCTGTGTAATCAGGGCCGCTGTGGTACAGATCATCGTCGACTACCTGATGCTCGCACACCGCGCCAATTCTGCAACGCACTACGATGCGGCGCAGTTTCTGCGGCGACTGCCCCCGGAACTTTCGTTGGAAGTGTGAGTATTGATCATCTTCGAGTGAACTCTGGGTGCGGTGCGACGATTCTGACGCGGCGAAATCCCTAGCTTGATGGCCGCGGATTTCCTGGGAGGTGCATACGTCTTCCATGTCATGTTCCCGCCAACACCTAACTTGCGCTGCAGCGTGACCTACATATGTACGGCTCGGACACTTTGCAAGCCCCGCGTTTCTGCCGTCCCGCACTGCCAATCTGACGTGGTGTTGCTTGCACCGCTCGAGTGCCACATGCACCTTTAGACCTAATGCAGAGCATGCGAGTGTCGATCCTTCTCAATGCGCTCCGGGCGATGCAGATCCACGCTCGACATAGGAACATGGTAGCACACGCAGTGATAACGTCGCACGGTAGAGCGGGCTTTACTGGCGTCCACGTGCACACGGTCCTGCGGTTGGTATGTATTAGTCTTTTTGGCAGACTTGACATCGAAGAGCGCACAGAGGGTCGGGCACTAGTACTGCCGTGAGATCTCCCGGCGTCCTTTGAAGCGCGGATCCATCTGCCATGCATCCCCCACGCTTCTCGACCCCGCTTCCCCCGTTTTGCAGCACCAGTCGGACAGGCGGGCGGTGCGAAAGATCGATGCATACACTTCGGAACAGCATTGACGTGCTGGACGCCGCGCCAAACACCTTGGAAGATCGCGTCGGAGTTCCCCTGGCGACCGCAAATCAGAGGCACTCAAATACCGGTGGGTGTGTGGCTGCTCTGTCGGTTCTCCTCATCCGCGCGGCACGATCACAGTCGGCTTGACTGCGTCCTCGATGGGCTCCTGGGTGGAAGGGGTGATTGAGGACGATAATGCTACCTTAGGTGCGGCAGGCCTGGAGTTCATCCTGGCCCAGTGAAGCTGATCTCGGTCGCCGCAGTAACCTACGCTCCCTCAGTCTCCTGGGCCACCACGAACGAGGCCTGGCGCCATGGCGGCTCGTATCACCGCACATACGAAGGAGGTGCCTACGTTACTGTCACATTCAACGGTGCGTGTTGTCCGGTGAGGAAATTGCACCCGATGCTTACTCGGGCAGGCTCGTACATCGCGTACTACTCCGACATGAACGTCGACTACGGCGCGTTCACAGCGTCCATCGACGGGCAGCCGATCATGCAGGGCACCGCGAAGATGCCCGACTTCGTGTCGAACACGCTGCTGTTCAGCACGGCGGTCGAGCCCGGCGTGCACACGCTGACTATCACCAATGTGCAGAACGGCGTCGGGATGGGGGTGGATTACTTCCTGTGGGTCCGAGTCGCATGCCCCTTGCCGTCCCCGTCGTACAATCCTGACCGAGCCTGGATAAGGTTCCACACCGACGGATCATCTCCATCCGCACCCAGTGCTCGACCCTCGGATTCACACTCGAGCGCAGGCATATCGAGGAGTACATTCGCCTTGACACTTGGTCTCCTCTGCGGCGTACTGCTTCCGCTGTGCTGCATCGTCCCCACAATCCTCCTTCTCAGAGCGCGACGGCGTCTGCGTGACATAGAACGCTCGTCTGCCCGACCACTCACAGGTCTTTCTCCTCAGGAGGAAGAAGATCAACCGCTCCCAAACCATCAGCCCACGGTCTCTCCGTTCCTGACATATCAGCCACCCCCATACCGCACTGGTCAAGCCCAGACGTCCAATATACCACCCTCCATCCCTACGCTCTTAGACAACAAACTACGGCTACTCGGCTCCAAAAGTTGAATCTTCAGCTAAAGGATGGCGGGTACCCGTAGCCTGTGTCGAGGACGTTGCCTGTCATTCGAGGCATTCAGGTACAATTGTATTGGGCGATTCCATTTCCATCTCTTCTTTAATGGTCTCTTCTGGGTAATCTCATGCTTTCTCACACGTTCCTTGCGCTACAACCGTCGCCGGCGGGACTAGGTTCCGGAACGGGGCGGATGTTTCCCGGCCAGTGTTGGCCTTAAGGGTTAAGTTGAAGTCGGCAACGCCCTTTGCCAAAACGTGACGAGCCGATTTGGTTCCGGTTCCGTCGTACCAAACCAAAACTCGGTGTTCTCGCCTAGGGAACCCACTACAACCACATGAGACGCTTATACCAACCATTCAGATAAGATCTGTGTGGTAAAACCAGGACCAGATGGTCTCAAACGCCAGAGCTTGCTGGCCCTGCCATGCCCGGGATCTGCCGAGACCAGGGCCTCTGAGCGTCCTTGGTCGTTTACCACGAGTGGTACGGGTACCAGGGGCTTCTCTAGGCGTAGACTCTTTAGATTAATGACGTATGAATCTATATCGCGAAAAATATCGCATGGGAATACATTGGATGGTGTGCGTTTGGCTTCAGCGGCCTGAAACCGATCCTCTCTTATTAAACCCCCAGTATTCGTAGTGAACCCCTATTCACCCCGCAATTCCTTCTTCTGGATACTAATAAAGCTTTCTGTCGAGGGGATTAGCGATAATCGCCGCCGTTGTTGAGCTTCGGCTCTTGATTAGGTCTTATTTCCGTGAGAACTTCGAATTTTAGGAATCGCCTCGACAGAAACCGAGATATGCAAATTTAAAACAGATTTGTGTATATAAGGCTGTAGCGGTAGCTCCTGCCTGGGGAGAAATGCCCGTCGCATTGCCGGGGCGGGATTTGGCTGGTGGGAAAGTCACGGATCGGAAGCAAATCTGGTAGGGCATTGCCGACCCTCAGGTTAACACTTAATATTAGTTAAGGTTAATAACCCTTTAAATTTAAGACTTATCATCATGAGCCCGCTAATGTAGGCCTAAAGACCTAAAATGCCAGATGAGGAGAGTGAGTGGTCGATGTGACGCGCGCGAAGCATGCACATATCCGGCTTTAGTCATCGAGAGGATGCCGGCCATCATAATCTGATCCTTTGCCGTCGCTCTCCTTCCGTTGCAGTCACCCTGGCCGATGCCGCCTGCTCGTGGGCCACTCTGGGAATTCTTCCACCACGGTGAAAAGCAGAATTCGGCCCAGGTGAAGGCATACTGCCTCGGCTGTGTCGCCACCAAAAAACCAGACGATGTTCCGTACGAACGTAACTGGGAGGCCGGAATTGACCTCAACCGCGAGAAAAAAGCGCGCTGGTTTCTTGACGGTCAGGGCATGTTCCTGGGCATGTTCCTATTGCTGATCCACACGTAGCCTGTGACGCTGTTGGGCATGTCCGCGGAGACAAAGGCCCAATGATCACCCATTTACTGGGCGGCGTTAGGAAAGGAGACCGGTGCCCGAATGCATCCAAGAAAGCGCGTGCAGTGGCACGAAAGGTAAAAGGCAAACCCCCTGATGATAACAGCTCACAGTGCATGTTAGATTCGGGATGATCTAGATGCAGAGAAGCTCAGCAGCGACGACGATGCGCGTCCAGTCAAACGGCGACGCACAGCAACACAGACCCGGGTAGAAGAGAACTTCCACCAGACCCAACTCGTGGCGTTCAAAGGCGTCGATATGCCATTCACCGACGCACAGATTGCCGCGATTGGGCGCCAATGTGCTCGCGCCACAATTTCTGCCAACCTATCCTACCGCTGGATCGAAGACGTTGAGGTCCTTCGCTTCCTGATGATGTTCCGTTCACGTGCGTGCGATGCTGTACCGAGTCGGAAGGTCCTGGGAGGTCGCTTGATCGCCGAGGAGGGCGCGTATACGGAGGAAAAGCTGCGGGAGATTTTGCGAGGCAAATACGTGTCCTTATCGTACGTGTTTCCAGCGCAAAAGCATTGGGTACTCACTGCATAATCTAGAACTGACGGGTGGAAGGATGGCCTTCATAACGGGATCGCCAGCGTTCATCTTGCGGTCAATGGCACGGTATGTCCCAGTGCAGTACAGGCGGCAGGTAGTGACTGATTGACTGCCGATAGTCGCATCTGGTCAAGTTGTCAAATACCAACAGCTTGGGCAAGGACGGTGCCACGATGCAGTCGTTATTTGGCGCCATGATAGACGCCGCCGAGACAGCCTACTCGTGCCGTGTGGTCCATTTTGGTACCGATAACGATGGCGGAGCACGCGCTGGGCGCGATAAGCTACTCAAGGAGCGACCTTGGCTCTTTGCAACACCCTGCATGGCACACCAGGCAAGTTTACCGCTAGCACTCGATGTCGAAAGATTTGACAACACAATTCAGGGACAACTAATCAATGGTGACTACTTTAAGGAGAGTCCCAGGGCTGCAGACGCCAGCGCGAAGGCCAGCGACATTGGCGGATGGCTTCATAACCACACCCGTATCCGCCATCTGTTTGACACTGTCCAGCGCGAGCTTACCCCGCAGAAGGAGCCGCTCGCCTACCTCGTCGGCAACCAGACCCGATGGACGACGCACACTATCGCCTTCAAGCGGCTCCTGCGCCTTGAAACTCCCCTTCGGCGGGGCGCTGTCTTCCAGAAGGAGGGCATCATCACAGGTCGGAGCGGAACAGCGCCGCAAGCAGAAGGCTGCGCTCGAGAAGGCCGCTCGCTCCATGATTGCGACCATCGACGACGGTGCTCTCTGGTCAGACCTCAGGGTCGTCGTCGAGGACGTCGAGCCAATCACCTACATGACGAACATCAACCAGTCGGACGACGCTCGTCCCGATCAGGTGGTACTGACCTTTGTCGGTGTCTTTCTCCATTTCGATAAGCACGCCGTCGCAAGCATTCGCAGGGGGATGAAGAAGCGCATGGAAAAGCGCTGGTCCGAGCTTGACCAGGCCATGTTTGTCGTCGCCCTCGTGCTCAATCCCTATGAGCAGCTGTCGCGCTTCGGGGATCGGGCCAACCTCGACCACTTTGTGCTCAATGCAGAGCTTATAAAGGTACGTGTTCGCCTTTACTGCAGCTGCATAGGCACACTGAGACGGTGCCGCAGCTCTTCGACCGCTTCCATTCACGGCCGCCGCGCGAGCCAGAGACAGCAGAGCAGAAGGACGCACGCAAAGCCGAAGACGAGCAGCAACGGCGGTTCTTATCCGCCGCTTTCTTCGAGTATCTGGCCTATCGCGGCCCCTTCGCATCCTGGGCCGAGTATCGGGACACGTTCGAGGATGTGCATGTGAGTATGTACTCCAATTTGCGTGCAAAGACTTACTTGGGAACAGGGCGATAACCCGACTATCTTTTGGGAGCAGTTTGTCTCCAAGCCCGAGACGCGCGCCCTCGCCGACTTTGCCATCATGCTGCACGGCATATGCTGTAACCAGGGCGGCTGCGAGCGCACATTTTCCGATCTCAACATCAAGCAGACTCGCCTCCGCAACAGACTGGGACTTCAGAAACTCGAGACAATGTCAAAAGTGCGTACAGTCCTGAGTACCGGGGCCATAGCACTGATTGTAGCAGGTCGGCGCACAGCTCCGACAGGAGCACCTTCGCGACAGGCCCCCGGCTTATCCCATGAGAGCTCCGATCCTCCGCCCCCCAAAATCAGGCCTCCGGGAGGCCTAATGTCCGATCCTCACACCCCCAAGCTGCATCTGGCGGGCCATGAGGTTCGATCTTCACACCCCCAACTGGGGCCAGTCCCAGGCCAGTCTTCAGCTGCCGTGGCAGCAAGCCCCAGCTCAAGGAGTTGGGATCGAGCCGGGGAGAGGGTCAATGCAGTATTTATATGTTAAATTCGCCTCTACATGTCTTTCTTTCACCGTGAGAGCATCTATGAACGTGAAGGGTAGCTCTTCGGAGCCTTTTTCATGCGTATCAGCGCGTGGGAAACGTCCGGAATTAGCCGAGGTTAGATGCTCCGTCCCCCAAAAGTGAGCACCCGAGGCCTCTTTCCGCCCCCCAAATCTGTGCTTCCGCGGATTCAACATCTCATAGGATAAGCCGGGGGCCTTTCGCGACGGCCTGCGCGAAGAGCGAGACCCGCGCAAGCTTCACGACGAGTCCCGCGTGGCGCAGCTGCTTGCCGTTCCACGCTACGCGGATGCACTGGAGCAGGACGAGGCTGGCGAGGATGACGATCTCGAGGGCACGCGCAAGGTCGCACTGATCACGTCCGGTGCCGCCTGGCGCAAGGAGCTCGCCAAATGGAAGGGCAACCTCGAGGATGACCTCGATCTCGAGCTAGAATCGGACGATGACGAGTCAGCACCAACGGCGCCAAACAACGCGCGGCAGCAGGCGTTCTTCCCGCGCAGCCTCCAGCTTCTGTTCGGTGGCGCAGCGGCGCGTCCTGCCGAAGCCCCAGGACGTCGCAGCAAACGAAAGCAGCCATCGGAGGAAGCCCTGCTAATGGAGCTTCTTGCTGCCGAGTACGAGGGAGAGCCGCCGGACGACGGCGCGCTGGAGGGTTCCGATGATGATTTTGTAGCATGAAGGAGCCCTGCGACCCCGCCCGTCCTGTGCTAATATAATTATCTGATTTTAATAGTCGAATTTAGGCCCTAATTTAAGCTTAATAACCCCATTAAGCCTTAATATGCACGGCGGGGGTTAATAACCCCTTAACATCCAACACTCCGGCAGCTTTCCGGCCGTTGGCTTCTTCCTTCCTCCCAGCGCTGCAACGACGACGTGCCGATTGCAGCTCATCTCCTGGTGGCCCACTTGTAGTTTTCTACCTCTCCCCGCTCACGCAGATCCACAACTGGTGCATCGTCTCGCATGGCGACTGATTCCACAGACCGAGTGCTTGGCAGGCTCGCCAGGGATCGATTCTGATTCTCAAACGCGCGCTATATACGACGGCCTATCTCCTGATGGGCCATTATTTACCAAGGGACTCGGTATCTGCGCATGCACCGTATCGCCGGTCGCGTACCGCGTACGCCTTCACTTGGTCAGACTCTAACGTTCGACGGGCGACGACGATTGCGGCCGATCGCATGGCAGCAGGATGTTTTGTGTGTGTTATTCGGCGGCTCTATCTCACTCCCCCTGTTGAGATCTCCCGGAAACACCATCTGGCTTTGGCCTGGCCATGGTCCCGGGACACGACTTCAGCGCCAGAAGATCTGCGATCCGCCTTTCGACTAGGCTTGCTTCTACCCGAACTGTGGGTTATTATGATACCAGGAGGTCTGCAGAAAGCTTTGGTCCTCATTCAGTCTGTATCTTTGCCCGAGAAGTTGACCACGCGGCTCTAGGAGATGGGAAGCCGTTCACCCGCTGGATAGACCCAAACAACTGGCTACGTTGTTTGTCGTCTGTGTCGTTTGCTATGGATCTTGCGGTGTGTCTAACGATGGAGGGATCCTCTATGAAGCAGGGATCATCGTGCGCTGTGCAACAGACTGTTTTTCTCCCGCATAGAACGTGCGATCATCAGGTTGTAGTACACGGCCTCAGCAAACGCGTTTCCAGCTCACGATCCATAAATTCCACAAATCCCTCTTGATACGCCATTCCTGACTCGAATTACCCTCACACAGATCGTGGCAGCCGTTGAAATGGGCACGCCGGTACAAAGAGTCGTCGTTGAGGACAATGATCTCGAGTCCGGTGCGGTCAGCTCGTACCAATAGCGCAGTCCTTCGATGGCTGACTGTCACGCTTCTCACACAGTTGCGTATTATCCGCCAGACGCGTGGGAGGCATCGGTTGGGGCTCATCGACACGGGAATTCGTACCATGGAACGTACGCAGCCAACGCGTATGTAACTTTTGAATTCGACGGTGGGTTCTCATAGTCTTCCTGGGGACTCGGAACGATAGCGTTGACGCCTCTCAGGGACATATGTTGCGTACTACTCGGATAAGAACATCGGTCACGGAGAATTCGTTGCCCATATCGACGGAAAACTAGCCTTGCACGGTGATGCGTATTCTCCCCATTCGGTCTCGCCCAGCATCCTCCTCTTCAACGCTTCCGTCGACCCGGGGCCTCACATTCTTACCCTCACCAACTCTGTCAACGGGACATGGATCGGTGTGGACTACTTTCTGTGCGTCCGACCGACAGTCTTCCCGTGTGCTGCTGCTTAGTACTGCCCGATCAGCTACCACCCACGGAAACTCGCCTCAACAAGTGCATTATCAGCAGCATCTTCCGATTCCCATGCAACACATGCCACTGGGTTGATCTCCCCCGCTGGCGGGCGCGCCTCCGTTGCCAGGTTCAACCTAACCATAGGACTGATATGCGGGCTCCTCGTACCGATGTGCTGCATCGCGCCGTCGATCATCATCCTTCTTCTCAGATACCGAAGGCGGAGCCGATGCCTCGACAAAGCAAGTGCGGCGCCAATCCAGCCGTTTACCGTCACGGTGCCCAGTCTTCAGCCGCCGCCGTATCGCAGGGAGACGCTCGCTGAGGAGCCCGCGCAGCCACAACCAAGAAAGAGCGATCGCGCGGCTCAACTATCTCGGCTGTTTGGCTCAAGATTGAACAACGAAGGCGGTCGATAGCGAGTCCGGCTGGGCGTGCCACTGTACGTGCATGTGTATACAAATAGCGTACGAAGAGCGTCCTTTCGCCCTGCTGGGCGATGCTACCTAGACGACGTGAAGTAGGATTCCGAGCCGAAGAATCTGGACGTTCGGGGGCTCGCCGGGAGCTCCGAACCCTTCTCGGCAACCTGCACATTGGCAGATTGTTGCGGCCGGTGGTTCGTAAAGACCGCGGAAGTGGCGATGGAGGGTGCGGTGCGGGCGTAGGAGTCCGCGTACGGCGGGGGGTCGTGTGGTATGATGAACGGCACCGTTTGCGACTGCAAGAAGCGAGTTTGCCGCTGCTTCGCGCGCCGCCGGAAGAGGATGAACGCTGCGGCACCGAGAAGAGCAAGCAGGACTCCCACGAGCCCGCCTACGATGCCGATGATCAGGCCCTCGCGCCCATGCGTCGTGCCCTTCGTCGGCGGCGGAGGTGGCGTAATGGCAGACGTCGAACCCTCCGGGTCCGTCCGTGACGGCGCGGACGGGCCTGGATCAGGCACAGTGGTGGCGGGAGGTACGAACGGGCGGTAGCTGCGTTGAGGTTCATTTCAGCGAATGAAGGCCACACCTGGCGGACCTACACAAAATAGTCTAGGCCGGTGAAATTCCCGTCTGCGATGTTCGTTATGCGCAGCGTATGCGGGCCGGGGTCGAGCGTCGCGGTAAAGAGTGCGGAGCCTTCCGTCCATGAGGGTGCGTAAGAATTGACCCTTGTGGGTTCCTGCCCGTCGATGGACACAAGGGAGTCGCCATGGTCGAAATTGCTGTCGGAATGATACTCGACATAGGAGCCTTGACGATTGTGAGCGCACAACAGGCTCGAAAGACGCGATACTATACCGTTGAATGTGAAGAGGAGGTAGGCGTCGGCCTCATGTGTGTCATGATACGAGCTGCCATGGAACATCTGGTGGTCGGCGCCGCTAGCACCATCCCATGCGCCGGGCGGATGGTAAGAAACTGGAATATGCCACGGCGTGAGCTGAGCTATTGGAGATACAGCACGGGTAGCAGCAAGCAGACCATAGGATGCATCGTCGTCTTCGACGATCACTGTTTTGGCGTCGGACATGTGGGCGGCGGTCAAGTCTCGTTCTGCGAGATGCAGAGCATCGCCAGTATGTATATTGACAGAAGGAGGCGATCCTGGTGACAGTTGCGGCCCCGAACTGCACTATTGTAGGGACTGGCAGCAGAAGGCGGATTTGAATAGAACCACAAACACCACCCCTTGTCGGATGGGTTCATAGACCCTACATAGTGCAAGGAGGTCGGGCTAACATTCTTCAGCGTCCAATTCAGCGTCCCAGAGACAACGGCTCGCAGCATGGCGCTGGCTTGAGCCCCAGATCAGGGACTGGGCGCTTGTTGGGCTATGCAATGCAATGCACCGAATCCAACGCAGCAGTCTCAAATAGAGCACAACGGGTGCGGTTGCGCAGCCTGAGTTTTGGAACGGACGTCGTCGCACGGCAACTGTGAAGACTCCGGTTGCCGTAGCCCCGTTTTCGCAGGTGCCGAGCGCTGAGACGTGAACGGACCGCGGGGGACAAGCGGCAGCGTATGTGGGATCCCGGAGGTGGCGCGCGGGCCCCTGGAGGCCGCCGTAGCGACGGGCTTGCCGCTGGGGCTTCTGGCTCCGTACAGTCGGGACGGAGGTTTGTTTCTTTGGTCGGGACAAACAAGAGCGCCTTGGCCTCCTCCCGTCGTGTCCTTGATCGCATCTCGGCGGAACAGACGTCCTTCTGTGCCCCGGAGCACGAGTGGCCTGGCGGAAGAGATGCTTTTTTGCGGCGTCCTTGTTGCGCATATTATGTAAGCATTGCCATTGCACACCGCGCCGAGGTTTGGGACTATCATCAGGAGACGCAAGTCACTCTTGGCCAAGTTGCTCTGAACTCGCAGAGAAGTATTATGAGGTGCATGGCGCGGCATTCCTCGGGCAGATCGTAGGTTTAGCAATGAGTGACGGCAGGGTGACGGTCGCGCACTTGCTTTTGGTCTTAGACGTGACCAACAGGCCAGTTATTTCTCTGGTGTCGTGACAGCTGGTGCCCTGATGCCCTACTAATGGTTTTCGTATCAATTCTGGCAATGCGTCTGTGCAACTCTTAGAGATTGAGGCGCAAGCAGGCCGGACGGGATCCAATGTCCCCGGCTGCGTCGTCGAACGTGGCGCTGTGGGTACGTCCATCTCTCTCTTGATGGAAACAGCGGCAGTGGAAGGTGTAAATTGACCGTAAAACTGCGGGAGAATGATATACAATGTACGACCGGGCAGGTCGTGAGCTAGCGCGCCCAGTTGAACTCGACGCCGGCAACAAACAGGTCAAGAACGTTCATCTGTCCGGATTGAGACTCTGGAAAGCATGCGTCAGACGGCAGTATATTGGAAGTCCCTCCGAAACGCTCACTCGTGTACGGCCCCTTCCAGACGACACCATAGCGACCGTTTCCGTCGGTGTTGTTGGCGAGGACCATCTTGTACTGGGGGGTGTTCAGCTCTACGGTTTAGGAGATGTACGCCCGCTGAGAGACGCACGTTGATGTTGATATAGCGCTTCAAGAGCGCGCGGAGCCCCGAGTTCGTGTACTCGCGGCGGGAGACCTCAGTGAGCGCGCGAAGGTAGATAGCTGCGCGGCCGGAAACCGTCAGCACGCGCGCTCGGACGACTGAGAGAACGCACCTTTGAACTGGCGGCCGTCGCCTCCCTTCGTGGGATCGCCGTCCTGGCCCTCGGTGATGCGTCCCTGGGCATCCTGCCAGTTGGTGACGCGCGTGACGGCGTCGACGATGGTCTTGAGCGCCTGGTCGCGATACTTGCCGTCGCCGGTCACGTGCGAGAGGATGACGGCGCCCTCGACGAACTTGCCCGTGTTGTACGTGAAGATCCAGTTGTTCGCGCTGCACGTCGTCAGGCTCATCCCGTCTGTCGGGATGTTCGGGTCCGCCTTGAACAGCTGGGTCGTGATGAACGTGTACGCGTTGATCGCGGCCGTTTTGTACTTCTGCTCGTTGGTCGCGCCGGCCCTTTTGGACGGAATGGTCGGTGAGAATAGCGCTGCATATGCGGGAGTGGAAGGTGGGACGTACAGGTATGCAGAGAGCGTCTGGAAGAGCGAGGTCGTGATCACGTTCACGCCCATGTCCGTCTTGTCGCTCGACTCGGAGCGCCAGAAAACAGCTGAGGAGAGGTCCAGCTAAAGATTGACACGCTTCGTTATCGCTCACCGCCAGCGGTGGTCTTGCCATTGCACGTCGACTTGATCGCCGTGGCGCGGACAGCAGACTTGCCCGCCTGAGCCTCGGCCGCAGTGATCTGCCTGCACTTGCACGTCAGCACGAACAAGATGCCCATTCTACATGCACGCACGATCTCTGGACCCAGTTCCAAACGTCCTTCGCGTACTGCAGGAACTCCTGGTCGCCGTACGTGCGGTATGCATAGTACGCCGTCGTTCCCCACCACATGGCGTCATCGTTATAACCTTGCAATGTAGCCGATGAGGGGCGGAGGAACCACTGCGGAAGTAGACGCGCACCATACGGGTCGAAATTCTTGTTGTTCTTCTTGGCGCCGGCGAGGGCAGACTTCACGAAGGCGTAGTTTGCCCTCATACTGGCAACGTTGTCTTTGCACGCGAACGCTCCGAGTGTCGTACCAGTAGACCAACCCCCTGATACAAGTCATTATCAGATCAACCTACGGTAAACAAGTAGACGCACAGTCAAGCTTCGTGGCATCCTTCCAGTAATCGTTCTTGAGGTTGTTGATCGCGGTCTGCGCAATGTTGTTGATATAATCGTAGCCCTGCGTAACATCGGCAGCCTGGCACGATAATCAGCACGCTGAGAGACTGACTGAGAGCTGTGTCGACTGACCGGCCAAGCAGAAGGAATGGTGTAGTTGAGAGCGCGGGCCTGGATGGCGCGCGAGCTGCGGATTCCCGGGCCCGGATCGGCCAGCGCACGCACAGCCTGGACGGCAGTCGCGACGAAGAGGGGAGCAAGCATTGCGGTGGGGGCGCCAATAGAAACGCGTGGGCAGCTGAGGAAGAGCAGCGTGCGCTTGGGTTTAAATAGGAGTCAGGTGGATCCAGCAGCGAGCCACCCGTCCGTAACATCGGCACGAGGAGCACGACCGCCACGGGTCCGATGATCGAAGCCAAATCGCGCGTCACGAGAATCTCCTGCGCAGGGATGATCCACAGAATCGAAGATTGCCAGCCCAGCGGCTGCGAGGGGCCATGCGGGACTTGCACGTCTGTGTGAACCAGCCAGGAAGACTATCTGGGTTACCTTCGAGATACATCCAGAGTTAACAAGAGCCTCATATGGACCTTGTGTGCGAGGCGCAGTGCGGGCAATGAGTCATCAGGCGCGCTCAAAGGTCCAGTTCGCGGCATCGTACCAAGAGGCGCGCCGCGCGATGCAAGCACAGAAATTGCCATACAGGGGCCGTTCCTGCATGATTGAAACGTATGGTCTCCGCCTTAATCACTAGTTGTCCGCTTTGCGTGTCCGAGCCGTGCCAGCAGCGGAAAGAGAGGTGACAAGCTGTGAATCCGGAGCCGGCACGGTTGATCCGTGCACCACTGAGTTAAGCGCTGGCGAATGCCACCAGGAAGACATCGCAGTCCCCGGGGTAGGTGCTGGAATGCCCTGAAGGAGTACAATTGTCCGATAGCGTCACAAGTTCTATGGGATACAATACTGATCGCGGTGGCGAGCGTCTCAGCGCACCCAGTTGAACTCGATTCCGGCGACGAAGAGGTCGAGCACGTTCATCTGGCCCGACTCCGACTCTGATAAGGTTAGCTGTCAGTCGGACATCTCTCTATCTCTCTCGGACGCTGCAAAGCTCACTGGTGTAAGGGCCCTTCCAAACGACGCCGTAGCGACCTTTGTCATCGGTGTCGTCGGAGCGCACGGTCTTGAACTAAGAAGCACCCTGTATCAGACACAGCAGCATGAGACCATCGAGGAGCATACGTTTATGTTGACATAACGCTTCAGGAGCGTCTTAAGGCCGGAGTTCTTGTACTCCCGGCGCGCGACTTCCGTGAGCGAGCGAATGTAGATGGCTGCAGCACCCGCGTCAGCGATTATAACTTCCTTCGCGGGCCAGTCGGACGCGACGTACATTTGAACTGACGGCCATCGCCTCCCTTAGTGGGGTCGCCGTCCTGGCCCTCGGTAATGCGACCCTGCTTGTCCTGCCAGTTCGAGACGCGGGTGACAGCGTCGACGATGGTCTTGAGCGCCTGGTCGCGGTACTTGGTGTCGCCGGTGACCTGCGAGAGCACGACGGCGCCCTCGACGAACTTTCCCGTGTTGTACGTGAAGATCCAGTTGTTCGGCACGCAGGTGTTGATGTTCATCCCGTCCGTCGGGATGTTCGGGTCCGCCTTGAAGAGGTGCGTCGTGATGAAGTTGTACGCGTTGATCGCCGCGTTCTTGTACTTCGCCTCGCCGGTGACTTCCGCTCTGCAAGTGAATGGTGAGGCGAATGCGCGCCATATGAGGATACTCGAGCGCACGCACAAGTACGCCGAGAGGGTCTCGAAGAGCGCGGTTGTGATTACGTTGACGCCCATGTCGGTCTTGTCGCTGGACTCGGAGCGCCAGAATACGGCTGAGGACCTGCTTGAGCTGGCTCTCCGCACCGCCTGGATCTACGTACCGCCAGCCGTGCCCTTCTTGTTGCAGGTGTGCCGGATCTCCTTCGCTCGCACGGCTGACTTGCCAGCCGTAGCCTCGGCCGCCGTAATCTGGCTGAGAGAAGGTCAGTACTACGCAATGCTGCTCACGTCCGTACACGCACGATCGCTGGACCCAGTTCCAGACATCCTTCGCGTATTGCAGGAATATCTGGTCTCCGTACGCGCGGTACGCATAAAACGCAGTCGTTCCCCACCACTGTGCGTCGTCGTTGTAGCCTTCGCTCGCGTCAGAACTATGCGCGATGTGTGCGAGTAGCGAACACGTGCCGTACGGGTCGAAATTCTTGTTGTTCCGCTTCGCCGCCGCAAGCGCGGCCTTCACGAAGTCGTAGTTGTCCCGGGTGCTCGCGACCATGTCCTTGTACGCGAATGCACCAAGAGTCGTGCCGGTCGTCCAAGCCCCTGGTATCGGCGAATGTGAGAATGGCAGTCCAAGGTGAGGCGATAACAGACGTACAGTCAAGCTTGTTGGCATCCTTCCAGTAGTCCTTCTTCAAATAGTAGATGGCTTCCTGCGCGACGTGGTTGAGATAGTCGTAGCCTCCGCCCGTGACAGTGGCTTCCTGTAAATTAAAGGAGCTGAGTCCCTGGGGTAATGGGGAAACGGACGGCCCGCGTACCGGCCACGCAGACGGGATGGTGTAGTTCAACGCCCTCGCCTGGATCGCGCGCGCAGCTGCTGGGATGACACCGCTGTCAGGATAAGGTGCAGCAAGCACGCTGACAGCCAGCGCAACAGTCGACGCAAGGCGCAAGACGAGCATAGTGAACGGCGCGCGTCTCGAGGGGCCGAACAAGAGCGACATTCATCCCTTCCACACACGCGCCGGTATATAAGCCGGCGGTCAGGCGGGCGCCCGGCATCCAGCACGACATGAGGAGCTCGCATCCGGTGATCATATCGTGCGTCACAAGAAGTCTGTTCGCATGTGGTACAGGAACGGAGCGGTGATCATCGAAGTGCGGCTTAGTCAGCAAGTAGGAACTCTAGAGATCGTGGGGAGGTGGATAAAGCGTGGTATTCGAGGCAAGGGCGCTTTCTGGAGGCCTATTGGAGCGCTAGAAGGTGTGATTGCCGCCAGATTTTGTCTGAGCGCCGAGACTTGGCGGGAAGGCACACCGAGGCGCACATCAGGCGCCCTAATCGCGGGTTCGGATGCAGCGCTTCACACCAGAGGTTGAAGGGGAGAATGAGCCGGGTCGGAAGACCTTCAAATCCGAGCACAAAATGGTAAGAAGGAAACCGGGACGGCGGGCGGCGAAATTTGCGCCCGCCTCTCTTCCGCCGCTCATGATCAGAGGAACCGTCCTGACCAGTGAAGTGGGCATAAATAAGGTAATTTTTATCTCACTATGCCATGTTGATATTCAATTCTCACAGGAACGTGCCCCATGGACCGTGCCCCGGAGTTTTCGACCGCACGCGTTCGACGTTCGATTGCGACCACAGACGACTCGCAAAGGCTGCTGACCAAACCCAGGGCAAAAGGAATAACATATTACAGTACAGTATGCTATAAGCTACAAGTTGGTCCGGCATTACACTTCCATACAGTAAGGGAATCCAAAGTCTGTCAGCGCACGTGCTCCGCGCTAAACGTCTCCTCCAAGGCCTCTCTTTCGCTCGCACCGTAGCTTGGCCATGACAAGCGCGGTGACGACGACGAGGTCCAAAATATCCATGGCTTTCTCGTCCACGTGCAGCGTCCATTGCTCGTAGTATCCGCAGTGGAAGACGGCCATCGGTTTCGTCTCTTTCTGGCGGTACAGCTGATATGTATGACGCGTCAGAAGCCCGTACGACACCCCTGGACACGCCCTCACCATGAGAGACTGCAGCGGCCAGTCACGCCAGACGTAAGGCACGTTGTCGCTGACGAACGTCCTAGAACTGCGATAGAAGTGACTCGGTCAGCGAGATGAACGGGCGGCACGCGGGCATCACGCACTGTGCGTACCACCGCTCGCGCGGCATGAAGTCGTTGAGCGACTTCTCGCAGTGGTCCTCGCCGGACTCGCAGACGCAGATCTGCTGCCGGCGCCAGTGGATGCGCACGACGGGCACGGACTCGGACGCGTGCTTCTCCAGCTCGTCCTCGAGCTCATCCTCGTGGTAGAAGCTGAGCGGGTCGTGGTGCTGCATCATCGATTCGCGGGCGGAGAGATGCTTCTCGATCAACGTCGTGCCCTGCGCCGTGCGCACGCTGAACGCCGGCGCGTCCGGGTCCCGCGAGAACAGCGTCGTGTGCAGCGGGTCGGGGAATGTGAATGCGAATTGAATCATCTGGGTGGGTTGTGTGTTAGACGAGGCGGCGGGATTGCATCGCGCTGGCTTATGAGCGCCACGCCGGAGCCTGGACGCGGGCTGGAGGCGAGTGCGAGAGTGTTACGTAAGTTTCGGTGCTGCGGCCGATCTTTAGGCATCTCCCAAAATAGGAACGCACGAGTCGATCCCGGTCGATCCCCCGCTTACGGCTGGAGCCAAGCTGGAGCATCACTTGGTCGAGCCCAGATGCCAATCGAAAAGTTTGAATATGTCGCTCATTCGCGTGAGATTGCACACACAAATCTAACATGTCCTGATCCCTATTGGGCTCAATGAGTTAATCAAGAAGAACCTCTCGGCCTAGTACTCTCTGCCGTCTTCGAGTTGGTATTACATACTGACATGCATCGTACAGCGGCGCGTCCAGACATTAAAAGGTGATATTTCTGAATGCAGTCAGCTGAGCCCTCAATCGATTACACTGTCCGTTGGTGAAATTGTTCATGCATGAATCGTCGGTGTAACTGCACTTCGTGAGTGACTCCGGCCACGACTGGAGTAGATCAACATACTCCATGTAGTTGCCTAGTTTCGTGAACTCGATTAGCATGGCACAGAAAATATCGCCAAGACGCACGAATGGGATCCACGCCTGGGGATGTGCACGTGTCCCGCCCTACTGGGCATCCGTATGCGGGATTAGCTATGGAAGATGTCAAGAACTGCTGTCTTCAATCAAGGGCGGAGCACAATACCTTCTGCAGGAGTATCGTTCACATAGTCGCCCGGTGCGAAGCATCCCTAAAAGAGCGTGTTCAGTGGCCCGTACTTTAAGGGCGGAAAATCGACGTTACACTGGTAGGAAACCCGAAGATAAAGGCAGGTTGGAATGTATGATATAGTCCAACCCAATGGCCAACCTCGTGAGTGAGAGTGCGCCCCAGATTGTAAGGGGCGGCCGTTCCTCCAGGCAAACTGCAAAAGCGATAAGCATTCGGCGCGACCATGGGCACGACCGTATGCTTACGTCGAATATCTGATAACCACACCGTCATCGGCGGGGTTGGATGCGTAGTCGGCCGGAAACGTCGCGTATCCAAGCAGGTTAGAGCTAGTGAAGCCGACAGTATAGACGTTGAGCGCGTTGGCGCCGCCCTGGCGAAGCTGCTGCTTCATCTGCGTCTGCTGAGTCGTGCCTTGATTAACGTTGTTGAACCAGTCCGCGTTGTCCGTACGGGACGTGTTGACGAAAGTGAACGAGATGCCGGAGCCGCTGTTGGCGTAGTCGGTGTTGAGGACGGACATCTGGTCGGCGATCTGGGAGTCAGGAACGTTTCCTCCGGCAAGGGTCAGGTCTTTCCGGATGACGTGGAAGTACACCTGTGCGCAGTGCCTCGCTTCGGTGCGCGGACGGGGCTTCCAATACGGCAGACCTACCGGTATGACTGAGGTCGCCCGAATCTTGACCTTTGCAGCGCCCGACGCGTCTATGCCAAGGGCGGCCAGGATCGATTGGAACAGAACTTCGTCCTGCTCGACCTTGGCTGGCTCAGGAGTACTGCCGCATTCGCGCAGTGGGTTCTGAGAGAAGGCAGAGACTGCAAGGAAGACGAGGACGAGAAGAGTAGAGATCATTTCTCGAGAATTGAGGTAGGTTCTGGAGATGTTGGAGACGAGCCTTTTACCTCACGCTTTATACCAGCTCTACCCATGATAGCCACAACTTGGCAAGGCGCAATCCGGCGACAGTCCACATGTCCTTGCCACCACTAGCTCAGGATGCGTGAGAATTCACCACAAACAACACCGCCGCCCTGAGTGAGCCACATCCATTGGCGGTACGTCGTGAGGCGCTCTTGATGCCCGCTTATGACGGGGAGGCATCCCGCATACATGACCGGAGAAGAATCGCAAAGTTCTGAGCGGGAGAAACAGCGCAGGGAGTGCAGTTGGAATACACAGTACATAGCCGATTCGAGATCCGTGACCCTTCCAGTACAGTTACTCGCATGGATATGAGTCCAGGTGCATAGATCCGGTCCGAAGAGCGCACGCAAGGGTCTGGCGGCAGATACCCTGCGAGATCAAGGGACCGCGCCCGGAGTATCCGCTCCCCGAGCTCCACTTTGGAGTTCCAACAGAATTTACCAGCCCCTGTTGGCCATGCGGCCATACCCAATGAAGACGCCAAAACACGCTGGGTGGAGTTTGAAGGGGGATCATGTGCAATCCGATGAGATGCCGCCCTCCATGTTGCCTCCATGGAACACGCGAAATGGGGACGCCACAGGCCAGGAGTAGAAAATTGGGAGTAGCGCGTTCCTGAGTCATTAAAGAACGTGCAGTCGTGCTAGACTCCCACAGCTAGACGCGTCCATACAGCCGTCCCTGTGACCAACTTGAAGCGGGCGGGACGCAAATGTGACGGGTGTGTTGTCGCGTTGAAAACGTGCCCGAACGCCCGGCAGACTGGATCCCAGAGATACGCGCCGAGTCTCGACTGATTAATGCACGGAGGGAGCATACTGAACTTTACGAGCAGACTGGCCGCGAGTCTGAGTCATGGGAAAGCTCCGGAAGCAACCGAGACTGTGGCAGTGCAACTGTACAGCGCTCAAGCGGAGCCTGAAAGCTTGTGAACGCCTATACGCTCAGAACTGACACTTGTACTGCTTCGCAACTCGATGCCGTGACTAGTAGGCGAATCTGAGGGTAAATTCCGCTTCCCAGCCTTATCATGGATCCCGGCGTCCGCAGACGAACGCGCCGTTCCAGACCGGCTCCTTCGCCTCCCCTCTTTTGCCGCTCCTTCGACGGCTTGGGAAGATTCATGACATCTTGCGACCGCGCATCTGAGACTGTACAGTCGGGGCTGTGGCGTCAGGCCGACCAACTTGCACTGGTAGCGCCTATAGAGCGCCGGACGCAATCGCCACAGCGTCGGATGTTTGGCTGCAGCATGCCATTGCCAAGCGGTGCTCAGTGCGCGCAGAAATGGGGCGATCCTGCTGTAAGGCATTGGCAGTGACGATGAATAGAGATGCAGAAGTTTGGGTCGCAGATAAGTTCGGCCGACCGCGCAGCCGTTCGCACACTCGACCCATCCACTTGCATCGTCCTTCCAACTTCCTCCACTAACCCGGCCCGTCCCGCCATCTCTCTCCGCGGATAATCCTGCGGGATTCGAGCCGTTCAGATCGGACGTCAACACTTCCAAATGGGGATTCGGAAAGATGAAATATGGGCGGCGCGCAGTCTGACAATGTTCACGGCGCGCCACACGCGGCCCCCGACTCCGACTCAGTCTTTCCTTTCCTTCCTTGCTCAACCTTATTCGTATGCCCGACGTTCTAGTTGAAGACGACGATACCGCGCACGGTAAGCCCGAGCCATTGCGCGCGCGAGTAGGCGCGAGTGCATACTGAATTGATTGCGCAGTGTCGTACTTCCCGCCCAACGCGTGGGACCGCGGCGCCAGCATCTTTCGCAGCCGGTTCCATGGGGAATCGTACCACGTCGCGCACGTCGCAGGGGCGTATATCTCTTTTGTGTTCAATGGTGCGCAGTCTCCTCCTTCTCGCTCACTTGTCATCCAACGCCCGCATTCACCATCATGTCGCGCAGGCTCCTACGTTGCTTATTATTCTGATCTCAATGCGAACCACGGACCTTTCGAAGTCTATCTGGACGGCAGGCTACACGGGACGGGCAGCTCGTACGCGGACGCTTGGGAGGGACCGTCGCTGCTGTACAGCACGAATGTCGAGCCCGGGTTGCACACGCTCCTGATCTCTAATCCGGCAGAGATGGATAATGGAGACATCTGGTTGGGCGTCGACTATTTCATGTGCGTCCCTCGGCCTCTCATGCTTCCGGCCTGCCTTACGACGATTTGAAGATATCGCCCACTGCTAGAGACACCTTCAACGCAGATCGAAAAAGAGGGAACACCCGTGTCTCATACCTCAAATGTTCCAGCAATCGTAGCGTCAATCTGCGGTGTTCTCGCACCTGGGCATCTTCCTTGTGCGAAGGCGGCAGAGGAGGAGACGAGACGGGCTGCATCCTATGACCGTCCCGCCCCCGCAGAATGCTCCACTGCCTCCGGAATACGCCAAGTTCTTTGATAAAAGTCCAGTAGGCGTTCAGAGAGTGGGTTAGTCAGTACGCTACCAGTTAGATTATTCATCATATAATGCGGCACATCAATTCGAAAGCAGAGAGTAATCAATCGACACCCCCCTCGCGAGGTAGTTCTCCTGTACGTTCGCCCAAGTCACGGCGAGTCGGACCGGTTTGTCGACGGCAGTCGTGGCACCGCCACAGTTCTGAATCTTCCTTGTGTAAGTTATGCCCACCTACTATGCGGCTCCATGCAGCACCTCGCGCTCTGGGCAACTTGTAATCATCCGGACCGCCCGCACTGTTGGCTACAGGTCAAGACTGCACGGTTCAGCAAGCCTGACTCGGAAATCGCAGCGTAGGTTTCGCGTGATGAACTGTCTCCGACTGTGTGCGTGGTGCACATTCAGATGCATCAGAGGATAGGATAGGATAGGATAGGATAGGATAGGATAGAGGAGAGGATCTTCAGAATGTTTGGGCGATCGGCGCTGGGCGTACATTCTGGCACTGGGGCATTGCGGCCGCACTTGGAAGCACTGCACCGCGTTCTGCTGGCCCGCTGAAGGGACCGCTGGTGTAGGGATCGACCGGACTGCTGCATCAGCTTCTGTTCCGTCACCGGTACCTCTCCTTGCGGATCCGAGGTGGAGTTGCTGTTCTCTTTCAGATTCCCCAGTGCTCCAATCATCCTGCAGCAATGGACGTGTGGCCATGGAGGTGGTGGCTCTGCCCACCACGGCGGGACGCGTACCGACGCAGGGCACACCTCCCGTTGCTGCGAGCGACGAGTTGCCACTCTCACATTCTCCTCCCCAGTGAGTGCTGCCGCTGCTTCGGTAGATCATAGCGGTGGTAGACCGGTACCGCCGCTCATGAATTTCTCCCGAGGCGAGATAAGAATGTATCTTCTCAGAGGCGATCGCACTTGCTCTTCCTTCTTGCCGCCTTGCCCCGCGCACAATATCCCCACTCGTTTTATGACTGAATCCCTCGTAGTCGTCGAGGATGCCGATCAGGACCTCGGTGAGCCAGCGATCATGTTGCAGGGTACGCTCGTAATGGAGGATTATAGTTTCGTACTTCCCGCCGGGTGGATGGGACGACAGGCACGGCGCGGGCTTCGAGATGTTCCATGGCAGCTCCTACCACGTGACCGACGTTGCGGGTGGGTACGTTCAGTTCGCCTTTACCGGTGCGCACTTCCTAGCATTTCGCATTGGCCTTAGTCATTTATCGAGTCATCAGGCTCATTTGTGGCGTACTATTCCGACCTGAATGCCGACCATGATAACTTTCTCCTCTCGGTAGACGGTGCGGCCGTGGAGACGGCAAGTTCTTACGCCCCGACGTGGACCAATGGGTCCAGGCTGCTCTTCGCAACGCCGCTGAGCGCGGGTCCGCATACTCTCACTATTACGAACGTCAAGGCCGGAGCATGGATGGGACTGGACTACTTCATGTATCAGTATTCCCTCGGGGTTTTGCGGACATCGCGCTGACGTTGCGATCGCATAGGTATCTCCCGGCCAGCGTCCCTCAACCGCGGACGAGCTCGACGACGGCGCCTGCGCCGACCTCGAGGGTCCCCTTGACCACAACTGCATCGTCTGAGACGTCGGCCGCAGAGAGTACTTTCACCTCCACTGGCCGCGGGTTGCCTCCGCAATCCGGTCCCACCCCACCCAGCCTGAGCAACTCTTCGGCCGCAACTCAGAGTGCCGACAATGCCCGCCTCCCGCCTTCGCTCCCAACTGGTCTCCCATCTCGCAACGCACGCTCAGGACTATTTCCCACGGCACTGCACGCCGTCATAGGTGTTGCATGTGCGCTTCTCATCGGTGGCGCCGTGCTGCTGGTCGTTTTCCTGATGAGGAGGCGGAAGCAGCGGGATGTGGCGCAGCCCGCGCAGCCGCCGCCAGCCTATTCACCGCCGACCTATTCACCTGCCGACACGCTTTCAACAGCATCTACGGGTCTCTACAGCGACGACCGATCAGTCTCGCAAGGAACTCGCACTTCAATCAGTGGTAGTCGCGCGAGGCTGAGCGCGAAGAGTGTCCGCAGGGAAACTGCGCCGGGCGACATGATCAACTTGGCGTAGTAGAGACTGGCCATTCCCATGCGGAGTTACGACCAGCTTATTATGCGGGCAGACAGTCGAGCGGACGCCGTCCTGTGGCCTGTCGCCGGTCCGCGAAGCAACGTAAACTAGCTCCCCGTATGAAGTCGCATGCGTACATGTGCTTCCTTTTCTTCAGCGTGCGAAATCATGCCCCTCCTTCTCGATCATGTCCGAGATTCTCTCCGAGCGCGGGGTTATGTTGCATTGAAAAGGCACCGGGCAACTACAATCGCCCAAATTATAATCAGCGCGGCCAGCGGACGAACCTTCCAATCATACCTAACCAGAGACGTATGCATCTCTCCGGTGACCGTCTTCCCCGGTATAGTCGAGAATGAGAAGCACTTGAGGATGCCTGCGACGACCAGCGAGACCGATGCATCTGCGAAGTGGCGGCCTGGACAAATGCTGAATTGCCATTTTAGCCCAAGCCAGAAGCTGCACTGTAGTAATAGAATACCGTCTCCCGAACCCGAAGACGGCCGTACGTGGGTCGGGCGGCGGGTCCGCTGTCAGCCAGCGGGCGGGATCGAAGTTTTGCGGGTTCGAGTATACGTTCGGGTCGTGCAGAATGGCCCTGCGGCGCGATGAGAATGAAACAAAAGGGGGCATCAGAGAACAGGACGTGCCATATGTTTGCTACGACGGTTGCACCGCGCGGAATCAACATTCCCTCGTACATGTCATCGGCTTCGACGGCGTGCGGAACGCCTGTCCCAAGGAATCAGTGCGGAGAGAACCGGCAAAATGGTGGAATACACACATAGAGGAACGACGGGGTAGTGCCTGTAGGCTTCCTTGATGATTGCCTCGATGTACGGCAGCCGCGGGACATCCGCCAACGTCGGCAACCGCAGGTTCTCCCCACTGCCAAGCACGGCATCCAACTCGGCTTGCGCGCGGGATTGGATGTCCGGATGAAGCACCATTGACAGCACGACGGCAAGCATCGTGGAAACCATGGTGTCGGCGCCACCTGGATGGTAGCCACAGTCGTTCGTTAGGGAAGCGAGTGTCGGCCAATGGAATGTCGACGCACCAAGATATGAAACAGCCCCAGCTTCTTTGACTACCTTGTCGTCAATTCCCGCAGACAGCAGGTCCGTCACCATGCTCTGCTGCGCAACTCCCTGTTTCTGAGAATAGCAGATGAGCAAGGAATGGACCATCGAAAGCGCATTGGTCTTACCATGTCATCGCGAACTCGTTTATAGGGTACCTCGATCATAGCTGTAGGATAAGGTCTCATCTCCCGCGCGAGGCGTGTCGACCTTCCGAAGAAAGGGACCCAAGGCGGAACAAATCTCACTTCGCAGCTGAGCTCGCTAAAAGGGAAGGGCGTGCCGACTTACAGACAGGGAAGACATCAACGAGGTTGCTCCCAGGGACGACGACCCCGAGCAGGTCGACGGCCTTCTCTGCAATGGCCACGTACGGGTCGTCCCTAGGCGCGACGTCGATGCCGTAGACGGCCTTGATGATGTTTGCAGCGGCAAATCTGGGGTGGCCGGGTTCATGTCAGCGCTTCCGCCTCGAACAAAGGCGTACCGTCTGATATGGTGCCTATACTCGCCGGGCGTCTCCAGGAAGCCCTGCACGAGGATCGCGACGTTGCGCCGGAGCAGGTCTTCCATGCGCGGCGTGGACGAAGCGCCGAATCGTTGGTGCACGAGTCGCCGCCTCGCGCGCCACGCCTCTCCGTGTGGCATGTGCGCGGCGTTCCACTCCCATCCAGACCTTCGGATGTCACGTCGATACGTGCGCTCGCGGATTGCGATGGGCGCAGCACGCTTACATATCGTTCATGTAAAAGGGCGGACGGTCCGAATAGATGGCCCCCCTCTTGTCGAGGAGCTCAGAGGCAACGCGCGCGTCGCTAATGATAATAAGATTCTTCCGCGAGATGGGCACTTGGAGCTGGAAAATGGGTCCTTCGTCACGAATCAGAAACGTGCTATTTCCAGCGTCGGACACGACACGCACCTAGCGTTTTGGCCATTTCTGCGTAGGCGAGGTGTCCATCCTTCGACGGCATATCCTTGAGATTACCTATTAATAGTCTTCCGGGAGGTTTGGGGAGATATCTGGCGGAGGAAGAGGGGCGAAGCAGCCTCCAGACTAGATACGCGGCCACCAGGATGGTCGCTGAAAACGTCGCAATGGTGATCATAGCGATAGCTGGGGGAAGGGATGGAGAAGAGAGCCGGAATTTGGGTGGTCGTATATAAAAACTACCATTCAAATAGGTGGAGTTGTGGTGTTCTGCCGAGCTCAAAATAGGATCACAGCCGCCATTGACAGACGCTCGCCCGGTGAACCTGAATGTGGCATATCATGACGAAAGCAGAAGTGAGACACCGTCGAAGAAGTCGAAGAAGTGGTCCATGCAGCCAACGTTCGCTCATCGAAATGGAGCGCGCTAGATATCCGGCGCAAGGGGGCACGTCGGAAGTAATAGTGATGGTAGTCGACACCATGTCGTCAATAGATGATGTCGCGGAAGGAAAAGTCATGCGTCGCAGGTCGTCATTGCGCTGCGCCCGGTGGACGGTAAGTATCGCCAGGCTCTTTTAGTCTACCTCAGCTAGACGATTATACAGCCGTCCCTTTGACCGGCAAGCGGGCGGGACGGCTGTATAGCGTCTACTTTAATTCCGTGATGCTTACCATTTGGTCGATTTCCGAGGTTGCACCGACGCACATATTGTGAATCTCACCGCATGCTGGACAGACATAAATTACACATAAGGTATTCCAACACTATTCACGCACAAGAGGGGCCATTGGGAGAGCGGGACGATGCAGCGAGAGGTGAGGTTGAGGCGTCGGATCAGACTGTCCACGGGCCGTACGGTGCCGCCAACAACCGCCCCTAAAGCGTTTTGACCAAACGATAAGCCCCACCTGTTTAAACACAGACTAGGCTCTTTGGATCGGGAGAACTTGAAGTTGAGGTCCGCCGCGGAGTTGAAATTCACCTTTTTTCATTGTTCGCCATCAACCGATCAACAAATCACAGGGAGTCCAGTCTTCATCTTCCGCTTCTTCGCTCACTGTATGTGCGTGTCTGCGGCTGCGAGAGTGCACTGGGAAGCACGGCTGCTGGCTTGTTCGGTCAGATAGGCCGTTCTCATGCTCAGGGACAAGTATTTCACCGGCCATGTTACCGTTGTTTCAGCGCGTCTCATGCCCTGCTGCTGGGCGTCGATGGATGATGAGCGAATCATGCTGTCTCATGCCCTAACGTTGCTGCGGACGTCGCACTCAATAACTACTGGCTGTTCTGGTGTCTGCTTGCGCGTTGCGGCACATGACATTCCCCATGGGTAGTGTCTAGTAATCGCAACCCATCCCCTTGGCGCTCATTCCAAGCACTGACTCGACCTCGAGGCTCGTTCGCTGCCGCTCCTGGCTGCGGATAAGGTCGGAGGCGCCCGGCGCTGCCCGGGAAGCTGCGTGGGGCTCGGCAGCCGGTGACTTGCACTTGCGCAATCCCGAAACTCTCCGCTTTGCTCATGTGCGAGGCGTTCATCGAAGAGAACAGCACTATCAGAGCCGGCGATATCAGGGTCAATTACGCACGAGGAACTCTCCTGCTGCATTTGCAACGCTGCTGGAATCTCAGCGGACTTCTGGGCTTTGGACATGGATTCCCTCACTGGTGACTGAGCCAGACTGGGTCAGCTTCGTGTTTACCCCGCATTCCACCGCCTCCCGTGAATCCGGAATCGCGCGGGCAATCCGCAAAGTTGAAACTCGGTTCATTGGAGATTCGCTGGACTGCGGCGTTGTGACTCTGAGACAAAAGCTAGGCTTTTGGGACTACCGCCGGCTAGAGGTCAGAGTGACTGTACAACGCTACGCCGAATGTTGCCTGAACAGGGACCAAGCACACGCGTGCCGGCGGCGTGGCTGTGTCCGCAGCTAAACCAACGGAAACATACGGCAGGCGCTCCGACGCCAATCCGCTCTCTCTTAAAACCTCGTTGGGCGGGTCGCGTTCAGCATCGAGGAGCTCGTCCACAACATGGGTCTGTGGGCGCGTCTGTACCATCCCACGCCCCGGCCAGCTGG
The DNA here is from genome assembly GCA_030578095.1 of Auricularia cornea. Lineage (NCBI taxonomy): Eukaryota > Fungi > Basidiomycota > Agaricomycetes > Auriculariales > Auriculariaceae > Auricularia > Auricularia cornea. Next base: position 4,366,338 of record JARLTE010000005.1, on the reverse strand, counting down.
CTTTGGCGCTGGCAAGCCTCTGCCGGAGCCCACCACATCGTACGTGTCGCAGGTGTCCTGGAGAGTGACCGCTCACCGCTCTCCAGCTGGCTGCAGATGCTGACACTCGGCTGGGTGACGCCGCTGCTCATCGTTGGCTTCACGCGCCCGCTACAGAAGGACGGTGAGTCATTTGCGCCGCTGTCGTCAGGGACGCACCTCTCATTGCGCCCGCCGCAGACCTCTGGGAAATCGACGACGGCAAGAAGATCACGCGCATAGCTGCTGGCGTGCGGGAGCGGTACGACGCGCGCGCCGCGAAGGCGCCGTCTGTCACCGCGTCCGTTCCCTCGGAAGACTCCAAAGACGTTGACATCGAGAAACAACCCGAGCCCGTCGCGCCCGCTCCCGCTTTGACCGAGCAGGCTGCCGAGGCTGCGCAGAAGCAGAACAAGGCCGCCCTCATCTCCGCTCTGCATGCTGCGTTCTGGCGCTGGATCTGGCTGTCGGGCGGCCTCAAGCTCATCGCGGATGCGCTCACCGTCACGTCGCCTCTCGTCACCAACGCGCTCCTCAAGTTCCTCGGCGAGGCATTCCTCCACGCCAAGGCACCCGAGGTGCGAATCCACTCCAAAAGCGCGCTAAGACATCAGCGCTGACTTCGCCGCAGCTCCTGCCAAACGCGCCGTCGGCGGGGCGGGGCTTTGGCCTCGCAGTCGGCCTGGCTGCCATGCAACGTGAGTGGTCGCTGCGTCTGCTGTGTGTACCCATTCTCATTGTGCCTGCCTCGCAGTGGTGGCTGCGATCTGCGAGAACCACTACCAGCAGCGTATCATGGGCGTTGGCATGCTCATGCGGTCCACCGTGCGTCCCTCGCACTCCCCGTCTCGCTTGCATGCTGAACACACCCACCCACAGCTCATCTCGCTCATCTTCCGCAAATCGCTGCGCCTGTCGGGTAAGGCACGCTTGGACCACTCCAAGGGACAGATCACGACGATGATGTCCGAGGACGCGCCACGCTTCGAGACGGCTGTCTTCACGCTGCACCATCTGTGGATCGCGCCCATTCAGCTGCTCGTTGGCATCGCGCTGCTCATCAATCTGGTGCGCGCCGAATTCCCGTTGCCTGCCATTGTCTCACTGTGCTTTGTAGCTGCGCGTGTCGGCGCTCGTGGGTCTCGGCGTAGTGATCATCTCGTTCCCGATCCAGGCGATTCTCCTCGTCGTCATGTTCTCCGCCATCCAACGCAACATACGCACGACGGACGAGCGCGTGCGTCTGCTCCAGGAGGTCCTCGTCGGCATCCGCTCCGTCAAGATGTACGCCTGGGAGACGTACTTTGCGCACCGCATTGGCTCTCTCAGAGACAAGGAGCTCACCATGATCCGCCGCTTCTCGTATGTGGTGCTTCTGCTCCTGTCGATCTTGCTGCGATTGCTCATTGCCCGCAGACTCGTGCTCAGCTGGCTCATTGCGGTGACGAGCATGACGCCCATCGCGGCGGCCACACTGTCCTTCGTGCGCCCGTCCCCCTTTGCCCGTGGCCGCATCTGCTCATGACCTACAATAATAGATCACGTACTCACTGCTGAAGCACCCCCTCGACCCCGCGACGGTCTTCTCCGCCCTGCAGCTGTTCAACGTGCGTCACGTGCACGCCGTCCTGTCTCCGGTCTCGCACTCACCCGCGGCTATCGCAGATCATCCGCATCCCATTGCTACTTCTCCCCATCGCCTCGTCCTCGCTCACGCAGGCGCTCGTCTCGCTCGACCGTGTCGCGAAGTTCCTCAGCGCGGAAGAGGCGCCCGCGCCGTTCCCCATCGACTCGTCGGACGCCTCGCCGGCCATCGCGATCGACCGCGCAGACTTCCAGTGGGAGGCCGACCCCGAGGAGGCCGCCGCGCGCGAGCGCAAGCGCAAGGAGGAGGCGAACAAGCAGAAGAGCATGGCCGAGGTGATGGCGGAGCGCAAGGCCGCCGCGGAGAAGAAGGCGCGCGAGCGCGAGCGGGCAAGACGCGCGAAGAAGGGCCTGCCGCCGCTCCCGGAACTCGAGGACGCGCCCGAGGAGAAGCAAGAGGAGAAGCTGGAGAAGGAGCCGTTCAAGCTGCGCGATATCTCGATGAGCGTGCCCAAGGGCGCGTTCGTTGCGCTTGTCGGGCGCGTCGGGAGCGGCAAGTCGAGCCTGCTGCAGGCGCTTGCTGGAGGTGCGTCCTGCTGCCTCCGTTTTGTAGATGCTGAGACGCTGATGTGGTGTGTTTCAGAGATGCGCAAGACTGCGGGCGAGGTTGTGCTCGGCGGTACGCTCGCGTACGCACAGCAGGCGCCGTGGGTTGTGAACGCGACGCTGCGCGACAACATCATCTTTGGCGAGCCAGTTGACGAGGCACGGTGCGTACCTCCTGCCCATCCCCCTTTCTGAAGCGGCCCGCTGACACTGTCTCCCAGGTACCAGAAGGTGCTTCGCGCCTGCTCGCTGCTTCCCGACCTCGAGACGCTCGCGCGCGGCGACCGCACGGAGATCGGCGAGAAGGGTATCAACCTCAGCGGCGGGCAGAAGGCGCGCGTGTGCCTTGCGCGCGCGGCGTACGCGCGCTCCGACATTCTGCTGCTCGACGACCCGCTCAGCGCGGTCGACGCCCACGTCGGACACTCGTTGGTGGATGAGTGCTTCGAGGGCTCGATGAAGGGACGCACGCGCGTGCTCGTCACGCACCAGCTGCACGTGCTGCCGCGCGTCGACCGTATCTTTGTCATGGAGCACGGCCGCATCGCCGAGGAGGGCACGTACGCGGTGCGTCGCTCGCGCCGTCTACCGTGAGCTCGAGCTGACGATTCTGCAGGAGCTGCTTGCGCGCGGCGGCGCGTTTGCTCGCCTTATCGAGGAGTTCGGCACTGAGAAGCAGGAACGTCGTGCTCACACCCGGAAGAAGACGGTCATTGAGGACGAGGCAGCTGACGCTACTCCGGATGAGGCGCTCATGCAGGAGGAGGACCGCGTCCTTGGTCAAGTGCAATTCTCGACCTACAAGAAGTACTTCCGCGCGGCGGGCGGCGTCGCGTGGATGCCGTGGCTGCTCGGCTGCCTCACGCTCGGCCAGGCGCTGCAAGTCGCCGACAACCTCTTCCTCGGCTTCTGGTCCGGCCGAACCGTCCCCGGGTTCGGGAACAGAGAGTACATCGCGGTTTACGCGTCGCTTGGTGTCGGCGAGGCCCTCGTCGCGTTCATCACCGCCTTCTCCTTCGCGTGAGTCCAGGATGCCATCTGTTTTGTATTGTACTCATCTCATACAGGTTGGCTGCCATCCGCGCGAGCCGCGTGCTGTTTGCCGGTGCCCTCTCGCGCGTTATGCGCTCGCCCGTGTCATTCTTCGATACCACACCCATGGGTGCGTCTCGCGTACTGCTCCGCTTCATTGGCTCATTATTCCTCCCAGGTCGCGTTGTGAGCCGTTTGACCAAGGACGTCAACACGCTGGACCAGGGACTGTCATTCATTTTCTACAGTGTGCGTTAGCCTATTGATAACAAATGCCCTTGACTAAATTCTTTTTGTTCAGTTATTCGTCGGCATTTTCTCCGTCTTTGGTACTATCGGCCTAGTCTTCTACACCTTCCCATACCTCGGCATCCTCTTCGCGCCGCTCGGCCTGGCTTACACTGCGTTCTTCCTGTTCTACCGGTATGCCTCCCCCGCTCTTTCTGAGCCACTTCTGACTGGCCCAGACGCAACTCCGTCGAGGTCAAGCGCTTGGACAGCTTGCTGCGTTCGGCCCTCTACTCGTCCTACATCGGTTCGTACTACACAGAGTATACGGGCCGGTCATTGAAGCCGTTCGTACAGAGGCACTCGCTGGGATCGCCGCCGTGCGCGCGACGCGGCAGGAGGACCGCTTCATCCAACGTACGGAAGCTGCCATCGACCAGCAGAATCGCGCGGCGTATATGAACATTTCTATCGCGCGCTGGCTCAAGTGCGTCTTCCAGCTACGCCACGCCAGGCTGAGCTGACAGGTCATCCACGCAGCCTTCGATTGAACGTCTTCTCGTCCGCCCTTATTCTCGGGATCGGCCTGTTCGCTGTTGGCGAGCGCGAGACTATCAACCCGGCCAAGGTCGGTGTGGTGCTCACGTACAGTCTGAGCGTCATGGCCATGCTTGGTGCGCATCCCATGCCTGCCGCGACGCAAAGTTACTCACCACGTGCTCCAGCCGACCTTGTCTCCCAATTTGCGACGATGGAACAGAACCTCAACGCTGTCGAGCGCATGATCCACTTCAGCGAGCTGCCGATGGAGGGCGCTACCGGGGGCAAGGACGCGCCGCCGCCGAACTGGCCGACGGACGGCAACGTCGTGTTCAAGGGCGTCACGCTGGCGTACCGTGAGGGCCTCCCGGACGTGCTGCGCGACGTCAGCTTCGACATACAAGGCGGCGAAAAGATCGGTGTCTGTGGGCGCACGGGAGCAGGCAAGAGCTCCTTGGTCCAAGGTAACGCTTTCATTGAGTGCCGCGGTCTATGTGGTCTGACGCGCGGGCGTAGTGCTCTTGCGCATGTTCGAAACAAAGAGTGGCACGATCGAGATCGATGGCGTGGACATTCGGACGCTCGACCTCGAGCAACTGCGTGCGCGGCTCTCTGTTATCCCGCAGGACAGCCTCTTGTACGTTCTGCCCGGCCGCCGTATGCGTACATCCTCGCTGACGCCGTACCCTTGCGCAGCCTTGGCACTCTTCGCGAAACGATGTGCGTTGCATCGATTGACGCGCTCGCCTCGTCTGACCATGCTCCAGCGACCCGATGCAAACCCGGACAGACGCTGAGCTGCTGGAAGTACTGCAACAGGCGCACCTCCTGCCTGGCCCCGGCCAGAGCGACCCTGCAGCCGAAGCGAAGTTCACGCTGGACGCCTCAGTGGGCCACGATGGGGTTAGCTTGAGCGCTGGCGAGAAGCAACAGCTGGCGCTCTGCCGCGTGCTCGTCACGCGCAGCAGGATCATCATCTTGGTGAGCGCTTAGTCGTCCCCAATCTAAATCCAGGGATGCTGACATCTGTGCAGGACGAGGCAACGAGCAGCGTCGATGTCGAGACCGACGCCAAATTGCAGCAGACCATCAAGACGCAATTGGCAGACTCGACCCTGCTGTGTATCGCGCACCGACTGAACACTATCGGTACGTATCTCCGGGAGTCGATACGGATCGTTTCAGGGTTGACCATCGCCGTTGCAGTGGGCTATGACCGTATCCTCGTGATGGACCAGGGTCGCGTTGCGGAATTCGACTCCCCACTCAACCTTTACGATAACCCGTATTCCATATTCCACAGCCTCTGCGAGCAAGCGTCTATAGGGCGCGACGACATAATCCGCCTCCGTGCCGACTTTACCGGCACGTCGTAATGACCCACTGACGTAGACCCCCTCCCCAACTCATTGCTTGTCTATCATTATTCCATCTAGGATTTCATAGTAGGAATTTATCGTGGTCATAGGTTGCTCCCTGCTCTGCAATACACACCCCCTTCATTCATTCGTTACATAACTACCGCGCGACGTCATCCGGTCAACGTTCGACTCTACAACCGCTATTTCAAACCCTTAAGCTGTGCTATAACTTCTGCTCACATGTCGAGAGCAACCCGCAGGAAGCCCAAGAACCAACCAAGAAACCCGGTGAAGTGGCAATAGCCCATCTGGCAGAATAGATTAACTGACCGCCAACAGACCACGCGCTCACGTGCACCCACAATGCGCGGCTATTAGAGGAAGAACGCCACGAGTCTTCGCATGCATGATCTCACGCCGAATAGGGCGGAGAGGACGACGGATCTCATCGCTATCCGGAATCTCAGGCGTCCGCGCGGGACGAGGTAATCAGGGTCCCAAGACGGGGGCAGGGCCCGTTCCCTGGCTGTCTCGGCGAGTGAGGGACGGGTGGTAGCGGAGAGACATGATCAGGCGCACCGATGTGGACGACCGTGTCGATTTCGAGGCCCAGACGCTTTCCCGTCTCGGCGAAGATGAAGGCGAGGATGCGCCAGTGATGCGTCTCGCAGATGCGCGCGTAGACGACGATATGGACGCGCTTAAGGCCGCGTTTGGCCGCGTAGCGCGCCTTGCCGGTGAGGTAGCTCTGGATGATAGAGCCGCCGCTGGGGCCGTGGCGGACTTCGATCGAGAGCTCTTCGAGCGCGGGAGGGAGATCCTCGGCGTCCAGCTCTGCGAGCGCCAGCAGATTCATGTGAAGCGTCCGCATCGCGCTGAACGCCGAGAGCGGTCTCGCCCCCTCCGACGCTTGCAGCAGGGTGAGATGTCGCAGCGTGTTGGATACGGGGTTCATCGCCACCCGCGCGTCAAAGCCGGCCCAGTAGTCCCATAGCTCCACGCGCTCCAGCGAATCGGAGAATGACGAGACGAGTCTTTGGAGCGAGTGCGTAGACTCCTCCGAGCGACTGAGATACCACAACCCGAGCTCTGTGAGCTTCGGCAGCGTCCTGTCCTCGGAGACGCTAGGGCTGATTCCCGTCTCCAAGAGCTCGACGTCGCTCATAGAGAACTCTCGCAATCGCGTGAGACGGGGATCAGCCAGCAGGTCCAGAAGCTCGCCAGAGCTGAGCTGACCGCACTCGTTGAACTCCATCGACCCGACGCGGATGTGCAGGCCTCGCAGGCCGGGTGATGTGGCCGGATCAGGGAGGTGTGAAAGAACAGGCCGACAAACGCGTGCCGCAGTTCCAGGCTGTATGTGAATCTGCAAGTGCAGCTCGCGCAGGTTGTGGCAGAGGGAGACGATCCTCGGGGCGGTGTGGTGGACGCCGTCTTTGGGCTGTTTCTCCACGTGCCAGGGCAGAGAGTAAATTCCGCCGTCGTTCCACACCTGCATCCCAGATGGCCCGTTAGGTAAGTGCAGGGCGCGTACGTGGACGCCCAGGTTGGGCCGCCTTGTCAGCGTCCGGAGGAAAAGCAAGCAAGACGCGTAGGTATGGAGGCGAACGTCGCCGTAGATGAGTTGTATGGTGCTATGGTACCAGCGTTTGCAGACCAGAGCAGCATTTCTGAGAGCAATGCGTCCCGGATGGTGGCGAACGTACTCGAGGGAGTCGTTTGGGACCAAAGCGCACAGTATTGCAAGCACAAGTTCGAAGGGGAGCACTGTGGGTGCCGGGAGTTCGAGGTCAGAGCTTCGAGATACCGCTCTGAGTGGGAGGATCCGATACAGAGAACGCGACATGACGGAAGGAGGACATGTGCTAACCTCGGAGTTTGTTATGGCATGGGGCGGGCGGAGCGCCGACGTCCCGGTCAGCCGGCCAACTGCCGCCCGGTGATCTTTGCCTTCCGACCATCATGAGCTTCACCAAGGATTGCTTTTCTGGCGTTATCCACGAGGGGAATCCCGCTGGTACTCGTGCAGATGCAATCTGCATATCATTTCTGACAGCGCTCAGGAAAAATTGAGAGTATCAACGGCGTCGACACCTACGTTGCGTTACCGGATGGCGACTATCCCAAGGATAAGGCAGTTCTGCTTCTCACTGGTCGGTTCACCCACTGAGAAACGGTTCACTGCGACTCACGCGTCCGCAGACGTGTTCGGAGTCGCCCTGGTCAACAACAAGGTATATAGTGCTTGTCGCCAGTGTTCGTCTCGCAACTCAACACTCTGTGTGCAGTTGCTCGCGGACGCCTTCGCCAAGAACGGCTTCCAGGTGAGGCTTCATTTGCATAAGCTTTATATTCTGATATCATGAGAGGTTTATATGCCAGACTATTTCGCTGGCGACCCCATCCCTGCAGATGGCATGAATGCCCCTGGAGTCCGTGACTCTCCCAAGCTGACTCACCGTTGCAAGCTTACGCAAGCATTTGTTATATAGTTTGATCGGCAAGAATGGACGGCACGCCACTCTCCCCGGGAGAACGCTCGGCCTTTGTTAGACAGTGTCCTCGCTGGTCTCAAGGAGCGCGGGATCACCAAAGTTGCGGCCACAGGTGTGTTACTCAGTTTTCCTCTGCTCTAGCCACCTTCCCTAATAGGCGGTCACCTCAGGGTACTGCTACGGAGCTCGCCTCGCTGTCGATCTCGCCATCGAGAATGCTGTCTCTGCGATTTCGATTGCCCACCCGTCGCGCATCGAAGTTCCAGACGATCTCCACAAGCTTGTCGCCGAGAGCAAGGCACCTGTGCAGATCCAGAGCTGTGAGACTGATCAAGCTTTTCCTGCCGCAGCCTGTGCGGCGGCGGATGAGATTCTTGGCGGAGGGAAGTATACTCCAGGGTACGAGCGAGCTTGGTGGAAGGGCTGTACGCACGGTTTCGCAGTGCGCGGTGATCTGGTGAGCTTGCACATTTATGTGGGTTGCTCGCTTTCTGAGCAGCCCCTAGAGCAATCCGCTGGTCAAGGCCGGGATGGAGGGTGCTTTCAAGGGAGCCGTCGAATGGTTCTCTACGTATCTCTGACTCGAAACCACCGACGGTGGCAGCAATCGAAGATATGTACAGCACCTTGTGATGAGCCAAGCCTCGCGGTGCGAAGTGATATATACCTAGGCGGCCGAATGCATCGCTTGCCAATATTTTGACACTTGACATCAGGTGACCGGCGGACTGGGTCCCGCGAACCGATCTGTTTACTCATGTTGTTGTCTACTTTGGACTGGCCCTACCATGCTGCCCCTGTTACCGCTCGCGTGTCTGGGCTGCATTGCGTCCGGAATCAACTTCACCGATGGCGCGGTCGCGCCCATCCCCGCAGCGCAATACGAACGCTACGTCACGTTCCTGGCCGTCGGAACTCGTACATACTCCTGCGACCCTACAACAAACGCCTTCTCTCTAGATTCACTTGACTACGATCTCTTCGACGGCGAAATGCCCAGGGACGAGTCGGCTGGGCCCTTAGGCAAGCACATTCTCCTCCTCAATCGGGACGCCGAGGGTGGGAACAGCGTCTTCTACACGAGGGCAGGCGTCTTTACATATTGGTATGCTGCCCAACTACGCTCCGCGACGTTTAAGCAGTACTTGATGGTTCAAAAGGGTTGGCCGGACGATGTTCTTCGCAGAAAACCCGGGCGAGCCTGACCCGATCGATCTTCCACTCGAACAAGCCCTGCGAACGGAAGCTTCCTCGCCTAAGCCTCTCGAGGCTGGGAAGTACGACATGGGTGCAGCCACATACGCAACGCGTTTCGGGGCTGTCGGTGGCAATGTGCCAGCCGACACTCCATGCACGCACAAAATCGAGATCCCGAGCACCACACACTACTCTCTCTGGAAGAAGGTTGCCTAGCTATCCAGTATCATTACACCGACTACATGATAGTACATATGAACCGTCCGTCTCCCTTACGGGTCGCTACAATCAAAACGTGATGCCACGGTAGGCGGTGAGCTGCTGGTGCAAGCGGGCGGTCTGCCCGGGCGTGAAGTTGTTCATGCACGAATCGTAGGTATAACTGTTATTCGGTGAGTTTTTATGCATTGTTTAAGGCGCGGGACCGCTTACTCCATGTAGTTGTCTGAAGGGGGGTTAGTAAGGTCGTGGCGACGGTAGGGGCGGACGTACGGATAGGATCGACGCCTGTCGACGAGCAGGTATCCCGCCCGACCGGGCATTCAAAGGCAGGCGATGCTGTAGCACTATCAGTCGCGTAAAAGGTGGGTTTTACTGATCCTACATTCTGCAGGGGTGTCCGCCACTGAGTCGCCGCTTCCGCTGCATCCCTGGAGCACGGTCAGAATTCAGGACAAAGTGCCGTGGAAGCCAGCTTACTCCTTGGAAAGTGTGGTATAGCCCGACCCAGTGACCAGCCTCGTGCGTCAGTGTGCGACCTTCGTCGTAGTCGGGGGTGGTGCCTCCCGGAAGACTGTAAGCCACGTCAATAATCCTTCGATCGCACTCCAGCTCAGCAATGGCAACGAACCTCGAGAAGAGTATCACGACACCGTCGTCGTCCGGGTTGGAGCGGTAGTCGACTGGGAATGTGGCATACCCAAGGAGACCGGCGCCGCTGCCAGACTCGAATCCAACGGTGTAGACGTTGAGCGTGTTCGCGCCGCCCGTACGGAGCGTCTGCTTCATCTCGGTCTGCTCCGAGGTGTCCGGGCCCGCACCGGAGAACCACGCAGCATTGTCGGTGAAGTCGCTTCCCGCAAATGTGAAGGAAACGCCGGTCTCGGCGTAGTCTGCGTTGAGCACGTCGATCTGGGCCTGGAGCTGGGACGGCGGGACGTTGCCACCGGCGAGAGAATCGTCGGAGCGGATGACGTGGAAGAAAACCTGAGAAAAGAGTCAAATGGACGGCGCGTGATATACAGCGCGCTATCCATACGGGTATAACGGGGGAGACGAGTTCGCCGATGGTAGAGAGTGCGTGGGCGTGCGTGCCGTTGTTGGAAACGATTGCGTTGAAGTGCGCCTCGGCGGCCTGGACCTTCACAGGGTCTGGGGTGCTACCGCAGGAGCGCGGGACCCCGGCCTTGGCAACAATTGAGAAGGCAACCACGACGAGGGCAGAGAAAGAGGGCGACATTTGACGGACACCAGAAGGCTGAGGGTGGCCCGACGATGCGGCTTCCACCTTTTATCTTGTTGCTGCGCGATAAGCCGAGAATGCAAGTGTGCTACTAGCCGTAGAACCATGTGCTGTTGTCCACTGCTAGGTGCAGAATCCTGAGCCCGCGCCCAAACAAATGTCCGAGAAGCAGTCCCGATTGGGATCTCCCGATGTGGCGATTGTCGGAGGGAAGGACTTGCCGCTGTTATAGACAATATCGTCTCGCATTCCGCGGTCTACGTGGCGTATCCGCTTGGCATGCATCTACGGTGGTTGGGGGTGGCCGTCGGAGAAAATCCATCGTCACCTGTGTTCTATAATAGGACCTATTGGAACCGCGTCGCGAAGCAAAACCAACGGAACACTCAACATCTGCACAGCAACAAATTGCACGAGTGCAAATGGAGCACGAGCACAGTCTTATCGCGTCGGGAAGGCGATCGCACGACCAAAACCTGTGTGAAGGATGGCAATTTGTCCTCAATCGCGCCGGACGCACCCCGCCACCTCCCTTCATGCAGCTGCGATCACCGTGTTGGGACGGCCCTCCATGCTGCTCTGTTGCGCCAGCGCAGCCAGCCGCTGCTTCTCCTCCTCGAGCATCCGCGCCTGGCGTTTCACCCTCTCGGGCACAATGAACTTGCGCTCGCCCGTGATCTGGAAGTCAAACGCGTCCACGCCGAGCGCGCGCAGCGTCGTGCGCTCCACCACGCTGTAGTCCTCCGCGTTCGCACGGGCGAAGCAGAACGGCGCTTTAAGCGCCACCGGCGGATTCGTAATCACACGCGGGATCCGCAGATGGTTCTTGCTGGCCGAGTGCAGCATGAGCGGATGCAGGAGGTAGACGTCGCCCGGCGAGCCGGTGACCTCGACGAATTCGCTGCAGTTCTTGACCTCCTTGAGGTGCTCCCAGCGCGGCGGGTCAGGCTTGTCGATATCCTGCGCCGATGTGAACGAAAGGCCGGTGGGATACACGCCTTCAGGGTGCGCAGCGAGGTAGCGCGCGTTCCGCGTGAGCCCGTCCGGGCAGATGAACGTCCCGCCCCCGCGTGGCCGGATTTCAGAGAAGATCGGGATGACAAGCAGCGCTTTACGGGTGCGTGAGAAGAGCCGGTATTTGCAGCGCCGCCGTGGCACGGCTTCTCACCTTGCTCCCGCGAATCGAGGAAGTGCACCTGTGTTTGGAGCGGGTGAGCCATTTGTGCGATATGTAAGAAAAGCCCGCACGAAGAAATCCCCGTCCAGGTGCCAGTTGTCGAGGTTCTGCGGCTCGATGTGCACGTCGCCCTCCCACTCCGGCTTGCCGAGGTTCACGATGAACTGGTCGTTCCAAGTCGCATATTCTGGGTCGATACGCTCCTCGCCGCCAAGAAGCTCGCATATCGCAGCCCACGCCTGCAGGCGCTCACTAGTTTCCCAGCGCGATCGCTATACTTCTATACGTACCTTGGGAGCAAAGGTCGCAACGCGCTCGCGCTTGTGGTCGGGCATATGGATGCGCTCTTCCCGCCACGTGCTGCGGTCGTCCTTGTCGTAACCTAGCCGCTCCCACAGGCCGCGCTGGAACTGCTCTGCCTTCTCGGCGCTGAATGCCTGCGGGACCTTCACCCAGCCATGCGCTATGAAATGAGCGATTTGCTCCCCTGGAAAGCGGATCAAGACGGATCGAAGGTGGCCGAGAACTGGAAGGGCGCACCGCTGAGCACTGGTTCGGGTTGGGCCATCGTATAGTGCAACACACAGAGACGTGTCTCGCTAGCTAGGCGGGAGGAGAGGCATCCTTATAAGCCCGGCTCGGGTTGTGTGCGGTCCTGCGGACCGGACACGGCGCCTGTTGGTAGTAGAATGCTGCGTCACTAGCACCCTGCCACGATAGGACGCGACGAAGCTTCGCATCCGCGGCAAGGGTTATTGTAGTAGCTCCCCTCGACGAAATCAGGCAGCGGCCCAGGCCTGGCTAATCCGGACAGCCATATGTGGTTCACGGGAAGCCTGGCAGGCTTGTCGAATGATGGTCTGCACAACCGGCGCTGGTGCTCATGCGTCAGGGCACACTGCCCAGAAAACATCGTGTGAGTGCTCGCCTCGCATGGATAGTGTAAACGCACTCAGGTTTTCGCCTCATGGAATACTCGAGCGTGGGCGGATATGGCCTGAGGCGTGGCGGGTCGACCTGCGGTGCAAGTCCTATCCGCTTCGGCACCCTTTTATCAGGATATCCCGCAGGATGGAGAGCCAACCTACAGTGCACTTCTGCAGGAGGCACTAGTGGTATCAGCAAGTCGCCACAAGTTCATCGATACCCGCTCGCCAAGAACTGCATAGCTGGTCTACCGCCAGGAGCGGTGAGATGAAGCAAGGTATGGGAAGGAGATAGTCGAGCAGTGAGGGCGCACCGTGGTGGACTCCGAAAGCAATTAATCGTGCTTCCTATCCGCCAGTTCTGTTTTGTGGCAATTTCCGGCATCGCCGATAGGGTATAGCTGAGCAGCAGGGCAGTTACACTCCGGTGAGGGGCGTGCGGGTCGTTGGGGGGATCGACAGCAATGGAATGTACGTTATATTCGACATTGGTCTAGTTATATTATTATCACGCTGCGTCACGAGTTAGATATGGGCCACAATGCTTCACGGCAGACGTACCGCCCAAAAAATCTGAAGCCATAAGGCTGTGAATATTGTAGCGTCAGCATCGGAGGCTATGCGCCCATTTGCTGACGCACACTTCCAACGAGAGTTCGGCAGGGATTCGCTCCAAAAATTCCGGCACGTCGTCCTTCGGCCCAGCATTCATGACTTGGTGTCTGAACATTAGGTATTCGACAACCACCTGAAGCACCGCGGCACTGTGGTATAGATCGGACCAAATTGGTTGTTGTGGCGGCAATTGTTGAGGGGCGAAGACTAACCGGTACTCAAGGTTAACGGTATTACTCAAAGCCTCGGAGAGACCGACTGAAGGAATTGCAATCAGTCCGAGTAATCACAGAACCGGTCAGACGAACTATCCATATCGAGCATGTCCTTGAGCGTGCTACTGCCCAGAGCGGCCGCCCGCGGCAGAATGAACTCGTAGCCATCAGTGCTGACGAGTTTGACCCACTCCGATGCCTAGAATAGACGTGAGTAAGGTTACAGTGGCGGTATTGGGCACAGACATTAGACGCGGAGGACATGGCGAACAGCAAGCGATAAGTACCGGATCAAGACGCGTGGCGGAGTTTGAAGCGTTCCTCCTCCTGACTTCATCCGCTCCGATTCTACCTAGCTTGCGCTTTGACCGATATACTGAGCCAAGAAACCGACTTGTGCTCAGAATACCTGCCCTATTTGCTTTGCTCTGGGGCTCTGTGCTCGATTTGGCCTCCAGCAGCGGCATACTTTGGCCGCGATCTGACCTGGCGACTTGCTGGCGACACGTGATCTCCCGCTCGATGTACCACCCTGGAACAAGGCCAGCTGAAACGAACCTTGGCTTTGGAAGCTTTTTCGACCCGTTTGTCGCGCAACATGTCTTCCTGATATCATGCTCCTTTGTACCGCCGACTGAACGAACACCACCGGAAAGGAGCTTGCTGCTGGCTGTATGTCTTTCTAATGTCGGATCAAACAAAGGCTACTACATCCGGGAATGTGCTGCGAAGGCCTATCACGGGTGGCACAGGGGTGTTCATTCTTTAAAGAGTGAACACCCTGTTCACTTTTTCCCCAGCCAGTGGCACTATCAAAAAAACTGAACAGGGTGTTCACTCTTGAAAAAGTGAACACCCCTGTGCCACCCGTGTATCCCAAGCCTTCGCATTCACCGTCCGACTTCTACGAAGTCGACCCGGATCGCTCGAGCTTGTCGCGCATACTAATTCTTTTTCTCTGGGACTGGCCGCCTTAGGGAAAAATTCACCCACATCTGCTTGGCTTGACACTCTGACTACGCTCATTCACTGGCCAAAACTGACGCGCAAATCCTTGTGATCTCGACGGCTACTGTCCCTCATCTGGGTTCTCTTAGTCCGGCATTCCGACTTCATCAAGCACGATTCCAGAAACATGGCCCTCTCAGGATTCAATCGAATTACTCTGCTGCCCGTCGAACCTAGCATGCCAATGTAGGAATCTCGGTAGCTAAGCTTGGCTTTGCGGTGCGGAGCTCGGACCGTATCAGCCGCTTGCCGTCCAACCATCACGACCTCGACGACATGGGCGCAAAAGAGGCAGACCCAATCCTACTGACGCTCTTTGCGAACCGCTTCATGAGCGTGGCAGAGGCAATGGGCCGCACACTCCAGCAGACGGCTATCAGCACAAATATCAAGGAGCGCCTCGACTTCAGTTGCGCGCTCTTCGCGCCCGACGGCGACCTCGTCGCCAATGCACCATTCATTCCCATCCACCTGGGCTCCATGTCATGGGCAGTGAAGTATCAGATGAAGCTACACGCGGGCAACATCCATCCGGGCGACGTCTTCATGACCAACTCGCCCCTGGCCGGCGGAAGCCACTTGCCAGACATTACGCTCATCACCCCCGTTTTCGACCCGAACGACGACACAAATATTATCTTCTTCACCGCGAGCAGAGGCCACCACGCTGACATTGGAGGCATCTTGCCTGGTCAGTCACCTGTTCGCATAGGCGGCTGCTATGTCTAATGCGACGCAGGCTCCATGCCACCGACCTCGACTAGCATCTACGAAGAGGGCGCGTCCATAGTTTCGTTCAAGATCGTCAAGAAGGGCGACTTTGACCGTGACGGCCTGTACGACCGAATGGTCGTGCGGCCGGCCCAGTACGAGGGCTCCAGCGGCTGCCGATGCTTCAGGGACGTAGAGAGCGACCTGCGCGCGGTTCGTATCAGTCCGCCTCCTTTGACGTCCTCTGACGCGCGTACAGCAAATTGCCGCGAACCACAAAGGCATCCAGCTCATTCACAACAGTGCGTTCTACGACCCACTACTGCCACCCTCTCACTTCCCATACAGTGATATCCGACTACAGCCTCGACACCGTGCAAGAATACATGTACCACATCCGCTCGAACGCCGAGCAGTCCGTGCGCACGTTCTTGCGCTCGGTGGCCGAGACGCGGGGCACGACGCTCAAGTCTATCGACTACCTCGATGATGGCTCTCCCATTGCGCTCAAGGTCGACATCGACCGCGCCAGCGGCAGCGCGACGTTCGACTTTACGGGCACAGGCCCAGAAGTGCGCGGGAACCTCAACGCGCCCATCTCTGTCGTCCACTCGGCTGTCATCTACTGCATGCGCGCCATGCTCAACTCGGACATCCCGCTCAACGCGGGCTGTCTCGTGCCCGTCAAAGGTAAGAAGTACCTCGGCGCCGTTACGGTGGAGCTCATTCGACGCGCGCGCAGTCGTCATTCCACCAAATTCTCTGCTTGCGCCCAGTCCAAGCGCGGCGGTGTGCGGCGGCAATGTGTTGACAAGTCAGCGCATTGTTGACGTGGTTCTGCGTGCGTTCGATGCGTGCGCCGCGAGCCAAGGATGCACCAAGTGCGTTGGTCTCACCGCGTTTGACGTTCTGCTGACAGCTGTGACAGCAACTTGACATTCGGAGCTGGCGGGAAGAGCGCTGACGGCTCCGTCACCGCAGGCTGGGGTTACTACGAGGTGCGATAAGGGAAAAACAATGGGTCAACGGGTACTAACGCGCTCGCAGACTATTGCAGGCGGCTCGGGCGCGGGCGACGGCTGGCACGGCACGAGCGGCGTGCACACGCACATCACGAACACGCGCATCGGCGACGTCGAGATCCTCGAGCGGCGCTACCCCGTCATCCTGCACACCTTCGGCCTGCGCGCGGGCAGCGGCGGCGGCGGCGCGTGGCGCGGCGGCGACGGCGTGCGGCGCGAGCTCGAGGTCTGCATGCCGATGCGCGTCAGCATCCTCAGCGAGCGCCGCACGCGCGCGCCGTACGGCCTGCACGGCGGCGGCGACGGCGCGCTGGGCCGCAACACGTGGCTCAAGCGCCTGCGCGAAGCTGACCACACCGAGTCTGGCGCCCCGACTGCGAGCGAGGGCCCCGTCGCGCCGGACCTGCGGCTGCTCGGCAAGACGCCCGACGAGCTCGAGCTCGAGGACATCCCCGTGGCTAACCATGGGACGCGCGAGATCAACATCGGCGGGAAGGCGACGCTGTGGATGGGCACGGGCGATCGACTCGTGATCGAGACGCCCGGCGGCGGCGGCTGGGGCGCCCCGCCGGACGCCAAGCAGGAGGGCCTGGTCAGCGAGATCGTGCAGGTCGGAGACGGGAGGATCACCTGGGAGCCGCGGGGTAGCGTCGCCGAGCGCGAGCGCGCGCAGGCTGCATTCTGAGTCCTGGAAGGTGCGCAATGCCGTTCTTCCCACATAGCCCGATCTGACGAAGAGAATTTGCAGTGTACATTATGGCACTGTATCCCTACCCCTGTTGTACAAGGCACACAAATGATGGAAGAATTTGTCCTTCGTGTAGTGCAGTCCTTCCTACCCCGGTCATTTTCAGTTTACGAATTCACGCATCACAAGGCAGGAGGATATTGACATGCTTTTCAGTTCAGAGTCGACGGCGATGCACTCCATGGGCGCCAGACGACGTACACACACGTTGGCGCCAACTTCAGATCCTCCCGCCGGTTCGCCTGGTCTATCCGGGATCATGGTGAGTACAACCATGAAAAGTTCCCGGGCGCGTCCCATCGCGTGCGCTGCATCTGGGGACAACCTACGAACGCGACGTGCGGTCGCGGGCGAAGCGACGGATCGTGGTCCGGCCAGCAGCATCCCATACTTGCCAGGCTGCCTGATTCGACATCGCGCGAGCAACATGCACGATATGGATAGTCCGTCTGACCAGTTTTCTCGTCACCCAGGCTGCTTGAAATGATTTCAGTTGAATACCGGTTAGTCTTCGCCCACGACAATTGCCACCACACCAACCAACTTTGGCCCGATCTATGCCACAGTACCGTTGTGCTCCAGGTCGTCGTCGAGTACCTGAACCAGGTCATGAATGCTGGGCCGAAGGACGATGTGCCAGAATTTCTGGAGCGAATCCCAGCTGAGCTCTCGTTGGAAGTGTGCGTTCGGCAGGTGGACTCCGATGCTGACGCTGAGATATCTGCAAGCTTATGGCTTCCGGCCTTCTGGGTGGTACGTATGCTGTGCGGCTGATATCGGGCTGACTCGCGATGCAGCGTGACATATGTAAGCAGTACTGACATCTACAGAATTGATCCTACACTATTCTACGCCAGAGCCTGACGGAGACGTGCTGAGAACGGTGTCCTCCACCTACATGCGCGACGCTGATGAGAATGTACGTAGTTACGCCGGCTCCCTATCGCTGCCGGGCACACCTCCAATCGAGCTGTCGAGATACAAGAGCTGACTGCGTTCCACGCTCCTGACTCCCTTGACCTTTCTGAGTGCCTCGAAGTTCGTGCCGGCGGAGAACGTGATGCAGACGCCGGTGAAGACGTCCGAGTCCCACTTGTTGTTTAGCGTCCATGCCGTGCCGCTGCCATCAGCAAAGTTGGTTTCTGCTCACGAGCCTTGTCAAGCCTTGTCAAGGCTTGAGAGCTTCCAAGCTCCCAAGCTGTCCAACCAAAAGGTTCGCTTAAATTTTGCTTGACAAGCTCGCAGAGCGGCTCGAGCTCGCTGAGCTCAGACGCTTGAGCCGCTTGACGAGCTTGAGGAAGCTCGGGGAAGCTCGGTGGAGCTCGGCAATCACCTCAGGCTTGACCCTACTTGTGCAGCTCCTCCCGCTTGCGCTGCTCAGGAGCCCTTTGTGGGGGCCATTTCTACCACGGCGGGGCTTCTTATCCGGGCGAGTACTTCGGGCTTAGCGGGCTAACGACGAGATTCGGCGTCAAAAGTATATTAGGCAGCCGCGGTCGCTACCGGGATTAGGATACGACGAATACCGCAACATGATGCGAACGGTAGCAGCTATGATATCGGGCAACCATGAAGGACATCGTAAAGGAGATTAAAAGCAATGAGCGGGCGAGAAGATGGTAATGTAACGAAAGGGGGTCAGTGTCCAACGACTCGACCGTTGACGAGATGGACGTCACGTTGCGACACGGTCAGCGGCAGGGAGGGTACGAGGCAGTGGTGCAGGTCTACGATGTGCTTCTACGTCCGGTCGTTGTCCGAGTCGGCTTCGGCGTCGATATCCGGCTCGCTGTCAGTGTCGAGCGCCTCCAACTCCATATGGGTCGCGAATGTGACAGCCTGAGGCCTACGCATGATGAGCGACAGAACACGCAGTAAAAGGCACATGCGTACTTGAACGACTTCCAATGCTCCGTACGCAGCTCGGCCATCTTGTCCGCATTCCGCGCCGTGCCCAAGGTTGGCATTGCGGCGAGCCAGCGCTGGTACACGGGCTTGTACCTAGTGTTGTGGAGCTCCCGCTTGCCGTCGCGGACGCACTCCAGGACATATTCAATCTGATGCAAGCGTCAGCAACAGCGGGTTTTATCGCGGAGACGTACCATTGTGAGAGCAAATGCGTACAACTCGTCTGGAAGTTTATTTTGGAAGCGGTCTGGCGCTTGGTCGACGACGGGCTGCGCGTTGCTCTTCTGACGATCCTCGATTGCAAGATAGCGCATGACGGCCAACACGGCCGGGTGTCCGAGTGCACGTCCACGAGGCTTATACTGGAACATGTCAGACCACACTATCGCGGGCAGGAAACACACCGGCACACCCGCTTAGGCAGCTCTGTAGGGGCCGAAGTCTTCTTCTTCTTCGGCTGGCTCGACGGAGTCGGGTTCGATGCTGCTGGAACGGTGTCGCACTCGGTGGGCGGGGCGTCTTTGATCTCTTCGAGGCTCGGATAATGAAAGACCAAGCCCGTGAGCAGCTTGGTAGCCTCGGCCTTCGCCTCACTGGGGGTCTTCGTTGCAAGGCCGTAGTGCAGGAGCACGAGCTGCTTGACGGGTATCTTGTAGCGGGCACGAGCATTTGACAATTGGTCAGCGAGCTGTACCGCAGCCAGCGTCAGCACAGGCTCATCACCGGGACACATGAAGGCAGATACGCACGCCCACGACTAGCCAAGGTTGCCATTTGATGACGGGTTGCAGTTTGCCGTCGCGATGCGCGTCCTCCCACGCGGTCTCGATAAGAGCCCGTGAGTCGCCGGGAAACATATCTTCGGTGAGCAGTTTCGTACTCATCCAGGTCTGGACAACATGAGCACGGGCCAGCGTCTGTGGAGAATAGTTGCTGATGAGGTGGCTGGCGAGCCCAGGTTTGACGTGCGGCGACACCGGCCCCTTTTTGTCAGCACTTGCACCGTTACCGCCGCGTGCGACTGCAGGTTGGCCGCCTATGGGTGCGCTGACTTGCATGGGAGGGTAACCGGCATTGGACGGGAACATGGCGGAGGTTGGTGAAGCCTGCGCTGTCGACGGCGCTGGTCCGAAATGGCCGTTCCCGACTGGGCGAAGACGGCCGCGGGTGACAGATGCAGGCGGAGCCGAAAGGACAGGCTGGTTGCTGCTGGAAGCGTGTCTACGCTGGGGCATGGCGTTCCCTACAAAAGTCAGGGTGTGGTCGATGAGATGACTCGACGGGAAACAAGATGCGGACGTACCTGAAGGATTCTGAAGCTCGAATTGTTCCATTTGGGCCATCCTCTTCTGCATAAAAGCGTCCCCGTGATGCTCTTCTAGTGCTGTCGACTTGCGCTTGCGACGGCGAGTGTCAGAAACCCAAGCACAATGACTGCGAAAATGCGCACCTTTCTGTTGCTGGAACCGGGCTCCCTGGCTCGCTGGGAAGTAGGTGGACGCACCGAGGTAGCGCTGGAGCCACTGGTCCAATTGGAATAGGTCTCCTCCACGTTGTGTCGCATCCTAGCGCCAGGAAAATCGTCCCGCACGGACAAAGCTGACGATGACATTGCAGGCGAGCCAACGGGAGCGGTGGAATGACCATCCCAATTGGAGTATATGTGCCCGCCATCGTGCATTCCGAGCGTGCCATTGTGGCTGGAAGCGCGGGGCAGGTTGAGCGCGGCGGTATTGCCCAGCAACGGAGTTCCAAATAGAGCTTGATCAAGTGGCGAAGACGATCCCGCCGGTGACGCCGAAGGGTCGATTTGACTGCCATCGTCGTATGTCCATCCATTACGGAGCGTGGGTTCACCGCGCTCATGTCGGTAGTAATCATGAATGCTTGGAAGCTGCATATGAAATCGGTCAGTCGACGTCTAGGGTTGCGAGAACAAGCGCTTCTAAACCTGTGGAATGGGGCGCATATCCATTATGCTGGTTCCCATCGGCCGTATCAAAGCGTCCTCCGGCAGTGCCTGCTGGAACGGTGCGGGAGTGCTAGGAGCCTGGGAAAACGATTCAGAATTATATATGGTCGTCCATGCGTACGCGCAGACCATTCCTGCACCACTGCTGTGTGACCGACTGTGTTGCCTATACGAGAAATCGACCGACTGTCCCGAATGATGGCTGGACATGGTGAGCGGAAGAAATAGAATTTGGCCGGAGTTCTCCATGATGATACGACGTTCGTTTGCTACCGTCACAATCTACGTGCACCCATCGCCTCTCACTAGCCCACCTCCCTATCCCATGGAGCATTGTATTAGCTGCGGCTTCTATGGGCGTGTTAGCCAGCACTACGCGATGCGCCCGATCTGCCGGGCTGCTCATGAGGCACTGTCTGCCCCGCAGTATCAGCACACGTCTCCCCTGCCATTTTCGCAGCCTGCGGACGCCGGTGGTTGGGAGCAGAGTCGGGTCTTTCATCCAGAGGTCTATTCCGAGGCACCAGAGCCACCCGATCAGCAGTATGATTATGATGAGGACGACACTCATTATGATTTTGTTGCTGAAGAGCTCTCTGCCGACCAGGCTGCGAGTGGCCCGGAACCCGTAGACTATGGCCTGTTTGACGACGACACATTGCGTAATGACTGGCTGGCTTCGTCCTGGACTGAGCAGCAGACGGCGCAACTTGCCCAGGAGAGGGCTGAGAAGCGCGCTCGAACCGATGGCAGCGCTGCGCCGGCGGCTCCGCCCCCTCAGTCTCGGTTTATCAAGGAGCTTTTCCCCCATGCCAAGCAGGTCATTGACGTCGTAACGACGTACTGGGAGTGGCTCTGCATGCAGCGTGCAAAGACGGATGATAAATTCCCGTTCTACCCCTTCGTCTCCGAACCGGAGTGGAGCCTCGCCAAGTTTCTCTGCACCAGTAAGCTGAGCAAGGGCGAGATTACAGAGTACTTGAAGACATCATGGGTACGTGTTTAATTACGATATTTCTATCCATGCTGACGGTAAATTAGTCTCGTGCCCACCCAACGTCCTTTCGGAGCGCCGATGAGCTCTACGAGCTGATAGAGCAGCTTCCCGGAGGCCCACCATGGATGGTCATGGACGTCGTCCTCCCTGACGCCCCGGACGAGCCGCAGTTACTGTTCTATCGCGACCCGATCGAGTGTCTGAAGTTCCTTGAGGCCAACCCGGCGTTCAAGGGACATATGTCGTTTTCTCCTGTGCTCAAATACCAGGATGCGGCACAGACAAAGCGCTGCATTGACGAGATGTGTACTGCGGACTGGTGGGCTGAGAAGCAGAAACTCTTCCCCTCGGGCGTCACCATTAATCCACTCATTATCGGGTCCGATATCACGCATGTCACCAACTTCTCTGGCGATGGGAAGATGCATCCCGTCTACGTTTCGTCTGGCCACATCGCCAAGGACATCCGCAATAAGCCGTCCAGTCGTGCATATATGCTCGTTGCGTACTTGCCTGTGCCGAAGTTCGCAAAAACCAAATTTACGAACAAGGCACAGACCAAAGGCATGCCGGGAAAGCTGCGCGAACGTCTCTATCACAAGTGCATGTCGATTGTCTTTGCGCCCATTATTGCCGCTGGGCGTCAGCCGGTTCCCATGGCCGACAGCGATGGAAATCTGCGCCAGCAGGTTGTCCTCCTAGCCTGCGTCATTAACGACGGGGAGGAGAGAAATATCGCCGCGTGTCTGAAACGCAATGTCTGTGTAGAATGCCTGGCCGGTAATGACGACCTTGGTGATCACGAACCCAAGGGAGCGCGGACTGGCCAGTGGATTCTCGGCCAGATTCAGGCCACTCGCGCAGAGGTTGGGCCTTCAGCAACCACCTGGCAGTATGTGCTGGCCGCCCAGAGGCGCGGACTCTCCGGTGTGGAGGAACCGTACTGGAAGGACTTCCCTCACCTTGACATCTGCCGCGCCCTCTGCAATGACACATTGCACGGCCTTCACATGGCATTCCGCGATCACACGCTGGCCTGGCTGACGAACATGATTGGGGAGGACGAGCTTGACGAGCGTCTCCGCCGCATGCCTCGCACGCATCCGTACCGGTGCTTCGATGCTGGGATCTCCAAGATATCCCAATGGAGTGGGAATGTCATTCAGAGCGTCGAGCGCTATATCTTGCCCGCCCTGGCCGGTGCTGCTTCCCCGGCTACGATACGAGCCGTTCGCGCCGAGCTTGACTTCATCTTCACGTCTCACTGGCACAACGTCACTCTCGACGATCTCCAGCAGTTGAATGAGTACCACTCTATCTGGCTAGATAATAGGGAGGTTTTCATTCAGCCCGGAGGCGGCCGCTGTGGCAAGGACGGCGAGATTATTCCCCACTTCAAGATCCCGAAGTATCACAGTCGTCACCATTACGCCGCCAATATCCTCTACCTGGGCACCATGGATAACTTCTCTGCTCAGATCACCGAGCGCTATCACATCGAGCTGGTGAAACTCGCATATCTGGCAACAAACCGCCGCGATGCAATTCTGCAGATGGTTCGCTGGCTCAATCGTCAGGAGAAGATCCACCTATTCGACGCGTTCATGAAGTGGAGATTTGCCCCGCTCGAGTCTCTTGCGCGCAGCTCTGAGGACGCCACAGGCGAAGATATCGCGGACTCTGATTCCTCGGACACTGCTCCCGAGGAGCAGCCCGCGGGCCCACGACCGCCGCGCCCCCGCCGCCGCTATAGAATCCGCCCCCCTGTCATGTCCATTGACAGCGCACACACGTTGACGAAACGGGCTGCACTCATTGGTCGGACCGTTGACGATGTGGCACAGGTCTTCGGGCTTCCGGGACTCTCTTCTACCCTCTCGCAGTTATTCGCACTTGCCCGCGGTCACTCAGCAGCATCTGCGCGCAACCAGCCTCTGCCTGACGAATTCAACTTGATAGATGTCTGGTATCGCACCCGCATCACGCTCCCTGTCTTGGACGCGCACGAGATCGAGCCGCGATTTGAGAAGGTTACAGTACTTGCTCGACCATATACCCAGAAGGACAAGACGGGGCGGTACCACACTGTTTTCATAGACAGTGAACCCGCTGGTACAGACACACAACTCGGGCTGCAAGGCAAGTCTCTGATACTGGAAGACCTGGTCCGACGTCTCTGATATTCATAGATAGGTTTCGACGTCGGTCAACTTCGTTTGATATTTTGCTCGTCATCTGAGCGCAAAGCGGCAACATCTGCACGTCCCCCGCAGTTTCCCAAAGTGTGGGCCTTGGTCTATATGTTCAACATCACGCATCAGCGCCGCACCGACGACAACCTCCTATTCTATGCAACAGATCGTGCTCGACGGTCTGACGGTACTCCGAGACCCGCGCTTGTACCATTGGACGACATCGTCCAACCCTGCCCCCTCACCCCCCGATTGGGACGAAGTGCGCAGGCTCTGGACGTGACCTGCGATACTTGCTTGGAAGACTGCGATAAGTTCTGGATTAACTCATTTCATACGAAGCACACGTATCAATCTGTATATTAGAATGGGCTGCGTCCGACTCGGTATCTCGATTCCGGTATCCGCACATGCAGTGCTCACCAGTTTGTGATCTCTCATGCCGACAGCAACTTTTGTCCTTGACCTCCTCGTTCAGAACCATCGGGGCTGGCCGGCCAGTCGGTGAGCTTGACACGCGAAGCTGAGCTTGCCGAGCTCAGCGAAGCTTGACATCACTCGGCGATCTCGACCGAGCTTGTGAAATGCCGGTAAGCTTGAAACACTTGACCAAATCCCTCTGAGCTTGTCGACCAACTTCAAGGAGTTCAAGTTTTCTGAGTGCCCTCGAGCAAAAACCAACATTGCTGATGCTGCGCTCGAGGTGCTTGAACAGCGCGGCAAACGGGTCCGCACCGCGCCGCTTGCCGGACGGCCTGGCGAGCTCTATGATCAACTGTCGGTTGTCGTCGATGAGGTCGACGCTGTCTGTGGGCCGGAGATGCGCGCCCGGAGGGAAGCTGGCGTCGGGCGTCTTCTGGTGCTTCGCGGCAGGCGGCGCAAGCGGTGGCCCAGGGCGAATGCGATTGCCAACATCCGAACGAGACAGGCGGTGGACGCTCGTGCTCAGTAGACGCTGGAACATGGACGTGATGTGTCGCGGGAGAAAGGCTCGGAATCGGACCCTGGATTGTTGATCTGGCTCGTCTGCCTCCGGCGAATTCTGGTTTCGCGAGGGCGTAGGTTGTTGTGAATTCTCAATTTATGAGCGATTGCAACAAGAAGTCGCGTCGAGTGTCTCCGAGATCTTGATGTTGTTCTCATGGCGCGGAGTTTGGAGTATTTGGACGCTTCTTCGGCGCTCCGCGCTACAAGTTACGAGGCGCGCTCGTTCCGGCCAACGTATCTGTCTGCTGGCTCCTGGATTGCCCAGCGCATCTTCGGCGTCGTGATACACGCATTTGACGCGTCTTTTGTGGGCCAGAGCGACGCGTACAGTAGCGCGGCACGAGCGGCGTGCGCACGCACACAACACCCATCGCCAACGCCCGCATCGGCGACGTCGACATCCTCGAGCGCTGCCGCCCCGGCCTTATATAGCAGCGCGAGCGCGAGGTTTTCTCGCTGATCTGCGTCGACCTCCTCAGCGCGCCGCACGAGCTGCACGCTGGCGGCGACGGCGCCGGACTGGGTGCGTCAAGAGGCCCTCGGAAGCTCCTGGAAATGCTAGATGCCGCAGTTTCTGCCAAAAGTGGGCGGTAAAAAATACCATTTTCGACACCAAACGGCCTCCAGAGTCATGAAAAAGGTACCAAAAGCATGGAAAAGGTACCTAAAGTCAATGTGAGCGAATGACTCTCTTGAATAGACCGTTTAGCATATTCCTGGGTCGTTGACGAGTTTTTCCTTCCAGGCTCGTGAAATAGACGTCCGCCTGGACACCCTCAAAACGGACTCCAGCAGAGTCTACCATTTGCAGCAGCTTCCGCCGGCCGCGTCAAGCGGCCGACGGTGCCCCTTCTGCAGTCCCCGGACCTGTGGTAGCCCGGCCAGACAACTGAGCAGCTCGCGGTAGACGACAACCCGACGCCCAGACAGCTGAGCTGCACGACGCACAAGATCGACATCGGCGGAAAGACGACACTGCGGATGAGCACAGGCGATCGACTCGTGATCGAGACACCTGGGGGCGATGTCTGGGAAGCCGCTTCCGACACCATGGCCAAGCAGGAGGGCTCGCTCTGCGAAATCGTGCAGGTAAGGGAGGGGAAGATCGCCTGGGAGCCGCGGGACAGCGCTGCCAAGCGAGACCGCCCGCAGGCTGCAATCTGAGCTGGTGTGTCTTCTGCGCGTACTCGATGGCCCGTCTTGCTGAAGGAATCACTTGCAGTGTATATCACTACACAAGGCACGCGCATCAATAATTTGCTTTCGCATCTGGCACGGTGCCTTGCGGACGTCCGAACCCGAATAGACTTAGGGACCCGAACGACGAGGCGGCCTTGGCGCCGCTAGCACGCGCTTTTGCGCGGGACCTTATCCTATTCGATGCAAGATCGGCCTTGCACGGGAGCGACCGATTGGCTTTATATGGGGCGCGCCGTCCGTCGCTCTCTGCAACGCGCTCCCCCGCCCCCCGTCCGCTTCCCCAATCCACCATGTCACTCCTTGCCTCTCTCTTTCTGTTTATTTCCGTCTGCACTGCTGCCGCCACTCCTGTGCGCAGAGACTGCACGGAATCCTGGCCGTCGTATCCGCACACCCCGACGCTCAATACCATCTATGCCATATGCATGGAGCGCGGTGTGAACGATAAGGTCTGACACCCGTCTTGCCGATGAATTTGCAGCTGACTTTGTCTTATGCAGGTGCTTCTAGCAACCTTCGAAACGGCGTGGGTCGAGACGCGCGTTTGGCCGCTCGACTGTGGAGGTAAGATTGCTACATCCCCATTGACATGCGAGTTCTGACGTATCGCACAACGCAGATCAGGATTCAGTCGGTGTCTTGTGAGCCTCCTCCGGCCATTGATGTGCAAACCCACCTCTTCTGACTCCACATCAGCCAACAGCGTCCGTCTCAGGGATGGGGCACCGTCGAACAATGCATGGACACGGTCTACGCGACCAACAAGTTCCTCGACCAGGCCATCTGGAACGACAGCCAGTTCCCGAACATGACGGCCGGCGAGCTTGCCCAGTCCGTCCAAATGTGAGCCCCTCCCCCTCTCTCTCTCAGGTCACTGGTCTCATTGGCTTCGCAGCTCCGACTTCCCGTTGCGCTATCAGGAGAACGAAGCCATCGGGATCCAGCTCGTCGCCCAGGCGCGCGCCAACGCCGCAGCACTTGCCTCTTTGTCCTCGTCCTCTAGCTCGTCCAGCACGTCCTCGAGTACAACGTCTACTACCACCTCATCGAGCACGTCGCCCACAAGTGCCCCGTCCTCGACCACGACGACTGCGCCAACGACCACGAAGCCCGCGGCGACGCCGGCCAAGCCGACGTCCACTGCGGTGAGTGGCAGGGTGCCGTCGCCGCTCACGTCGGGGACGATCGCCAAGGGCTGCGACACGTACATCAAAGGGGCGACATGTTGTATGTGCTCCAGTTCCTCGTGTCTGGTCGGGTGCGCAGGGCTGACGGCCCGTATAATAGCTGCCATCCAGAAGACGTACTCGGTCTCGCTCGCCCAGCTGCGCTTCTGGAACCCGAAGATCAACAGCTCATGCTCCAACTTGAGCGTGCGTCGCGTTCTCTCCGGGACCAGAATCTCAGATCTGCGGTGCTCACATCCTGTCTGGCACAGAAAACGACGTACTACTGCGCCAAGTCGAAGACCGTCGCGCCGCCCTCGAATGTCGCGTCTGGCACCATCAAGACCGGCTGCAGGACATACGCTCTGGTCAAGTCGGGTGTAACGTGCAGTAAGTGGAGCCGTAACCATCGAGGGATTGGTGCTGATAGGTACGCTCAGACACGCTCACATCAAAGTACAAGATCAGCCTCTCGAAGCTACGGAGCTGGAACACGGCCGTCAACTCGTAAGTAGAGGCAGCAGTTCCTTAGCTGACTGTGCGAAACTGACCAACTGGCAATGCACAGGAAATGCACGAACCTGCAGGCAAACAAGTCGTACTGTGTATCCGCCGTTTGAGGCGCGTCTCGATATTTTTTTCTCCGCATATTATCTCTTGTGGGATGTTGGCTGGCTTTGATCTCAATCTCTTTATAGTCCCACCGTCGCTTCTATGTACAAGTTTGAACTTTTCCGGAATACGAGAGTTCGCGTCCGTTCCTCGCGCCGTGAACAACCTCGCAATGGGGCTTGCGCCGATCGTTTCAATCCCAACCAGTGGGCTCGGCTTAATCGCAGGTTCCGTGCCCTTGCTCCGAAAGGTGCGTTTCAAATGTGACTGGAGGTTCCGCACGGGTACGAGCAGCCTCAGTCCAAGTTGGAATGTTCCCTAATACAAAAGCTCGCAGCAGAGGTGGCAGTCCAGACTTCTCATCCTTCTGTCTCACGATGCCTCGCCACTCTCCTCGCCCCCCGCGAGCCGCCACCAAAGCACCAGCTCCTTCTCCGGCGCACTCCGTCTGGAAATTGTCTCTCATCGCTCGCCCGGGGCAGGCCGCGCGGAGGCCGATGTTCGAAGACTGCAGCGACGCGGAGTTTCGGGCGTTTCAAAAGCTGCAAGAGGCGGCCGCGCTGTCGGATGCCGAGTCGAATCCGAAATATTATCGCGTCGGCGCGCCCCCTCTCTGGGGCATCGCGTGCGTCAGCATAGTGTGTTGCCTGCTCTCCTTTCCCGAGACATGTCGCTGACTGCGTCCCAGATTTTGCTTATCCTCTACACGGGCTGGAGCGTCTGGCTGTACTACCTCACCCGAACGCGCGTGTGGCCCCTCCCCCGTGGGCCCCTGAACGCGACCGACGGACTCCTCCACCGCCTCACCATCGCGACACGCGCCTTCATCCCGGTCCTCGGCCTGCTGTCGCTGCTCGTGCCGCTGAGCATGTTCCTGCGCACGCGCGTGCCCGGGCGCTCGCGCTCGCTATCGGCGTTCTCGGGCTGGGTCGCGCTCAGCTTCTTCGCGGGGCTGGTCCCGCTGTTGATCTACTTCTCGTTCCTTTGCTTCATGCAGGACCGGGCCTACTCGGAAATGTGCGACCCGAGCGAGGAGGTCACGGCCTTCTTCACCGGCTCGTCCCGCGGGCTCGTCGGCGATCGCACTACGGCGTCGCTCTACAAGACATCCGATCCGGAAGTCCTGGTCGCCACATACACTCTCACCAGGGTCGGCAGCACTGGCGCGCAGTTCGCGTGGACGGACGGCCCCGGGCCCTACTTCCGCGTGGCGTACGGCGTCGGCGCCGACAACGAGCACGTGACCGCGAAGGCCTATACGAGCGAACTCGGTACGATCGACTTCACCGCATCGGGGACCCTGAAGGAGTTGGTCATCTCGTCGCTCAACTCCACGTCTCTCAACTTCGCGGCGCACAATTCCACGCTGCGTGCTGTGGGCGAGGTCCACGAGCGTCCGCTCAACTTCCGCCTGGTCGATAATCCGCCAGTCTCGGCCGATGGCACCGTCGAGGGACTCGGCACCATCGGCGTGAACGTCGTGCTGCGTACCCTCGCGACGGATCCGTTGAGCTGCCGTAGGCTCAAGCTCTGTGCGAAGGGCATTGACGATCCCGAAACTCGCGCCCAAGTCCTGATCCCGATGGGTTGGGCTTTGTACAAGCATTCCATGTACTCCTTTGTGTGTTAGTAGCGAGTCTTTTAGCCATACTCACTGGGTGAGATGGCTGTTCTGCATATTGTTAGTAGAGATTTATCTATGGGAGTAATCTTATTCATCAATAAACAAGTAGAGATTTATCTATGGGAGTAATCTTATCCATCAATAAACATCACTGCACATTGAAGGCACATATATTCTATGAAGAACCAAATGAGACTCTGGACGCTTGATTCGGAAGATTGTCGTGTTCCGTGGCCGAGAAGGGCAAGGTTAAAACGGACATTGAACACCATGATCCGTACGATGTGCACTTCGCTACAATAATATGAAAATTTCTCCTAGTACACCCTAGCACCCCTTGGTCATTGTTTATACTGTATTTAATTATGTCAGTAGGTAGGTAGGGTTTCTGACATCCTCTTTGCTCCGCTCGGCCGTTCTCCGACGCCGGATCTTTATTCAATCTCCGTCTTCCGCTTTGTCACCTGCACGCAGCTGGGCGCAGCACCGGCAACTCCATGCCACGCGCACCATATACATCATCTCCTTCCGCACAGCTGCACTGCTCAACGCTGCAAATTTGCATCACAGAAAGACTCTGTGGTGTCCTGAAGCTTCATGTGACATGCCGATGAAGCGGCTCGCACCATCTGCAAGCGCTTCCCACTGTCCACCGCAGCGCGATGGTTCACAAGTGGAAGCCACTCGTAGCGCAACTGTTGTCTCGCTTGGGCTTCCTAGTGCTGTGGTGTGGTTGAATCGGACGTGGTAATGTATGACCACAGTTCAGCGCCGTTACTTAAACCCAACCGCATGCCCGACACGCTCATCCAAACTCTCGTTCAGCATGACCATCTGCGGCAAATGTGGGACTGATTTCCCACGGGCTGCACCGCATGCTCTCTTCGTCTGCAACGCATGCGACCGCAAGTCCAAGCGCCTGTCACAGCAGGAGCTCCAGGCGCTCGAAGATGATCCACCTCAATGCACCAAGTGCGGCGACGTATACATATTTTTACGTACTCCCCAGGGCGGCGACCCAATCTGCGGTACTTGTCGACAGGACCAACCAAGTATGAGGCGAACACTCCATTTTATCGTATAACACTACTTATTATCTTGTACGCCCTCGCGTGCAGCGTCACACGGTACCCAGATGCCTCCACCCCAGCAGCCACCCCAGCAGCCAATTCAGCCAGTAATTACTCCCAAACCTCCGCCTCCGCCTCCGCAGTACCAGGCTCGCGACTTGCTCAGCAACGTCACCGCAGCTCTCTCGCAGCCCTTGAATGCCCAGAACCCTTACGCATTGACCCAGGCGACTCTACAACAGACGGGTTATCTGCAGCGCCCAATGGTCCGTTCCTAACCGCTCGTGGTTGCCTGTAGTTGACACTGCCTCAGGAGGATGTTGCAGCCACCGGCCTTGCTCTCATGCAGAATCCGGCTTTTATGGCCAGCCTCAACACCCAGGACACAGATACCAGTGCTCGCCCTCCACCGAAAAAATTGCGTCCGCTTCCCAAAAGCCTCGTCCGCCCTCCAAGAGCAGCTCAGAAGAAGAAGAACGCTGTCGTCGCTCGCCCTGATTCAACACCCAACTTCATTGCCATTAACGTACGTCTTTCTCTATATCGTCAATCTATCGTCTTCCGTCGCACACACGTCATGCAGATCACGAACATTACCTTTCGCAACATCGATCCAGTTGATTTTGATGATCGTATTATCTCCTTGAACGAGTCCTTCCCCTCAAATTCCGACTGGGACACGGTATGTCAGTGGATGCAGAATATTGGCCAGGAATACGCGCGCCAGAGGGTCGCATTTGACGAGTAACTTTGTGGTGCCCTCCTTTTGTGTCCATGCTGACGTTTGTTACGCAGGGGCACGGACATTCATATCGCCATTTTTTTTCATATCGGCCGCAAGAAGAAGCTGCCCAAACCATTGAAACCGCTCCCTCCTGCTAACTACGTCACGCTGGGCCAGTCGTACATGCACCACGCATATGGGCCAAGTACAACCGAATATATTGGCCAGTTTGTGGCGTCGCAGGCGGTGAACCGCCACTGCATGAATTTCTGGTTAGATATTGAGATTTCTCTGGAGGTGCGCAGATTGCTGTACTGTGCGCTGGCCACATCAGGTTGATGCGACCTCCCAATAGGATGATTCAGCGCCCCGCAGTCCAGCGGCCCCGAGACGGAAACGTGCTCGCCGCCGTGTACAGGCCTCTCGTGATCCCACACCAGATCATTCAGCTTCTGAATCGACATCGTCCTCGGTTTCTGGCCTGTCCACTGGAAGCGGTAAGTGTATCTATGTACCGTACTTGACTGGCCTAGCATGCTTGCTCATTTCGGCGTACTGAGCCTCGGCCCCAGTTCGAAAGAAAACTCGCCAGACTTGCGATGCGTTCGGCTTCACCGTGACGGCCTGGGATGCAGTTCTAGCGCGCGATGCCAGCGATCCAGCTAAGCACCAGTTCTCCCTTGTTCAAGTCGGAGATTCCAGGCGGGATATCTTTGTGGATAAGGAACCAATGGCCGAAGGCGGGCGGAAAGCCGTTTACCAGGTCTGTCCCTCGCGTGCGGAGGCTTTGGTTATCTTATGTACCTTTCTCCCAGATCGCCGACATTGGGACAAACAAGACCTTTGCTGCAAAGCGCCTCTTTCACGTCTCGCGCGAGGAGAACAGCCGTCAGCTCAAGTTGGAACTTGCGCGCCGTGAATTCATACAAGTATTTGTGCGGGAATTCAACAGTGAGCTTTCACAACTGCATGATAAGCCCTTGGGTGTGTATTTCTAACCTGCTGTCCTCGTCTCTCACACCGCTCGCAGAGATCAGATTTATCCGCGGCGGCCTTTTCAGGGTCGTCTCAGGTATAGAATATGGTCTCGAGTGGATCGTTGATGATCTCCTGCCCACCCGTGGAGATGGTGCGAAGTTTGTGGATTTCCTCAGTCTTGATGTGTCTCCCGACGAGCCCGAGTACGCCCTGCTCAACGCATTTGCTCACTACGCATATCATGTCTCCAACGGGTCCTTCCTCGTCGCCAATATGCAAGGTAAAGTGCTCGCTCCACCTTGCCACCTGCAGCATATCGACCTCGCGCAGGCATTGTTCTCCCTGAGTCGCCAACGTCGATCTGCATTTTTGACACGATCTGTCATTCGTGAGCTCTAGTCGACGTTTTCAGCCTTGAGACTCACTGATTATTCGTGATTAGGAAGTCGGGTTCGACGGGTTTTGACGACCGTGGTCAGGACGGAGTGTCCGAGTTTACGCAGGTGCATGAGTGCAACTCACTTTGTAAGGACTTGGACCTCCAGCCTTTTACTACGAGCAATTAGTAGTACATTCAATTCGCTTTAGATCCGTGATTCAATATATCCCCATTACGCACAAAATGTAGCTACCGCGCTGTAAACGAGCATCTCACCGTAGAACACACATCTGAGCACTCGCACAAGGCACTGCAAACCAGCACGCTGGGGAAGCGTCCACTACACAGTAGCAGACCGCAGCGCAGTCAGCGTGCAGTGCAACCACACGTACACGACAATCCGGTTGTTCTCCTTGACGCGGAGGCGCTTCCCCATAATGGACAGAAACCATTTCTGGCTGGGCAGCTGGCCTGGGTAGATGGGCTACGCGCGCGCAGGTCAACCAGGACGGGCCTGATGTCCGGCTCGGGGGTGCCCTGCGACACGTCATGCCGATTGCAGCACTGCACGGCGGCCTGGAGAATTGGGTCCCGCTGGCATGCGTTGAGCAATGCGCACGCGCCGTCGGCCAGGGCAACATGCATACAGCATTGCGGACGTGAGGTCGTGGCGTATCGCAACCACCGTCGTGGGCACATAGAGCGGGAGCTCGTGGCCGGCAGCCCTGATGACCACCCCCGTGATCTGCAGGACGAAGTGGTTATTGAGTTGCCGAGGACCTAGGTCTTAGCGGCGGGGCGGCGGGCGAGGCGCGCGCGGACCAACTCGTGCACTGAAGCGCGGCTCGGGGCGGACGTGGAACGCGAGCGTGCGCAGCGCGGCGTAGCGCGCGGGCTGGGCGAGCTTGGTCTCCAACCGGCCGAGCTCGACGACGAGCAACCACGCCGTGGCGTCCAAAAGCGAGAGCGTGAGCCGGATGTCGAGTAGGTGGTCGCGCGTCGCGCTCAGCAGCAGCGTGCGCAGCGCAAAGACCATCCACAGGATCGACGACGGCCGGTAGGACTCGGACAGCTGCATGTGCAGGCGCTCCAGCCGCGTGCAGCTGCAGAGCGTGAAGTCGCGCGTCACCTCTGATAAATAGGGACGCAGTGAGCATGTAAGTCAGTGTGTGGGCGACGTATACGTACCGTCTGCACGGGCTGTTCCGAAAAATGAGCACCATTTGCAGGTTGAGCTGGCGGAGGTGATGGCCCACGGCGGCGAGCACCTTGTTGTAGCAGAGCGTGACGCTAAAGCTCTCGAGATAGAGGCCAAGCAACTCGAGCTCGGACAAGATGTAACAGCCGGTCATCCAGCGCACGAGCAGCGGCAGGAAGTTGCTGTTGAACTGCGGGTAGAGGTGGCGCAGGCGCAACGCGGGCGCAGGGTCCAAAAGGCTCTCCGGGTCGTTGGGTCGCTGGTCGGGCCGAGGTCCCAGGTGACGTTGTTGATGGTAAGGCCGCGCAGGCGGGCGAAGTTGCAGATGAGGTCGCGCAGGTGGACAAAGGAGACGAACCAGATGTGGATGCACGAGAGCGAGGCGACGGTGGCGAACATGAGGTGCTCAAGCAGGCGGGTGACGACGGGCGAATGGCCGGTGTGCTCGAGGCCAAGCGTTCGAGGTTCTTGGCGACGTGCGGGATGCTGGACATCAGGTCCGCGAAGTCGTCGGGCATTTTCGCGAACGAGAGGCGCCTCGTGCGCACGTACAGCGCGATGTGCGAGCGGAAGTACGTCACGTGCACGAACTTGCGGAAGGGCGAGACGGAGTGCAGGCATCGTCGCGAACATGTGCGCCAGGCTCGGCCACGGACACCAGCGAGCACGCGCGCAGCGACGGCTGGTCATCATGAAGATACTGTGAGTTGCACTATATCAGCTCGTACAGGGCACGTTCAGCTGCTGCTGGTAGAGGCAGAACGCCGCTGCTGCCGCTGTGCAGACGCGACGCCGACGAAGTTGGGCGCGCTGCGCGCCCGCCGGGTGTTGTAGGGCGCTACATCCGCCCGGTATTGGCTCGAAAACTCGGTCGATGGCGCGGCTCCCAGGACGCAGAGAAATTGGACAAAGACCGGGCGCAGCTCCTTGAGGGACGCGAGCAGGATGCGCGGCCCGGCTGTCATCACGACGAGCGCACATACTGCGGGATAAGCACACTCTGCAGCGCTGTGTCGAGGCCCGACCAGAGCGGGAGCAGCTCTGCTCCTTGACGCGTCGCCGAACGCGCGCAGGCTCTCGGAGGCGTGGTCGGTCTTGAGCCCGACGATGCGCCCGATCGTCGTCACCTACAGGCTGAGCTTGCCCACCGAGCCGCGCACACTGCAATTCCACTCGACCGTGTGGCTCGTCATCGTAGTCGCGCACTTCTCCAGCTACTTGAGCCGGTGTTCCATCCGATCTATCTCCGGTCGTGCGGGAATGATGGGGATATGCAGCTGACCTTTGCGCAGAGTGGGACGTTGTAAGCCGGGGCGGGGATGCAGCAATTATTGGTTCTTGAGTCCAAGTTGGCGGGGTGTGCGGGGCGGACGGCGGTTGGCAACATCAACGATAGCGCAGAGATCGGGATAGGGTGCTTCGCGAGTCCACGCTCTAGACTCATGAAATATTGCGTATGGCGCAGCCGGGCGACCGCCTTTGCCGCGCACGCGTCAAGGTCAGGAGCGGGAAGGTGGGGGAATGAGGACAGGACCGTGTTGTGTACAAGTCCGAAAAGGGAGAGGCCGGCGTCGGAGATGCGCCCGAACAGCGGACACATCTGGAAAAGCTCAGTTCTCTCACCAATAGGCCCATTATCTATCCGAATGTAGTGTCTCACAGAGCCGGTGCATCTACATAGTATACTATAGCACCGGATAGGACTGAGTAACTAGATAGGTTCGGATAGATCTCTCTTACTATCATATACTATATTGAAGTGCGTATCCTATCCACAAGTATATACTTGACGGGTTGTGGAAGTGGATGTGGCGTCGAGCGGCTTGTCGACGGTGTCGACCGAGTCGCGCTTGAGCGTGTTTGGCTGCTCTTGCTTCCGAACCCTCAACGCGTCCCACCCGTCGCGTCCAACTCTTGCACGCGACGCGCCGTCGAGCGCGGTGCGCCCGTACACCATACGAACGTGCCCCAGACAGGCCACCGCATCGAGGTCCTGCCGGCAGCTCTAGGGGTCCTCCTATATCGCCCAGCCACGACTGCACTGGCCAGCACCGGCGCCTGGCTCGCGGTACGCGAGGTTGTGCCCACAAAGACGCATGCTTATGTAAGCTCGTGCTTTGCAGGCTCTACCAACTGCGCTCCTGGTCCCCGTCTTTCGTTCTTCTGCAAGCAGACCGCTGCGAAGTATGCGTCCACTCACAGCCGGCACTGGCCAGTCCTGTCTTCCTGTTCGGATACGCCGTCTGGGGCTGCACCGGCGGCATCGCGTCGGCTGAGCATCAGCGTCGCAGTTGCGCGAACGGCGTCCACTCAGGACACGATCTGCGTGCTGCTTCGTGGATGCCTCGGCTTTCCACGTCGCATGTCGACGCGCCACCGTCTCGTCGCCGCGGCTCCTAGGGGCGCAACTTCGTTGGCAAATGAGGGATCCAACGAGCTCGCGAACAACGCGATGAACGCCCGCGCCGGCAGCAGTCGCCCGCGAGCCGCCGCAAGCGGTCACCAAGCTTGCTTCGTCGCTGTATCCCCTACCTGGCGTCGTGGCCGAGGCCGTGGTGAACTTGCAGCAGCGTACGGGCTTGCCGGAGCTCATGCCGTCGCCCAGGTGCGTGGCCTGCGAATATTCCTCCATATACGATCGGAAAGCTTATGCTGTGCGCTGCCAGCACGCGCGGCATGTCGATGACGACTGCTGGTGGAGCAGGATGGCTAACAGGCTCTGCGGGCTTTTCCCGCGATGGGCAGCCGCGCCACGCCCCGTTCTCGGACGACGAGAAGCGCCGTCGAGCCCAGCTCCCGGAGGTCAAGCTGCTTCTCCTGGGGCGGGCAAGTCGACGCTGCTTAAATCAGTTCCAGCTCTACTACGCTTCGGACGACGTCGACGGGCAGCGCAGCTCCTGGCGCCCCGTCATCTACTTCGACGTCGTCAATGCCGTCGCCGCCATCCTCAACGCACTCTCCCTCTCCGACTACGCCAACGCCTACCTTGACGCTATCCGCAAGACGCCCTCCGCAAGACGCCCTCTGCAAGACGCTGCTGCCGCTCGCCAACCTCGAGGCCGTGCTCACCGTCCAGCTCTTCGACTGCTTTACACGGACATCGTCCTCTGCAGGGCCGCCGACACAGTCGCGTTCGCCAGAATCCTGTTCCGCCGTCCCACCCTGGCGCGCTTTGCGCGCGCCATCTCGTTTGCAGACAATGCAGCATGGGCGCCCTGCACGGATGGAGGAGATCGTGCGCCATTGCGCCAGTGCAAGGCGGCTCACGTTCGCCCGCACACATCCCGCAGTGCTCAAATCCCCGGGCCTCGGGTGCCTTCTCAGCCTGGCGCTCGAGGTGCTTGAACAGCGCGGCAAACGGGTCCGCACCGCGCCGCTTGCCGGACGGCCTGGCGAGCTCTATGATCAACTGTCGGTTGTCGTCGATGAGGTCGACGCTGTCTGTGGGCCGGAGATGCGCGCCCGGAGGGAAGCTGGCGTCGGGCGTCTTCTGGTGCTTCGCGGCAGGCGGCGCAAGCGGTGGCCCAGGGCGAATGCGATTGCCAACATCCGAACGAGACAGGCGGTGGACGCTCGTGCTCAGTAGACGCTGGAACATGGACGTGATGTGTCGCGGGAGAAAGGCTCGGAATCGGACCCTGGATTGTTGATCTGGCTCGTCTGCCTCCGGCGAATTCTGGTTTCGCGAGGGCGTAGGTTGTTGTGAATTCTCAATTTATGAGCGATTGCAACAAGAAGTCGCGTCGAGTGTCTCCGAGATCTTGATGTTGTTCTCATGGCGCGGAGTTTGGAGTATTTGGACGCTTCTTCGGCGCTCCGCGCTACAAGTTACGAGGCGCGCTCGTTCCGGCCAACGTATCTGTCTGCTGGCTCCTGGATTGCCCAGCGCATCTTCGGCGTCGTGATACACGCATTTGACGCGTCTTTTGTGGGCCAGAGCGACGCGTACAGTAGCGCGGCACGAGCGGCGTGCGCACGCACACAACACCCATCGCCAACGCCCGCATCGGCGACGTCGACATCCTCGAGCGCTGCCGCCCCGGCCTTATATAGCAGCGCGAGCGCGAGGTTTTCTCGCTGATCTGCGTCGACCTCCTCAGCGCGCCGCACGAGCTGCACGCTGGCGGCGACGGCGCCGGACTGGGTGCGTCAAGAGGCCCTCGGAAGCTCCTGGAAATGCTAGATGCCGCAGTTTCTGCCAAAAGTGGGCGGTAAAAAATACCATTTTCGACACCAAACGGCCTCCAGAGTCATGAAAAAGGTACCAAAAGCATGGAAAAGGTACCTAAAGTCAATGTGAGCGAATGACTCTCTTGAATAGACCGTTTAGCATATTCCTGGGTCGTTGACGAGTTTTTCCTTCCAGGCTCGTGAAATAGACGTCCGCCTGGACACCCTCAAAACGGACTCCAGCAGAGTCTACCATTTGCAGCAGCTTCCGCCGGCCGCGTCAAGCGGCCGACGGTGCCCCTTCTGCAGTCCCCGGACCTGTGGTAGCCCGGCCAGACAACTGAGCAGCTCGCGGTAGACGACAACCCGACGCCCAGACAGCTGAGCTGCACGACGCACAAGATCGACATCGGCGGAAAGACGACACTGCGGATGAGCACAGGCGATCGACTCGTGATCGAGACACCTGGGGGCGATGTCTGGGAAGCCGCTTCCGACACCATGGCCAAGCAGGAGGGCTCGCTCTGCGAAATCGTGCAGGTAAGGGAGGGGAAGATCGCCTGGGAGCCGCGGGACAGCGCTGCCAAGCGAGACCGCCCGCAGGCTGCAATCTGAGCTGGTGTGTCTTCTGCGCGTACTCGATGGCCCGTCTTGCTGAAGGAATCACTTGCAGTGTATATCACTACACAAGGCACGCGCATCAATAATTTGCTTTCGCATCTGGCACGGTGCCTTGCGGACGTCCGAACCCGAATAGACTTAGGGACCCGAACGACGAGGCGGCCTTGGCGCCGCTAGCACGCGCTTTTGCGCGGGACCTTATCCTATTCGATGCAAGATCGGCCTTGCACGGGAGCGACCGATTGGCTTTATATGGGGCGCGCCGTCCGTCGCTCTCTGCAACGCGCTCCCCCGCCCCCCGTCCGCTTCCCCAATCCACCATGTCACTCCTTGCCTCTCTCTTTCTGTTTATTTCCGTCTGCACTGCTGCCGCCACTCCTGTGCGCAGAGACTGCACGGAATCCTGGCCGTCGTATCCGCACACCCCGACGCTCAATACCATCTATGCCATATGCATGGAGCGCGGTGTGAACGATAAGGTCTGACACCCGTCTTGCCGATGAATTTGCAGCTGACTTTGTCTTATGCAGGTGCTTCTAGCAACCTTCGAAACGGCGTGGGTCGAGACGCGCGTTTGGCCGCTCGACTGTGGAGGTAAGATTGCTACATCCCCATTGACATGCGAGTTCTGACGTATCGCACAACGCAGATCAGGATTCAGTCGGTGTCTTGTGAGCCTCCTCCGGCCATTGATGTGCAAACCCACCTCTTCTGACTCCACATCAGCCAACAGCGTCCGTCTCAGGGATGGGGCACCGTCGAACAATGCATGGACACGGTCTACGCGACCAACAAGTTCCTCGACCAGGCCATCTGGAACGACAGCCAGTTCCCGAACATGACGGCCGGCGAGCTTGCCCAGTCCGTCCAAATGTGAGCCCCTCCCCCTCTCTCTCTCAGGTCACTGGTCTCATTGGCTTCGCAGCTCCGACTTCCCGTTGCGCTATCAGGAGAACGAAGCCATCGGGATCCAGCTCGTCGCCCAGGCGCGCGCCAACGCCGCAGCACTTGCCTCTTTGTCCTCGTCCTCTAGCTCGTCCAGCACGTCCTCGAGTACAACGTCTACTACCACCTCATCGAGCACGTCGCCCACAAGTGCCCCGTCCTCGACCACGACGACTGCGCCAACGACCACGAAGCCCGCGGCGACGCCGGCCAAGCCGACGTCCACTGCGGTGAGTGGCAGGGTGCCGTCGCCGCTCACGTCGGGGACGATCGCCAAGGGCTGCGACACGTACATCAAAGGGGCGACATGTTGTATGTGCTCCAGTTCCTCGTGTCTGGTCGGGTGCGCAGGGCTGACGGCCCGTATAATAGCTGCCATCCAGAAGACGTACTCGGTCTCGCTCGCCCAGCTGCGCTTCTGGAACCCGAAGATCAACAGCTCATGCTCCAACTTGAGCGTGCGTCGCGTTCTCTCCGGGACCAGAATCTCAGATCTGCGGTGCTCACATCCTGTCTGGCACAGAAAACGACGTACTACTGCGCCAAGTCGAAGACCGTCGCGCCGCCCTCGAATGTCGCGTCTGGCACCATCAAGACCGGCTGCAGGACATACGCTCTGGTCAAGTCGGGTGTAACGTGCAGTAAGTGGAGCCGTAACCATCGAGGGATTGGTGCTGATAGGTACGCTCAGACACGCTCACATCAAAGTACAAGATCAGCCTCTCGAAGCTACGGAGCTGGAACACGGCCGTCAACTCGTAAGTAGAGGCAGCAGTTCCTTAGCTGACTGTGCGAAACTGACCAACTGGCAATGCACAGGAAATGCACGAACCTGCAGGCAAACAAGTCGTACTGTGTATCCGCCGTTTGAGGCGCGTCTCGATATTTTTTTCTCCGCATATTATCTCTTGTGGGATGTTGGCTGGCTTTGATCTCAATCTCTTTATAGTCCCACCGTCGCTTCTATGTACAAGTTTGAACTTTTCCGGAATACGAGAGTTCGCGTCCGTTCCTCGCGCCGTGAACAACCTCGCAATGGGGCTTGCGCCGATCGTTTCAATCCCAACCAGTGGGCTCGGCTTAATCGCAGGTTCCGTGCCCTTGCTCCGAAAGGTGCGTTTCAAATGTGACTGGAGGTTCCGCACGGGTACGAGCAGCCTCAGTCCAAGTTGGAATGTTCCCTAATACAAAAGCTCGCAGCAGAGGTGGCAGTCCAGACTTCTCATCCTTCTGTCTCACGATGCCTCGCCACTCTCCTCGCCCCCCGCGAGCCGCCACCAAAGCACCAGCTCCTTCTCCGGCGCACTCCGTCTGGAAATTGTCTCTCATCGCTCGCCCGGGGCAGGCCGCGCGGAGGCCGATGTTCGAAGACTGCAGCGACGCGGAGTTTCGGGCGTTTCAAAAGCTGCAAGAGGCGGCCGCGCTGTCGGATGCCGAGTCGAATCCGAAATATTATCGCGTCGGCGCGCCCCCTCTCTGGGGCATCGCGTGCGTCAGCATAGTGTGTTGCCTGCTCTCCTTTCCCGAGACATGTCGCTGACTGCGTCCCAGATTTTGCTTATCCTCTACACGGGCTGGAGCGTCTGGCTGTACTACCTCACCCGAACGCGCGTGTGGCCCCTCCCCCGTGGGCCCCTGAACGCGACCGACGGACTCCTCCACCGCCTCACCATCGCGACACGCGCCTTCATCCCGGTCCTCGGCCTGCTGTCGCTGCTCGTGCCGCTGAGCATGTTCCTGCGCACGCGCGTGCCCGGGCGCTCGCGCTCGCTATCGGCGTTCTCGGGCTGGGTCGCGCTCAGCTTCTTCGCGGGGCTGGTCCCGCTGTTGATCTACTTCTCGTTCCTTTGCTTCATGCAGGACCGGGCCTACTCGGAAATGTGCGACCCGAGCGAGGAGGTCACGGCCTTCTTCACCGGCTCGTCCCGCGGGCTCGTCGGCGATCGCACTACGGCGTCGCTCTACAAGACATCCGATCCGGAAGTCCTGGTCGCCACATACACTCTCACCAGGGTCGGCAGCACTGGCGCGCAGTTCGCGTGGACGGACGGCCCCGGGCCCTACTTCCGCGTGGCGTACGGCGTCGGCGCCGACAACGAGCACGTGACCGCGAAGGCCTATACGAGCGAACTCGGTACGATCGACTTCACCGCATCGGGGACCCTGAAGGAGTTGGTCATCTCGTCGCTCAACTCCACGTCTCTCAACTTCGCGGCGCACAATTCCACGCTGCGTGCTGTGGGCGAGGTCCACGAGCGTCCGCTCAACTTCCGCCTGGTCGATAATCCGCCAGTCTCGGCCGATGGCACCGTCGAGGGACTCGGCACCATCGGCGTGAACGTCGTGCTGCGTACCCTCGCGACGGATCCGTTGAGCTGCCGTAGGCTCAAGCTCTGTGCGAAGGGCATTGACGATCCCGAAACTCGCGCCCAAGTCCTGATCCCGATGGGTTGGGCTTTGTACAAGCATTCCATGTACTCCTTTGTGTGTTAGTAGCGAGTCTTTTAGCCATACTCACTGGGTGAGATGGCTGTTCTGCATATTGTTAGTAGAGATTTATCTATGGGAGTAATCTTATTCATCAATAAACAAGTAGAGATTTATCTATGGGAGTAATCTTATCCATCAATAAACATCACTGCACATTGAAGGCACATATATTCTATGAAGAACCAAATGAGACTCTGGACGCTTGATTCGGAAGATTGTCGTGTTCCGTGGCCGAGAAGGGCAAGGTTAAAACGGACATTGAACACCATGATCCGTACGATGTGCACTTCGCTACAATAATATGAAAATTTCTCCTAGTACACCCTAGCACCCCTTGGTCATTGTTTATACTGTATTTAATTATGTCAGTAGGTAGGTAGGGTTTCTGACATCCTCTTTGCTCCGCTCGGCCGTTCTCCGACGCCGGATCTTTATTCAATCTCCGTCTTCCGCTTTGTCACCTGCACGCAGCTGGGCGCAGCACCGGCAACTCCATGCCACGCGCACCATATACATCATCTCCTTCCGCACAGCTGCACTGCTCAACGCTGCAAATTTGCATCACAGAAAGACTCTGTGGTGTCCTGAAGCTTCATGTGACATGCCGATGAAGCGGCTCGCACCATCTGCAAGCGCTTCCCACTGTCCACCGCAGCGCGATGGTTCACAAGTGGAAGCCACTCGTAGCGCAACTGTTGTCTCGCTTGGGCTTCCTAGTGCTGTGGTGTGGTTGAATCGGACGTGGTAATGTATGACCACAGTTCAGCGCCGTTACTTAAACCCAACCGCATGCCCGACACGCTCATCCAAACTCTCGTTCAGCATGACCATCTGCGGCAAATGTGGGACTGATTTCCCACGGGCTGCACCGCATGCTCTCTTCGTCTGCAACGCATGCGACCGCAAGTCCAAGCGCCTGTCACAGCAGGAGCTCCAGGCGCTCGAAGATGATCCACCTCAATGCACCAAGTGCGGCGACGTATACATATTTTTACGTACTCCCCAGGGCGGCGACCCAATCTGCGGTACTTGTCGACAGGACCAACCAAGTATGAGGCGAACACTCCATTTTATCGTATAACACTACTTATTATCTTGTACGCCCTCGCGTGCAGCGTCACACGGTACCCAGATGCCTCCACCCCAGCAGCCACCCCAGCAGCCAATTCAGCCAGTAATTACTCCCAAACCTCCGCCTCCGCCTCCGCAGTACCAGGCTCGCGACTTGCTCAGCAACGTCACCGCAGCTCTCTCGCAGCCCTTGAATGCCCAGAACCCTTACGCATTGACCCAGGCGACTCTACAACAGACGGGTTATCTGCAGCGCCCAATGGTCCGTTCCTAACCGCTCGTGGTTGCCTGTAGTTGACACTGCCTCAGGAGGATGTTGCAGCCACCGGCCTTGCTCTCATGCAGAATCCGGCTTTTATGGCCAGCCTCAACACCCAGGACACAGATACCAGTGCTCGCCCTCCACCGAAAAAATTGCGTCCGCTTCCCAAAAGCCTCGTCCGCCCTCCAAGAGCAGCTCAGAAGAAGAAGAACGCTGTCGTCGCTCGCCCTGATTCAACACCCAACTTCATTGCCATTAACGTACGTCTTTCTCTATATCGTCAATCTATCGTCTTCCGTCGCACACACGTCATGCAGATCACGAACATTACCTTTCGCAACATCGATCCAGTTGATTTTGATGATCGTATTATCTCCTTGAACGAGTCCTTCCCCTCAAATTCCGACTGGGACACGGTATGTCAGTGGATGCAGAATATTGGCCAGGAATACGCGCGCCAGAGGGTCGCATTTGACGAGTAACTTTGTGGTGCCCTCCTTTTGTGTCCATGCTGACGTTTGTTACGCAGGGGCACGGACATTCATATCGCCATTTTTTTTCATATCGGCCGCAAGAAGAAGCTGCCCAAACCATTGAAACCGCTCCCTCCTGCTAACTACGTCACGCTGGGCCAGTCGTACATGCACCACGCATATGGGCCAAGTACAACCGAATATATTGGCCAGTTTGTGGCGTCGCAGGCGGTGAACCGCCACTGCATGAATTTCTGGTTAGATATTGAGATTTCTCTGGAGGTGCGCAGATTGCTGTACTGTGCGCTGGCCACATCAGGTTGATGCGACCTCCCAATAGGATGATTCAGCGCCCCGCAGTCCAGCGGCCCCGAGACGGAAACGTGCTCGCCGCCGTGTACAGGCCTCTCGTGATCCCACACCAGATCATTCAGCTTCTGAATCGACATCGTCCTCGGTTTCTGGCCTGTCCACTGGAAGCGGTAAGTGTATCTATGTACCGTACTTGACTGGCCTAGCATGCTTGCTCATTTCGGCGTACTGAGCCTCGGC
The DNA here is from genome assembly GCA_030578095.1 of Auricularia cornea. Classification (NCBI taxonomy): domain Eukaryota; kingdom Fungi; phylum Basidiomycota; class Agaricomycetes; order Auriculariales; family Auriculariaceae; genus Auricularia; species Auricularia cornea. The sequence continues at coordinate 4,321,802 of JARLTE010000005.1, read as the reverse complement.
CCCAGTTCGAAAGAAAACTCGCCAGACTTGCGATGCGTTCGGCTTCACCGTGACGGCCTGGGATGCAGTTCTAGCGCGCGATGCCAGCGATCCAGCTAAGCACCAGTTCTCCCTTGTTCAAGTCGGAGATTCCAGGCGGGATATCTTTGTGGATAAGGAACCAATGGCCGAAGGCGGGCGGAAAGCCGTTTACCAGGTCTGTCCCTCGCGTGCGGAGGCTTTGGTTATCTTATGTACCTTTCTCCCAGATCGCCGACATTGGGACAAACAAGACCTTTGCTGCAAAGCGCCTCTTTCACGTCTCGCGCGAGGAGAACAGCCGTCAGCTCAAGTTGGAACTTGCGCGCCGTGAATTCATACAAGTATTTGTGCGGGAATTCAACAGTGAGCTTTCACAACTGCATGATAAGCCCTTGGGTGTGTATTTCTAACCTGCTGTCCTCGTCTCTCACACCGCTCGCAGAGATCAGATTTATCCGCGGCGGCCTTTTCAGGGTCGTCTCAGGTATAGAATATGGTCTCGAGTGGATCGTTGATGATCTCCTGCCCACCCGTGGAGATGGTGCGAAGTTTGTGGATTTCCTCAGTCTTGATGTGTCTCCCGACGAGCCCGAGTACGCCCTGCTCAACGCATTTGCTCACTACGCATATCATGTCTCCAACGGGTCCTTCCTCGTCGCCAATATGCAAGGTAAAGTGCTCGCTCCACCTTGCCACCTGCAGCATATCGACCTCGCGCAGGCATTGTTCTCCCTGAGTCGCCAACGTCGATCTGCATTTTTGACACGATCTGTCATTCGTGAGCTCTAGTCGACGTTTTCAGCCTTGAGACTCACTGATTATTCGTGATTAGGAAGTCGGGTTCGACGGGTTTTGACGACCGTGGTCAGGACGGAGTGTCCGAGTTTACGCAGGTGCATGAGTGCAACTCACTTTGTAAGGACTTGGACCTCCAGCCTTTTACTACGAGCAATTAGTAGTACATTCAATTCGCTTTAGATCCGTGATTCAATATATCCCCATTACGCACAAAATGTAGCTACCGCGCTGTAAACGAGCATCTCACCGTAGAACACACATCTGAGCACTCGCACAAGGCACTGCAAACCAGCACGCTGGGGAAGCGTCCACTACACAGTAGCAGACCGCAGCGCAGTCAGCGTGCAGTGCAACCACACGTACACGACAATCCGGTTGTTCTCCTTGACGCGGAGGCGCTTCCCCATAATGGACAGAAACCATTTCTGGCTGGGCAGCTGGCCTGGGTAGATGGGCTACGCGCGCGCAGGTCAACCAGGACGGGCCTGATGTCCGGCTCGGGGGTGCCCTGCGACACGTCATGCCGATTGCAGCACTGCACGGCGGCCTGGAGAATTGGGTCCCGCTGGCATGCGTTGAGCAATGCGCACGCGCCGTCGGCCAGGGCAACATGCATACAGCATTGCGGACGTGAGGTCGTGGCGTATCGCAACCACCGTCGTGGGCACATAGAGCGGGAGCTCGTGGCCGGCAGCCCTGATGACCACCCCCGTGATCTGCAGGACGAAGTGGTTATTGAGTTGCCGAGGACCTAGGTCTTAGCGGCGGGGCGGCGGGCGAGGCGCGCGCGGACCAACTCGTGCACTGAAGCGCGGCTCGGGGCGGACGTGGAACGCGAGCGTGCGCAGCGCGGCGTAGCGCGCGGGCTGGGCGAGCTTGGTCTCCAACCGGCCGAGCTCGACGACGAGCAACCACGCCGTGGCGTCCAAAAGCGAGAGCGTGAGCCGGATGTCGAGTAGGTGGTCGCGCGTCGCGCTCAGCAGCAGCGTGCGCAGCGCAAAGACCATCCACAGGATCGACGACGGCCGGTAGGACTCGGACAGCTGCATGTGCAGGCGCTCCAGCCGCGTGCAGCTGCAGAGCGTGAAGTCGCGCGTCACCTCTGATAAATAGGGACGCAGTGAGCATGTAAGTCAGTGTGTGGGCGACGTATACGTACCGTCTGCACGGGCTGTTCCGAAAAATGAGCACCATTTGCAGGTTGAGCTGGCGGAGGTGATGGCCCACGGCGGCGAGCACCTTGTTGTAGCAGAGCGTGACGCTAAAGCTCTCGAGATAGAGGCCAAGCAACTCGAGCTCGGACAAGATGTAACAGCCGGTCATCCAGCGCACGAGCAGCGGCAGGAAGTTGCTGTTGAACTGCGGGTAGAGGTGGCGCAGGCGCAACGCGGGCGCAGGGTCCAAAAGGCTCTCCGGGTCGTTGGGTCGCTGGTCGGGCCGAGGTCCCAGGTGACGTTGTTGATGGTAAGGCCGCGCAGGCGGGCGAAGTTGCAGATGAGGTCGCGCAGGTGGACAAAGGAGACGAACCAGATGTGGATGCACGAGAGCGAGGCGACGGTGGCGAACATGAGGTGCTCAAGCAGGCGGGTGACGACGGGCGAATGGCCGGTGTGCTCGAGGCCAAGCGTTCGAGGTTCTTGGCGACGTGCGGGATGCTGGACATCAGGTCCGCGAAGTCGTCGGGCATTTTCGCGAACGAGAGGCGCCTCGTGCGCACGTACAGCGCGATGTGCGAGCGGAAGTACGTCACGTGCACGAACTTGCGGAAGGGCGAGACGGAGTGCAGGCATCGTCGCGAACATGTGCGCCAGGCTCGGCCACGGACACCAGCGAGCACGCGCGCAGCGACGGCTGGTCATCATGAAGATACTGTGAGTTGCACTATATCAGCTCGTACAGGGCACGTTCAGCTGCTGCTGGTAGAGGCAGAACGCCGCTGCTGCCGCTGTGCAGACGCGACGCCGACGAAGTTGGGCGCGCTGCGCGCCCGCCGGGTGTTGTAGGGCGCTACATCCGCCCGGTATTGGCTCGAAAACTCGGTCGATGGCGCGGCTCCCAGGACGCAGAGAAATTGGACAAAGACCGGGCGCAGCTCCTTGAGGGACGCGAGCAGGATGCGCGGCCCGGCTGTCATCACGACGAGCGCACATACTGCGGGATAAGCACACTCTGCAGCGCTGTGTCGAGGCCCGACCAGAGCGGGAGCAGCTCTGCTCCTTGACGCGTCGCCGAACGCGCGCAGGCTCTCGGAGGCGTGGTCGGTCTTGAGCCCGACGATGCGCCCGATCGTCGTCACCTACAGGCTGAGCTTGCCCACCGAGCCGCGCACACTGCAATTCCACTCGACCGTGTGGCTCGTCATCGTAGTCGCGCACTTCTCCAGCTACTTGAGCCGGTGTTCCATCCGATCTATCTCCGGTCGTGCGGGAATGATGGGGATATGCAGCTGACCTTTGCGCAGAGTGGGACGTTGTAAGCCGGGGCGGGGATGCAGCAATTATTGGTTCTTGAGTCCAAGTTGGCGGGGTGTGCGGGGCGGACGGCGGTTGGCAACATCAACGATAGCGCAGAGATCGGGATAGGGTGCTTCGCGAGTCCACGCTCTAGACTCATGAAATATTGCGTATGGCGCAGCCGGGCGACCGCCTTTGCCGCGCACGCGTCAAGGTCAGGAGCGGGAAGGTGGGGGAATGAGGACAGGACCGTGTTGTGTACAAGTCCGAAAAGGGAGAGGCCGGCGTCGGAGATGCGCCCGAACAGCGGACACATCTGGAAAAGCTCAGTTCTCTCACCAATAGGCCCATTATCTATCCGAATGTAGTGTCTCACAGAGCCGGTGCATCTACATAGTATACTATAGCACCGGATAGGACTGAGTAACTAGATAGGTTCGGATAGATCTCTCTTACTATCATATACTATATTGAAGTGCGTATCCTATCCACAAGTATATACTTGACGGGTTGTGGAAGTGGATGTGGCGTCGAGCGGCTTGTCGACGGTGTCGACCGAGTCGCGCTTGAGCGTGTTTGGCTGCTCTTGCTTCCGAACCCTCAACGCGTCCCACCCGTCGCGTCCAACTCTTGCACGCGACGCGCCGTCGAGCGCGGTGCGCCCGTACACCATACGAACGTGCCCCAGACAGGCCACCGCATCGAGGTCCTGCCGGCAGCTCTAGGGGTCCTCCTATATCGCCCAGCCACGACTGCACTGGCCAGCACCGGCGCCTGGCTCGCGGTACGCGAGGTTGTGCCCACAAAGACGCATGCTTATGTAAGCTCGTGCTTTGCAGGCTCTACCAACTGCGCTCCTGGTCCCCGTCTTTCGTTCTTCTGCAAGCAGACCGCTGCGAAGTATGCGTCCACTCACAGCCGGCACTGGCCAGTCCTGTCTTCCTGTTCGGATACGCCGTCTGGGGCTGCACCGGCGGCATCGCGTCGGCTGAGCATCAGCGTCGCAGTTGCGCGAACGGCGTCCACTCAGGACACGATCTGCGTGCTGCTTCGTGGATGCCTCGGCTTTCCACGTCGCATGTCGACGCGCCACCGTCTCGTCGCCGCGGCTCCTAGGGGCGCAACTTCGTTGGCAAATGAGGGATCCAACGAGCTCGCGAACAACGCGATGAACGCCCGCGCCGGCAGCAGTCGCCCGCGAGCCGCCGCAAGCGGTCACCAAGCTTGCTTCGTCGCTGTATCCCCTACCTGGCGTCGTGGCCGAGGCCGTGGTGAACTTGCAGCAGCGTACGGGCTTGCCGGAGCTCATGCCGTCGCCCAGGTGCGTGGCCTGCGAATATTCCTCCATATACGATCGGAAAGCTTATGCTGTGCGCTGCCAGCACGCGCGGCATGTCGATGACGACTGCTGGTGGAGCAGGATGGCTAACAGGCTCTGCGGGCTTTTCCCGCGATGGGCAGCCGCGCCACGCCCCGTTCTCGGACGACGAGAAGCGCCGTCGAGCCCAGCTCCCGGAGGTCAAGCTGCTTCTCCTGGGGCGGGCAAGTCGACGCTGCTTAAATCAGTTCCAGCTCTACTACGCTTCGGACGACGTCGACGGGCAGCGCAGCTCCTGGCGCCCCGTCATCTACTTCGACGTCGTCAATGCCGTCGCCGCCATCCTCAACGCACTCTCCCTCTCCGACTACGCCAACGCCTACCTTGACGCTATCCGCAAGACGCCCTCCGCAAGACGCCCTCTGCAAGACGCTGCTGCCGCTCGCCAACCTCGAGGCCGTGCTCACCGTCCAGCTCTTCGACTGCTTTACACGGACATCGTCCTCTGCAGGGCCGCCGACACAGTCGCGTTCGCCAGAATCCTGTTCCGCCGTCCCACCCTGGCGCGCTTTGCGCGCGCCATTTCGTTTGCAGACAATGCAGCATGGGCGCCCTGCACGGATGGAGGAGATCGTGCGCCATTGCGCCAGTGCAAGGCGGCTCACGTTCGCCCGCACACATCCCGCAGTGCTCAAATCCCCGGGCCTCGGGTGCCTTCTCAGCCTGGAAATACTGGGCGGGCGCAACGGCGCTCCGCCCGCCGGCACGTACAGGCTCAGGGAGCTCGACGTGTCGTCCGTGCTGGCACTCTGCCCGTATCGAGTTCCTGGTGCTCCGGCGGTAGGCGGTGCTATTTGTGCGCGAGGATGTGCTGCTCGAGGCGCTCTGCCTGCGCGCACTCAGGCTGGACGGCTGCGCGCTGCAGTTCGCTGCGCTGGAGCGCCTGCTGCTGCAGCTGGAAACAGTCCCGCCCGCCCTCGAGCACCTCACGGTGTTGTTCTCGCCCTACTCCGTATGGCAGCACAAGTGGAGACACAGTCCACTCTCCGCCGTGCACGCCATCCGCATGTTCGCGCTCCCTGCACTCCCTGCGGCTGACAGCGTCTCGACCAAGCTCACCTGCCTCCTGACAAGCTCAGCGAGTGGTCAGTGCCAGGCGCATGTGGTGCATCACGAGCACGTGTCGGCGCAGCGCGTGCAGCTGCCTGCGACAAACCTGCTGAACCCATTGCAGGGTCCCGACACGGCATACCGGCGCCCAGTTGCGCGCCACGCTCCACATGCGGAACTCGCGCCGGTGAGCATGAGCGTGTAGGGAAGATCATATGACGAGCTATACCGTTCTTTGTGCTTCTCAACCGCTCACGACTGTTGTAGGCTTGAGCACGTCTGTGGTGGTCAGGCTCTGCTTGCAATGCAGATCTTACACGACAATGCCGCGTCCAAGCAGCATGATAATGTGCTACCGACAGAGGATCGACAGTCTTCGCCATAACAAGACACGTTACAGAGTATCTACATAAGATGAGCTGGAAGGGCAGATATAATCGCTCGAACCATTGGCCATGCGGTAGTCAGCGTTGGGGTGGCCGACGCAAACAAAGTATCGAGGATTTGAGCACAGTGCTGTTCGAGTTCTGGTGTCGCCCACATGAACAAATCGTGCGGCGAATGTTCTTGAATCAGCGCGTTGATAACCTCGGGTGGTACAACGACAAGGCAGTTCTCGCCGTTCCACTTGGCTGGGTGACGGTAGAAGTCATCCGGGCGACCACCCGAGGGGAGTGCGGTGTCGTCCTGCCTTCGAATACGGTGAGCGTTCCGATCCTCTACCCAGACGTTGACTTCTTGCTGAACGACGCGGGCCCAGACCCAGCGCATAATTTGACTAAAAGATTGTGAGGTGAATTGCAGATAACTCAAGCCGCACGTACATATGTGTCTCATTGAGGGGATGGTACACGCCGCCTTGCACCCCGGCTCGATAGTGGTTGAGGATGTTTCTCAAGCATTCGTCGTAAAGTGGGCGCCACTGACGCTCGACAGTGATATTATAGACGCTCTTCAAGCCTGCGTATGCTGGGAACTCAAATGGATCTGCATCCTCATACTGCGTTCTGCGGATAATATGAGATCCCGCAGGATGCGTGATATAACAAATACCTCAATGCAATCTGTATCGCTGCCGCGTGGTTTGTCTCAGAGCCCTGATCCAGGGTCATCTGGAAGGGAATGCCTGGCGTGCGTCAACGTTGCACCGAAGGCATCGAGGGGTATGTTGAGACGCTCACCTCCGTACATCCGAACAACCTCAAGGTAAAGACCTCTGACGCTAGCAGATGTCAACTCTCGGACCACAAAGTGATGCAAGATGCGCCGGGAGTAGACATCGACAATGCCCCAAATATAAATACCCATCTCTGGTAGCAATTTCAGATGTCCGTCGCATGACCACTCCTCGTTTGGACCGCGGCGAGAAAGCGTGGACTTGTGGATATCCTTAGACCCGGGACGACGGGCGTACACCTTTTCGGGTTCAATGACGCGAAGGAATAGCTCCACAAAATCGCTGTCAAACGTCAGATCAAGAATGGAAGGTAAGACGGGAAAAAGCTCACCGCGGAACATGGTTTCCTCGCATCTTGAGGCCATCATAAACCTTTCTATAGCCTGTTGCACGGACGGTGTCATCCTTAAGGTACGTCAAAATTGCCATGGCGCAGTCGTGCGGCGTCATTTGCGGGTTGCGGGTGGTTTTGAGATTGTGCGTCCGAATGATGTTCCCGAGCGTCTTCAGTCTAAACAAAGGGTGAGATAGGCGTGAATGCTCAAGTCTTTAATGGCAGCCTACGAGAATTCCTGAATATCGGGATGATCTTGCGGCAACTTTTCCAGAATGCCCTCGCGAGTAGCGCCGCGGTTCAGGTAGCCTTGTATAATCGTAGGCAGCTCCGGCCAACGGTCGACTAAAGGTATTAGTTGACTAGACAGAAAGTGCGGTGTTTACTGACCGATACTACCTCCCCACTTATTCTTGCCTTTGGGGTTGGGGGCGTTGGCCTTTGTACGCGCTCCACCGAGAATCGGCACACGTAGAGTCAGGCAGGAGAGCAAGTCGATGTCAAGATCGCCGATTCGCAGAGCGGGATGAAGGGGCGGGCCGGAGGCCCGGAAGAGCTTGAGGTTGCTCGAGTCTACAATGCCGTAGACTTCACAAAATCCTTGAATGACATCGCCCACAGTCATATTCTCATGAACAGCTGCGGTATGCGTCAGAAGTAGGATCACAATACGGCCAAAAATATGAACGTACGAAGTATCCAGTGACGATGGGAATCAAGTCCTGGAACCACCAGAATGCGGTCATAAAGAGGTCTATGTGTCGATAGGATCGAAGAATCGTCCATGGACAGGACGCAAACACTGCAGATGACAGGGAGGGCCGGTAGGATCAGCAAGACAGCAGGCGCGGGAACCTGAAGCACCCATGAGGCGAGGGTGTGTAAGTTCAAGACAAGAACAGTAGCCGCAATGCTGAGGAGACGACGGCAATGATTCATCCTAGAGAACAGGTTCCAGAGTAAAAGCGGTCCAGCAACGAGAGCTACGGTGGTGCCCAGGAGCGCTGCGCCAAGACCAATGGCAGCAATAACCAACGAGGACGCCAGGTAAACGACCACAAGTCTACTCCATTTCGAGAGATATAAAGCAGTAGAACACGCCAGGTGGGCTCGACCTGCAGTTGTACGTCAAACAAATGGGTAGTTTGAGATTTCGACACATACGGCGGACAGTTGATGGACGAGCGCGGTAACCACAAAGCCTACAGAATGGGCCGACGCCTTTACGTGAACGCAGGAATATCGCAAGTGCTCTCGCAAGTGCTCTTGCGATATGCAGTGTGAGAATGAGCTGAGGGGTGCTTATGAGGACGAGGGCGAGAGGCCATATTGATGCCAGAGCAGGCTTCTGCGCCAGCAGGAACATGTTGGGCAATCACAGTCTCACTGCCAGGCAGTGCGATATTATATGCAAAACGCCATGTGACCACACGGATAAAAGGCAAAGAGGGTGCTTTATTGGCGTAGGGATGCGCTGGATAGACCTGGATCTCAACTGAAGCACAGGAAGCACGAACGCATCACATGGTGAGCGGGGAAGGAGCTGCAATGGGTGCCACAGGCTTGAGGCGTGTGCAGGCGTGCCCTTGTATGAACAAGAGCCAGGTGAGGCGTTGAAGTGCAGTCTGCAAAACCCGCAGCGGCATCATTGAGTGGTCTACTTTGGCTCGAGGAGGTTGTTGAACGAGTCAGAGCCCGGGCGTGCACACATTACCTCATGACGCGTGCGCGGGCTACGCACTACACGAAACTGGGAGACAGAGAGCCGGACTCCGACATGACCCTTGCTTCAATTAGTATTTTTCCCTGCGCAAAAAGAACGCCAGCGCGGCGCACGTTCCATGTCTGAGCCAATTGCAGACTTCCCGATTGCAAGGGTGGGTAGACCGCGGCACAGAGATCCCGCCCTCAAAGATGAACCTCGATGGGCATCATTCAAGCTGTAGGCGGGCAGTATTCAAAAGCACGGGATTTGAGACGAGAATCAGACCCTCTCGACGACGAGACACACAGAAAGCTTGGAATGGGTGTGCACATGCGCCGAGCGCTGTCAGATGAGCCTTTGCAGTCCGGTGCGCCGCGAGCACGGGCACGGCCTTCGGGAATTTCGCGCAGTCGTCGCATAGCGAGAGGCCGCAAACAGCGTGCGTGCGGCCGAGCAGCCCGAGCTGGCACGCCTCGAGCTCGAGGAGCACGAGCGCGAGTGCGGGCCACGCGCGCTCCACAGCGCGCAGCGCGTGCGGGTCCACGCTGAGAAGACGAAGGCGGCGCAGTGCGGGGCACATCGCCGCGAGCTGCGGCGTCGCGGTGACGCCCTCGGGCACAATGAGCGTCTCGAGGCGCGGTGAGCGCAGCGCGGCAAGCTCGGGCCGCTTGGCAACGGCGCTGGCGGCAGGCACCGCTCGACGAGCGCGCTGGTGAGCGCGAGCGCGGTGAGCTGCGGCAGGGTGTGCAACACAGCGAGGAACTTGGGGTGGCACACCGAAGTGACCTCGTCGGTGCAGAAGTCCAGCGAGGCGGACACCAGGACGTGCATCATGCCACACGGCATCTACAGCATCCCATGCATTGTGCTCGTGTACTTTTACCAGTGCGCGGGGCCGACGCCCGCGTACAGCAGCTGCCAGCCCGACATGCCGTTGGTGAAGTGCCGCACACAGCGCTAGGTACGGCGTCCAGCGGATGGTCTTTGTGGGTGGGTGAGAACGACACAAGCAAGTGACACCTGGCACCGGAATAGTGATAGGCGGTAACGCCTTCGCGCGCAGTCACCAGCCCGAGAAGCCAGCGTGTACCAAGTTTGATATTTATTACACGGGCAGCCCAGCTACAGTACGCGCAGGGCCAGCAGTCCAAGGGCTGGGTTACATAAGCATAGCGCGCTTGTGCCCACAAAGTCGCGTCCCAGTTGGAGCCAGTAGACATAGTAGAGTTGGACGATGGAGCAGCAGGCCCACCGACGGGGATGCTACTGGGAGCTCTGCAACGCCACAGGAGTGTGAAACCCCGCACGACGGGCACGTCAAGAGCGGTACTCGAGGGTGCGTTGACGTTGAGTGCTCGTCCGGAACGCGCTGACGATTACGGTCACGCTAGTGGACGTTGTTTATGGGCGAGGTCCTCTATTCGGTACTTGCCGCATCTGTCCTTTAAATTTGCCTCCATCTCCGGCTTATTTCCGTTCGTCTGCCTCGACCCTTTGCTTGCGCTCTGCTGGAAATGACCTCCTGCATCCACATCATGTAGTGGGTTATAAGCATGCTCCCACTTTTTTTGTTACTGCGGGTGATCTGGTCGTCTCTCTTTGCCCAATTTTCTAGCGCGCGCGGTCCACCGCGGCGCCGCAACTCCAATCCGAGTCCTTCGGAACCTCTGAGCCAATACAGCTCGACCCCGCGACGAGTCCAATGCCTGGGCAGCTGATATGCCTGGCGAGGCGTGTGTAGAACCTTCGCCAGGCATCGCGGGAGGTTGTGACGTGTTCGCCGCCTGCGACGCTTTCACCAGCGCTTACTTGTGTCCTGCTTCCGGCCGAGAGTGATCTCCATCATGTGCTCTGTGTCATTGGCTGCAGCCCAAGATACCCTGTGACTTACTATATCCGACTTGCTGCCCACTGCGCCTGGCTTATGTCGAATATTCACCCTGCTGGAGCTGACCTGGGGCTCACTTACATGGTGCAGAACACATCTTTCTCACCGATGATTTCTCCGTTACACTCATCGCCACCGGTCAGTCAGTTCTGTGAGGTGTATTCTGTCTTCAACACCGACCCCGTCCCGCTGGATTACGGCATATGGGTACGTCCGTTTCCTGCCCGCCATCCGTCCCCACGTACACGTCATCCTGCTATGGTGCATCGCGCCGTCCGCGTCAGCCTTTCCCAGCTCCCGGCTGGCGCGCATTGCTGTGCCCCTGCACTCCGCCTTGCTTCGCGACCGCATATTCGCACGCTTCGCACGATCTTCGCCGTACAAAATCCGCACGCTGACACCTCCATTCAGGCTGGTTCCTCCTGCTCACCTCTTTCCTTGGCTACTGGCGCGTGAAGCGCTGGGAACACCAAATCCTCGCGTCCGCCGCCGCGCAAAACGCCGCGACGCCGGAGGCCGTCGAGCGCGACCGCGCCGTGCGCCAAAACCTCGAGCGCATCTTCGGCCTGCACTTCGCGCGGCGCGGCGCGGCGGCGGCAGCAGCAGTGGCCGCCCGCGACCCGCTCGCTGTCAACCTCGAGGCCGGACAGCCACGGCGAGCCCAGGCGGACCGCGACAACGACGAGCCGATTACGACCGAGGAGCAGCGGCTGCGCGACGACTTGCTCGCGGCCGGTCTGAGCTGAGCTGCCTGTAACTGCCAGCGCCGCACATCGAGCCCGACTGCACAAGGCAGTGATTGGGAGGCATCATCGGCCTCATGTATCAGTTGTTCGGCCGAGTCATGCGGGTGCGTGGGGATCATATACACTCTTCTTTGCCAAATGGCTCAGGACAGGATCTTTGCAGTGTATGAGCCCTTCAAATCTCCGAAAGACATTCCCGCATTTTATGAACGCAAATAGCCCTTAGCTTATATTATGGCGTGACCGTCTGCTAGCCGTTGGTGCCAACGGCGCATGCATTGATTCGGATGCAAGGATGGCCAAACAGGTGCACAAGGATGGCCAAACAGGTGCACTCGTACTGCCCGGCCAGCGCCGCAAGACACAGCCGCTCCGCTCTGCTCGTCCGAGCTCGCGCTGGCTCAAATTCTGGGTCGGGCATTTCTGAGCATTCTTCTGAGCTCAGCTGCGCTTGTCGGAGCTAATGCACATTTTCACTGTGCCTCTCTGGTGCTCTGCGCAAAGATGGTACTGGACGGAGCGGCGGCACACACGCAGCTCATGTGCATTGTGCTTCGACGAGTTGGTGCTGGGGTACTCAGCGATTGGGATTAGGACCTGACGGTGTCTGGACTCGTTCTGGTCAAATGATTACCCCCGCATGCGCCCAAGTGCTCATTCTCGCGCACAAACCCCCGAACGCGGCTGTTGCTGTTGACGTCGGCGCCGGGACACAGGGTTGATTGCAAAATAAACGGCAAGGCTCGCTTTCCCTGCGGCAGACTCTATCGCAGGCTTCCTGACTTGGGGGACGGTATGTACACGGTCGGCTGCGTGGCGAGCGACGGCTACTCGCTCGGGCGCATGCCACGGTTCTTGGAGCGTGCGCGCATCGCGGGACCGCTGTCCTGGGTAACGAGCCAGTGCTGTTCGCCCTATTCTTTTCCGCGTCGTCCGGGACATTAGAAATAGACAGAAGACTCAATGCGATTAGTCTGTCTCGTCGGTTATTAATTACAAGCTGGCCAGCGCATATAGATCCAAGGCATTGCACATGGCGTTGCAGATGTGCTTTGACACGAACTCCCGGTGCTCGTTGGTCTCGACGCTGCTGTCGATGATTAGTACATAAGCGTCAGGGCAACGGAAACTGACGAAGCCTTGCGACAACCGAAGATGCGCACATCGCGATCATTGACGACCGCTAGAAAATGAGTGAGTTATTGTGGGACTCTGGGAATAAGTCACCATACCTTTGAACTCGATTAGGACGCTGCTCCGCATTGGTGAATGCACATAGGAATAGTGCGCAAGTGCGTGGAGTACACAAGCAGCCGGGGATGCCGAATCAGTGCAAGAGCCAAGGCCAGACACTATAGCAACGGTGCCGCTAAGTAGAGGTTGGCAGAGGAAACGTCTTTCCGGGCTCTCATGGTGCAGACGGATTAGGTATGACTCGACGATTGATACTAAACCTCGTCACATAATGAGTGTTAGCGCTGGAGGTGACGTACCAGTCAAGCCCCATCGAGCTGCCATGTCAGAGAATGCGCGATCATTTGCGAACTCATCCGCAACGGCAAGGTCGAGGCCGGTTTGCTCAGCCCGGCCATATGGCGCACGAACCGGGGGTAGGGTGTCTTCATGAAACATTTTGGCGACCCAGTGTGCGTCAGATGAAGCCAGGGTTCCGAGATATTGTTGCGGCTCAAGCCCTTTTTCCGCTATCGCCGCCTCTTTATCGGCCTTCGCGCACTACGCCGTCACTCGCCTTCACTTCGCCGACCTTCGCACTTCGACTTCGGACTTCGTCGAACGTCGCTTCGTCGGCCGACTTCGCGATCACCGGATCGTGACTCGAACCCGGACCGCGGGCGGTCCCGTAGATCCGGCCTCGCCCTTTATATACCTTCGTGTTTGCCTCGCTTTGTACTTTAGATTCGAGCTGGTTTGCCCACCGTCGATACATCTCGCTTTTCCCCACTTATCCCCTGCTGAGCGTCGATTCCGGCGAGTATCCCCGGTCATCGTAACATAAGCTCGAATCTACCCTCTCCCAACCGACGCTCCGCCCTCCTCCTCTTTTCCACACCGTCCGCGCCCTCCGCCGACCTCGGCGACCTCGCCAACCTGTCGCAACCCACCCCACAACCCGATCCTACCCCGCAATCCCCCGCGGACGCCCTCACCCTTCGACTAAGCCAACTTTCCCTCGCCCCCGCCCCGCCGATGTCGCTCGATATCAACCAATTCGCTGAATCCCTCAAAACGGCCATCGTCGACGGGCTCGCCGGAGCCCGCTCGGCGACCGCGCCCAAGAACTACGTTCAAGCCCCCGATGCCTACGATGGCTCGCGCGCGGGTTACGAAACGTTCCGCCGCAACCTCCTCCTCTACGTCCAGGCGATCCCGAAGGATCGCGACCGCATCCTCGCGGCGCTCGGCTTCCTCACGAAGGACGACGCCGATGCCTGGGCCCGCAACTGGACCCACGACCACGACGTCCGCACGACCACGACGACGTGGGAGGAGTTCCTTCACGAGCTCGACGAGAAGTTCCTCGACCCGCGCATCGCGGAGTACGCTCGCGAGAAGATCGCCCACCTCCGCCAAGGCCGCGATGCCGCCGATGTCTTCTTCCTGAAGTTCGACGAGCTCCGCGCTAAGGCCGGCTTCATCGTCCCCGAGTACCACGACGTTATCCTCGTCGACTACCTCCGCCGCGCGCTCCGCTCCGCGCTCGTCCTCGCCGTGATGCAGACCCACGAGCAGCACCGCGCGACGCGCAACGCCATCGCGGAAACGCTCATCGCGAGCGGCGCGCTCACCGAGGACCAGGCCAAGAAGGTCCGCGAGAACGTCGCCGCCCAGGCGCTCAAGAACATCACCTACAAGGAGTTCCGGGCCTACGCCCTGGACCAGGACCCCGTCATCCGCCGCCACGGCGACGCCGACCACGCTCCGGCGCCGCCGCGCCCCGCGCCCCGCGTCTTCAGCGCGGCGCAGGCGTACACACCCCCGCCGCCGCCCCCGGCGGCCCCCGCGGTCGCTACAACCACTTCGGCGACCTTCGCGGCCCACGCTCATCGCGCCCCCGCTCCGGCCGCGCCCGCCGCTCAAGTTCCCCGCGACCCGGACCCGATGGACGTCGACCGCCACCGCGCGCGCGCCTTCGGGCTATGCTACCGCTGCAAGAAGCCGGGCCACATCGCGCGCGACTGCAAGGAGACTGACCTCCGCGAGGTCATTCGAGGCCTCACCATCGACGACCTCTACGAGATCTCGAAGATCGTCGCCGGCCGCTCGACCGCGGTCGAAGGAGCCCTCGAGGAGGATCGCGTCGAGGTCGCCGAGGACAACGAGGACCAGGATTTTGTCGTCCCGCAGTGATGTTCACGCGCTCGCTGTGGGAATCCGAAGGAGTACCGTCTCTACCGAATACAGACCCCCAATTCGCCGATACGATACCCCCGCGTGACCACCTAAGAAACGTCGAAGCTCGCCCTTCGACCCTAAGGCAAATGTCCCTCCGCCTCACCGTCACGGCGCTCGACACCGC
Organism: Auricularia cornea; assembly: GCA_030578095.1. Classification (NCBI taxonomy): domain Eukaryota; kingdom Fungi; phylum Basidiomycota; class Agaricomycetes; order Auriculariales; family Auriculariaceae; genus Auricularia; species Auricularia cornea. The sequence goes on along the minus strand of JARLTE010000005.1, from coordinate 4,306,714 downwards.
CGAACGCTTCGAAGCCCGCGCTCTGCTCGATAGCGGCTGCACCACCTCGAGCATCGACCGCGACTTCGTTAAACGCAAGCAGCTCACCACCCAACCCGCCGCCGTCGTCCGGGCCGTCTACAACGCCGACGGGTCGGTCAACGGATTCATCAAGGAGTACGTCGAACTCCTCGTCGTCGTCCGCGACGCCGCCGGGGCCGTGCACTCCGAGAAGCGCGACTTCCCCGTCGCGAACCTTGGCGGCAAGCAGGACTTGTTCCTAGGCCACGATTGGCTCAAGGAGCACAACCCCGAGATCGACTGGCAGCGCAACACGCTTCGCTTTTCGCGCTGCCCGCCGCGCTGCAACATGCCAGCGCCGCCCACGCCGCCCCCACCCGAACACGCCCCGTACCTCGCCGACCTCAACGCGAACCTCATCGCGTCTCTGGACGGCTTTGCGGAGCACGAGGGCGAGTATATTCGCGCCTTCGAGTCCATCTCGACGCGTATCGAACAAGAGGCTCGCCCGGTCGTCACGGCCGACATCCCGCCGCAATATCGCGAGTTCCGCGATGTCTTCGAGAAGAAGGAGTTCGACAAGCTCCCGCCGCACCGCCGATGGGACCACGAGATCAACTTGAAGCCGGGATGGGAGGGCGACCGCAAGATGCGCGGCAAGGTGTACGCCCTGTCCCCGAGGGAGCAGGAGGCCATGAACGAGTTCCTCGACGAGAACCTCGCTACCGGGCGCATCCGCCCCTCGAACTCGCCCATCGCGGCGCCCTTGTTCTTTGTAGGCAAGAAGGACGGCGGCCTCCGCCCGACGATGGACTACCGCCGTCTTAATGATCACACCGTTCGCGACTCGTACCCGCTGCCCCTCGTCGCCGACGTCCTTACCAAGATCAAAGACGCGAAGTACTTCTCGAAGTTCGATGTTCGATGGGGGTACAACAATGTGCGCATTCGCCCCGGCGACGAGTTCAAAGCCGCCTTCATAACGAGCCGCGGGCTGTTCGAACCGACGGTCATGTTCTTCGGCATGACCAACAGCCCCGCCACGTTTCAGCGTATGGTCGACGACATCTTCGGCGACCTGATTCGCAGGGTCGTCCTTATCGTCTACATGGACGATCTCCTGGTCTTCACCCGCACACTCGAGGACCACCGCCAGGCCGTTCGCTCCGTCCTCGAACTGTGCCGCCAAACCGGCCTGTATCTCAAACTCGAGAAGTGCGAGTTCGAGAAGCAGAAGGTCACCTTCCTCGGCCTCGTCATCGGGGACGGTCAGGTCACCATGGACCCCGCGAAGGTCGACGCAGTTCGCCGATGGCCCGTACCCTCGACACTTCGCGAAGTTCGGTCGTTCATGCAGTTCTGCAACTTCTACCGCAACTTCATCCCGCGCTTCGCCCACGTCACGAAGCCGTTCAACAGGCTCACGGAGAAGAACGTCGTCTTCCACTGGGGCCCGGAGCAACAGAAGGCGTTCGCCGACCTTCGCGATGCCGTCTGCGACGATGTGACGCTGCTCCTTCCGCAAGATCGCGCACCTTTCCGCCTCGAGACGGACGCGTCCGAGTACGCCGCCGGTGGCGTCCTGCACCAGATCATCAACGGCAAGCCGCGCCCGCTGGGCTTCTTCAGCAAGAGCTTCAACCCCGCGGAGCGCAACTACGAGATCTACGACAAGGAGATGCTCGCGGTCATGTTGTGCCTCCAGCACTGGCGCCACTTCCTCAAGGGCGCGCCGAAGTTCGAGATCTGGACCGACCACCAGAACCTCCAGTACTTCCGCGAGCCGCAAAAGCTCAACCGCCGGCAAGCGCGCTGGTTCACCGAACTCGCGGAGTACGACTTCACCCTCCACCACCGGCCGGGGCGCACGAATATCATCGCCGACGAGCTCAGCCGGAGGGGGAAGCCTAAAGGGGGGGTGAAAGACAACGTCGACATCGTCCTCCTGCACCCAGATCGTTTTCGCCAGCTCGCCGAGGAGCACAACGACGAGCTCGGGGTCGTAATCCGCGCGCTCGGCTTCGCAGACGAAGACGACCTGCTCGACGAGATTCGAAGGAAGCACGCTAACCGCGACGATCTCGTACGCAAGGCCCTCGCCGCGGGCAAGAAGGAGTTCGTCGAGCTCAACGACATCGTCGAGTACCGCGGCAAGGTGTACGTCCCCAAGGATCGCTCTCTGCGCGAGCGAATCGTGCGCGCATTCCACGATACGGCGATCGCGGGCCACCCCGGCCGCTTCAAGACGCAGGAACTCGTGTACCGGCACTACTGGTGGCCCGGCATGGTGGGCTATATTCGTCGATACGTCGAGGCGTGCGACATATGCCAGCGCATCAAACCGCGCAACGGGCCTCTCGCGGGGCCGCTACACCCGAACGAACCTCCACCGCGCCCATGGGAGATCGTCTCCGCCGATATCATCGGCCCCCTCCCGGAGTCGTTCGGCTTCAACGCTATCTTCGTCGTCGTCGACCGGCATAGCAAGCTCGTCATCATCTGTCCGACCCACGTCACCGTGACGTCCGAGGGCGTCGCCCGCCTGTACCGCGACTACGTCTTCAAGAGGTTCGGCCTCTTCAAGAAGATCATCAGCGATCGCGGCCCCCAGTTCGTATCGGCGTTCGCGCGCGACTTCTACAAGCTCCTTGGGATTGAGGCTAACCCGTCGACGGCCTACCACCCGCAAACGGACGGTCAGACGGAGCGCGAGAACGCCGAGATCGAGAAGTACCTTCGTGCCTGGATCAACGCACGCCAGGACGACTGGGCCGACTGGCTCTCGCTCGCCGAGTTCACGATCAACAACCGGGTGTCGTCCGCGACGCACGAGTCCCCCTTCTTCGTCAACCACGGCCGCCACCCGCGCATGGGCTTCGAACCTCGGCGAGCTGTTACGAACGAGTCCGCGGCCCAGTTCGCTAAGCGCATGGAGAAGACGTGGCAGGAGACCCAAGCCGCCCTCACCAAGGCAGCCGAGCTCATGAAGACGCAGTACGACCGGCGTCGTGGCCCCTCGCGACAGCACAAGGTCGGCGACCTCGTCTGGCTCGAGTCCACGAACCTCAAGCTTGCGGTGTCCTCGAAGAAGCTCGCCGAGCGGCGCTACGGGCCGTTCAAGATCCTCGAGAAGCTCGGTCACGCATCGTTCAAGCTCGAGCTGCCCGAGGCGTGGAAGAACCTGCACCCCGTATTCCACGAGAGCCTCATCACCAAGTACGTCGGCCCCTTCGCGCGCCACCAAGAGCGCGCTCCGCCACCGCCTCCTACCGTCGTCGACGACCACGAGGAGTACGAGATCGAGGAGATCCTCGACTCGCGGAAGTTCGGACGCGGCGTCTCCTACCTCGTCAAGTGGGTGGGGTATGGTCGCGAGCACAACTCCTGGATCCCGCGAAAGCACCTCGGCAACGCCGCCGGCGCGCTCGAAGACTTCCACAAGAAGCATCCCGGGAAGCTGCGCCACCTGTTCGAAGACGACCCGCCGACCCCTCGAACCGTCTTCCCGCGTTCGCTATTCCCCCCGGACTTCTTCGCGCGCCAGCACACCGAGGGCATCGACTTCTCGCTCCCCGACCAGGCGACCGCCGCGCGTGTCGCCCTTCAACGCGAGTGACATCGTCGACCGCTCAGGCCTAGTAGGGGGGTTATGTTGCGGCTCAAGCCCTTTTTCCGCTATCGCCGCCTCTTTATCGGCCTTCGCGCACTACGCCGTCACTCGCCTTCACTTCGCCGACCTTCGCACTTCGACTTCGGACTTCGTCGAACGTCGCTTCGTCGGCCGACTTCGCGATCACCGGATCGTGACTCGAACCCGGACCGCGGGCGGTCCCGTAGATCCGGCCTCGCCCTTTATATACCTTCGTGTTTGCCTCGCTTTGTACTTTAGATTCGAGCTGGTTTGCCCACCGTCGATACATCTCGCTTTTCCCCACTTATCCCCTGCTGAGCGTCGATTCCGGCGAGTATCCCCGGTCATCGTAACAGATATGCATCAATGGCGATGTCTCGGACCGGCAGAATGCACTGCAAGTATGTCAATACCGGTCAAAGACGCCTGATTGCAAGCGGAGAAAAGTATTGGCCTTGTAATGATCACAATGGGTGCGCCGTTCAGCCGGCTCGAAAGCAATGCGAACCTGGACCTCTCTCGGAGATTGATAAGTCCCAGCGTTACCCTTCTCAACCTCGAAACGATCGTCGTGAGCGAGATGAAGGGCTCCGTCTGCTTCCGAAGCACTGTCAACAACCCTAGAGCCCATGAAGTGGCCCTGCTTTGCATATAAGACAACATAGCGACTCTTTCGCCGCTCGTAGACCTGAAAACATTCAGCCGGAGATTATGGGGCAGTTCGTGTATCACCATTGCAAAGACGGGTGGGAACGCGGATGTAAGTGTATCGAGAGGTATAAAGCCCTGTTTTTCGACCATATCAAGCACTTTCTGGATGGTTGGGACGGGAAATGGAGCGGGTGTCGGTATGATATACCCACAGACTGTGGTTATGTGCGCGAGGCAACCCACTTTGCGCTTCATCTAGAGCGCAGAGAGAACAAGCAAAGACAACAGACGCAGATCCGCATCTCAGCAGCGGTGGTCAAGAGGCGTCAAAGCGCCTCTGTGCTCGAGGTTGCTGCAGCTGAACAAGAGATGGCCGAGCCGCCCAAAGCCACACCGCCAATAATCACAAGATGGCGTGAATAATCTTGAGGAATCAATGAGTTGGTAGTAAACTTCGGTGCGGCAGACGGGGTGATCAAATGGTGGTCGGTGGGAGTGGTCGGACGCCGCGGCGGATCAATCGGGCAAACTCCGCCACGGCGGGAAACTGCCGAGGCCGAACGGCCGCGTAAATTGTCTGCTGTAGAAGAATTCAGGGGGGAAGAAAATTAGACTATATCATTCTCAATTGCATGTATGTGCGAGGTAAGGGCCAGAGGTAACTGTAGATGTGCGATTGTTCAATGTCCGTTTTAACCTTGCCCTTCTCGGCCACGGAAGTCGTGATCGGAGTTACGAAGGCCAGCGCTTGACTTCAGACTCTCCACACCATCATCATCCAGATTGCAATTCTTGCTCGCTCGCGCCTTTGCCATCCACGAAGCCAGTGTCTCGCTCCCGCCATACGCATTTTCGCGTGCGAAGCTGTTGTTCGGAGCGCCCAGGCCAAAACTCGCCGCACTGTTATCCTGGCACATGATCCTGCACTCAAATACCGTTGCGATTTCTCAGCGCCCACATCGAAATCCCGGCCTCATTCGGGCACTGCGCCGGCGTACCTATTTTGGACCTCTGTATACATCTCGGTTGCTGTTTAGCATGACGTGTCCATTCCCGGACGCTGCTTTATAACGAGGCCGACTGGGCATGGACAGATCCTCATTACCTCGCGCGATGCTACTATTGGTGCCTCTCTTCTCGGCACTCGTGCAGGGGGCGAACGTCCAGCTCCCCGGCCTGACCCTCCCGGCCAGCGCTGCAGCAAACCGAGAGCTCGTGCACCAGACGTTCCTCAAGGGCTACAACGCGTACCGCCAATTTGCATTTGGACAGGACGACCTGACTCCCAAAACGCCGGGCGCGACAAACCCACGCAATGGCTGGGGCGCCACCATTTTCGACGCTCTGCCCACGCTCAATATAATGGGCGAGACGACGCTTTACAACGAGGCCGTCACGTTTGCAAGACAGGTCGATTTTACACGCTCAAAGACCACGGACACGGTTTCGTATGTGAATGCGCGGTGTTCTCTGTTTTCTCCCTGACTGGATTTTTATCTAGGTTCTTCGAGACAACGATTCGGTGGGTTCCCAGACATTGGAACGGTTCCAACGGGGTTCTGAGAGCATCCAGGTATCTAGGTGGGATGCTGAGCGCCTACGAACTTACTGGGCGCAACGATACCGCGCTTCTAGCCAAGGCAAAGCAGCTCGGTGTCAAGCTTTCGCTGGGCTGGGCGGGTCGCAAGGTTCCAGTACAGTTCATCAATTTCAATACGAGTACCCCGCAGAACGTTGGAGGACAAGTAGGCGCCTCTCGACCCACCTGTTACGCGTGCGCTGACGGACTGTACACAGAACGATCTAGCCGCCGCAGCGTCTAACATCCTCGAGTTTGCCAAGTTGGCGCAGTACACGGGCAATCAGACCTATCTGCAGCTGGCTGACATGACGATGCGCACCATCGCAAACAACGTGCGTCGCGCTCCCGGTGCGGGAGCAGCTGACCGAAGTGCCCGATGCCCATGACAGCCAAACCCTGTGTTCCCCGGCCTCCCGCCCGAGACCGTGAACGGCGACGGAACGGGCTCGGGCTCCACAGTCGTGGGTCTCGTCTCACTGGCCTGCCTTCTCAATCGCACTCATCTCTGTCCCGCAGTCGTGGGATGGCGGATATGACTCCTATCTCGAGTACCTCCTCAAGTACGGCCGTCTCACCAACTTCAAGGACCCCTTGTGGACGAACACCTGGCTCAACGCCGTCCAGTCGAGTATCACCAACCTCCTCAAGACCACAACGGCACAGAACCGCTCGTACCTCTCCAGTGTCACCGACGGGATCCACGATTACGGCATGGGCGACCTTGCGTGCTTTGCGGGTACCAATGCCCGCGCCGTATATGATTCGTCACGCTGACTCGAACAGGTGGAAACTGGATCATGGGCGGCAAGCTCCTCAACCGTGACGACATCTTCCAGGCCGGGCTGAGGATTACAGACGGCTGTATCGCAACCTATCAGACCGGGTGAGCCTCAATTCACGGGCATGAACGTGTTGGTCTTATCCGCGTAGCTCTGGTCTTGGTCCAGGTGGCTGGCAGTATGCCCCTACGGATGCTGGGGCATCTATTCCGGCGTCTCAGCAGGCGTTCTACGCGCAGCACGGTTTCTACATCACGTGAGTATCGTTCTTCCACGCCAGCGCCGTGTTGCTGAGCGATACAGCGATGCGAGCTACGACGTCAGACCCGAGGTGTTTGAGGTCCGTTCTCGCCTCTGGAATCGTGGATGCACGGCTGATGCAACGTCCCAGAGCGCTTTCTACGCCTGGAGGGCGACTGGAGACACCAAGTACCAAGACTTCGCGGCGTCAGGCATCCGTGCAATAAACAACTTCCTTAACTCAACCGCGGGCTTTGCTCCTCTGAACGATGTCACGCAGACGAGGTGGTCTCTCAATAACCAGGGGAACGACCTGGAGGTAACGTCTTTTTGTTCACTGCACATACACATGAGATGTTGATGATCACACAGTCTTTCTTCTTCGCCGAGGTGATGAAGTATCTCTACCTGATGTTCGACGATCCGGCGCACATTAGCCTCGACCAGTGGGTCTTCAACACTGAGTCTCATCCTCTTCTACCGAACTTGTGAGCCGTGTACTGTCCCCATTACTTGATGTCGCAAATGCCACGGCCCCGCGCCAGTTGAACTTGAAATTTCAGTTCTAACCAGTGTCGGTGCGGGATTTTGACGCAGACCACGCCTGTCAGGAGCCGCTGCCTCGATCGCGCTGAGCCGACAGCAGGAGCAGTCCAGGATAGAATCTCAGCTAGTATAAATGCTGGCCAGATTTCCCCAGCCATCCCATCAACAAGTTCGCACGCATTCGCCTCTCGCCGCACACCCCCTCGCATATCCATCTCGACCACCAAGCTCGTTGAACGATGCAGGACAACACCATCCTCGTTCGCACCTACACCATCTCCGTCAGCACCCTTTCTCCGATCCCCGAGAAGGACGAGGAGCCGCGGCGCAAAGCCCCGGTCGACGAAATCGCAGTCCAGGAAGAAGACATCGTCACCGACGAAATGCACTACAAGACGCGGGCCGTCAACTCGAACGCTGCGCTCTCGGTCGCCAAAGCGGAGGCACGCGACGTCGAACAGGCTCCCGCGCAGGTCGCACCTCCTCGCAAGAAGCGGCTCATTCGGATCGCCGTGCTCGCTGCGGCTCTCGTCCCGCTTTGGGCGGCTTGGTCGACCTTCGCTTACTTCCTCATCCTCGCCGCCGTCTGGCCCTACCCGAGCACGCTGTTCACCAACGCCTCGGACGCGCTGGCAGTTATCGCGCTAATTTGCGGCCTGGCCCTTCCAATCATCACGGCGATACTCTGTCTGTGGGCGTTCTGCCCGGCTGGCGTCGTAATCGCCGTCAACACGCGCCGCAACAACCGCGGCAACTGTGCCACGCTCTGGCCTTACGTCCTGTTCTTCATCGGCGCCACCATCGCAACTCTCGTCCCCGTCGCCGCAAGCTACGCAGCGCTCTCCCGCGGCGGAGAGTGCGAGGGGATGACGCCGATTACCACGTATCTCAACGCCGGACGCGGCGGTGATGGCACCGCTATTCTGTTCCTCGGCTCGGACAGATTCGCCAGCTACACCCTCACTCCGACCGGAGATGACATGTTCGAGTTCTCCAACGGGACGAGCCCGCGAACCTACTCCGCAATCAGCTTGGAGACGACGCCTGTTGTCGACGACGAGGGTCTCACGGCGATGAGGATTGTCTCTCGTGCTCCCCCGCCTAATGGTTGCCGGACAATCAAGATCTGCACCCTGGACCCGCGCGTGCGAGGAGAAGAGGCTGCGGTCCGCATTGCATCGGCACTCTGGGACCAGATCAACTGGGCGACAAAGAATTGTTGATTGTATTTACTGTGCTTAGGATCTTCTGGAACGAATATTTTGCTGAAGTTGTTTCAATACATACATAACGATCTCTTGGGTACCTGTGCGTCGAAATTCATTTGAGCTCATGAGTCTAAAAGTGTTCCCACCGAATACGCGGACGAGCGGCTTGATTAGTCAGCAAGCAGAAGCCGAATGACGCGTCGCGGTTGTCGCCGGGGCTCTTTGCTCTTTGCTTCCTGCGCTTTTAAGCCCGGCCTGAGCCACCATGCGCCCATCACTTCCTACACTCTCAGTATGTTCGCGTTCAAGCTGGGCAACATCTTACCCATGATCAAGGCGAAGAAACTGCTTGCGGGCACTGTTCCCCATCACTCTTCGTACCTGCTCCTCCACCATCCTCTGCGTCCGACAGTCTACCCACCCAAGCTCAACGCGATGTCTCCACTGCTCTCTTTGGTTCAGCTTCGGAGTATGAAGTCCAACTGGGGATTGAGCGCGAACGTCGCGTATCTTGGTGACGGAGCCGATTCTTCCACTTCGGATGACCCGGACGACGTGCCGATGGTTCCTCAGACCACGGCGGAGGCTACGCTGTTCAAATTCGAACACAGAAAGGGATACCGACTGCACCACCCGCTGAGAGCGGAACCCAGCGTCTGGCAGGACGATGCTGTTTCTCTCGACAGCGCGCTTTTGCTCGCGGACGCCGAAGAGGACAACACGCCGCATCTGCTTGTCTGCACACATGCACAACGCGATTGCAGATGCGGAGATACCGGTGGTGCTGTTGTTTCTGAGTTGCGACGGAAGGCGTTGGATGCGCAGGTCAGAATCGGCGAGCTAGCACATGTCGGCGGGCACAAGTGCGTCAAATGTGGTCGTTCTCAATCTGCCCCCATCCCCTCTCATGCTCTGTCAGATACGCGGCGAACGTCTTAGTCTTCCCCACAGGGGATTGGTCAGTCATACACTGTCAAAGTCATCCTCGCTGACTCCTGCGCTCAAGGTTTGGCGACATAGAACCGGAGCACGTCGATCTGCTGCTTCAATATGTTCGCGAGGGAATGAACGTCCCTCCGAAGGAGCTAGTGCCACATTGGCGTGGTGGTAGAGGGCTGTCGAAGGAAGAGCAGATTGAACTTGCTACAGCATGGTCCGAACCGTAACAAGATGCACCATCTGTCTACATAGGCTGTCGTCCACAATTTCAAGTCGTCCGGACTAAGCCACAGACAACTAGAAGAGCGTGACATGCCTGACCAGAGCGCACAACGACGCTGTCGGTCGGCGCAATGCTTATTGTGCCATTACGTGAACAGCGTGGATCAGTCCTCAGAGCAACGGTCCCCGCCCCGCCCCCGCACCTCCCCCACGCGACCACTGGCAGGGGCGATCCGAATGGCCGCTCATAACGGATCGAACTCTTCGAGAGGTTACCAAGGTTTCATTGGCCAGATGTCGCATTCTGGGCGAGTGCGTAGTCCACTGAGGCGCCTGCGGAACTGCGCACCGTGGGCGCCTTCGTCGGCACAGTGGATCTTAGACATCTACCAAGTAAACTTCAACGAAGCCTGAACGTATGACCATTGTGACGCTGCCCCATACCTTGGTCAGGCAGCACGTCCTACACCTGCGAAGTGCGCTACACGAAGGCACGAACCAGGCATCCTCATCCAAGACAAGCCCGGCGTTTTGAATCTCTGCGCGCTCTTGACAGCTGTCGGTCCCGAGTCCGTGATCACCGGCGAAGCACGCAAAGCCGAATCCGGAAAGAAGTCCATGAGAATAGCTACCGGCCATCACTGCGGCTGTCAGGATTCAGGAGGCATGGCAATCCGTGCATGCTCAGATTCCAGCCCCTGGCTTTCGTTCTAGATGTTTCTTCCTGTGAGCTCTATGGCATCAGATAATCGACTGGCAGTAGAAGCTGGTATGCCCCAAGTGGAGATGTGGAATCTTGAGTCAAGAGACCCCTGGAGATTCAGAACGAGGAACTCTCTCGACCACTTGCGATTCACCGGAAGCACTCGATCAACTGCCTATTCGTTCCACGAACAGACTCGCGCCTGCGCAGCGCTTCGTACCGCAGCCAATCCAGCACGTGCTCCCACGTGCGAATAGAGAAACAGGCGTACTGCGGATGGCGTAACGGTTTCCCCGTCCCTGCCGACGCCGTATAAAGGCGAATGCACATGAGCGAGTGGGACTCCATCCCCAGTTTCGCTTGCACGCACAACTTCTCTCGAACTCAAGCACGCACCGACTCGACCCTCGATCCGTTTTAATCAGCATGAAGCTCTCCATCGCGTTTGTCGCCCTCGCCACGCTCGTCGCCGCGGCTCCCTTGAACGTACGCCGGGCATTTATACCTCTTGGACACACGAGCGGGTCTGACAGACTTGTAGGATGTGGAGAACGTCCTCCAGGCTTTGTCCGCGGCTGGTCTGACACCTCTCCTCGCCGCTGCGCCGGTCCCCGTTGGCTCTGGAGGTGGCGCAGCGCCCGTCCCCGTTGGCTCTGGAGGCGGAGCATACCCGGTTCCCGGAGGCTCTGGAGGAGGTGCCTACCCCGTTCCAGGAGGCTCTGGAGGCGGCGCCGCACCCGTCCCCGTATCTCCCGGCGGTGGAGCTGCGCCCATTCCCGTTGGCGGAGGCGGCGCTTCTCCCATTCCCGTAGGTCCCGGCGGCGGCGCTGCTCCCATTCCAGTTGGCCCTGGCGGCGGCGCCGCGCCCGTTCCCGTCTCGCCCGGCGGCGGCGCTGCGCCGATCCCAGTCGGCCCAGGCGGCGGCGCGGTGCCCATCCCCGTAGGCACCTCGCTCCCCCCGCCGGTCTCCGTCCCAGGCGCGCCCGTAACCTCGGCGTTCCCGACGAGCATCCCGAGCGGCGCGACCTCGTGGCCGTTCCCCGCAGGCACCGCGCTCCCGCCGCCCATCTCCGTCCCGGGCGCGCCAGCGCCCCCGCCGTTCCCGACCGGCCTCCCCAGCGGGGCGACGTCGTGGCCGTTCCCCGCGGGCACCGCGCTTCCCCCACCGATTTCTGTCCCGGGCGGACCGGTCAGCTCGTCGTTCCCGACCAGCCTCCCTAGCGGCGCGACGTCGTGGCCGTTCCCCGCGGGCACATCGCTCCCCCCGCCCATCTCCGTGCCTGGCGCACCGGTGAGCTCGGCGTTCCCGACGAGCCTCCCCAGCGGCGCGACGTCATGGCCGTTCCCCGCGGGCACATCGCTCCCGCCGCCGGTCTCTGTGCCAGGCGCGCCCGTCACGTCGGCGTTCCCGACAAGCCTCCCCAGCGGCGCGACGTCGTGGCCTCTGCCGGCTGCGACGACCCGTGCGTAGGCCGGTCCATACATATTTACCACTTCCTGTACAACCTTTTAGCCGTCTTTTAAGTGAATCTTTCACTATATAAACTTACGTGCATTGCGAAATCTGCTCGGTTAGGCCAGCGTTGAACTAGACCAGACCGAGCCGCTCGAAAAACCGCGGAGGACGACGGAGACACATTGGCATCCGCGCCACGTGCAAATATGGGTTCCTTAGTACCTTCAAGACGATAGCAAGGCAAGGAATAGCGAGTATGTAGAAATCCACGAGCAGGGTACGTAGTACCATCAATAGAGTGCGCTTGCTGCAGCCTACTTCAGAGTCATCGTGTAGTAGATTGAGCAGAAATAAGCCGGGGCAGTAATGCAGCAGGTCGTGTTCGACGCTCCAGTCGGTGATGGTAGAAGCCAAGAGCAAGTACGGCGGAGCTCGAACTTAACTGTCGCGACATCTCCCGGCCATACAGCCGGCCTACCGGACTTGCATTCTGCATTATCCCTTCGTACCAGAGCTTGATCTGAGCCTACACTGCTTTCATTTGCTTTGGCACGCTCGCGCATAATTTTCGCGCTGTCAAGACGTCAAGAATCTACCGCAGCGTGCACGAGAAGAAAATTGGATTAACTCAGACGGCTTAATAAACATGACAAGGCATTGGGCTCGACGAGACGGCCATGATCACTGCTCTTGACGCTCAGAGTGTGTAGCGTTCTCCGGCCCCACCGGACACCTCGGCTACGAACGGTGCAGGCGCTTGAGCCATTCAGCGGTATGTCCTGAGCGTTGATCAGTGGGGCTGACATTGAACCTCGTCACTTGACGAGATGCTTCAACTCGCAGGCCACTGTATCGCCATCCTCACTGTCCTCGCCGTTGTCCGACGCTGGATCAGTTCTCGCCGCCAGATTAACGGTTTCCCTTCTCCTCCTCCTGGTCCTCCGGGACTACCGCTCCTGGGGAACATGAGGGATATACCCGCGCAAGACAGTCATCTCGCCTTCCAAGAGCTTTCCAGGCAATATGGTCAGTGTCGGCCCAGAACGAGCTCTCGTGCAGTAATCCAAACTCTGACTCGGATGGTCTCACAGGTCCAATCATGCAGCTCAGAGTCCCCAATCGCGTCATGGTCGTCGTCAGCGACATGGAGATGATAACCGAGCTGCTGGACCGGCGCGGCGTCATCTACTCCGAGCGGCCGAAGTTCCACATGGCCGATGCGTGCGCAACAAGCCTCCTTCTTTCACGAACTTGCGAATTGACCGTCCGACCCAGGGTGGGATTCGGATGGAGCGTCGCCATCATGCCGCGCGGGAAGGCGTGGCGTCTCCGCCGGCGCCTGGTGGAGGGACACCTGTCGCCCAAGTCGACGATCGAGACGTGGCACCCGCTCGTCCGGCAGACGGCGCTCGAGCTCGCGCAGAGTCTTCTCGCGACGCCCGACCAGTTCGCAGCCCATGTCCGCCGGTGAGCTCGCCGCCGCCCCCGCCAAGTTCGGTATTGTATGTACTGTACTAACCAAGGCTGGCAGTTCCGGTGCGGCCAACATCATGAAGGCCGTGTACGGCATCGACGTCGCACCAGAGCACGACCCCTATGTCGACATCGCCGAGAAGGGGATGCAGGTGTCGGAACTGGCGCTGACGCCCGGGAGGCATCCACTCGACGTGTTCCCCGCCTGTGCGTCCGATTCATGGCACCGGACCGTGACGGCGCACCGTTCCGCTGACCGCGCGCGTAGTGAGGCTGGTCCCGTCGTGGGTCCCGGTTTTAGGATACTGGACGGCGCTGGCTGAGAGGCTGCGGAAGTACCCCAAGGATATGCTCCAGGTGCCGTTTGCGCGCACGAAGGCCGACATGGCGAGTCTCCCACCCCGTCCCGGACGCGGTGCGACGTGATAGGTGACGGTGACGGTGCGCGCAGGAGTCCGGCCATGCGCGTGCGAGCATGGTCAGCGCCGCCCTGGAGCGGAACAGCGACTCAGAGACCGATGACGTCGTGAAGGAAGCTGCCGCAGCGGCATACCTCGGTGCGAGACAACTATTCCCAGCGACCATCCCTCGCTCACAGCGCGCTGCGCCCCAGCCGGCGCAGACACCACGCAGGAGACGCTGATAGCGCTCATCATGGCCATGGTCCTCTGGCCCGCGCACCAGAAGAAAGCGCAGCAGGAGCTGGATCGCGTCCTCGGGGAACGCCTACCCGACTTCGTCGACCTCGACGCGCTGCCGTACCTAGAGGCCATCCTCCGCGAGACGTACCGCTGCTTTCCCATTGTTCCACTGGGTACGTTCAGTGCTTTGTGTTTCCCGGGCTCTCTAGACGAACCCCCGGCGAGCAGGCATACCACACGCGGCGAGCGAAGACGACGTCTACCGCGGATTCCTCATTCGCAAAGGCACCGTCGTGATCCCCAACCTGTGGTGCGTTGCGATGTGATGCGTCGGCTTTTAAGAAAGACGGACTTTCCACAGGCAAGTACTGCACGACGAGTCACTGTATCCGGAGCCGAACCGTTTCGACCCCACGCGCTGGCTGCGCGACGGCCGCATCGATCCCGACATGCGCGATCCGCGCACGGTCGTCTTCGGCGTCGGGAGACGGTGCGCCGCAGCCTCCAAGTGCAAGAGATACTGAGTCCTGACTGACGCGCCGGGCGGGCAGGATATGCCCCGGCCGCCACTTTGCGGACGCGGCGGTGCGCATCACGGCGGCGACGCTGCTGCGCTGCTTCGACTTCGGCACACACGTCGAGAACGGCGTGCCGTTTCCGCCCAGCGGGAAGATGAAGACGGGCCTTCTGAGGTGCGTTCGTTCGTGATCACCGGAGGCTGGCAGGCCAGGTTCATACGCAGCGCCGTTGAAGTTATCCGGAGCCGTTCCGATGCACTATTACGCCGCGCTCGTCGCAAGTCAAGGACCTTATTGAGGCAGCGCTCCGGGTATGCGAAGAGGAAGCCTGAGACATCGAGAGGGACGTAGAAGCGCAGTAGGGGCAGCCTCACGCAAATGAAATTTATAGATGAGCAGGTGTGAGGAGCTGGAGTCCACATAGCGGGCTCCAAGAGATCACGTGCACCGAGTCGGATTCCGGATGTGGTCGCGGTCAGAAAGCAAGAGCTGTGTACGGAGTTTCAAACCTTCGCGAACCTTGACTTCCTCACTCAACCTCGGCTAACAACTTGGCCTCGACACGTGCAAGATGTCCAACCACGAATATATTCCATCCAACCAACATAAATAATCCATAATTTACATATCCAGGACCGATTCAGAAGCAAAATCCCACACATCCAAGTCGCAAATACAATCAATACTCCCTCGTATACACCCACGAAGCCACAGCCATCGCCACAACCGCGCGTTCGTCCGCCGCAGCGCACACCTTAAGCGTCCCGCGCCCGCCAGGCGTCGGCGCGCGCCCAAGGCTCTGCAGCACGACCGCGCCGGCCCCGCGCTCCGCGCGCAGCGTGAAGCGCTCGTGCCCCTCTCCCTTCTTGAACGCGCCTTCGGGAAACGATATCGTATACCCTCCAGTGAGGCCGGCGACGCGGATCTCGGGGTCGTACACGAAGCGGAGCGAGTCGGAGGAGGCGTTGGAGGAGGGGAGAGTGGGTTGGAGGACAAAGTCGAGATCGCCACTCGGCCCGCGCGCGGGTCTCGCGTAATCGTACGACTCCACCTGCTTCCCGGTGCGCGTCGAGAAGAGCTGGAGGGTTCCCGCGCTGAGGTACGCCGTCACGGGTGTGTCGTTTCCGCATGAAGGAGGGCGGAGTGCGCCGTAGATCGCGAAGACGGGTGCGAGCGTGAGGAGCATGGCGAAGAGGAAGACGAGCGTAAACGCCAGCAGGGTACGCGTGCGCGCTGCGTGGAGCATAGCGAGGGTGCCGAGGAGCGGGACGAGCACGACGAGTGCGATGGACGACACGAGCGCGATGGATGCGATCGTGTCGCTCGCGTTGAGTCCGGTGCGCGGGAGCGGCCAGAGCGTCGACTGGGTGTCTGATAACGGTGTCAGCAAACTAGATCCGGACCAGAGGAAGGGTGAGACGACGCACAGAAGTAGGAGAAGACGACCCAACCGGCCCACAGCGGGAGCAGCGCGGCGAGCGCGCACGCCAAGCGCAGCGCGAGATGCGCGCGCGGCATCTTCCCCGGGCCAGTCTCCGCGGAGTCCTCCGCGATGGAAGCGGCCTCCTTGTCGTCGACGGCGGCTTCGAGCGCGCGCAGCTGGCAGATGATGCCGGGGATGTTGTCCGAGTCCGCCGTGCTGGCTTCGACCGGCGAAGCCATCTTGGGCGTGATAGAGGAGGGCTGCATCGAGCAGTGGATCGAAGCGAAGTGCGAAGGGTGTGAGAGAGTGAGAGAGTCGGCTGCTCGAGGTGTTGCGCTGTGGCTGAAGCGCCAGCGGCGAGTATTTAAGCAGCATTTCAATATGGACTTGGGGTGCGGGTATTACAGTTCAGACTACGGTAATAGCATTTCAGACCGCGGCGCGCGCACTGGCGGCTGGTATTTGCAGCCTTATTCGAAACGGTCTGCAATGAAATGAGTAGGCCAAGCTGCGATGCAGTGTGGCCCCGCGGTGGCAAAATGCTGCGATTCTCCCATAGGGGCACGCTCCTTCGTGAGAGTGATGAGCCAAGCATGATTATTCGCATGCCAATCCCGCGAATGAGCTTGAAGTCGTGCCGCCGTTACTACATAGAAACGTTGAATTGAAGTCGAGGGAGGAGCAGCCGCGACATGCGCCGCTAACTGACGAAACGACACCTCGCCACGACCCACACGCACGATCACAAATCTCACGGGAACCCAGCCCCCGAGTCAAATTCATTACGCAACCAAGTCCCATCCAAATTACCCAACACCGAACACCCGACACCTCCCACTCCCCCTCCCCCTCCCCCTTCCCTTCCTCGTTCAGCCAAGCGTGATCCCCAGCGCGTTCGCCGACCTACACCCACACATTCAGCACCGCGACGGAGACACAACTTTTGAGAGAGACTCACGGCGCGTCCATGAGCGGCACGGGGATGAGGTGGAATGGGATGCCTGGAGTGTGTGCGCGGTCAGTAGGGGAAAAGGGAGGGGGAGGGGGGAAGCGGTGGGCGGTGGACGCGGGCGGCGCGTCGAGCGGTGAGGGGCGGGCGGTGCCAGGGTGGGGAGGATAGGGATGGTGAAGAGCAAAGGGGATGTGGAAGACGGAAAGAGAAAAGAGAGGGGGAAAGGCGGTGGACGTACCGATGTGCGACATGAAGCGGTTGAGGTTCTTCTCGCGCTGGTCCGCGACGGGCAGCTCGTAGTCCTGCACGAGCTTCTTCGCCGCGACCGCTGTGTGGGCGCGAGCGTCAGCGAGCGAGCCCAAAGCGAGAGGATTGCACGCAGCCGGGACACGCGCCGCACGCCGACGGGAGCACGCGCATCGGCGGGGCGCACGCGCCGCGCGTCGATGGGGAGCACCCGCCACGCGTCGCCGGGGGGGCCGCGCCGCGCTCCGATGAGGCGCACACGCCGCGCGCCGACGACGAGCGCCCGCACTCTCGCAGACACTCCGCACCCCCGCGCTCACAACCACCCCACGCGCTCGAGCTCGCAAACTCCCCGCGCGCAAAACAGGACGGGCCGCGGACGGGAGCACGCGCCCACGCCCACCCACCCCCTCCCCGCGTCCGTACCACTCGCACCCACCCCTCCCCCTCCCCCCACGCGCGCCCACATAAAAAACGTAAAAAAACGCACCATCATAAGCAAACAAGCTCTTAAGGTCCTTGGGGTACAGCTCGCTCGCCGCGCCGTCCGCGGGGCGCAGCACGCGCGCGAGCGGCTCCTCGAGGCTGCTCGCGCGCAGGACGCTGTTCGCGCGGCGGGCTTCGCTGTGAAGGAGGGGGCGTTAGCGAGCACATTCGGCGGGGAGCGGTCAGCGAGGGGAAGGAGCGCGGGAAGGGAGCGGTATGGGCGTGGGGAAGGGGAGTGGTGGGCGTGGGGAATGGCGAGCGAAATGGGGCGCGGCCGGGGACCGAACGCTGCGCAGGAAAGGGGACGCGACTGGCGCTCTGCAAGCGCGATGGGGCGCGAGCGCAGTCGGCAGGCGAGACGGGGCGCGCTCAGCGACCGACCGCGACGCAGGAGCGGCGAGCGCGACGTTGGGCAATGGGAGGAAGACGGCGGACGAAAGAGCGCCGGACGTAGCCTGGCGCACCAAAAAAAAAAAAAAAACGCATCCCAAACGCAAAGAACGCACCTATTAACCAACGAACACCGCACCTCGGCCAGCTGGCGCTTGCTCTCGGCCGTCTGCTCGGCCAGGCTGACGGGCAGCCGCTCGGCGAGCTGCGCGCCGACCTGCGCGCGCACCTGCGCCGCGAGCTCTTCTTTGATTTGTTCGGCGATCTGCGCCCTGGCGCCCCGCACGCGTCAGGGAAGGGGGCGGGAGGGCGAGGGAAGTGGGGGGAGTGGGAGGCGTACCGCATGTGTTCTGCGATCTGCGGTTGAGTCAGCGGTTGGAAGACGGGACGGGACGGGGACGGGCAGGCTGCTGGACACCGGGCGTCCTGGCGAGGCTGCACAACGGCAAGAGGCAAGACGCCGGCCGGGACGAGCAGTAGAGAGGGGACGGGACGCATGGGTGGGGAAGAAGGCAGTCAAGACGCACCTGGTCCTTGAGCACGTCCTTAACGAGATGCTTGACCTCGCCGATGCGGCCCTCCTGCCGCCGGTCCTGCGCGCGCATCTGCCGGCGCAGGCTCTGGATCTGCGTCGCCGAGTCCTGCGCGCGCGAGCGTCAGCGAGCCCCGTACGAGCCAGTCAGCGAGGCGGGCAGCGAGGCGGGCAGCGAGCAGCCGACAGCATGGCCAGGCGCCGCCCTCCGCAGGTATCGTCATCAGCGACCCGGCGCGCCGTGGCCGACAGCGGGCGGCGACGACAAAGAGACCAGAATCAGAAAGGAAACAAAAAGACACTCACAACAGCCGGCCCGAGCGACGCAACGCGCGAGCTCTGCTCGTGCAGCGTGTCGAACGTCGCGCCCCTTCACCCAATCAGCACCCTTACCCTTCCCCCCGCCCACACTTACAGCTGTGCAAGCGTGCCCTTCATGAGCTGCAGCAGCTCGCGCACCTGCGCCGTGTCCGGCGGCGCGTAGCGCGGTGTGCCGGGGGCGCTGGCTGAGTGCGAGGGCGCGGGGCTCTTACTGCGGGCACCGCGCGGTTAGTCAGCAAAAGCAACGGAGGAAAGGGAGGAGACAAGGGAGGGGACGGTAGAGGGAGGAGGCGAGGGGAAGGACGGGGAACGGGAGAGGGAAGGGGAATGGCAGAGGGAGGAGGGGGAAGAAGACGGACAGTGCGGCGCTGGGCGAGAGCAAGTTCTTGTCGGGCGTGGTGGGGAGCGCGACGTTGGCGGCTGCGTCGGCCGAGGGCGAGGAGAACGAGAGGCCCAGTGCGCCTTCTTCTGGCATTTTGCTCGTCGTCGTCTGTGTTGGAGATGAGATGAGGGGACGGAAGATGAAGCAGAGGATGAAGATGAGGAGCAGGGAGCGCGGGCACTGGCAGCTTTAAGAAGGCCGGGCGCATGACACGAGGCTGGCGCGCCGCGCGCACGACCCCACCGATGCGCTATCGATTGTCGATCCGCGTTGTGTGTGCGCCGGCTGGCTGGGTGGGCGCTGTGCTGTGTGCTGGCGAAAGGTTATCCTGCAGCGTGCCGTGACGAGGCGAGACGGGGCGCTGTGAAGTTCAGAGCTTCAGAGCTTGAGAACCGGGCGTACGTGGCGCACGCGTGTCTGAGAACCGCGCAACAGTGGAGTGTGCGTGCCCGCGAAGCTTCACACCGTGTGACTTGTAGGGAGCGAGGGAGCGTGCGCGCAGAGTAATAATAACCGAGGAATAGTACTGTACACTCCGGCAAAAGTGTAAAGGTCAGGGGGGTTTTGCGTCCTTCGCCTACTTGGAGAAGGACCGGATGATCTTGGCCGAGATGTGCAGGAAGAAAATGGACCCGATGAAGCTCAGGCTCAGCACAAGCACGATGAACGGGTCCCTAAGCGAGCGTCAGCGAGCCATCCTCATCCCCATCCCCTTACTCCAACGCCACGCAACACTCACACACGCAGGCCGGGCGAGTCGTCGGTGTAGAGCTTGAGCATCGTGTTGCTCGACCCGCCCGCGCCGGCCGCGCGGGTCGAGTTGGGCTTGTTCGCTGCCTGGTTCGTCGCGCGCCGCCTATGACCGACCCAACAACACCGTCAGTCACAACCGCACCGTTACGGTATGGTCCAAACGCACCGAATCTGGGCAGTGCCGACGGGGCGGGCGGGGCCAGGCGACGTCGGGCGGCCGGCGACGGCGACGGGGGCGGGCGAGTCGGAGTCGGACTGCGAGTGCGAGTGCGTGTCGTTCGTGCGGGTTCAGCAGGCAGGCAGACAGGGGCGAGGCACAGAAACACAGGCAGACGTCAGCGGCAGCGGGCGAGCGGCGGGGCAGCAGCGTACATACCATTTTGCGGGCGACGGACGGTGCTGCTGCTACGTGGACGGGACGGGAGGGACGGTGGCTATTTGCGGTTGTTTGGCCCGGACCTTTCTTTCCCCACACCTCGACTCCAGCTCCCATTCACGTCAAGTATAAATCTACGCCTTCACAGTCTGGTTGATACGCCGCTGTGATGTCCTTAGGCGTGACCCCACAAGCGGCGCCTTTGTGAGCGATAGACTGTTTCCCCTTGGCAACATCGTTCAGCACGACGACATCCTGTCTCCTCATATGCCTCTAAGTATGGCCACTCCAGCCCCGTTCACCCGCCTGTACAGTCAGCACGATATGTATATCCCGGCTTTACATGCCTGTCGACGTCTCTGGCCCGCTTCGATCCACTTGTCCCTGGGCGTTGAGCTCTGGCGGAGAACGTCTCCGACCGGTGACGCGTTTTAATCCCGAACGGCACCCTTCGCGCTCTGGGAAAGCTTTGACTTCCGCACCTGTCCTCAAACACCCCGCCGCCGCACTCGTCGCCGCGGAGCTGCCCCTCCCCACGCCGCCCGGCGCAATGCCATTAGTGCCGTTCTGCCCGCTTTGACCTGCGAGCCTGGCCTGGTGATTCGGCCGTCGCTCTGCTTGCACTGCTCCAGTGCCTCATCGACCGCCCTCCCCGCCCGCTCTGCCGTCCTTTCCGGCATAGGCTTCGCTCCACGCTGCGAAATTAGTGCTGGCGCTAGGACTCGATTTTAATACGCATTCTTGCTCGTTCTTGCTCCTTCCGCACGATATGCGCTTGCCGCTGCTGGGACCCGCATACTGCGAAGCAGTCTATATAGGCTATGGTCACCCTTTTACTCGCTACCCGCCGCGCACGCTGCGCCAGTGCCCGCGCGCCCGGCTTGTCTGGTAGCCTGCTAGCAGCTGGTCGCCCCTGTGCCGCCCCGTCGCGTTCGTTGATTCCGGGAATCGCCGCATAATAGAGTTTTGACCCGCGATTGGCCCTGTTCCGCATCAGGGCCATCTTGTTACTGTAGAATGCGATGCCAAGGGACACGCATCGCCTGCAGTGACCGTCTTGCGATTTCAGAACATAGGGCTATTAGAAGTGCCCTCACCCGTGAACTGGTCGCTGATCCCGGCTCTTATTGCCTATAATATCAACATATCCCTATCAATGACCGTTCCTTTCTCGGCACGGCTGGTCTCGCCGCTGCAGCGTCGTGAAAGACATCTCAGTGCGATGTGCGCATGCATTGCTGGCCACTGGCCTCGCGGTGTATGACACTAGCTCTCAGATTCCTCGCGCGCTGTTCCGCTGCTGGAGGTTCAATAGACGAAACTGTCATGGGGGATCTTTGCTTTTGAGTGCCTTTTGAGCGCATGCGTCCCTGGATAAGGGCCGAAAGGAGAGGACGACATCAGTAACGACGGCTGAGAACTAGAATGGACCATCGGACGGCGGTTATCGGTTGAAGGCCTCTGCAGGAGTGCGACGCTGGGCAACTCCCGGTGGCTCTCGCACGACTGTTACGCCGTAAACTGAGCCGAAAAATGATGGTCCATTGGGTGGGTGGGATGGTCAGGTCTCCGGCATGATGCGCCCAGCCGTTGAGACCTCACGGGCAGTTCTATGTAGGACCATACGCCTGTTTACTACTACTACTACTACTACCGACTCGGAAGCCCAGTTCTTACGTGTCCACGCCCTCCACTTCATGGTACTATGCTGCGTCCGGAGACGGCACGTCATTAAATACCACGACGAACTTCGCACTACGATTCTCTACCCTCATATCTGTGAGTCACGGTGTCGTTTAGTTTGAAATCTTCCCTGCTGTCGACTGCCTGGAGACACTTGGTCATGATCGCCTCGGGCAGCTACGCTCTCTCTCTGCCGACGAATCACAGTCGCCGTCTGCCAAATACACCGTGAGTCGCACCCCTGCCTCCATCCGACGTCGGGAATCGTCCTCACAACAGTCACTGACCGAGGCCATACGGTGCGTCTCGAGGCGGCATTACTAGGCGGACGCTGCTGCAGCGACACAGCCCGCCGTCGTGTACTTCCGATTACTTGTAGACCAGCGTCACAGGACAATGACATCCAAGGTTACAGAACCTTTGTCGATGACGCTGTGATTACATTGAACGAGCTGAACTTCGAGTGGGTCGCCGGTAGCAAGCCCGGGAGCACATACTGTACTCACGGATTATTACGGAGCAGGTTATGTCAGGCACGGCGAACGCGGCGGCCGCCGCTCCACCGTGTGAACTTTCAAGGCATCCTGCCAAGTGCAAGAAGCCTCGGTGCATGCCCGTGGGCCGTATTTATCGGTATCTGAGATTTTGATCGCCTGCCGCGCAGCAAGCGGCGTTTTGACTTGTGTTCGTTGTTGCGGCGAAGTCGCACTGACGATGGGCAGTGGACGAGAGGCACTGTACAGGAACTTGTCTGACAGATGATACAGTACTTCATGGAACAGCGCAGGAAACTCTAAGGCGCGTGCGGAAGGCGGGGCACAGAACGCGCTGGGAGCCGCCGAGTTCACCAATGACAGGGAAGTGCTCCATTTGTAGGGAGTGGGGAGTCCTGAATACAAGATGTATACAACCTCCACGGTGAATGAGAATGGAATCCCGCCGAAAGACGAGACTCCGAGAAGAGGACTGTGGGCCAGGTCTACTTACTTGCATTTAATTCTGGCTTGGTGATCATGTTCGGCAGTCATGTTACGTGCTATCCTAGCGCCGGCACAATCCTGGATCAGTCTTGACTGCGGGGTATTGATGCATTCGATGGCTGCGTCAGGCCGGTCGCGGGATTTGTTTTCCTTCCGCGCAGAACCTGCTTCAAAACAGCAACAGGAAGTGACATATACGGCCCCTTTTCCAGTCAACCTCGCGCCATGACCACACTCGCAGTCCCTCGAAGCGATTGCTCTTCGTCAGCTTTCCCCTTATGGGCATTCAACGCGAGATCTCCCGAGGATCACAAATCTGTCAACCGCGCACTTTAGGCAAGAAGCAACCCGATCCGGATATTGGATGGCACCCATCCGGGGTATGGATACAGCTCCGCAGTCCCGGAGTGGGCTGCGGCTCGACCTTGGCGGGGGAATCAAATGACACTCCAGTGGCTGGACTGAGTCCTGGCCAGGGTATAAAAGAGCACGGGGGACAAGGTCAACCGTCAGCCACCCGCACCGAAAAATCAGCCAGCCGCTCCCCGTCCTCGCGATGCAGTTCAGCACCCTCTTCCTCGCCGCCGCCGCGCTCCTCGTCCCGACTCAGGCGTTCGTCGCGTTCAGCGGCGACCACTGCGACGGCAACGCGGGCGCGAACGTGCCCTGCGACGGCAGCTGCCACTCCTT
Source organism: Auricularia cornea (assembly GCA_030578095.1). Taxonomy (NCBI): domain Eukaryota; kingdom Fungi; phylum Basidiomycota; class Agaricomycetes; order Auriculariales; family Auriculariaceae; genus Auricularia; species Auricularia cornea. Next base: position 4,282,911 of record JARLTE010000005.1, on the reverse strand, counting down.
CGGCGGCCGCCACTCGTTCGCGGTGCGTCGCTACGCGCTTTTGTCCGTCATCCGGCCGCGGTGCTAATTACCCCCTGCTGCAGACTGGAATGGCCAGCGCCTGCGTCTCGATGTGGACTTCGGGCGGCTGCGTCGGCGGCCGCTTCAACTTCTCGCGCCAGACGGAGTCGTGCACGGTCCGTTTCCGCGTCCCGTCCTCGCCGCCAGTGCTGACCCCTCCGACTGTAGAACGTCAACACCGGCACCCCGATCGAGTCCTTCGCGTGCTTCCCGACCGAGTACGGCTGCTGGGCGTGAAGAATGGATACCTTTCGCTTCATAATTTGTTCTCGCATCGAAGCCCTCTCGCATGGCAGTGTAATAGTGTCCCTCGCTTCGTTTCAATCGAAAGAGCTGCATGCGTCTGGCAATGGAAGCTGTCAGTATGAGGCTTTTGTCACGGGCATGAGAGCATACGAGTCAGTCCTCGGACTCGTCTCGGCGAATTCGGGCAGTCATGACTGATCTGCCGATCCTGGATCCTGCGCTTGGTTGCAGAGGGCGGATCGTTGACGGATCGCGTTGGTCGCCGACGAGGATTTCCTGATGATTTACCGGGAAGCGTTCCCCGTACTTACGACACTCGATGGGCCTATCCCCTTGTTCGTACCTACCCCCACTGCGTCTTTAAAAGCTGTTTCATGCGCCAAAAGTGAGAGACAGCACCCATGGCCGCCCAGTCGCGTGACATTATTGGTTTGCCGCGGATCATGTACATCTGTTCATCGGCAATCTAAATGCAAGAAGCATGAGCACTCGGATATTGCACGCCACCACAGAAAAGGAAATGATTCACCACCGCAGTCCGGGGAGAGAGGCTCGCGGCTGCGGGCGTTGTGGGGCAAAGACGAAGCACGCGCCGATCGAATATTGCTGCACTCCCACAATGCGCGTCGCCTCTCTCGCCCTCCTAATCGCCGCGCTCTCCGCCCCCGCTTAGAATGTACAACGGGCGTTTGAATGGTGCACGACATTGGAGTTAGCGGCCGGAGAGAGGAGAAAGCCACGCCCGGGTATCACAACCAGACCGCAAGCATCTAGGCAAAGACGCTGATGACTGGGTCGGGGTCACGGAAAATGGCAAGCCAAAGCCGCGCTCAATACAGAGCTGTCCGTGTTCCAGAAGAGAGCAGTTCCGTGGACCCGTGGTATTGTTGATCATGTCAGAGGAAACTGCGAGCAAGTCTGCAACAAGTACTAATGAGTGCCACTGGTGATCGGCGCCATTTGCAGACCCTCCAACTTATAGCAAATGAGCGTGTAGGGGATGAAGGTACACGGAGCACTGAGCTCGAGGCTTGGCGGGCGCCGGGCTGCAGAAGACGTGTCTGGTTGAGGAACGAGATCATTTCAAACGCCGCTCGAACCCCTGACCTCGGACGTATCCTCTTCGACCTGACGCCTTGCCTCCTTGGCCCCCGCCAGAAGCTCTTAGAGGCAGTCCTATGTTGCAACCATAGCCCACATCGTTGCCGAACAAAACCTGGCCCGTGCTGCGTAGATAAGACACCTCTTCCTGGGCGCCAGGCGCTTCGCCCTGGTAGGCGCGCATCATGACTGCCAGCTCCGCCAGGGTCCGCGGTGATACCGCCTACATTGTCTCTAGAAATCCGGTCATTAATGAGGCCAGGGATGACTCGCTTGGGCAGTGCCTGCGCAGCTCACTCCCGCCCAGCCCACATAGATATTCATCTCCTCCCACTGCCTGTTCGGACATCTAGACCGAATGGAAGCTGCGCAAGCTGCGCGTTGGCGCTTCATGGCTTCCTGCGATCAACCACGGCCACCGGCACCGGAACGGAACGTTGCTCAGTCTCCCTCGCTTCCTGCTGCCCAATTGCTCGGACCGGGAGCCCCAGTGACCGGATGCTCTGGCTTATTCCCGTGTTCATTTCCGGGTACAAGTGGCTGGCATTCTCCCTGGGTGTGGGCTGACCTTGCGGATATACTCAATGCACTGCCTTGCGGGGCACTACACCACGCACCGCACTACACCACGCACCGGAGAGCTTATCTCCGCTGTGTTGACAGCGGCGTGGCCCCTCTCTCTGACGGTATAAAAGCCTCCCGTGCGCTCTCCCTCTCCGGCATCGCCATGTCTCACCCTGCCCCGTCACAATATCAACGCGGGCGCAGGCTGCCCCGGCTGGTCGACGACGTCCTGGTCCACGTGTTCTCGTACCTCCCGTTCGACGACAGGGTGGCCGTCTCGCATACCAGCGCGCGCTTCCGAGACGTGATAATCCATGTTCCTGCCTTCTGGACGGAGATCGACCTGCGCTCGGGGTGCGACGCGGCGCTGCATCGACTCGCGACGCTGCTCGCGCGCAGCGCGCAACGCTCCGTCGACCTTTGCGTGCGCGCGCCACGGCTTGATCGGCCGGCCGCGGACGCTATCCTCGCCGCTGTCTCCGCGCACCTGCACCGCGTACGCGCGCTGACGCTGCAGCTGTCCGTGCGCTACAGGACTGCGTTGCTGAGCGTACTTATTGCGCCCGCGCCGCGGCTGGAGAACGTGACGGTGTGCTTCTACGACAGCCCGTCGGACAACCCGTGGGACCTCGTCGCGGACGAGCTCCCGTCGGCGCTCTTCGCGGGGTGTGCACCCATCCTGCGCCGCGCGACGTTCGACGCGGTGTACCTCCCGCCCGAGGGCGTACCCGCGCTCGCGCGCGTGCGCGAGCTCACGGTAGAGTACAGCGCAGACGCGCCGCTCGACCTCTCTGCGCTCCTGCGTAATTGTCCGGACGCCGAGTCGCTCGGTGTGGCAGTCGGGCTGCACTATATGTACCTCACCAACCCCGTCCCCGGCCCGGGATTCACGAGCCTGCGGGAGCTCACGCTTTATATGTCAGCCGGCCGCGCGCTGTCTTCGCCCAGCTTCGCCGTACTCCTGTCGTGCCTGCGGTTCCACGACGTCCCTAGCGTCGCGATCCACTACCGCGGCGCGCCGCCCGCGGCCGACCTCGCGGCGTACTTCGCCCCCGCGGACGAACCGGTGGCCGTCAGGCTCGCGTTCGAGAACGCCCGCGCGCCGCCGCTGCTCGCGCGCCACGCGGTGCACGCGGTGCGCGACGTCGCGTTCAGCGTCGTGCGCTCCACGCTCGCCGGGCGCACGCGCACGCGCACGCTCACCGCGTGGTACGACCTCTCCCCGCACACACTCGCGCGTCCGGGTGCGCTCGCGCCGCGTATGATCCACGCGGCGCTGACGTCGCAGGTTACTGCGCTCGAGGTGCGCGGGAGCACCGCGTGGGATGTTCTCTCTGCGGCTGCGCGGGCCAAGACTAGTATTGTGGACTTGAGCGGCGTCGCGGACCTGACGTTCGTCCCGCAGCGAAGCCCCGCGCAGCCGAAAGTCCTTTTCCCTTGTGCGCGCGTGCGGTTCCCCGCGCTCAAGACGGTGCAGTTACGTGGTGCGCCTGATATTTTGCGCGAGGCCGCGATGCACTGGCCCGGGTTCCTGCGCGACTGCGTCGGCGCGGACATGCGGCGCCCGCCGCCGTACCAGCTCATCGACCCCGCCCGCTCGTCTTAAGTATTTAAACTATCATATCACTGACTTATTCTCCGCCCCTTTGCTTGACTTATTCCACGCCGATGTATCCCCGAGAACCGCATGTATCTTTATGTATTTATGACTCGATGTCCTTACTGTATCGTTAGCCCTGTATCCGTCAGCGCTGAGGGTGGACATCTGGACAGCCGCCCTCCCTCTGCGCTGACTCGCAATCATTATCATGTGCCAGGCTGCGAGCCCCGTTCGGGCCCCTCATTCAATTCATTCTGCCTGTCTGAGAAATCTGCTTAGTAGACTATTGAGCAGCCGAGATGCCATCTGCATACGCCAGCGATTGGGGGTCGTTTTGATGGGACGAGGAACGCCTGGTCTGCCGTTCCCTCACAGACTGCTACCGTACGTGCTCTCAGGGGCTCGCTTCGTACAGGCTTGTACCGTGTACAATGGGTACGGGCAAAGACCCACTCTACGAGCCTATAGGTGGTCACGACGGCCACATTGGTATATCGCGTCGCATAGTACTAACGGCATAAGATGATGGGCAGGATAGGATAGGATAGGATAGTTGTTTTAGGCCGAGCGTCCATTTAGAACCCCCGACTCCGCCACAGCGGCACTTGTCCCATAACGCTGGTTCTGTGCACTCCTGCTGTGACGGACACTCCTCCCGCTTGCCGCGCCGATCTTCCTGAATCGTGTTAATGACCAGGTTTAAAGTCTAAGCGACAGCGTTGTGAGCGCGTTCATCATTCAGATCTGTACATCGGCGTCTCTGCATACACCCTGAGAACGTCGCGTACATAACGAGCAAAGTCCGGCAATGTGCTCTCGTGAACAGCAAGCAACTGGACCATCTTGGCGTCGTCAAGCTGCAGCAATTGGTGCCAGAGATTGGCGTCACGCTGTCGTATTGTCCAGTAGAACTCCTTCCTCAGCGCCGTGAGTCGCACGGAGCTCCCGCATACAATCAGCGCGTGTTGTGGGTCCTCCACGCCGCGCTTGCAGAAGCGGCACAGGCGTCTGCTGTGATGCACATTCTCCCAGCGCAGACGTTCGACGGCAAGCTCGTGCTCGCTCAGAAGCAGTCGCGTCAGCGCGGTCCTATGCGCGGGGATCTTGACCGCGAGATAGGACCGAAACTGCAGCGTTGGCGCCTTCCCCCAGGTCACGACGCCCGCGGGCGACACGCAGGGTCTGCCGCGGAGCAGCTCGAGCTTCCCGTTCCCCTCCAGTTCGCGATCCAGGTACGCCAGCATCGCGTCTTTGATAGCGACGCGCACGTCGTCGATGTCGGCAGAGTCGGTGATGTCGCCGAGCAGCACAGGCACCGGCAGCTTCCACAGGGCGCGGCGAACGTCCGCCAGCCACGAGGGCTTCCCGCGCCCCGCCAGCGCTCTCGTATCGTCGAGTGCAGCGCGCGCATAGGAGTCTTCCGGACGCTGTAGTAGATATCCCAGATACCTGACCAGTAGGTCCGCGCGGCGATAGCGAATCGGCCAGAGTCCCGTCTCCGTGTACAGCGCCACAAGCGAGGAGCGCTTCCCGACTCTGAGCATCCGTCGTAGGTACTGGATCTGCGCCCTCTCCAGTGGTAGGGCGCCCTTCTTGGTCGCGTCCGGGTTGACGTGACTTGAGTAAATTCGACTCGGACGGTGGCACCCGCTGGCTCGAATGGTTAAGATTATGGTCTCAGTCGCGGACTACACATTTCAGAGGCTCACTCACCATTACACAATCATGATCGTAGGTCCCTGACGCAAGACCGGACCATATTGTATTACCCTTGAGATCGAATCATTCGGGGATACAGGCCGTAGACACCGTATGCGGGTTCTTCCCGTAACCGTACGACCTGGTAGCACACTGCCTGGCACCCGTTTACGGTCCGGGCCGTCGTCCATACGGTACGGGTGACAGCCCCAGGACTCTGCTCATCGCGGGCCCGGATTGTTCTTCTCCCCGCTGTTCCCATGAATCCATGACTATGACTCGTTGACCATGCATACGAAACTGACCGAGCCTTCTCACTTCAATAGACAGGAGGGAGCCCACAGACTATACACCCCTAGCGCGGTAATAGCTGGGTGCGAGCAAGAACCCAAAGCTGGGGAGGCGGCCGTGCAAAGCCAAGACAGGCTGGCCGGTTTCGCTGCGTACGTAGCAGACGAGCGGCGGCCGGCGGGGTGCCAGTGGTTGCCGAAGAGAGCAACTGGACTGCGGAAATGCGCATTGAATTGGCACACGGGGGGATGGCAGTTACGTTCTGGAACTCCGGGAAACGATAGAAGGGTTCGAGGCGGGTCCTGGCAGCGCAGCGAGACCAGGATGATGCCAGGGTTAGCTGGCACAAGTTTGGGATAACTCCATCGCGCGGTCCCTGGAAGCAGGAATAAGCGCTCGCCAACTTCGTAAGCTTCGTCGTAAGTAGAACGGGCAGCGAGGTGAATGGCTCCGGGAGAGGGGACCACAGTTTGTCGGTGTTTGGTCCGTAGCTCCGCCACCTTTCGCTCCCCGACGTCGTTACCGCCGTCGACAACGACGAGCAAGTGCCCAGAATGTCTCTTATAATAGCCACGGTGTCGCGCGGGTCGACGATCCTTGCAGAGCACTCGACTGGGCGGCGCGACTTTTCGCAAGGCAAGCGTGCCTGGAAATGACGCACGCTGCCTGGCTGACTGGCTCTGGCTCGTCGTCTTAGCCGTACACACTATCCTGAGCAAGATCCCGCCGAACGACAGCAAGCTGACGTACGTCTGGGAGGCGTACCTGTTCCACTACGTCTCCGAGGGCGGCCTGACGTTCCTCGTCATGGCGGACGACGCGCTCGGCCGCCGGATGCCGTTCACCTTCCTCGCCGACCTCCAGCGCGCGTTCGCCGCCGCGTTCGACGGCGCGTACGCCCAGTCCGCGGACCCGTCCAGCTTTGGCTCGTTCGGGGCGGAGATCGGGCGGCTCATGGAGCGCTACAACAGCGCGCCGCCGGCGGACGCGCTCGCGCAGGCGCAGACCGAGCTCGCGCAGGTCAAGGACATCATGGTCCACAACGTCGAGCAGATCCTCAGCCGCGGCGAGCGCATCGAGCTGCTCGTCGACAAGACCGACCACCTCTCCGGCCAGGCCCACGCCTTCCGCCGCGGCGCCCGCCAGGTCCGCCGCCAGCAGTTCTGGCGCAACCAGCGCATCCTTGCTCTGAGTGTCTTCGCAGGCCTCGTACGTCCGCCTTTCGCCCTTTGTCATGCTAACCTGAACGCCCGGCCAGCTCTTCTTGTACCTCTTCGTCGCTCAGTTCTGCGGCGCCGGCCTCAACCACTGCAGCAACTAACCAGCGCGTCACCGTGCCCCTCCCGCTCCCGCTGCCGCTCCCGCTGCCGCTCCCGCTGCCGCTCCTGCTCCCGCCCCGTTCCCGTTCCCATATGGCGAACTCGTCCCCATCGTGTATCGTACTGACTCTTGTCCCCATCCACGTTCTCTCACATCCTTCAATCCACGGCGCTTTGCAGATACACGCCATCCAGCGTCCCACATGCCCAGACAAACTCGCGCGCGCGTAGACAAACCCACGTGCGCGTGACGAGGCGCCGTGCTCTCGAAAATAAGCTGTCGTCGCGTGCCAAACTGACGAGATACGTCGCGCCGGCGTTTAAACGCGCTCCCTCCTCCCGTTCCGCCGCCCAATCCAGCCACCCCGCCATCCCGTCGCCCCCTTCTTCTTGTTTGCAACGTCTCTCCCTCCACGCGCGCACAGCCTGACTGGGACTCGGAGGATGCCATGGCCAGTTGCGCACCGAGACTTCGTCTCCGTTGCAGACTCTACGGCGGCTGACAGCGCTGACAATCGATGCGCAAGGCTGACGACTCTAGTCTCCTTTTCCTGCGACTTTTGTAGGAAGATACTCAACTCGGGTCCGCGTCGCGAAGCGGTCTCGTGCACAGAGCAATTACGCGTCATCCTCCTTCGGGTTCCGAGTCCCACCCAGATGTCTGCGCAGGGCGAGCACTGTGCCAGTGCCCCGTCGTGTCAAATACGGCGCGCAACGATGATGCTCTTCGCACGGTACTGACGAGGAGCGTCAAAGCATGTGCTCTTCGGGGTGGATTGCTGACCTCGTCACGTCCGCTGAATCCATCTGGTGGCAGAATCAGAGTGCGGTATACTGTATGTCAGTGCGGGGACCCGCTCGTGTCTCCGAGGATCAAGGCGTAGGGAAGCTTTGAGATCCCGGCACACCGTCCGGGATGCGCAACCGGTCTCTCGTCTCTGGGGATCGGGAGATCGACCCCGCTGTGCCATGGTGCATGGGGATCCTCACTGACAATGCCAACTAGGTAGGCAGACAGGCCGACGCCCGATCGTCCGGGCCCGAACGGTTTGCTTCGCGCGGAGAGCCTGCCACTGGTCTCTCGGACAGATCTACATATCAACTGCACGGGCAGACTACTCCACTATGGGACGCGCAGTATCTCCCCGCTCGATTAGCTAAACGACACGCACGGTGTCTCCGCGCGGAGGATCGTATCCGCGGTACGGTTTGCATGCAATCAAAAGAGAGACGTGTCGGGGCAAAAGCTCGCTTTGATCCTCGGAGACGAGCGTGCTTTCCCACTGTTGATCATGAGCACCCGCCTAAACCGCCCGACCTTACCATGCAGGGCCTTGCGCATGTTTGTTGGAACTGGTGCAGAGCCCACTTGCTGGCAGACAGCCATGTGGCACACGCACTCGGTGGGATTCCCAGTTGCAAATCCCATCCAATGAGGAGACGGACCTTGGCGCTCAGAGTCGAGTTCTGCGGATTCCGATATGCCTCTCAGAGCTCGCGTGCATTGAACATTCTCTCATGATCTCCGCGGCTCAACTGCTAGGCATCGGGTCTCATCCAGGCTCCCAGTACGAGTCCGCATGACACAAGCATCCTACTGTACGTCCTGCCAGCTGTCCGGGTGCAGTCGGCGCAGCGGGCCCTGACCGCCGCTCCCTGCGTGCGCCGACGCAAATCGCATGCGTCGATAACACGCGCCCAGGGACGATGCTGCTGCAGATGCATTTCGCGTGTTCGCGCGGTAAATCGCCTGCCTGGATCGACGCACGCCCGCGCGCATTTGCCGCGGAGGCCCAAAAACACGTGTCGCTGACAGGGAATATAAACTCCTAGCGAGTGTATTTGTGGCAGAGGACGCGCCTAGGGCCGAATGTATGCCCTTCAGCGGCTCCCGCTAGGCGACGGGCCTGTGTTTCGCTGCGCACCTGATTCTGCGGGTGCTGGCGACTTGCGGTTGTGGATGGGCTATATATTGGGCCATCGTCCACGCCGGGGCGGTGTGCCAGTGTCCCAGCCATGCTTTTCAGTGCAGCTGCGCTCGTCCTCGCCGTGAACCTGCTGTCGTTTGCTCGCGGTGAGACGGGCAACTATCCTATTATCTGTGTGGGAAACTGATGCTCTGGGGCAGCGGACGACGACGACGGAGTGAAAACTGGCGTCACGTACTTCATCCAGAACGTGATCACTGGCTACGTCTTTCACAACCCTCCGAACCGTGAGTCCTGCCGAGCCTGCTGCCCAACAGCCAGACCTCAATTTTGCATATAGGACCGGGAAACGCGGTGCGAACCTTACTTAGGCTGTAGTGCCGCAGACCACATGCTGATCGGAGGTTCTCCGCGCAGGTCGTTGGCCTGCCTATCAACGGCGCCGAACCCGACCCACAGCTGGTCCGTCGTCAAAACGGCGCAGCTATTCGCTCGCTGAGCCCTCGCGCAGTTCACGCTTGCGCTGGTCCGCAGGGGAAACGACGACGACAGCGGGTCGGTGTACACGCTCAGCTCGAGCAGCACCGGGTCCGCTTCCGCAATGCATCTCTTCACGACCGGCCTCCCGGTGCGCTCTCCCTCAGCGCTATACTCGGAGAAACACCATTGACGCGGGCCAGGGGAGCGGGCTCGTCTCGCAGACGTACAAGTCGCAGTTCCTGATCACGCCGATCGACGACCTCGATGGCCTCTACACGTAAGCTTCCGCTTGGTTGGACAGTGCCTCACTCCGGCTGATTGCGATGTACCCTGCTCTCTCTTTCTCAGCATCAGCTCGCCTGACGAGGCATTTGCGGTCACTGCGAGCACTACCTCCGGAGACCAGGTGCGCCTCGATATTTTTTTCTCGGACTATAGCGAGGAATCCTCACGCCCTGCGCAGCTGACGCTGCAGCCGTTGAACCCGGTCAGCCCGTTCCAGCAGTGGGCGTTTGTTGCGTTCGGCGACGTTCCCGGAGGAGACGACGATGACGATTGAGTTAGTTTGGCGGCCTCGAAGTTTCTGCCTTGCTATCAGTTCCTTGGACGATTCCAGTTCCGAGATCGTGAAGTCCTCTTGTCCCCGAACTGCACTTTATAGATAGCTGTCCCGTCAGTGATCTAATGTGAATTGAGACTTCAATTTCGTTCATAGCTGTATATGACACCTTATCTTTCCGGTGAGCGGTTCTGCGGCCAGTTGGGCCCGTCGCCGATGGTGGCTACATCAGGAAAACCGGAAAACACAGCCACAGAAATAGCCGTGCGGAGGCACTAATAGACGTGCGGATGCACTTTTGGGCCAATGGGGTTGCGCTCTGACCGCTCTGAGAGGTTTTCAGAGCTCCAAAACTTTGGCTCCAACAGTCAAAGTTCTGGAGCTCTGAAACCTCGCAGAGCGCAATCCCATTGGCTTATTTTCGGTGGCAGTGCCTACCGGTTTTCCTGATGTACTGAACCCTTGATGGACAGCGAATGCTATGCGGTACGAGATTACGGGTCCCAGACGGAGATATCTCTCCCGCCCGATGCCTGCATCACTTCTTAGTGACGGAAGCTGAGCAACGCACTGGCAACGCATCTTCCTATGCATGATGGTTTTGGGCTGAGTGTGCTCTACTCAGACCGTCGTGACTCGTGCCCGCCGAGACAGCGATCTTGTCGTGCAGTCGGCAGAAAGGACGCCCGGGCGCATGTCTCAGATCCGGGGGCGTTCTTGCAATGCGCGGCAAGTAGACGCGCCGTCTCACTACTGCTCTCTGTGCCACATGCGCTGCGTTTCGAGAAGAATTTTGTGCGAAGCACAATGACTGTACTGTACGTAACGGGATCTCCTGCGGGGATGGATGGCTTGGGTCGACACGTTCCCTGGAGCACGAGAGGGACAATCATTGCTGTCAGTGCAAGAATTACAAATTCGACTTGAATGCTTGGGAAAAACGGCCCCGCGGGTTCTTCTTCCCCGCCATGCGGAGACCACCTTCGGAATGTTCAGCGCAATCGGCGTTGATCGGTGCTTGGGAGCGTCGGTGGGATCATAGTCGATATATTATGGAGTACGCTCTGCAGCCGGGGTATGAGTATGCATTTGTACCCAAACAACTTTAAAATAAGGTCAATTCAGTCAGTTAAGCAATGAATTGGGAGTTGGTATTGTACACAGTTTCCGCGGTTCTTGCACGGGCCGGAGAGAGCCATGTGGGCGTAAACGCTCCCGTTGATCCTCGGAGATGAGCGTGTCTCGTTCTCTTGAGCACCTGCCCACCCACGCAATTGCGCCACGCGCTGGCAGTGCCCTGGACGCGTATCTTAGAATTTACGTGGAGCCCCTGGCATGCCGACAGGCAGCTGTGGGGCACGCGCATTCGGTGGGAGTTCCCACTCCGGTACACCATACGGAGACGGACCTTGCCTCTCAGACCCCTGGTCCGCCACTGGGGAGACCTGGGTGCAGTGTGCCATCTTTCACCGCCCAACTCCCGGCCGGAAGGTCCTCGAACCATACATGGACCATACATATGGTGCCTGCGCGACACAAGCAGCTTCTGTCCGTCTTCTGTCCGGCTGCAATCGGCGCACCTCGCAAGCGCCGACGCCAATTGCATGCTGCCAATCGTACGAATCATGCGTGCCGGGGGAACGATGTTGCAGATGCATTCCGCGTGCCCCCGGGCGAGAGCGCCCGTCAGGATTACCCCCGGAAGGCCGTACGGGAATTTTCCGCGACGGTCTGTTGCCGAGAGTGAATGGAAATTCCCAGCGAGTGTATTCGTGCCAGAGAACGTCGCTATGTCCCATGCAAACCCTTCAGCGGCTCCCGCAGGGAGAAGAGTCTAGGTCCCAGTTTACGCATGATTCTGCTGCTTCTCGCGACGTGCGACCATGGACCGGCTATATATTGGGTCCTGCACCGCGGGGAGGCTACCAGAATCCCAGCCATGCTCTTCATCGCAGCCGCACTCGTCCTCGCCATGTACCTCTTGTCGTTTGTGCGCGGTGAGATAGGCGGCTGTCCAGATACCCTGGCGTCGGGCTGATGCTCTCCGGCAGGGGACGACGACGAAGGCGGAGTGAAAACCGGCGTCACGTACTTCATCCAGAACGTCATCACTGGCTACGTGTTCCACAACCCTCCTTCAGGTGAGTCTTTCAGAGCTTGCGCAACTGACTTTCCTCAAGTCTGTGGTCAGGACCAGGCAACGCGGTTCGTACATTCAGTGCTGCCGAACTGTCAATTGCTGAGCTACCCCAGATCGTTGGCGTGCCTATCAACGGCGCCGATCCCGACTCACAGCTGGTATGTCTTCTACTTGGCAGTGGATGGCGGCGTCCGCTGACAGAGACCTCACGCAGTGGACACTTCATCTGATCCAGAAGGCCGGAGACGACGATAGCGGCTCCTCGTACACGTTTAGCGCCAGCAGCACCGGTTCCAGCACGGGTTTGCACCTCTTTTCAACCGGCCTCCCGGTGAGCCCTTTAGGCGAGACGGTGCCCTGTGAATGGGACTGAATCGCAAGCCAGGGGAGTGCTCTCTTTTCGCAGAACTACACGTCGCAGTTCGTGATCACGCCCGTCAACAACGTCGACGATCTCTACACGTAAGCGCTCCTTAGGTCTGGGATGTATCGCTGGCTAATTGCGACATGCCCCACTCTCTTAGCATTAGCTCGCCTACCGCTGCGATGGCGGTCACCGCGAGCACTTCTTCCGGAGAGCAGGTACGCCGCTCGTTTCGCAGACGATAGCGCGGTGTCCTCACGCACGGCGCAGCTGACCCTACAGCCGATGAATCCCGTCAGCCCATTTCAACAATGGGCATTTGTTGCCTTCGGCGACGCGCCCGGGGACGACGACGACGATTGATTCGGATCGATGATCTCGCAGTTCTCTCCCTGTCGGTTCCTTGGTCATTTCCTGTTTTCCCAGAAACGATGCTGTGAGATTTTCTCGTCGATCAAATCGCACTTTGTGTATCACACTTTCGTCCTTCGAAGAATAGATTAAATATCGCACACCGCTGCAAACACTCGTCCCCTTCAGGACAATCGGGCTCGTTGGGTCTCCGCATGAGTGATCATTGACCATCCTCCTCGTCGCAAGACTCATCTTCCGGGTCTGAATCAGTGGGCTCTGGAGCAGGAGCACCGGTGGCTGTAGGGATCGGCTCGTCGTCGTCTTCACAGGGATCCTCGGTCTCAGTGGGCTCCGGGGCTGGTGTGCTCGGAGACGGCTCAGGTTCGTCATCTGCGTCGCACGAATCGTCATCTTCCGGGTCCGACGCGGTAGGCTCGGGGACCGGCTCGCCTGTGGCCGGAGTAGGGTCGACGTCTTCCCCATCGCACGGCTCATCATCGTCCTCGTCGCCGTCGGACGGAGGAGCGTCCTCGTCGCCGTCTTCGTCGTCATCATCGCATTGGTCAACGTCCGTAGGAATGGGCGCTGGGGCCGTGCTGGTGACCGGCGCTGGCTCGTCGTCGTCTTCATCGTCGCAGCTGCAATGCAGGTCAAACATTGGGGGACGCGAAAGGAATGGTTCTCACGACTCCGTGTCAGTCTCCGTCGGCTGAGAAGCAGCTTCGGTGTCAGTTGGAAGCGGCGTTGTCTGATTCGGCGGTTGTTCCGTTGACGTCCCATTGACCGGAAGGAACGGGTGGCCTACACGAATGTGAACGGACGCAGAATCCCTGGGAACTGTACGTACTCTCGGTGTTGAAGACCCACGTGTCGAGGCTAATGTGTTCCGGGTCGTCGAAAGTGAGGTACAAGTACTTCATGACCTCCGCGAAGAAGAACGACTACAGAATTTCCATGTCAGTAACGATTGGCATCTTAAATGAGTGACTAACCTCGAGATCATCGCCTTGGTTATCAGTTGTGACTTCATCGCGCATCACGTCTTTCAGTGGTGCGTAGCCCACGTTCGACTTCATGTACTTCTTCATGGCGCGGATGCCGTCGGCGGCGAAGTTGTAGTACTTCTCGTCGCCTGTCGCGCGCCACGCGTAGAACGCGCTCTGCCACCGGACGTTACTCTCAGACGAGCAAGCAGGAGTACATCGGACGAACCTCGAAAACCTCGGGACGGACGTTGTAGTCAGCCGAGGTGATGTAGAACCCAGTCTTGTCGAAGAAGTCCTTCTGGTCCTCCGGCGGGTCGTTGCCGCCGCCGTCGGCGCCTTTGTAGGCCCAGGCGCCGGGACCGAGTCCAGTGGGAGTCTGATACGTGCTCATGCAGCCGTCGGTGAGCTTCAGCCCCCATTCGACGAAGTCTTCGCGGACAAGCAGACGCCCGCCCATGATCCAATTACCCCCTGACGATCCATATATATAAGCAGCGTTCGCTCTCACCCGAAGTGTCGCTTACCGGCAAAGCACGCCAGATCGCCCATCGAGTACGATGCACCCTTGTCGGAATCATACGAGGTGAGGAAGTACTGCCCACCCGTCGCCTGCTTGACGAGGTTCTTAATCGACGAGTCGACTGCGTCCGTCCAGGCCTGCGCCCACAGCGGATCCTCGAAGTTGGTGAGGCGCGCGTACTTGATGAGATACTCGAGGTACGAATCGTAGCCGCCATCCCAGTTCTATCGTTGTGACGAAGGTCAAAGCACCGCAAAGACGCAATTTCAAAGGCAGTACAAGACAAACGGACCACGGTAGATCCAGCGCCGGAGCCGTCCTTGTTGACCTGGAGCGGCGGCAGGCCAGGGAAGACCGGGTTCGGGTTCGTGGCGATGACGCGCATCGTCATGTCGGCCATGTCGAGGTACGTCTGGTTGCCCGTGTACTGGCTGAGCTTGTAGAACTCGAGGATGTTGCTCGCTGCGGCTGCAAGCCCGTTGGGCCCGCCGTCACCGACGTCCGGTGTGTTGTTGGAGAAGTCGATGGAGCCAACGGGAGTCTTGTAGCCGGCTGGCCAGCCGAAGAGGAGCTTGTCGCCGAGCTTCTGCGCGTTGGCCAGGAGCGCAGAGTCAGACTGTCCGTTTAGATCGAAGGCGGTGAGCATGCCGCCGAGGTAGCGAATGGTGCTCTCAAAGAAGCTGATCATGAGAGCCGGGTGAGACGTCAGTCTGAACGGCAGGGTGGAGATGGGGCGTACGAAACGTGATCGGGCGTGTTGGAGTGCGAAAAGTCGACCTTGCTTGCGTACTCGAGGGCTTCTCTGAAGAGATCCTGGAGTGGCATAAGACAGAGTAGTAAATGAAGTGCGAATACGTACATCCTCCCCCATAATCTTGAGGGTTCCGAGCGCGTCAAAGACCGAAGAGCCCCACCCGTTGCGCGTGTCCTTGAAGCCTGCGCTGACGGGCGCGAGATCGTCGTGGTTCCAGGCATGCTCCTTGTAAGCGTTGTAGGCGTCCAGGAAGACCTCCTTGACAAGCTGGCGATTGTCGGATGCGCTATCCGGTAAAGACAGTCCGTCCTTCTGAATCTTCGCTGCCCTAGCGAAGAGAGCGGCCACAACGACCATAGAAAGGCATGATCGGACGCGCCGAGAGAATGCCATAGATAAAATGAGTTCAATAGACGTCGGCGTGCGCGAAGGCGGGCCGACTGGGAGAAAACGGGAAGGAAAGAGGGAGGCAAGCGATGGGGCGGCAACCGGCGACTTGCATGGCTAAAGTTATCCTGATCCAGATGGGCGCGTTGGTGCGCACTGCCATGTGGCGTTGCTGCTGCTTGGGCGGCGACGAGACTGGGGTTTCGGAGTGATCATGCCCGTAAATGGCCGGAAGGCCCGCACGGTTGAGTAGGAGCTCTCAGAGGGCTCGTACTGCAAGCACTGCGCGTGACCGCTTTCTACAGGCGTCGTGAAATTGGCCTCTTGTGCAATTGCCAAAAGCAGAGGGATGGATGGATCAAAGATGCGCAGTCGGGGCCGGGATCAACATGTCAGTCCATAATTGGACGATTCTCGTCCAGCTCCAAAGCTTCCGATGCAATCATTTTCAGCCCATGGAGAATTGGATGGGACAAAGCAAGATGTCTGACATAATAGGACACACGAGTAGGAAATACTGTACTGTGACACAACAAACCAACCTTATGGATTGGGGCCTCCAAGGTCTCAACCCCTGCTGACAGTGTCAAATTCGAGAATCGGCGTACCATTGGTAGCCCCAAGTCTCCTGACCAGGTCCCATATCTCCAACTCCCTGGGACGCAACTCCGCAACCGCCTCCTCTTCACCGCGGATGACAACCTCTCCGAGCGAGCGCATGTCCACCCGCCCGGACGGCATAAGCGGCCCTCCCTCCATCGTAGGCAGCGGTGGACGCTCCCACAAAAGCACAAGGTGCTGGACGTACCCAAACGCCGCGCACTTCGTCGCCGTGGACCTGTCGCACGCCTCGACGAGCGTCTCCCACGCGAAGCGCTCGTGCATTGAAACGGTGAGCGCGACGATGTGAGTACTGAGCTCATGGCAGCACAGCTGCACGGCGCGGCGCGCGAACGCGTCGTACGGCTGCTCCGCGCGGTGCGTCGCGAAGGGCACGCCGAGCCAGCTCGTCACGCTGCGCGTCCTGCCCGTGTAGGGCGACTCCAGCGCGACGCAGAAGCCCTCCTCCATCTTCCCAAAGACGGACAGGAACGACACTTCTGTGGGCGTGCTGCACGTGACGCTCACCGCCGCGCGCGTCGGGCCCAGCGGGAGGCCGTCGACGTGCGGGTTGACGAAGGCCTCGAGGTCGATCGTGCGGAACGAGTGGAAGCCGTGCAGCGCGACGTGCGGTACGCTGCGGTGCGAGAGCGCGTTCAGGAGCATCTCGTGCGTGGCGGGCGTCGAGAGGTCCGGCTTGAAGTACACCGCGAGGCGCTGCAGGCGCGCGAGCGCGGGGCCGGGGACGATGTTCTCGGCGCCCGGCTGGACGTGCCCGACGACGATCGACAGCGAGGTCAAAGCAGGGAGTCGGACGCCCAGCACGCGCGCGTCAAGGCCCGAGTCGCTGTCATACGCATACACGAGCTCGCGCACGCCGAGCAGCGCGGGGATCTGCTCGAGCGGCAGGCACAGGTTATCCAGCCGGAGCGTGCGCAGATGCGGCGCGGAACCGCAGAACAGCCAAAGGGGGAGCTCAGCAAAGAGCGAGCTAGAAGTTGTGTTCGTCACGAAGAAGCTGTCGTTGTAGAACTGGATGCTGGCCTCCTCTAATAATGGCGTCTCTGCCGCACACAGCGCAGCCAGGGTCTGCGGCTGGTACTGTAGCGGCACTTTGAGATGCAGACTACGTGTGTGGCCGATGTGCGCGCTGAGAGCGGGGAGGAGCACTTTGATCGCCGCGGCAGTGCGGTGTCGAATGTCAACGCGCAGCCGAATGCCCGCGCCTTGCGAGCGCTCGAGGAAGGCGAAGAACCGGTTGATCGACCCCTGTGCGACCGAGTTCAGAGATATGTCCAGCCAGAAGACGGCAAGGCCCAGGACGCGTCGACGGAGCGTTGCATCGACGTGCGTGAAGAGAACTAGCTCGGACTCGGTCAGATGCGACAAGATGTAGACAAGGACGTCGTCAATAACACCGTGGATTGGGACATGTTGCGATGAGGAGCAAATGCGAGAGCTCGCGCCACTGGAGAGCGGGATAGACGAAGATGAAGGTAAGAGGGAAAGGGCCATTGCTTCCGGCCTCCGTTTCAGCCGCATGCATGTCGATCACAGTGGGCGGGTGCACCGCCACGACAATCCCTAACACTAGAACACGTTGTATCATGACAACAGAGCGCTATCCGGGTGCAGCGGGAGCGCAAGGAACAATCAGACTGACACCGGGGGCAAAGACCGCATCGGTGAAAGTTCACCGATGTAAGCTCGGTGAACTTTTGGCCCTTCATTTCGGCATGTCATGCCGGTTTGTGAAATGCGTCCGGGGGCGTGGCGCTTATATAAGCATTTGTTCCGCGATTTACGGCAGTTGGGAGCGATATCCCCGAGGTCAGAGAGCCTCCGGCGTCATGGCGTCGCTGTCGCGGTCGGCAAGAACCTCAAATCGGCGCACAACCTGTGATGCAAAAAATGGAATGCCATATACCATTCTGCACGGATTCCTTCCCTCTGTGTGATGGTGCCACTTGTATTGTGATCCTGCCAGTATATAACACAAAATAAGCCTTAAGAATCACCAGATTGCCCTGAACCTAACTCAGAAGGCCTCTGGAGTGAGATTCTCAGTATAGAGGTATCTCATATGAGCTTTGCCTTCGCTGTGAACTATCGTACGTGGATCTCAGACCTGATATGGCGTTCAACAGCGGACCCGATCAGTTACCATTGCCGAGAAGTGCTGCAGACGGCCATGCCGCATGTGGACAGTAGGTTCGGTGAGAATTTAAATAAGCTCAATAGAGGGCGAGAAACACAGGTGCATTCTCTGTGAATTCATAGTAGTCAAGCAACCTGGTCGGTCTAGAGGAGAATGAACACCAATCCACCGATCACATCCACTTAAAAAAGCTCACAGCAAAGGCAAAGCTCATATGAGATACCTCTATACTGAGAATCTCACTCCAAAGGCCTTCTGAGTTAGGTTCAGGGCAATCTGGTGATTCTTAAGGCTTATTTTGTGTTATATACTGGCAGGATCACAATACAAGTGGCACCATCACACAGAGGGAAGGAATCCGTGCAGAATGGTATATGGCATTCCATTTTTTGCATCACAGGTTGTGCGCCGATTTGAGGTTCTTGCCGACCGCGACAGCGACGCCATGACGCCGGAGGCTCTCTGACCTCGGGGATATCGCTCCCAACTGCCGTAAATCGCGGAACAAATGCTTATATAAGCGCCACGCCCCCGGACGCATTTCACAAACCGGCATGACATGCCGAAATGAAGGGCCAAAAGTTCACCGAGCTTACATCGGTGAACTTTCACCGATGCGGTCTTTGCCCCCGGTGTGAGATTCATACATGAAGACGGAAAACGGTGTGGAAGTACATTGTCAGTGCCTGACAGATCGAAGCAGGCTCATCGCTTCTTCGAGCTGTCCTTGTCCGCGGCATTGTCCGCCTTCGTAGCGATGACCTTCAAGCGGACCGACTGGGCGTCCTCCTTTCTCCCGGTGTGGGCCCCGTCGCGGGTGCAGCGAAGGCCCTCGGTGCCCTCGTCCAGCCAGAGCCGCACATCGTCACAGACGAACGTCCACACGTCCTCTGCTTGACGGTAATACTTGAGATGGCCCTGTCCTCGCGGTGCTCAGTTGCCGAAGATATATCAAGCGTCAAACCTACCTTTATGGCAGCTTTCCCCGGGGAGGATTCGAGTTGTTGCTCGAAGGCCGCGTCGAACTGCTCGGGGAAGAAAGGGTCAGAAAAGAAGTTGAGAAGGCCGCGGGAGGACCATGTCCCCGTGCAAGAAGAACGGACCTTGCGTAAGATACGCATCGCGAGAGCCTGGGGGATCTTGCCTTCGACGATGAGCTCGTCCAGGCTGTCTGCCAGGCCCGCGCCGAGTCTGCAGGAGCCCATAAGCAAGGTTCTGTCTGAGAGAGGGATCCGACGGTACGTACGTGCCCGCGCGATAGTGCTCGTTCTTGTCTGTGGGAGGCATGTTTGAGGTGTGGCCTGTCTCATCCTTCCACGCACCCTTTATATAACGCAGTGTCGGCCTCACGCCGAGCGTGGACAATGACCAGGCAGTGGTCGTGGTGACTGTGGTGCCACGGGATCTCCTTTGTGCTTCTCCGAGGAAATTGTGGCAACGTGGTTTCAATGAGTAGCAGTCAATTCAAAACCACGGTAGTATACAGCAGACAAGATTCCACGATTATATGTACTTCGCAGCCTCACCCCCTCCTGTTCAACTCTCATTTGACGGCGGAGGCACTCTTCGTGGCGACGATCTTGAGCCGCGGCAGCGTGATGTCCTCCCTCCGCGCCTTCGACGGCCGCGCTCCGTCGTCCGTCCAAAGGTGGGCTTCGTCCAGGACGAACGTCCATACCTCTTCTGAGCTGCGGTAGAAGTCGATGTGTCCCTGGAATCGTGTCGCGACTGTTAGCCACACATGTCTGCGCACCATTGTGTGAGATTTGACGGCGGCGTGGACTCACGCGTATCATGGCCTTGCTATGGCCGGCTGCTGATGTAATCTTCTCCGGAGCGATCTTGTCAAACTGAGAGGCGCATCGGTCATTAGGATAGGTTCACCGGCGCGGAATGAGCAGAAAGAGAGGACTGAGGGGCCGAGACTCATCAGCATCCAGACTTACATGCTGCATGACCTTCATAGCCAGCTGCGGGGTGATCTTTCCTTCGCCAACGAGCTCGTCGAGCGAGTCCAGCAGCGAGATTCCAACTCTGACAATTAGGCATGTGTATGACTGACGGACTTCAAACATCACCCACGATGTAAAGCGGTAGAAATTATTCTCGACTTTGGACGAGGACATCGCGGGGGCACGACGCTCGCCCCCTCGTATCGCTCGCCCCCTTATATAGGGCCGTCGAGTCATCGGCTCGGGACCGCGCTGTAAGAGTGGACACTTTGTTTGGGTTTGGCCCGGATGTGATTCACCGTGGTGGTGCACTGCCCGAGGCGCTTTGTAACTGTTCTCTGTCAGACCTTTCGAATACCGTGCCCGTGACTTTCATGAGTTGGGTCACCGTGTCGAGGTCGAGAGAGGGCGAGCAGTGGACATGAACGGCTACCTGCCTCTGATGGGTAGCCGTGCAGGACGTCTCACTCGGGAGCCCGCCCGCCGTCCGACATTATGGACATCGAGTGCCGGAGGGTTCGGGTGACAACATAGACGCCGTCTGAGTCGAGTCGTCGAGCGGACAAAGCGGCGCAACGACGAGCCTTGCGCATCCCGCGCCGCGTTTGTATTGTCGCAGAGCTATCGCGTCTGAGATGAATCTTGCCGAAGTCAAGGCGCAGAACCGGTCTGCCAGGTTACTGTCGGACAAGGGCGCTCTATATATCAGTTCAGCAGTACGGTAATGTGCTCAGTATACAAGAATGTGGAAAAAGCAAGGTCGATAGCGAGGAAACGCGAGGCTCATTTGCCGCCCTTGACGTCCTGGGCGTCCGCGCCTTTGCAGGCGACAATCTTGACCCTGGGCGCGCCGACCATGTCGTTGCCTTCCATCTTGAAGGTCGCCTCGGTGACGACGAACGTCCAGACGTCGTCCAGGTGCCGGTACGTGTGAAGGTGGCCCTGTGAACGTCAGCAAATGGACTGGTAAAAGTAACACTGATGTAACCTTCAAGGTAGTCTTGCTCTTGACTGTTTTGTTCAATGCGTCCGCGAGACTTTTGTCATACTGCATGTGAAAATGTAACAAGCGAGGTGTCGTGCGAGGAATGACAAAGTAAGTAAATTAAGCAATGGTCAGTAAAATGTACATGGAAAATATGAACTGGAGACTGACCTGCTGGAGCACCTTCATAGCCAGCTGCGGCGAGATCTTGCCGGCAGTAATGAGCTCGTCGAGCGCGTCGGTCAGCGCGACGCCGAGCCTGAGCAAGGAGCATGACTAAGCGCGCTCTGCGCAGCCGTCAGGGCGGTGCATACGAGGACCCGCGGTAAAATTCGTAGTAGGCGGTCGACGAAGACATCGTGCGGCGTGCGGGCTCGCGGCTGGTCGGTGGCGACGTGCGAGCGCGGAACCGGACCGGCGCCGGTTCGGCAGTAACGGCGCCGATTTAGAACTCCGCTTCCGCTTCCTCTCTGACGTCTCCTTTGCTCCGCGGCTCTCCTTTTATGAACGGAGAAACAGCGGAAACAGCAGACCTGCGCTTTGGGAACCTTGTGGAATGTGGCTGGCGCTTCTATCGGTGTAGTATCTGCCAATTTCCGGCCCTGTGGGTGGCCTATGATGCTATTGTGCTCTTTCGTCGAGTCACCTGGAGCCTTAAACGTGGATATCCCATCTTCCGCACTATAAAACCCAGGCTCTTCCTGTTCTAAACCTGGGGTCATGTCTCCTCTTGATATCTTTCAACATTCACCGGTGCCTCACGCCGGCAGCCTTGGAGTATTGGGGTAACTGCCTAGGCTATGCCGAGCCAAACAATTAACTTCGACTTCGCGGAAGCATCCCGCATGCCCACCACTGCTGTTGTTGCTTTTGTGCTATTGTACTTCGATGGCGATGCAACACAGAAATGATATAAACACTCCACTTTCCGACATGGGCTCCCTCTCAGCTCTGTTGCCCCCCTCCCCCCGCGCCGAGTTAGTGCTGACTGCCGAGGACGATGAGTCGCACCGGCGCCGCGGATACCCAGGCTTCCGAATTCGAGGAGTCTTTCATTCTTATATTTTGCAAAGGGACCTCGGGCACGATCCAGATAGCAACTTTGCCCTACTTGTTCGATGCATCGTTTATCGGAGAATTCTGTACCAGCATCCGGAATGTCATAGCTCGCGGTTCCAGGTTTACGGGTGACCGCACTAGCACTCTTTCCGCGGACTTTGTCCGCATGCCGTCGCTCGACTCTGCGGCTCAGAGACGAATGGCCGAAGTCGTGCTCGAGCTTCTGGCTACCTATGACGATGCGCACAGCACCAATCACGCAGCGCACCGTACCGATCGTTCCTTGGACTTCACGCTGGACCTGCCCGAGACGACAACGGCCGCAGGGCTGCACCGCTGCATTTGTAACATTACCACATACCTTCCATTCATGTCCATGCTGTGGCTCCGGCTCCCTTCCACCCTAGCGTGGGAGCGCGGGCCGCCGTTGTTCCCCGATGCGTCGGCAGGCGAACTCACGACGCTCGCCATCAATCTCGCCGAGCTCCCCAGCCCGAACAACTTCCACGAGTTCCCCTGGTGGTGGTTCCGCGTCGCGCCCTCCCTCCATACGCTCCGGCTGCACGGCGTCGTGCTTCCCCCGCTCGATACGCTCAGACTCAGAGCCGCGCCGCGATGCACGTCCGTCACCGTGCTCCATTACCGCCTTTGCCACGTTTTCCAGTTGAACCAGCTGGGTGCGACGCTGGCTTACTACTTTCCTGCATTGGAGGGCATAGCGCTTACGCTATCCCACGGGGATGAGCCCGCCAGCGTAACAGAGAGGGATATTACACTGATACGCGACCCGGTTCGGTGGAGGCTGCAGCTATTCAATCCCGCGGCCTCATCGGACCCGCGCGCCCCTGTCGTCATCCAGGAACGTGGTTGGTATCATGGCGACGGAAATCCAGTTTTGTACGCCCTGGGTGTCCACGAGGGCTCAGGTCAGCTGCTGGGTAGGGAGCGTCCTCCCAAAGGCGTGTGTATTCTCATTCCGGCTCGCGCGCCCCCTATCGTACCTTTCGAAATGGTCTTGCATGAGCTGCAAATGGAGCCCTTCTGCTGGTGGGATCTCAGCATCTACACGTACTACCTTAGGTATTGATATGTAAAACATCCAATGATCACATCGTGTCCGTATGCACACTCGTGGCACGGGTTTTCTCATATTTAAAAACAGGCTCGCCTTCCTCGGCGCCGCACAGCAGGTCGTCCCACAGCGCGAGGATCTCCGCGCGCGCGTTTTTGATGAAGACGGACATGCGCGCGCGCTTGAGCTCGAGCATGCGCTCCAACGACTCCTCGTACAGCGACACCTCCCGCGCCGCCGGAAAGAGGTGTCGCTGTATCAGTCGTCGCTCTGAGGTAGACTAATAAAACAGAGCCAACAGGACCTCATCGCCAGGATGGGCCAGATGGGGAAACTCCTTGTCAACGTCATCAACAATCACACGGGAGCAAGGTGGGGTGTACCTGCTCGCAGTTGATTTTTCAGATGTTCCATGTTTTCTCCCATGACGACCTTGAGTTTGGCATTGGTGTAGAGTAGAAGTCACCCCGAGATTGTATCCAAACAAAGTCCACAAAAGCCAGACCCGCCGGGAAACTCTCGAGGCTTGTCTTCTTGAACATCCACATGCCGCGTAGCGAGGAACCCATCGTCCCGGCGTAGAGTGGTTCTCGCGCTGACAAATTGGATATCCAATTCTACCAGTACTTCGTTTTATTAGAACCTTCATGTCTTTGTGCTCGCTGGGCGTCTACGTCTCAGCAACGGCCCTGCGTGGCCACAGAGCAACGAAATAATCAGATAGATATGTAGAACCGGGCAGCGGACGGTTATACGGAGCCCTGAGAAGTTAGACATCCGCAGCAAAGTCAGCGCAAAGTACACAGGTATCCACAGAAACTGCCATACGCGACCGAAGATAATAAAACATAGATGCAAAGGTATCGTCCAGTCGTACATTGCGCCGTCCCCAGTCGTGAGTCATCAATACGCGTCCTCGTCCTCCTCGAGCACGGGCCAGCCCGTCCACTTGCCCTGCTCGCGCGTGAGGATGCCGACGCTCTCCGCCCAGCCGTCGACGCTCGCGCGCGGCCGGAAGCTCTCGCGGCGCGCGCGGTCGCTCAGCCGCGCGTACAGCCCGCGCGTCGAGCCCGTCGACACGTTGCTCGGCACGCGGTCGCGCATGCCCGAGCCCGGCCGGTGCTTCGGGTGCCCGAGCCCGAGCGCCGCCTGCTGGTGCGACGCGCCGACACGCGCGGAGGGCATGGGGAGATGCGACGTCGGCTTCGGCAGCTGCGACTGCGACTTGCCCGCCGACGGCAGCTTGAGCCCGGACTGCCCGTTGTGCGCGCTCAGCGGCGGGCGGGAGACGGACGACTGCATCTGCGGCGTGAGCTTCGCGCGCTTGGTCGGCGGCGCCTGCGAGTAGCTCGCGGTGGACGCGCTCCGCGTCGTCGGCGTCGTCCGCTTGCCGTTGATGTTCTGCACCGGCTGCGGCGTCGTCGCGCGCGCGGGGACGACGTTTGGTTTGTTCGGCCGCTGCGCAACACGGTCAATTCAACATCTGGGACCAACAGACAGTACGTACCTTCTTGTTCTCCTTCTCCGCGGCGGCCTCGTCGATCATGTCCAGAGCCCGTGTGCCCCGGACGCAGAACGGTCGGCCTTGCTCGCGCTCCCAAGTTGGTATCGCGACACGCAGCTCCTGCTCGAGCTAGCACGACGTTAGCACGCTGCCCTCCAGCCAAAGAGCAGAACATACCCTAGGCTTCTCCTTCTGCACGCGCTTGCGCATCTTCTCTTCACGCAGCAGGCGACCGGGATCGCGCGGCCCGCGCCCCAGCAAGCGACTCTGGTCGGACGCCGATGCCGCCAACTCGCGCTCCTCGTCGCATATCGCAATCCAGCGGCGCACGGCAGCAAGCAGCGGCGCCTTCGTCCTGCGCTCGTCTTTGAGGCGCGCAATTTCCTCCTCGTGCAGCATGAGCAGCTCCTCGGTGTGCTCGTCGTCGTCCATGCCCGCGAACTCGCCGTCCTCGGCGCCGCACAACAGGTCGTCCCACAGCGCGCGGATCTCGGCGCGCGCGTTCTCGATGAAGACGGACATGCGCTCGCGCTTGAGCTCGAGCATGCGCTCGAGCTCCTCCTCGTACGCCTGCACGGTCTCGAGCGTGCTGCCGCGGTGCGCCTCGACGAACTCGTCGATGGCGTCTTCGTCGACGCTCAGCCGCTTCCAGAGCGCCTCGAGCGTGTCGTACAGCGCTTGGATCGACGCCTCGCGCTGCGCCTTCAGGTCGTCGAGCTGCTGCAGCGTTAGCAAAGGTGTCGAGTGACAAGGGCGCGCGACGTACGTCTGCCTTCAGTTTGTCGGCCCACGCAACGAGCTCGACGGTGGGCTCCACGCCCTCGACGCCAAGGATCTCGCTGTCGACCGCGAGACTCTCGTTCTCGGCCTCCTCGAGCCGCGCGACATACTGGGCGAACACGCGCGCGTGGCCCGAGACATCTTCGTCTTGTGCTGGCGCGAAGGGGTCGTCGGTCGACAGCGACGTCGGCCGTACGTGCGCATAGGTCGTGCGCGTCAGGTCGCAATCGTCGACCTCGGGCAGCGGAATGCCCAGCTCCGTGTGCAGCCAGGTCACTTGCTCGAGTGTGCTTGCGAGGTGTGATAGCCGGCGGTTCTACAACATGAAGCAGTCAGTGTCTGCGCACGGGATCGTGGAAGGTATGATGGAAGAGGACGGGATTCTTGTAACAGCAACAACACCACGCCTGCGATCATTCCACCGACGCTGCTCACGGCAGGGCTGCGCTCCGGCACAGTTGGCAGCACGGACAGCATCTCACGCATGCGAGGGGGCGAGGGAAGGGGCACTGGCAGTTCCCCGCGCTCGTTCACTCAGCGTGCGCTGCCTGCTGCCGCGGCGTCGGCCCCCTGCGCAGCACGGCGGGGTACGGCACGCCCGGACGGTCGTCGTCGGCGATCGTTCTAGGGCAGGAACGAGAGGGAAATATGGGCACAAAAGCCAAGCGTGGTAGGGCCCGCTCGCATCGCAATAATGCGCGGCGTGCGGATGGAACATTACGGGCACGAATGCGAGCAGACGCGCCCCGAAAACGCAACCGGTGAAAGTGTAAAATCCGAAAGGATTAAATCCCCCCGCCACCCATCTGACGCCTGTTGGACCGCGCCCAGACGCGGCACACGCGCCGACGCGGCCTGCCGCTGAGCAGACCACACAAACGGGGCGTCCGTTGCCGGTTCAACGGCGCGGTTGCCTGATGGCGCCGACGAGGACGCACCGCGTCTCTCAGACAACCTTTGCGACTCGGGTCGCGACGATGGGGCTTGCTAGCAGCATGCAAGGGCCAGGGAGCGGCCCTGGACGGGCACTGCGGTAGCCGTGGCCCGTATAACGAGTTCAACGGCTACGGCTTGTAGGCCGCGCCACCGCGGCCTGGTTGAATGCGGGACTCGACCCCAATGTAACGGATCGGAGAGGGGCGGAATTTCCGCAGGATAGGAGACAAGGAGGATATAGCGCAAAGAAAAAGCAGAGAGGGACTCACGATCTCGGTCTTTCCGCGGACGAGTTCCTTCTCAAGTCGGTTGAAGCGCTCTGGGGTGACATCGCGCCAGCCGTCCGGGTCGTCCGTCGCGGGTGCGGGCTCCAGTACATCGCGGGGGTAGAAAGAGGGTCCGAGCGTGGTCGAAAGCGACACTAATCGCGCGGTCGCCGAGTGTAATTGTTCCAACCGCGCGTTGTACAAGTGAACGAGCTTTTCTTGATGTGCTGTAAGTTGTTCATGGCGTTTCGGAAGAACCTACGCGCTGTAAGTGTCCAGTCAAAGTAACAAGGTTCATGTTACTTGCCTGCTGTTTCCGTAATTCGCCGACGCTAACGCCGACGGCTCGCCCATGGCCGCCCAGTGCTCGCCCCAGCTTTGCGCAATCTTCTTCGATGCCGGCACAGCGCGCCATCCAGCGCTCGACCTCGTCCTTGCGGCCGTTGACCTGCTGCTCGACGTCATGGACTAGCGCGCGCAGGAGGGCCTCGACATCGTCGGACAGCGCGGACGCGGGCAGGCAGAGCTGGGTGTGCAGGGTGGGAAGTAGTGATCAGCGGGTTGTCATGTGCGGCTGCAGCGACGACAGCAGCGTGGACACGGACGGCGCGCCGTTCATCCTGGCGACGGTTGGTTGCGGAGGTGGCTGAGGAGGACGATCGTGCGCTCAATCGGGAACTAGCGCGACTTGCGTTTGCACTTGCACCATGCCCTGACCCCCCGAACCCACTTGGCGTGCCCGAGGCGAGGCGGGGGCGCGAAGCGCCCTCGCCGCAGGGTCCTCTGTCTCTGCGCTGTGTGAGCTGTGGGCGCCGCTGCTTATGATGTCACTCGCTGCGGCTCCCGTACGCGTCGCCCTTGTTAATCGCGTGTCCCTTGCGCACGCCACGCACTGACGCGCGTCTGGCAGCACCGACCTCTGCCTGCCTCGACCCGCGACCCTCAAGACTGCGTCCGGCGTCGGGCCTCCGAGCGCAGGGCCAGCGCACACAACGATCCCGCTCGCTCGGGATCTCGGCGCAGGACGCGCGTCATTCCGTCCTCGGGCGCTCAGACTACGCGCAGCGACGCCGATGTTGCGCGCCGGGGCCCTCGGGCGCGTGCAGCGTCGCTCGGTCGGTTCGGGCACTCGCTCAACCTACAATCTTGTCCGCGCGCCCGCCGCCGACGACTCTACGGCCTGCCTGTCCTCGCCTCGGGCGCGCTCGTCGACGTTACGAGGCTGCATGCGGGCGCCTCCATGTGCATCGGCCGGCACGGCGCTGGCTGACACTGGTCGCCCTAGTACGCGCCGTTGAGTAGGATAACTTCGCTGCGCTGTACGTACCGATAGGAAACCTCGACGGCAATGGTACACGTCCTCCGTATAAATGCGGCCTGAGTACGGCTACCGTCAGCAAACGAATCGGGAAACAACGAAGCTGCCGTGACGCACCGAACACCCGATCGTAATCCTATGGTCTGTACGCCAACAGACGCATACGAAGCTGTCAGACGGTCGTGAGTCAATAGGTAATGCGTTCATAGTGACGAAATGGGGTACACACGACGTTGTCCATCGGAAATGCGCGCCTGGCAGGACAAGCCGATCGCAATCGAAACCATTAACGCCCGCGCTTCCCTGTGCATCGATTCGATGCTCTGTGAACCCTGAGTGGAGAAAGCAAGCTGAACGCGGGAGTATGCACGCACCGGTAAATAATCTGAGGGCGGTCCTTGCTGCTGCCGATCGACCCGCTGCAGCGCATAGATCAGAAAGTGAAACGTGAACGACAGGATGCGCTCACCTCGAGAACGGCCGTCCCATAGGCTGTCGCTGCCGAGTCCGAGTTTGGTGCGATGGCGATCCCGAGTTCGGTACGATGGCGATGCCTGGGCATCATGGGTGAGGGGACGACAGGACAGATGAATGAAACACGCGACCAACCTCGGAACGGCCGACTGGCTGCGAGGCTGCGAGCTCGTCGGCAGCGGAAGGGCATGCCTGCAAAGCCATGCGCGAGTATCAGATAAGCGCGAGGATCACACCGCCGAGGGTGATCTACTCACCGAGGAGATCGAGAGGGACGGCGTGCACGGCGACTGTAACGCGGCACAGGAACGGCTGCGCCGAGCAGCGAGTCGCACGCCGACCGGCGGCACACTATCTCGGACGGGTGGTGCGGATGCCGAGTGACGTAGCGGCGAGGACGGGAGAGCGAGGAGGAGAAAGCGAGGCGAAGGCGGATGGGGCCTCTGACCCGTCTCCGCGCTCCTTTTATACCAGACTCGCGCGGCACGCACTCGCAATCAATCTTCTCCGGGCGCTGCGGAGCAGGCCAGACCGTAAGATGGCCGTGCGTGGGAAAGAAGGGAAGGAAGCGCGCCGAGGCCTGCGATGCGATACGGTGCCTGTTGCCACTCCGGCCCCGCCGACCTCCACCACCCGTCCGCCCTCTCTCCCATCCTCCAACTACTCACCCACGCAAAGCGGCGCTGATATTGCTTACGTAAGCCATCCCTGAGCGCAGTGGGGGTACGCGCTCGGGGGGTACTCCTACTATAGTACCCTCCCGGGGGACGGAAAGTACACCAAGGCACGGGCGCGGCGCCGTCGCGTTGCAACGCGGCAGATCAGCTTCTCCGCTGCGCAATTGATGTGATGCCACGTAAAGCGCGCGCGAAACCTGGGAAACCAGGCAACAACGCGCGAAAACGCGTCTCCGCCGCGCCCGCCTGCGCGGGATCTGCTCCCACGGCCGGCCTTCTTTCATTTTCTTGCGCAAAACCTTGGCAGGAGAGATGCCGGCATGTATGCGCGCGTGGGAACGCCGCACTGGGCGCGTTTTGCGCGCGCGGGCGGAGTTTGCACGACGGGCGCTTCGCGCGATTCGGCACGTGTGCGTGCGGCATGTCGAGGTTTGCGGACGGTACGGCGTCGTAGACGCTGTCTCAGCAGCAGTTTCTATGACCTCCCTATGCTACGCATATGATTGTGCCTTATATTTGGCGAAATCCTCAGGAAATGCCAGTGGGGTGAGCTTCCGAGCGCGCCGACTGTTTTTGCGCCTGCTCGCGCGCGGCACCGAGCTTCCGGCGCCAGGAACAACGGTATATGACAGACCTCAAGCTGCGCAGTATGTCTATGGCGTTCC
This sequence comes from Auricularia cornea, assembly GCA_030578095.1. NCBI lineage: Eukaryota > Fungi > Basidiomycota > Agaricomycetes > Auriculariales > Auriculariaceae > Auricularia > Auricularia cornea. The sequence goes on along the minus strand of JARLTE010000005.1, from coordinate 4,253,114 downwards.
CTCGGACCTCAGCTTCTTCGGATGGTGTAGTACCTGTCCGTTCGCCGCGCGCGAGTGGCAACGAATCGCCCGAAGCACTCCGATCATAGCAATTACATCACTCCGACCGCGTAATCTGAATCTCGTTCGGTGAGGCCAATTCTACACGGTGTGCTTTCCAGCTGCTCGTGACTGCACATGGCACGAGAGCACGACGGCGCGCCGAAACACCCTCTGTAACTCCTGCAACTCTCGGATTAATCGCTGCTATCGATGTATCCTGCAGCTCTCTCGTGCCTGAGAGCTGGACGAAGCTGTGCAAATAGGAATGCTCAGACGTGCAACGCGTTCCAGTGTTCTTCCCGAGGATCACATGATACTGACACACCGACGAGCGCGCGCGGATGCTCCCGGATCACTGAGAACCGTGCGATGGCCCACATATACAGCAGCCTCTGAATTCACTTGCTTTGCCCCCTTCTTCTCCCCACGCTGCTACATGATGTCGTCGGCTGCTCGCTGTTGAACGCGGTCTCGACTTCGCTGCTTCGCGTTGCTCAGCCGCACCACGGACGAACTAGTCTACCTCAGCTATACGTTTATACAGCCGTCCCTTTGACCGGCAAGCGGGCGGGACGGCTGTATAGCCGGACGAACGGCGGCAACTTCCGCATCTCTTCCTCCTGGCCCAACCATCCTCATCGTTGGCCGTCGTCGTCCCTCTCTCCGCTGCGCATTTCCACCTCCAACGCGCAGGACGACCCGCAAGATGCGCCCCGCGACGCACAGCAGGTGAATCCGCCTTTCTGCTCCATAAATGGCCTTCTGACCGTTTATGTATACAGCTGCGCTCAGCGAGAGCGTTCCTTTCCCCGAATGCGGTGCGTTTTCCCCTTCGGCTCGTTCACCATCCTCCCCATGCCGTCCCCCCTGTTGGTGTTTCTGCCTTGCCCATGGCACGTGAGTCGACGCTGCACCAGGGCCTCATGCACCCGCCCCGGCCTTTCGTGATGGAGCGCGGGCTGTACATAGGCGCCGGCGGGCACGCACTTTTCTGCATCACGAAACACACTTTGCCATCAAAAATGCACTTTCGCGTCCGTTTTTTCAAGGCGCTGACCTTACAAACAGATGAGCACCCCCTGGCTGTCCCCCCCTGTAGAGGCTAGCATCGCGGGCGGCCGCGACCAGTCGACAAGTACCAATTCCGGTCTTGCAACTCCCCGCAGCGTCACGAGCTGACCCGCCAAGAACAGGTCCCGCGACTCGCACTGCAATCGTGCTCCGCGCGAGCGCGCCCTCGGCCTTCCCTCGTGCGCGACGGTGCAACGGTATGTGATGCGTTCTCCATGCACTGTAGCAACTGCTGACGCGCTTTTAGTTGTATTGCGCTTCCCGCCACCGCTGTCCATCTGCGTATCAGCTCCTGCAGGGTCGCCCACGAAATCTGGATCGCTGCCGCTGTTTGCGGCGGCGAATCATCACACCCTCGGAGCGTCTATGCACCCGCAGCGCTGGGAGTCTTTCATGTGCGTGCCTTGCTCTCGTTCGCCGCCCGCGCCCCGCTCACCCTGGGTCTCTCCTTTCCGAAAACGCGTGCCTGACGCTCGCGGCATCCCAGAAACACGGCGAAACGGCGCTTCGCGCGCTCAACGAGCGCATCGGTGAACAACCTCACATTCTCCCGGACTCGCATTCTATCGCAGCAACGTTTTGAGCGCCCTCATCACATCTCACTGTCCTCTTCGCGCTCTCGATTCAGAAGTTCTCGGTGAGTTGTCCGCAGTTCTGTGCTTGCTGCCCACGCACCGCCCATAGACCCGCTGCACTGTGCGTTCTCTCATCCCAGTGCCCTTGTACACCGTGGGATGCGTTGAAGCCGTCGTCGCTGCCGTTGCCATGGGTGCGACGGCGATTTCCCTTTCGTCGGCTAACACATCATCTTGTTGGCTGCGCCGCGCCCGGCATTCCCACGCATCGTCAGGAACCGTTCTGTACTCAGATATCTCACACCCCATTGCCTACCCCATCACTCTGTCTCGTCCCTGCACTGCTGAACCGTTCGTCGCGCCTTCATCCCAGCTTGTACATAGAGGTTATTAGCTAGCATGTGTTGCAATCCACGTCTCATTCCTATATGCTGTTGATGCGGGCGAGTCAAGGAAAATCATTTAGTAAACGATCAGACAAAAGAGATTGAGAACCTGTTGATTCAGAAGTTCAGAGAGGGTCCTCAGCTGAGAGACGTCTAGCCACTGCCAATCCAGTGCATTTTCCCTGACAGTAAAAACACTGTTCAAGCACTGTGGCAGCTCCAGCATAGACCGCATGCAGGGAGCGTGGGAGGATGATGCTGGCCAGACCGGATGGAAACGTGGCAACGAACATTTGCCGGAATGCGGATTTGCATTCGCAGATGCCGCGCGGCTCGGCATGTCTCTCAGCAAGGACGCCGTGGTCATTCTTAGTCGTCCTTCACGCCGCCTGGAGCAGTGAGAATGCACAGGAGATGTGAGAGTGAGTCCTGCTGAGCCCAAGAGCAGCGACAATGCCAGAAGCCGGAGCCGTGTCTCCACCATTACCAATCCCATCAGGCACTGTTCCGCCGCAGTGCTGTGCCAAGCACTCCCAGGGCGCATAAAAGGCCAGCCAGGCTGACGCCCCGCTGGTTCGTCTTTCCCCGATGTCTTCTTGCTGTCGTCGTCGCCCTCACCTCATCGTCGTCGTCTCCACCTCATCGTCGTCGTCCTCAGCTCGTCGTCTTCATACCTCCAGCATTATCACCTCCATTGCCAGCGCACCCATCGTCGTCGTCGCCATTGTCGCCACCCTCACCCAGGTAACCGTTCCCTTACCAGACCTCGCTTGTACATAGGCCTTCGGGCGGGGACACCCCCTGCCAATTTGAATAAACCCTAAACGTCATTATGATACCTATGGATTTACGCTGCTGGTCTGTTTTCTGAGCAACCAAGAATCTCCGAGGAACAGCGGAGTTTTAATGTCACAGCATCTCCGAGGAGCCGATCCAAACCGTACAGATATCCACAGTTGTCATAAGTGCAAGAGATAATAAAACATAGATGCAAAAGGTACTTCATACATGGTCATCCTCGGTCCTCAGTCCTCCTCCTCCTCCAGCACCGGCCAGCCCGTCCACTTGCCCTGCTCGCGCGTGAGGATGCCGACGCTCTCCGCCCACCCGTCGACGCTCGCGCGCGGCCGGAAGCTCTCGCGGCGCGCGCGGTCGCTCAGCCGCGCGTACAGCCCGCGCGTCGAGCCCGTCGACACGTTGCTCGGCACGCGGTCGCGCATGCCCGAGCCCGGCCGGTGCTTCGGGTGCCCGAGCCCGAGCGCCGCCTGCTGGTGCGACGCGCCGACACGCGCGGAGGGCAGGGGGAGATGCGACGTCGGCTTCGGCAGCTGCGACTGCGACTTGCCGGCCGACGGCAGCTTGAGCCCGGACTGCCCGTTGTGCGCGCTCAGCGGCGGGCGGGAGACGGACGACTGCATCTGCGGCGTGAGCTTCGCGCGCTTCGTCGGCGGCGCCTGCGAGTAGCTCGCGGTGGACGCGCTCCGCGTCGTCGGCGTCGTCCGCTTGCCGTTGATGTTCTGCACCGGCTGCGGCGTCGTCGCGCGCGCGGGGACGACGTTCGGTTTGTTCGGCCGCTGCGCAACACGGTCAGCGCGACATCCGGGGTCAACTGACATCTCAATACCTTCTTGTTCTCCTTCTCGGCGGCGGCCTCGTCGATCATGTCCAGAGCCCGTGTGCCCCGGACACAGAATGGTCGGCCTTGCTCGCGCTCCCATGTCGGTATCGCGACACGCAGCTCCTGCTCAAGCTAGCACGACGTTAACAGTCTACCCTCCAGCCAAAGAGCAGAACATACCCTAGGCTTCTCCTTCTGCACGCGCTTGCGCATCTTCTCTTCGCGCAGCAGGCGACCGGGATCGCGCGGCCCGCGTCCCAGCAACCGACTCTGGTCGGACGCCGAGGCCGCCAGCTCGCGCTCCTCGTCGCATATCGCAAGCCAGCGGCGCACGGCAGCGAGCAGCGGCGCCTTCGTCCTGCGCTCGTCCTTGAGGCGCGCGATTTCCTCCTCGTGCAGCATGAGCAGCTCCTCGGTGTGCTCGTCGTCGTCCATGCCCGCAAACTCGCCGTCCTCGGCGCCGCACAGCAGGTCGTCCCACAGCGCGCGGATCTCCGCGCGCGCGTTCTCGATGAAGATGGACATGCGCTCGCGCTTGAGCTCGAGCATGCGTTCGAGCTCTTCCTCGTACGCCTGCACGGTCTCGAGCGTGCTGCCGCGGTGCGCCTCGACGAACTCGTCGATCGCGTCCTCGTCGACGCTCAGCCGCTTCCAGAGCGCCTCGAGCGTATCGTACAGCGCCTGGATCGACGCCTCGCGCTGCGCCTTCAGGTCGTCGAGCTGCAGCATCGTTAGGAAAGGAGTCGAGGGACAAGGGCGCATGACATACGTCTGCCTTCAGTTTGTCGGCCCACGCAACGAGATCGACGGTGGGCTCCACGCCCTCGACGCCGAGGATCTCGCTGTCGACCGCAAGACTCTCGTTCTCGGCTTCCTCGAGCCGCGCGACATACTGCGCAAATACGCGCGCGTGGCCCGTGACATCTTCGTCCTGCGCCGGCGCGAAGGGGTCATCGGTTGACAGTGATGTGGGCCGAACGTGCGCGTAGGTGGTGCGCGTCAGGTCGCAATCGTCGACCTCGGGCAGCGGGATGCCGAGTTCGGTGTGCAGCCAGGTCACTTGCTCCAATGTGCTCGCGAGGTGTGATAGACGGCGGTTCTGCAACATGAGGCAGTCAGCGTCTGCGCACGGGGTCTAGAACGGAAGGATAGGATAGGATGGGATGGTAGAAACAACAGCAACACTAGCCCTCGTGTCCGCGGCGCGGCGCGCAGCTACGGCACAGGTGGCAGCACGGGCAGTATCCCAGGCATGCCGGGCGCGTGAGGGACGAGGCGCCGGCAGTTCCGCGCGCCCGTAGACGGCGCAGACGCGTAGATACTGCCCCTGCAGGCTAATCGCAGTCACCGCGCCAGCTGGCGTCTCCCCGGGGGAGAGCCAACGACGTGGCAAACATCGCTGCACTCGACCTCTGGCACTGACCGCCGCCTCGCGCAGGTGAAGACGGGCTTGGCCACCAGGGACACCGCGCGACTGCTCGTGCAGCCAGAGCGCGCGCCGGAGCATTGAGGGAATTAGGAGGCACCCTGCCTTTCGGTAGTCGGTAATCGTGTTCGCGACGCGGCTCGCGGTCGCGACGCGGTCTGCGCCCGCGCAGACAGCTCCGATGGCGAGGCGAGTGCCTGGATGCCGCGCTCGTGCCGCTCACGGTCCCGCTTCCGCCGGACGCAGCAATCGCCAGGACGGCCCTCGCGCCCACCGCGTCGATGCATAAATTCGCGCTCGCCCAAGCACGGTGTGCGACGGAGCTGGTGTCATGACGCTAGACCGCCAGCGCCGCGTGGTTTCGTCGCGAGGGTGCAGACGGAGCTGGTCAAGGACAACGCGGCGCCGGACTGGGTTTGCCTGCCACAGGCTCATCGGCACGCCCAGCGCGTCGACTATGCGCGGGGCAGGCAGGCACGTCGTAAACCCGCGTGACAGGCTACCCCCCGCCGACCGCATGCGAAGGCATTCCATGGGCAGATCAAGGACCTGCAACACACCCAGGGTCCGACGCGCAACACCCCCAGCGGCAGGGGCAAACGGGCGGGGCGTCAAATGAAGCCATTGCCTGTCCAACGGCGTGGTTGCCCGACAACACCAGCTGCCTCTCGAAGCTGCAGAAACGGATAACATTTGCGACCAGAGTCGTGGCGGTGGGGGTCGCTGACAACGTGCAAGGGCTAGAAAGCGGCCCTGGACGGGTACTGCGATAGCCGTGGCTTGTGGGGCCGGCTTGCAGCGCCCGCTGACTGACGGAATGCGAAAATCGACTTGTCTGCGATGGATCGGGGAGGAGCGGAACGTCCGCAGTGACCTCGCGCGGGCCGTGACGGCAAGCACGTACACCGCAAATGATGCAGCGGCGAAAGTGCAAACCAGGAAGGCAGGAATGCCTATGCTACCGCGAGGATGGCATGCCCGCGCGTGCAGGAGCGGCGTGAAACCATCCGCCGATCGCAGGACCGCGCAGATGCGTGACAGGTAGCGAGGTCTACTGCTCAGCAGACGGCGCAGGCTCGTCCTGGTGATGCGGCCCCCGCGAAAGCGTGCCCGCCCAAAGGCAACAGGGAAGGCCACCAGCCACACCACTGGCGCCATTTCCATGGTCATAGGCATGCCAGGGCGCGCACATGCCCCACTGCCCGGAGCTGTACCCAACCCTGCAGCATGCAGCTGATGCAGAGACCGAGCCGGTGCAATGAATCGCATGGGGATGGAGTTTCCATGGGATACGAGGAAGGGGGCGAACTGGCACACAAACTATGAGACATTGACTCACGATTTCTGTCTTTCCGCGGACAAGTTCCTTTTCGAGTCGGTTGAAGCGTTCGGGCGTGACGTCGCGCCAGCCGTCTGGGTCGTCCGTCGCGGGTGCGGGCTCCAGTACATCGCGGGGGTAAAAGGAGGGTCCGAGCGTGGTGGAAAGAGACACTAATCGCGCGGTTGCCGAGTGTAATTGTTCCAACCGAGCGTTGTACAAGTGAACAAGCTTTTCTTGATGTGCTGTAAGTTGTTCATGGCGTTTCGGAAGAACCTACGCGCTGTAAGTGTACAGTCAAAGTAACAAGGTTCATGTTACTAGCCTGCTGTTTCCGAAGTTCGCCAACGCTGACGCCCACGGCGCGGCCGTGCCCGCCCAGGGCGCGCCCTAGCTTTGCGCAATCTTCTTCGATACCAGCGCAGCGCGCCATCCAGCGCTCAACCTCGTCCTTGCGGCCGTCGACCTGCTTCTCGACGGCCTGGACGAGCGCCCGGCGGAGCGCCTCGAGCTCATCGGACAGCGCCGACGCGGGTAGGCCCAGCTGGGCGTGCAGCGTGGGTAGTAGTGATATTTGATTTGTCATGTGCGTCTGTAACGACGACAGCAGCGTCGACACGGACGGCGCGCCGTTCATCCTGGCGACGGTACGGCGGCGCGGCGGTCGGGTGCGGAGGTGGTTGAGGAGGGTACGGCCAAACAAGGACAAACGCGCCGCACTTTCACACGTGACCACGCTGCGGCGGAGACGCAATTTGATCTGGGCGCAGATTCAACCAGCTTCAAGAAAATTGTCGGCCATCGAAATACTTGGGAAATGACTACGTGTATTTGGCTTCTATGGACTTTAATAAGGTGGGCCGTCGCATACTGCATCTTCGGCTTGCGGAGACCGCGCTCAACATCCCTCATTGTTAAATTAGCGGACCCGGGGGCCATATGCACTCGTCGTTTCTCTGAGGATATCATATGGCTTGCGATGTATAATAGACGCAGGTCCGCAGAGGGAAGAAAATCGCTTGGGGGGATGTCGCACTGGCAGGAAAGGCTATATAAACGTCTAGAGAGGATGATAGGCAACGGATGGATGGGGCAATGGATTGGACCTCAGTCCATCGCGCGATGCTCACTGCGGCTCCTTGTTCAATCCCGGCGCCTCGCGCAGCGATATGTATTTACGAGTCATGAATACACGAGTTTAACCTGTTCAACTGAAATGTCTCACGAGTCTCGTCCCGAAGTCACTAACCGAACTGAAACATTATAAGTATAGGGTAAGCCGCAGATAAGGATGTTGACCCGAATAGGCGCCGGACAAGTCATGGCCCGGATGCCGGAGTGGGGGACCGAGTGGACTTTGAGCCTCCGGCCTACAGCGGAGCATCGCTTTTTGCATCTGGTTTTTGGACCTATGTCGCCTTGGCTTCTCTAACAGCCGAATAAGGCACCTCCATTCCTGGGAATTGTCTTCTACTCCATCGGCCGTATTTCTTAAGTTCATCCAGCTGTGGCGAGCCCGCCACTGTTCCTTACATCACCCCTTCTTCACTCCTTCTTCTACTTGTCTATCCATTACGTTGCTTCAGATATTCCGTTCTCTCCTCCACAAGACGCCGCGGAGCTTGTGGCTTGTAATACTGTATTTGAGACGTCCCTCTGCATGCTTACCCTCTATGAGGAAGCCGGTGCCCATGCGACCAACACCAAACACGGGCATACCTTTGCACTATCAGTCAATGATGTACCCTGGGACTTCGCAGCAATGTTCGCGCGCCTGTAGTACTGGGGAGCCGCTGGGCCAGGGATCTCATTACAACGACCGAGACGAACCACCGCCAACCGAGGGAGCTTTGTCCTGTACAATTAATGACGCCGGGGCAGGCTGTTCATACGTTCATGTCTCATCAAAAGCCATGAGACGACGAGAATGGCGGCGTGCACGCGGTGGTGGGCGACGGAGCGCGCGGCGAAGGTCGCACGGGTGTAAATGCTCCGATACAGCTTGACTCCCTCAAACTCATGACGTCGATGGACATGTCCGTCATGGCGTTCAAGTTGACACCTTATCTTAGCGCTGGCACTCAAGCTCCGTGTACGTTCGTACTCGAGCTCATCGCGTCTACAGAAGTCTCATGTCATCATTCATGTCCGGAAGGGAATGCCCATTCTCCCTTTCACAGTATGAGAGAACAGTTCGATCGCAGCTGCTGAGACACCCAACCTGTCGCGTGCACGTGTGTCGGTGAGTCGGTGGGCGCTATAGAAACCCTTGCGCCAGCGAGCCGGACATGATTCTGCGCGCGCAAGATCCTCATGGGCGCAGCAGCGCAGCAGAGGTTGCTCTATACATGCTTGCTTCTGTTTCCCAGGTCCCGCCGGTGCAATATCCAGAAGGGGACGAATCTCGGGTCCTTATCATTGCATGAGCGAGCCAGCTGCGGGCAATCCTGCGGCAAATTATTTTCAGGGGGATCGGGATGGCCTGAGACGGCGGTCCCCTGGCAGTAAAGGAAGCAGCTTCAATGGGACTGCATCGTAGAGCGCGCTCGCGCAGCTGCATGGATGCGTCTCGAACGGAGCGCGCGAAGGGAAGAAGCTGAGAGTCGCGGGATCCAGGTCGCTGGCGCGGACCCGCGTTCCTGATAGGGCGACACGGTCCGATCTCCGACATCTCTCCACTTGGCATTCCCACATGAGCCCGGAGGCTAAAACCTGCTTGCGACGTGGTAGACAGCGTACTCCTCGGACCCGCAGACCCTGTGTGAAGCTAGGATTCACACTGGAGTCATTGTACGAACGGAACGCGGGCGTTGCAGCAATCCCAGGTCGAGTCACTGAGCGCCGCAGTGTTCCACGGTCCACGCGCTGCTGCGCAGGAACGCGCGCATGGCGCCCAATGGCTAACGTCACCCTGCCCTATATAGCATACGCGGCCCTCGCCCGCTGCTCCTCCCTAGGCTCTTATGACTTTCCTCTCGCGCCTCGCTCACCCCGAGCCCGCCCCGCCGGGCTTTGCCCAGGGGCGCACCATCCCGGAACCTCAGGCGTCGTGCGTGCCCGGCTCCCCCACACGAAAATTGCGCGTCGGCTCATGCACGCTTTGGCGCCAGAATCTGGAGCCAGACGTGGCTCGGATGGGTCTTTCCCCTCCTTAGGGTCGGATACACGCGTCCCTTGCAGCAGGATGGTACGAAGCCTTCTCGCGTTGAGCTCAAACCGCTGACGCGTGGAGGCAGACCTGTGGCAGGTCAACGACTTCCGGCGCGCCGACCACCTCGGCGACGTCCTCCAGGCCAACTACGCCGAGCGCAAGCGCAAACGCGCGCTCAAGCGCGCAGCCAAGGCTCCCACCGCCGACGCGGAAGAGAAGGGCGACGACGGACACGCGGAGAAGGCCGAGGACGAAAGCACCTCGCTCGTGCTCGCGCTGTACTCGAGCCTGAAGGCCGTCGTCTGGATCTCCGGGCTCCTCAAGCTCGTCTCCGACGTCCTGATAGTCGCTTCGCCGATCGTCTCTGAGGAGCTGCTCAAGTGGCTCACCGTCGCATACTACCACCACCGCGCCCCCGACGAGACTCCCGCACCACGTCCCGTCGGCTACGGCGCTGGCCTGGCCGTCGGGCTCTTCCTCATGCAAGGTGTGTCCTGGTCAGCAAGGCGTCCTGACTCTCACTCATCGCGTGTTGCAGCCGTCGCCAGCATGTGCGACTACCAATTCGCGTGGCGCACGCTGAGCGCGGGCATTATGATGAGGACTGGCGTACGTCCCGAGTGCTTTGGACGTGCATTTTCTCACCTCGTCTCTCGATCTCTTAGGTTTCGTCGAACCTGTTCCGCAAAAGCCTTAAGCTTTCCAATCGCGCGCGCCAAATCCATAGCAAGGGCCAGATTACCACGATGCTCTCGGAAGACGCGCCGCGCTTGGAACGGACATTATATCTCGGTCACATGTACGTTCTCCCCCCACACAGCTTCCGTGTAGTGACTCACATGGCCTCAGGATCTGGCTGGCTCCGTTACAGGTGAATAAACATGTTTCGCACCTGGTGTCACTATGCTGAACGCGGCGCAGCTCATTATCGCGGTCGCCCTTATCATCCGGCTGGTAAGACGCCTACGTCACCCTGAATCTGGCGCCTGACGCATCCCGCTTCCGCGCAGCTCGGATACTCGGCACTTGTTGGCCTCGGTGTACGTCCTGTCCAATCCATAACTCACGCACGGGGGACTCAAATAGTGAGAATAGATGATCATCATTACGGCGCCCATCCAGTCGGTCCTCGTCGCGATGTATTTCAACGCTGTGCGCAAGAATCTCGTCGTCACGGACCAGCGCGTCCGGCTCATGCAGGAGGTCTCTCCCGGTCCTTTTCCCGCTCTATCAGAGACTGACCAGGATGCACAGGTCCTGCAAGGCATCCGGTCTGTCAAGATGTACGCCTGGGAAGACTTCTTCGGGCAGAAGATCTCGACGTTCCGTCAGCGCGAGATTGGACTCATTCGTAAATCTGCGTGCGTTCCCTCCGATGTCGAGGTCGAAAGAGGGGTTTGACGTGTACGGTGCAGGATCGTTATGGCACTCACCATGGGAGTCATGACTCTCATCCCCGTCCTGTGCTGCACCATGACCTTCGTACGTCCGTATCTCCCACAGCACCGTGACTTGCTCATTTGTCGTTGACTTGAAGATCACGTACTCGCTCACCGGCCACCCGCTCACGCCGGCGACGATCTTCTCCGCCCTTCAGCTCTTCAACGTACGCACCTGCGCTCCTCATCCTGCGCGCTGGGCTGACACCCGTACAGATCCTCCGCATGCCCCTGATCATGTTCCCCGCGTCGATCTCCGTGCTGGCGCAAGCGCGCGCGTCGGTCATCCGCATGGCCAAGTTCCTCGACGCCGAGGAGGCGCCGCCGCCGTTCGAGGTGCACAAGGACGGCGACGTCGCGGTCGACATCGACGGCGACTTTGCGTGGGAGGAGGACGTCGAGGAGGTGGATGCGCGCAAGACCAAGAAGGACAAGGAGAAGGAGAAAGACAAGGACGCGGCGCCCGAGCCGGGCTTCCTCGCGCGGCTCGGTTTCGGCGCGAAGAAGGCTCCCAAGGGCAAGGAGAAGGAGAAGGAGGCTGACGCGGCTACAATTACAGGAGACTCGCCTGCGGACGAGAAGAAGAAGTCGGAGCCATTCGCGATACGCGACTTGAAGCTGCAGGTCCAGAAGGGCGAATTCGTCGCCATCGTGGGCAGAGTTGGGTCTGGGAAGACGAGTCTGCTTCAGGCTCTAGCAGGGGGTGCGTCTCTCACCTGTGAATTGAGTGGAAGAGGAGATTCACTCCTCGACAGAAATGCGGAAAACTCGGGGCGGCGTCAGTGCTCTGAGCGTATTATGTCTTCCGCCCGCACTGACAGGCTTCGCAGGTTGTTCTTGGTGGCAAGGTAGCCTACGTTCCCCAAGTTCCGTGGATCATCAACGCCACCGTCAAAGCCAACATCCTTTTCGGGGAGCCCGAGGATAATGCACGGTTCGGCGCTCTCAGCACAGACCGCGAGATGCGTTCTCATCTTTCACAGGTATCAACAAGTGATCAAGGCGTGCTCGCTGCAGCAGGACCTCGACATGCTGCAGCACGGAGACCGCACCGAGATCGGAGAGAAAGGCATCAACCTCAGCGGCGGACAACGCGTGCGTTCACCCATCCTGCGGGCTTCTCGTGTGCTGACCAGCCGTCTCAGGCCCGCATATCCCTCGCCCGCGCCGCCTACTCCCGTGCGGACATTGTCCTCTTTGACGACCCCATCAGCGCGCTCGATGCCCACGTCGGCAAGGCGATCCTGGATAACTGCCTAACCGACGGCCCGCTGAGCGACCGCACCCGAATCCTGGTCACGCACGCGCTGCACGTCCTCCCGCACGTCGACTACGTCTACGTGCTCGACCGCGGCCGCATCGTCGAGCAGGGCCACTTCAAGGAGCTCCTCGCGAACGGCGGCGAGCTGTCGCGCATCATCGACGAGTTTGGCACGTCAGACACCACCCTCGGCAAGGCCAAGGCCAAGGACACTGCGGACGAGGCGGAAGAGGCGACCAAGGACACGGCAGACGCGTTGATGCAGGAGGAGGATCGCGCTGTGGGAAGCGTGCAGCTGTCAGCATATCTCAAGGTCAGCGCTGGACCCCAAACGTGCTCGAACGACACGCTCACGGTTCTACCGTAGTACTTCGATGCTGCCGGCGGTTCTCTAGCCTGGATTTCCTGGCTCATAGTCGTGCTCACGCTCACTCAAGCGGCTCAAGGTTCGGGTAGGCTCTCTCAGCCTGAAGTCTACTAATTCTGTGATAGTTGCGAACACCCTCTTCCTCGGTTACTGGACGAGCCGCTCCGTCCCGGGCCTGCAGAACGGTCACTACATGGCGATTTACGTCGGCGTCGGCATTGTGCAGGCCGTCCTTCAAACCATTGCCAGCTTCACATGGGCCGTCGTTGCTCTTCGCGCAAGCTTTGCGCTCTTCAGTGGCGCGCTGAAACATGTGATGGGGTCTCCGGTCTCTTTCTTCGACACGACGCCCATGGGTACGTCCAGCTTGTGGTCCTGAGGCAGAGCCACGCTGACGCCCAGACTCAGGTCGTATTGTCTCCCGCTTGACGAAGGACGTCGCGCAGTTGGACACGCAACTCTGGCAGCTGTTTGATAGCGTATGCCCCACAAACATTCCTGTTGCCTGGGATATCCTAACGATGTTCGAAGTTCTTCCAAACGTTGTTTTCGGTTTTCGGCACCATCGCGCTCGTCTTCTACATCTTCCCGTACCTCGGCATCATCTTTGCGCCTCTCATATTGGTCTATTATCTCTTGCTAGCGTTTTACCGGTCAGTCTCCGCATGCCTATGTTGGCCTCTCAGATTAATGGTGCCCGCAGACGTAACTCAGTGGAGGTCAAGAGACTCGAAAGCGTTCTTCGTTCGAGCTTGTATTCATCCTACATCGGTGAGTCTTCGTGATTTTCCGTGGACACAGCACTTACGCAACCAGAAACGATGAACGGTATCTCCACTGTTCGCGCTACGAGGAGCGAGGTGGGTGATATGAATCTAGATGGACGCCGCGCTGACATGACTTGTGAAGAATCGCTTCATTGAGAAGACGGAACGTGCGATAGATGATCAGAACCGAGCATCCTACATGACGTGGGCGATTATGGCGTGGCTCGGCATCTTCCTCACTCTCATGGGCAACCTCCTCATCCTTGGAATCGGACTGTTCGCCGTTGGTCAGCGCACGTCGGTCGATCCTTCCAAGGTCGGAGTCGTTCTCTCGTACACCATGTCGAGTACGCCCCACCTCCGACTCGAAGTGAGGCGGTTACTGACTCGATGATCAGTTACTATGTTCCTCGGTGTGTTGTCAAGGGGTGGTTCTCCAGCATGTCACGGTTTCTCACGGGCCTGCAGCCGACATCGTCACTTCCTTCGCTGCCGTTGAGCAGGCCATGAATAACGTCGAGCGGATGATCACTTTCAACGAACTTCCGGCCGAGGGGTCGAGCATTCCCGACCAGAAGCCCGCACCACCCACATGGCCATCGGCCGGCGCAGTCGATTTCAAGAACGTCACCATGGCGTACCGCGACGGGCTCCCGGATGTTTTACAAGGAGTCAGCTTCAGCGTCAAGGCCGGGGAGAAGGTTGGCATTGTCGGAAGGACAGGAGCAGGTCGGTTGCATTCCACAGTGTCTCTACCGTCAGCTTATACCCACGTTCGCGTGCGCAGGAAAAAGCTCTCTCACGCAAGGTCACTGTCTTCATCTCGCCGTAAGTATGTTTGCTCATCGTACTGCAGCCCTTCTACGCCTTGTGGAGATCCGCAGCGGGGCAATCGAGGTCGACGGCGTCAACATCCAGAGCATCGATTTACCATCTCTGCGATCTGGCCTGTCGGTCATTCCCCAGGATAGTCTCTGTGAGTTGCGCGGCGTCAATGCGTGCTCGAGTTCTCACCATCTCCAGTCCTTGGCACACTGCGGGAAAACATGTGCGTTGGCGATGACACTTGCCTCATTCAGCGCTGATTGAAGTATCAGTGACCCTCTGAACACGCGCACGGATGCCGAACTGCTCGATATCCTGCGTCAAGCACATCTTCTCCCACCCGCCGGGAAGAGCGACCCCGTTGCTGAAGCCCGGTTTACGTTGGATGCTTCGCTCGGCCAAGAAGGCGTCAGCCTGAGCGCCGGTGAGAAGCAGCAGGTTGCGCTTTGCCGCGTTCTGGTCAAGAACAGCAAAATTATCATTCTCGTGTGTAGTCAGGCCTCTGTTTCGTCGCGACCGCTGAACCCCCCATGCAGGACGAGGCGACGAGCAGCGTCGATGTCGAGACAGATGCCAAGCTCCAATTAACGATTCGTAACGAGCTAGTGTCGTCGACGCTTTTGTGTATTGCGCATCGCCTGAACACAATAGGTGCGCAAGGCTGCTAGCCCGGTGTCTTCACTCCTAAAATGTTTGCAGCATACTACGATCGCGTGCTTGTTATGGACCGTGGCGCCGTGGCCGAGTTCGACGCACCTCTGGTGCTCTTCGACAACGAGAACTCGATATTCCGTGGCTTGTGTGACGAGGCGGGCTTAACAAGGAGTGACATTGTACGCATACGTGCGGGTGCCCAGGGCAGCGCTGCTGCTGCCGTTGAGGGCTCTTCCTCTTGACCAGGGACCTCTTTCAATTCGGGGTCGTCGTGGACGCGAGTCGGTGCACGAGGTTATAGTAGTACATCTTATATTAGGCATTGCCATACCTATAATGTCCCCGCTATATTTCATACTAGTATGCCCAGGCAAATACAGCTTCCCGCGTCTGTTCCTGAACATCGGAACGTTCGCGATCGCTGTCATTATAAGCTCTAATTGGTTTTGCTTGGTTCATAATCGATCGCATTCTCACGGCAGCTGACACGTCGTTCGGGCTAGCTGGGGTATGTATAAACATGCCAGCTGACCCGACGGCACCCAGCCCATCGCGTGAATGGTCTCCCCGTGTCCAGTCGCTCTAATTCCTCTTGCATAGTTCCCAATGTTTGAAAGGAAGAAGGCTTGGCATCTGAATAAGCCGACATTGGTCGGACGTTTCATCTTAACAGCGCGCGCTCGATGGGCGCGCACTACGTCGGTAAGCTATGCCACGGAGTCATAATAACATCCCCCAAATTTTGAGCGTCACACACGACCCACGTGCTCGTTTCTCGTATATACACACTCGGGACGCGTCCGTTCAAGGAGTTGGCGCCAATCAATCCCCGATTGTCCAACCATGATAGGTCACGTGATACGCCACGGAGCAGACACTTCCGAGCGAAGGCGGTGTCCGTTTGACTTTATGCTAGTCAACCCACAAATATAAAGCCGGCGATGTTAGAACCGTCTAATGCCCCGGTGCCCTCAGACATGCACTTTACGAAGCCTTTGTCCGTCCTCAGCGCGTTGTCCCTCGCGGCAGTACAGGCTGCCATAGTCGGGCTCACCACTCCCGCCGGCCCCTATCACGCCACGACGACGTCAAGCATCTCTCTCACATTTGAGACCGCACCCACGTTCGTGAGACGGTATGTATGATTTCACGAGCCTGAATCGAGAAAGCTCTCTCATGTATGTCAGTGACGACTTCTCCATCGCACTGGGTGTCTACTCTGCCTCTTCGGGGCTCGCAGATCCTCAAATTGGAGAATTATGGGCGAATGTCGATCTCGTTGCTCGCGGGCTATCGTCGACAGTAAGCCCCTTTCCTCTTACTTCACGAGCCCGCCGTACAGTAGCTCACAATCATTAATCAGGGCAATGGCAACTTCACTTTGAAGCTTCCTCTGGCCTCGGCCTCCTTCGATGAGGGATCAGGCCTGTACACTATCGTGGCAGCCGCGACATTTGGCAATGGCGTGCGTGCCAATCCATCATCCATTCTACTTTGCACTGGTATTGATTATTTGCAGCCCGGGCTATCTACTGGCGTCCAATTCTTCGCGGTCCCTCTCAACGTGACGGTGTGAGCCACGTAGCCAACTAGCGTAACCTCCGCCACCTTTTTGTGTAATCACTCGTTACTGTAATACATCGATCTTCCACATAAGCGCCTACGGAGCAGTATCTTAGACTGAGCCGAGCGACTGCGCTGCTGAAATAAGGCGGTCGAACTTGTCGGACCTGAGTCTGACATCACACTTGAAAGGCACAGGATGACTGTCGGAACCTGAGCTTGCTGTTGGGGACACGGCAGTGGCAGGAGTGACCTACCTGATCGTTCCAGATTCATACGTCTCCTCTGGTATAATGGCGTTCCCATCGGTATCCGTCGGTCTCGAAATGTTGAACGCAGCCAAGGTCATCGCAACGAGAAGCCACACTGACGAATCTGCGATGTACTTCCCCGGGCATTCTCTGTTCAAGGCGGGTGAGACGAGCAATAAACTGGCGAGGGGGCCTCACCGGCGACCATATCCGAAGGCGTGCATGTTCGGATCCTCGTTGAGGCCACTGCCCTCGGCTACGTTGAGGAATCGCTCCGGGTAGAATTTCATTGGCTCAGGATATTTGGCAGGGTCGTGGAGCATGTGCCTGTCGCGCTCAATCAGCGCTCGCGGGTACCTGGTTGTTGCTGTCCACGGCTCACCAAATATTTGGGATCACGATGGACCCGGCGGGCACGTGCCATCCGCGGTACTCGTCATCCTGCGATGTGTAATGCGGGACACCTTTCGACTCGGCCAAGCAGCGCGGTAAGCTGGCGCTGGGCGGTTGAGACGGGGATTCTCACCTAACGGCGCCACGGGGTGCCAGCGGTGAATCTCCTTGACTAGCGCCTCGACATAGGGCAGACGCTCCCTGTCGCTATACACTGGAAGTCTTTCTCCACGCGTTAACGCGTCTATTTCGTCCTGTGCCTTCCTCTGCACTTCAGGGTAGAGCGTCATCGCAAGAAAGAAGGAGAGATTCGATGAGACAGACTACGACGTCGGATGAGCACGCGTTGAGGCATCGCGCTGATAACTTACGGTATCAGCGCCACCTTTCAAGTAACAGCGTCAGTATGTGAGCCGAGGACGCAGACCGGGTGTGCGCAACTAACCGGCGTATAAAGCGCCCGCGACCCATTTGATGATGTCCTCTTCTTGGGCAGACACCCCATTCCCGTCCTCTCCCTGAATCATCGACAGGGATAAAGAAGGGACCGCAGTTCCTGATCTCTGCATAGGTCGTTAGCTGCAACGTAAGATCACTCTGCGACGACGCACTTGCTGCCCTTTGACGAACTTGTAGGGCTCCTCGATCATTGCCTCCCTCTCCGCTCGCCAGACTTCGGCTTGTTTAAGGAAGCCCATTCCGGGAAGCCATCCAGGTAGAAGACGTACTGCACAAATAGGTCAGCGCGGAGAAGGGAAGGTGGGAAACAACACACTTGCGGGAACAAGATCGACCATCCAACCCGGTGCTGTGGACAACGAGAAGTTGCCCATTCCCCTCTCCGCAATATACACCAGCTTGTCGTCGTCTTCCGCCGCATCATATCCGTAGGTAAGCTTCAGGATTAGCGCCGCAGCGACCCTGCGAATGAAGTTGTAAAGGCTCCACTGCCAGTGTCAGTCTTGCCGATGACGTACCAGCGCACATGGGCCTCAAACCTCTCCGGAGACTTTGACAGTCTGCGCAAAAAGACTGCAGTTGCGTGCTCCTCCGTGGTAATGTACGACTGCGACGCCCTCGCACTCAGAATCCTGCTCATGTACTTGCGGGTCTGGCGGAAGCGCTCGCCGTAGCGCAGGACGCCGAGGAGCTTGCCCCATCCGACCCTGAAAGGTTCATAAGCTGATGCACGGCGGATCATATGGGAGTATACCTACAGTTCACTGGCCATGTAGAGAGGCGGTCGATCCGAATAAATGGCACCTCGTTTGATGAGTAGATCCTCGACGGCTTGAGTCGAGCTAAGAAGGATGATTGGTTGACCGAGCGCGTTGAGAGCCACGACATCGCCTGGAGTAGACATTAGCAGCCGATAATTCGCCCGCCTGGCGCAGCTGAGATGTACCGTGCTCCCTCGCCCACTCCGAAAACCGCAGCCATGGATGGTCCGCAGGGATGCTGAGCGCGTTTCCGAGGATAGGCACACCACGAGGTCCGGGTGGAAGCTTGCGTCCTGGACGCAGGTTGGATATGGCGAAGTACGCGGCGGCACAGCATGCGACGGTGGCGGCGACGACCGCAAGTGGAGGATTGTGGGAAGCCATCGCGTAGGTCTTGGCGGGCGGAGACCATTCGGAATGCCCGTCTTTATACACGAAATGAGCATGCCGACATGGGAACATCCACAGCGCGTGCAATTGGCCACAATAGGAAAGTAGGCATTGGTTGCCCGCTTCTCCGGCGCTTCGCACTGCATGGAGGTGTCCTAATGCGTATGTCACCGTTCGGAGGCTGCAATATTGGCGCCCAAGCGTCGTGAGGCCCAGCGTGGATGATCCTAGGACTGCACATGACCTGAACGTTTGAGAACGAGTTTCACCAGCCGGGAGTTGGCTGATCAGGAGAACTCCTCTCACGAAAAGGCGAAAAGACGGACCAGGACCGCAAGCGTAATATTTTCTTGGGCCAGGTTGTGTCGAGTTGCCCACCCGAGATGCTCGAGATGATTCCGAGTCCTGTGCTAAAGATCCGGCCCGGAGACCGAGAAACGGCCAAGAGTGGCCGACGGACTCTTGGGGCACGGATGGCTTCCACGAGCAGCGGACACGGACCTGACAGGATGCGCCGGCTCTACTATCAGGTATTTTAGGCTGCGTTCCCGGTCAGGTCTCCAGGACTCGGCGCGCAGCCAACGCGCAGCGGATTTTTCTCCGTATGGGCGCTCTGTGCGAGAGGGTCTCCCATTTCTTCCTCGTGCGCAGTCTCGGAGAGATGGATACGGTGTCTACGGCGCGTGCTGGGCGGCTAAAGCGGGTATTGGGTAGATCCCTTGAAGTTCAGTAGATCTCGAGTTTGGGACAGTGCGCCCCTTGAATACCTCGTGTATAGGAAGGTAGTACGTTCGTGGTTCGAAGATACGGGAGGGTCGCAGCAACCCGGCCTCTGAGACCTGAACACACGTGCAGAAAGAGGAATGATGAAACTCCGCAACTTCCTCCGACGAGAACAACACGCTTTCTAGCGGAGCTCGAAACATCTTGATCTCGAACCTTGCTGACTCATCCCGCGTTCTACGCTACACAGTCGCTATGTCCCTCGAGTCCACCTACCGCGCTTATTTGAAGGCTATTGACGCGAAGGATTGGGACTCCGTGGCTTCCTACGTCCAGCCGACAGTCACGCACAACGGCCGGGCTTACACCAACACCGAATACGCTCTCATGGTCAAAGAGACCAGCAGCCCCTACAAGGGCATTCTTTTTGTTCCCGAGAAGCTCGTTTGCAACGATGCAACTGGTCAGGTGGCGTGTCGCATACGCTTCGACCCTCATACCTGGGATGGACCTGCCTTCGAGCACGTCTTCTACGATTTTGTCGACGGCAAGATATCGAACGTAGTCTCTATGATAGAGAATCGCAGCCAGTAATCTGCCGGTGATCTGATGCCCTGGTTGGAAATGCCCTGGTCGGTATGTGACCCCTCTCCCACCTATTCAGTCGTTCCTCAGCGCATTGTTAACCCCCTGTCAGATTCTGTGCCCAATTTTTGAACATTTGTGAAGTACGGCTAGCTTTCCGCTGAACACGATCCGCGGGATTCTCAGTATGACAGCTCAATGAAGGCGGACCCGCGCTGGGCTGTGCTCAGCGCATCGCTGACAACGGACAAATTCGGCGCGTCTTATCAGGAGAGGCAGCCAGCTCGTGCGACTGTTTATTCCTTGTTCCCTTTCCCTCATCTTCACTTTTACTTCCTGTGCGTGGCAGCCGCAATGGTCGCCGTGCGCTCTAGTAAGAGCTTTCTTCTTCCTCGCGTCTTCGTCGCGCTCCTTGTGTTTGCTATTCTCACCCACGGCTTGCCCTCGCGCGGCTCGCTGAGCAAGCGCGTTCGATTGCAAAGTGAGTGCTTCGGCCAGTATGCCAACCCTATCATATCACTTACGCGCTCAAACCGTAGAGCGTGCCTGCGTTCCTAAGCCCTCGCCGACCGAGCCGCCCAGCACACCCGCTCCGACAGCCACTCCCGAGCCAGAACCCGCTCCGATCACAACTGAGCCTTCTCCCCCCGCGCCCACGGCCAAGACGCTCCCGCGCGACTTGCCTTGGAAGAATGCCGAATTCGCGACCCCGGCAAAGCTCTGGATCCAGCCGGAGGTCAAGGACGACTGGGGCCTCCAAGTCCTGCAGCGCTCGCTCGTCGGGCTTGCAGCGCGGCACACGATGGAGGACGCCAGCGTGCCCATGCTGTGGATCAAGACGAACGGCGACCCGGACAACCTCCTTCGCGGCCGCTTCGTCGCGCGCACGGGCGTCCCGACCGAGGATATCGACGGGGACGTGTGGGCCGCCGTCAAGAAGTACGCCGAGCTCGGCGTGGTCAAGGTGCGCGACATCCGGTCTGCCCGTCGCTGGCGATGACGTTTGCGCAGGGCTTCGTAGTCTACAAGTACGACGACAGCAAGACCGGCGAGGGCGACTTCAGCGCGAACATCGCGACGAGCATGAGCGCGCACCTCGGCGCCGTCATCGTCGGCGAGGGCATGATCGACGCCGCGAAGGACGCCGGGCTCGAGCAGCTCGCCGACGCGCGCGGGATGACCTACGACGACCTCGTCGCGATGGGCTTCATGTTCAACCCCGACCTGGCCGCCATCCTGCGCACGGACATGCACGCCGCGCGCGAGATGGTCATCGCGACAGGCGCGATGGTAGCCGTCGACGCAGCGAATGGCGGGTATTTCAAAGCCCTCGATGGTATCAGCGTTGGCGGCACGACGATCGGGTACGGTCTACACGAGGTCTGTCCCCCCCTTCTTTGCCATATGGGCGTGCTGGTAGTGACCTGTACTCCAGCATGACATGGTCATGACGGGCTCAGAGCGCGGCGGCAAGGGCCTCGTCGCGTCCGACTGGACGACCAACTGGCCGGTTCTCGCGTCTGGACCTCTGCCCGAGCTAGGGCAGTTTCGTACGAACCATACCAAGATGGTGGACGACGGCGAAAGCCACTATGTCGCGTTTGTCTTGACGGACGGTGACAACTTGTCATGGACGATTGGCGACGGCGCAACGAGCCCGACCTGGTACTCTTCCAAGCACCGCGGAAAGATCCCCTTCACTTGGTGCGTGCTCGCGTCGTTTAGAAGTTCCAGCATCTTCTGACCCTGTGCAAAGGGGTCTGCCCGTATCGTCGATGTATCAGAGCGTGCCCGACTCTCTTGACTGGTACCTCGAGACTGCCTCCCCGAACGACGGCTTCATCAACTTCTGCGATTCCTACGGTTCGTACATCTGCAGTACACGCTCGCTATCTTGCGCTGAACACAGCACAGCATTCCTCGAAGTGATCCACGAGAAAGTCGGCTCGGACGCCGTGACGGAATTCACCAAGCGGCGCCAGCCATGGGCGCACCGCGTCGGCCTCGACCTGGCCATAGTGTTCACCGACGTGTGGGATAGCCCCGCCGCGCAGGGCGCCTACGACGACATCGCGCGCGCAGCGCCGGACCTCGACACGCTCTTCGTCTTGCAGTACGGGCCGTACGCCGCGGGGCAGGGCAAGGTCATGTACGGCGGCCGCGGCGACGGCCAGCGCCGCCTGCCCGTCGTCAGCGCGAAGATTGCGCTCTGGAACGCCGGGCCGACCGACTTCCTCGGCGGGCCCGAGTTCGTCGCGGGCAAGCTGGACGAGTGGGCGCGCAACAAATCGCCCGGCAAGCCGCTGGCGGACCGCGTCGCGTGGGGTGCGTGTCGCCGTGCCATTGCACTCTTTGTATAGGTGGCTGACCTGCCGTCGCTTATAGTTCCCATCCACGCGTGGAGTTCGTGGGAGGCGCCGGAAGATGCGCAGGATATCGCGCGCAACGGCAAGCTCGGGGGCTACCAGGCGGGGCTGTACACCAGCCGCCTGCTCAAGGAGGGCCAGAAGCTCGTCACTTTGTGGGACATCCAGGACATGTTCAACGCGGCGGCGTGAGGGCAACTCTTGCGATGTATTTATCGGGTCCACATAGCTCACGTTCGACGCTTTTCCTGACGTCCCCTCTGTCGGAGTGACCAAGGCAGGTAGGTGCACCGTCAAATGCGACTGCACCAGAACCGGGATGACGCCAAAACTGACAACATTGACGGGAGTACTGCGCGTCCAGTGCGATGCTCCCTTCGACTGGCGGCGCTGCTCAGTCGGGCAGTCGACTGCGAAGTGATGACTACAACCGCATCGCCATCTACGAATCTTTTCAAGCTAGCTAGAGCTGACGTCCTTGATGGCCAGCAGGGTCACGCTGACCCCGTCGCCGATGGAAGACGCGATGCGCACGATGTCATTCCGCACCCAGCCCCTGGCGCTCTGCAAACTGCCGCGCCCGTTCTTGACGGTCAGCCATGGTGTTGAACGAGAAGCCGCGCGGTCCGCTGGGCCAGACGTCGACGAAGCGCGATGGAAGGCCGAATGGAGAAATTGACCTCAGCGTGGGGTGTCGGCTGCTGCGACGAACATGAACCAGAGCTGGAGGCGGGGAATCCAAGCACGGCGGGGTGGGTTTGGGAAGATCGGGATGGCCCCGCGTACCTTTTGAGCTGCCGTGAATGCGTGTTGCCTCATGCACAGATTGACGTATTCGACCACCGCCGCGGACCGGAGGAGCTGCGACACGGAGCGCGCGTAAGACTCTTTGTCCTCTGAGCTCTTTCTCAAAGCTTTGAATATGACCTGCTTCTTTAGCCAGCCGTTCATGCGCGCTGAGACCTGCTATGGATCAAGACTCGCGCTGTTGCACAGGCGTTCATTCTGCGCACCGACTTGTTCCACGCTGCTAGAAAGCCAGTAGGTGGAGAAAGATACCGGGATTACAGGTCGACATGGGGGATGGGGAGAGGAAAAGCCGCTTGACGATTCCTTGCGATCCCCGACAGTCGCACAGTCAAAACAGTAATCTCGAGCCGTCGTTGATACTTACAGATACAACACGGTGTACGTCAGATCCACTGGATTACGGCAATCTAGTTCAAAGTATACATCCTGAGCGACGAGGATCAGATTTGAAACGAAACGTAGAGCAATTAAAACGGGTTGGAGCATACCTGGTACCCATGCTTATGCCCTCTGGTCGAATACGGTACAGGTACACCGCCTCGGCTTGCGCGAAGGCGTGTTCCAGCACGCCCTGTTGCAAGATCGTCGACGGCGGAGATCCCGCATCACTGCACACGCACCACGTCCTGCACTGGCGACTGAAGAGCGTGGCGGCGGCATGGCAGCTGTACGACGCGCCGAGCGTGCCTCTGCCGTGTTGGCTCAGCATCTCCAAGCGGCAGCATCGGGGAAACCCCCGGTCGCTTGGAACCGATTGGGCCGATTGCATCCGGTTGGGGCCATTGGAATCGAGCTCCAATGTTGTATCTCAATTGCGAGCTCTTACAACCGCACCTCAAGATTATATCTCAGTTACATGACCAGCTCAATCTTGAACCACGCCTGTAATGAAACTCAATATTGGGCGCGCACTGAGGCCAAGTGCAAGCGAGGGAATACGACCCGCGGCGGACTTGCCACACCGCGTGACGGACCGGACGGCGACGCCGTACGCCATCGCCCTCTGCACCAGACGGAGGCCACCCGCGCACGGACCAGGTCCAACAGCCGTCGGTTGCGTCCAAAAGGCCATCACTCGGTGGGCCCTTCGGGAGCGGCCTGCTCCACTCAAGCGCGCGTGGGGCTCCCCACCCAGCTCCACCCTTACTCTCCCAAGTCCGGCACCATGTACACTACAATAGCAAGACTACAGTAGATTTCTATAATAGAACAACCTCATATTACAGCCTGAGAAATGAACGTTTGAACGACCATATGAGAGCCCGAGTCAGTTGAGTAACATAAACTTCGACGAGTTGCTGGTGAACTTGAAGGAACAACTGTTGAGACTGGGCGAGGAACTGATAATGTCGAGATAATGGAAGACCGGCAGGTGCGAAGAGAGATAATTTTACTTTCCTACACCCAGAGCCCTCACAAGTTGATTGCAAGGGAGTGCAACAGACTGCAAACTCACATGTAATCCGATTACAATCTGATTATAATTGGTGTTGTGATCCACTCGCAATGTGGAGCAAGATTGCGTCAGATTGAAATGAACTCCATAGCGGTCTAAACGATTGGGGTCATTGTAACCGATTGGGGCCATTGGGGGCCATTGGGCTCAGTTGGAACCAATTGCAACCCGACTGTGATCAAACAGGGATTTCCCCGATGAGTTTCCTTTGCGCGCAAGCGACGGCGCGCGTTCGCGGTGATGATTTCAATGGGTGCGCTTCCGCCGTCGCTCGCGCTCAAATTAGTCCTCTACTGCATCCACACAGTCCGCGCCAGATGCAGGTGGGCTCGTAGAGGTAGTAGGCTGGTATGCGCCGTGTGACCCAGGGGCACGTGCGGGTTGCGCCCCGACGGTCGGCTCTCCTCGACACTGGACAGGCGACAGCCGCTGGCGCCGCCGTGTTCTCGCCTTTTGCGGTTGTGCCGGGCTTTTGAGAGTCGAGGAGCGAAGTATCACCCCCAGAGGACATGCAGGCCATTTGCCAGCATCACGGTAATAACAAAGAGCTCGAGCCGTTGCAATTCCGCCGTGCGCAGGCAATCCGAGATGTTCCGATTCCAACCCGAAAGTCTCATCTCCGACTCGGGTGCCAAGTGCGATGCGATAAGATCAATAGCTAAAAGTCTATTATCTTTAGCGTGCGTAATCAAAAGCGACTAATTTTGAGCATGAGTGATAACGAAGATGAAGACAGCATCCAAAGTCACGACAGACATGACACCAAAAAGAAAGAGGAGCGTCGTGTCTATGAGGACCACAAGCCGGGCATGTGCATGTGACGAAACATTGCATGGCGCGCGCCCCGTGTCGAGGGGCCACGGGCTGCGCTTCTACATACCTTTGGCGGGCTCTTCAACCCCTCCTCCCGTCTTGAACTCTTTCAGTTCCACCCCCACACTGTCCTCGCATTCAACGACTGTGCTGGACGGCGTGCCCGCGGCCGGAGGTGCAAACGGGTTCTCTGGCATCTCAGCTGTGACGTGGGGAGGCTCAAGCCCGTCGCGCTCCATCAGGCTAGGTAAGCAGTCAACCTTCACAATTACAATCTCGAAGAGCTTCAACTCACCTCTGCTCCGAGTCGGACACTTGAAGCCCACCCGCCTCAGCAGGTCCATGCTGGAGGCGCGAATCGGACGTGTTATCGACATCCAGCGGGCTAGCCGCCGTCGCAAGGTCATTTGTCCTGAACTGCTCGAAGTCCTCGCCATCCTGGCTGGTGGTGGCGCCCTGGCTCGTCTCAGGAACCGCCAGTAGGAGGAGCCCGATAATGGCAAGAGTGGCCAGGAATGTCGCTGCGGTGAGCCCTGCGGCGCGCACGGAAGACATGCTGTCCGCGGCCAAGGAGAGGCAGACCAGCAGCGCGCCGACCGCGACGGAGCAGAAGCAAATCGTCAGCGTCGCCCAACGACCGCGACGGCTGCCCAAAACATGGCCGGCATCTGCCTCGAGCACAGCCCGCCAGATGAGCGTCACTATGATGTCCAGGAAGAAGAGGCAGAACGCCCATGCCAGATAAGCTGGTGCGACCGGCGCGGCAGAGTGCTTTGCGGCGAACGTGATGGTGGCGCCGAAGATGCCCAATGCCGCGAGCAGCTTCAGTGTTCTGAGCGTGCAGGCAACATCGGTGGTGGTGTTCGGTCCGTCAGCCTGCGCCGTAGTCACAGGAAGAGGAAGGGCGGCCGTCACGGATGCAAACTCCGCAATTGCCGCTGCTGATGATGGACCTAGTAGTAGTAAGCTTTTTGATCGACGAGACCGACCCGCCACCCGCACCATTGCGAGGACGCAACCGGTCGACGAGAACATCGAGGAAGGCAGGCATCGGTTATGGGAACTTGGACTTGTGCAATGCAAGGCATCACGAGCCAGGTTGGCCGCTTTTTATGGAACACATGAAGCACCGAAAGCAACCAGGCCACCAACGCTTGAGCAGCCGGCCCGGGAATGGGCATCGGGACCTTGCCAAGAGAAAGAAGGCAGTGTGGAATGAGCTTGTCAATCTGGGCTGCCTGCCACTGACGTTGCACTGGTTGGTTTCTGCACCCACGTGTGTATGCGTACTGTGGACGAGATAGTTGTTAATTCACACCCGCAGACGTGGGTTGCAGTATTCGGCCTCGTCGCAGGCGTTGCCTCTTTTCGAGGAGGCCGGGAGGCAACGTGGTGCTCCGGTGCACCGGGTCGGAGCACTAGTCCGAAGCTCCGTGAACATCCTGCGGAGATTTCCTTTCCGGAACTACTAAGGTTACCTGCGGAAAATCGGCAAGTTATCCCCATGGGTCTGAGCGTGGGGTCGGCGCCACGTAGGTTACCGCCGGGTTACCTCTCGAGTTACCGCACATCAGTCCGCGGAGGCGGGAACCCATGTTACACTCAATAGAAATGGTGTGACAGGTGCAGAAACCAACCAGTGCAACGTCAGTGGCAGGCAGCCCAGATTGACGACAAGCTCATTCCACACTGCCTTCTTTCTCTTGGCAAGGTCCCCTTGCCCTTTCCCGGGTCGGCTGCTCAAGCGTTGGTGGTCTGCCTGTTTTCGGTGCTTCATGTGTTCCATAGAAAGCGGCCAACCTGGCTGCTTTGGGCGCTTCATGTTTCTACTTATTCCATCTGCCGCCGGCGCTCATGCATATGCATCTCCGCGCAGGGCTACGTCATTCACGTGGACGACGACAGCAAGACCGGCCAGGGCGACTTCGGCTCCACCACGCGGCGAGCGTGCACCGCGCGCCGTCGTCGTCGGCACGGGCGTGATCGACGCCGCGAAGGACGCCAGGCTCGAGCAGCTCGCCGACGTGCGCGGGAATGTGTGGCATGCGCGCATCCCCGCGATCGGCGCTATTGATCGGCGCGATCGTCGCCGTCGACGCCGCGGATAGTGGATATTTCGAGGCCTGAACATTGAAATCACTGATCAGCGTCGGCGACACCACCAGTGGATATGGGTCTGCACAAGGTATGACTGCTCAGTCGTCGCATCGGCGTGCTGGTGGTGACCCGAACTACAGCAGAACATGGACGGGCTCCAAGCGCGGCGGCAAGGGCCTCGTTGAGTCAGACTGGACAACCACCCGGTCAATTCTCTCGTCTGCCTCAGTCTAGCCGACCTGGTACTCTTCGGACAGATCCCCTTCACATTGTGCGTGCACATGTGGATAGGAAGCATCGGCAGGTTCTTACCCTCTGGAAATAAAAGGGGTTTGCCCGTATCGTCGATGTCCCAGAGCGTGCCTGACTCTATTGAGGAGTATCTCGAGACTAAAACGACGTCTCATCAACTGCCGCGATTCCTACGGTGTGTACAGCCGTCATAGGGCGACGCTGCCTTTTGCTGAACGTCGCCTAGCATTCCTCGAAGTTATCCACGAGAATGTCGGCTCGGACGCTGTGACGGGAATTCACCCAGCGCCGCCCGCGGTAGACGCACTGCGTCGGCTTCGACCCTTCCATGGTCTTCACCGACTTGTGAGATAGCCCCGCCGCGCGGGCCTACGACGAGATCGCGCGCGGCGCCTGACCTCGACGCGCCCTTGGTCCTGCAACACGGCGGGGCAGGGCAAGGTCATGCACGACAGCCCGGTGACCATGCCCGCCGTCGGCGCGAAGATCGTGCTTTGGAACGCCGGGCCAACCGACTTCCTTGGCGGGCCTGAGTACGTCGCGGGCAAGCTGGACGAGTGGGCGCGCGACAAATCGCCCGGCAAGCCGCTGGCGGACCGTGTTGCGTGGGGTGCGTGTCGCCGTGCCATTGTTTCCCTTGTAGAGATGCTGACTTGGCGTCGCTTATAGTTCCCATCCACGCATGGAGTTCGTGGGAGGCGCCGGAAGACGCGCAGGATATCGCGCGCAACGGCAAGCTCGGGGGCTACCAGGAGGGGCTGTACACCAGCCACCTGCTCAAGGAGGGTCAGAAGCTCGTCACGTTGTGGGACATCCAGGACATGTTCAACGCGGCGGCGTGAGGGCAACTTTTGCGGTGTATTTATCAGGTTTTACATCTTTGACATTCGAAGCATTTCCTCACGTCCATTCTCAATCATACTCGTGAGCTCTCTGGCGGGCCGAGGTAACTGGCTTGCAAGCCTCCCATGTTCGCCACCTGCACCAACAGATAAGCTCCCCGAAGCCGCCCGCAGTCTCGGTCGGCACTCACAAATTTCTCGAACACCAGGCCAGGAGTGATCATCGAGACCTTGAGCGTGTGCTTCCCCGGTGCGACGTTCGCGAACGTCGTAACGTGTGCACGAGCGGCATTGCCGACAGCCTGGTTCCAGTCTGCCGGGACGTACACCTGATTCTGCGGCGTCGAGACGATGGTCGGGATCGGCTGGACAGTTTGGAAGTCGGACCCGTCCAGGGAGACGCCGAATAGGCACGGCCCGTCAGCAAGCAGATTGAACGAAGAGTACAGGTAGGTGGTCAATTGGACATTCGTGCTGTTTCCGCCGGTGGGCGTGTTGAACGTCATAAAGTCGAACTCGATCGAAGGCTGCAAGCACATCAAATTGGTTGAGGCCCAATGAAAGTACAGCAATACTCACTCCTGTTCCCACGGGAGTGAAGTTGCCAGAGAGGCCAGGGAAGGTAGACACGCCGTCGAACGCGCGCGTACCAAAGCTGGGGATGGCGCCAAAGCTGACTCCATTGACAGGAGTGCTGCGCGTCCAGTGCGATGCCTCCATGGACTTGCGGCGTTGCTCAGTTGGGCTTTCAGCTGCGAACTGGAGACTTACCACGACCCCATCACCCTCTACGAACCCTTTGAAACCAGCCGGAGCCGACGTCTTGATTGCGGGGAGCGTCACGCTCACCCCGTCGCCAACGGAAGATGTAATCCGCACTACGCCATTCTGCACGCCAGTCGCGCCAGCAGGGAACTTGCTCCAGTCGACTCCGAGTTCAATCCGGTGTGGGAGGCTAGTGCTCTGCAAGCTGCCGCCGCCGTTCTTGATGGTTAGCCATGGAGTGGAGCTGGTCGCGTTGAACGAGAAGCCTCGCGGGCCGCTTGGCGAGACATCGACGAAGCGCGATTGAGGACCAAATGGAGAGAGCGACCTGAGAGTGGGGTCCGTGCAGCCGTATCCGTTTGCACAATTGTTGACGTTGTCTCCTGGCCATGCGCCCTTGCTGTTCTCAACCGTGACGCGCATCGTGCCGGCAAGCGCAGGCGACGCAGTGAACACTCGCGCGATCGGTGGAAGTGTGTCTTGCATAGGCTATCTTGGACATCAGTCGCCGTTTGCGGTACTGGGGAGGGCTGAGAAACTCACCTGCTGCCAGTACGCGTACCCGAAATGCGTCTGGTCCATCATATGGTTCCATTTCCCGTCAAGCATCGTGTGGAACTCGTCTTTGAGCGCCTGATCTACGCCGAAGCGCTGCTCGATCTCATTCGAGAACGCGTTGGCGGAATTCGACGCCTGAGACGCCAGAAGGACGTTGCGGCCCGCGGCAACGTAGAGCGCGTGAAGGTTCGCGGTCGCGTTGATCGGGTGCAGCACAGTCTCGAAGAAAGCCGCCTGCGCGCGTGTAGGAAGCTGCTTCATCACTGCCGCGGCGTCGCTCAGGACCTCGTCCCACTGCGCAGCGACAGTCTCAGCCTCGCGGTAGTTAGTGATCGAAAACGTGGTGGGGTCCACGAGCTCCGGCTTGCGCATGGCCGTGAGGCGCGTGAAGTTCGACGCAATGGCTGAAATACGGGGAGCGAGCTCTTCAGACCCGAATTCCCTTTGAGCCCAGCGAGCCTGGTACTGGAGAATGTTGTCTTTGTTGCTGTCGACGATTTAGCGTTCTGGAAACGAAAAGAGCGCACGCGCCGGCTCACAAGGCGGATGCGTTGTACGCCATCGAGAGGAAGAAATCCGTGGGCATCTCAGTGGCCTTGAGATCGCCAACGTTCAGAACCCAGACACGGGTTGCATTGTACTCCACGGCCAGAGCCAACTGCTGCCATGATTGAACGCTAATGCCATTAGCATACGCAACGATACAGTGGGTGAGACCTACTTGTTGACTGTGTTGATCCACTGCAGAGATGATCAGAAATCGGTAGAAAACGAGTGTTTCCTCCGTACCTTGTAGTCCCGGACGTCTCCAACCTGAGGGAGAGTTAGTCACTATATCCGCCGGTCTGAGAGTCTTCGCACATCTGGATGAGAGGGCAATTAGCGCGAGATAACGCGGAGAAGACACGGCTTACAATCAGCATGGAAATAAACGCCAGCACCTACAAGGCGTTAGCCACCAGTGTAAGCTGGGAGAACGCCCATTTACCGCCCCATCTCGGCCGTTCCGAGTCACTCGGAAGGCGCTGAATGTGTCCCCAGTTGTCATCGGTCCAAAGAAGCGTGACGTCGTCCGGAACGCGCAAGCCGCCGGCGTAGTAGTTTTGCACTTCCTACGGAACTATGAGCACAATACGGAGGCGACGTGACGTCCCTCTGACCTTGTACAGGCCTGTTATAGGACAGAGTGAGACCGACGCCGACGATGCAGGGATACCAGGACGTACACCATACTTGCGGAACGCTGGTTTGATCGGTCGTATTGAACACGTCCTGGATGATCCCCCGTTGTGCTGGGAATAATCAGCGCCAGTGTGAGAACGCCGCGTCCAGTGCTTACTGTCGATGATCTTCTCCAGGAGGGCGATGTTGGTCGAATCCCCGAGGGGAAGGTCGCCGGCGCCTGGTCATACCCGCTCAGCCTCTCCGCAAATTCATACGAGCAGTGTACCCACGGACCTCGCATTCCCATAGTAAACACGCTCTCGAACGGCTTCGCCCTCTTCGTTCCGTCGATCCAATATTGCTGATCGTCGCGTCGGTCAGAAGCCAGCTCTACCAAGGAAGACGTACTCACGGTGATGTTCGCCGCGTTGGTCTGGAAGTCATACGGTCCCTGCGCGAACTTGTTGAATTCGAGGGGCGTTGAACGCATCATAGGCTCTTGGTGAGAAGTGCCCATTACGACACCGTAGTAGTCGGCCAGGAACTGGCTCATCGGGTCGTCGATCGCGAACATGCTGAACCTCCGTCAGCACAATGCCCATCGCTGGGGTTAGGTCACGAACCTATTCCAGATGGCGGGCCAGAGGAAGTTCGCCTTCATTCGAAGGATCAATTCGAAGACCATGACGTAGAAGTTCGAGCGGAACGTCGGCAGGTTGGAGCCTGCAGGACGCAACTTTTCGTTCGCCCAGTTGGTGAGGGCGGGCTGTTCGTCGTTGAAGAAGCTGGTTGAGACAGTCAGGGTTTGCCTGAGCTTCCAGGACTAACAGACTTACATGCCGCGGTATTGTACGGTAGGGGTTCCCGCGCTGCAGTCGGACCCGCGAACGAGGAAGACACCATTCTGCCGCTGTGCTGGCGGAGAATCGGTCCAGTACCACCTTCAGGTATTCGCTCAGCATGTGAGGCGTTGAAAGGCGTGGCTGGCTTACCAGGGAGACACTCCAAGCTGCTCGGACAAGGTGTACAGTCCAAAGATAGTGCCCCGCTTGTCCGCGCCGGCGATGACGAGGGCGTCTACGGTGAGTCAATACTTGGAGAGGTTCACACTTCGCAAATAGTGGAAGCACCTTTGATCCCTGGCATCGGCGACGCGACGTGCTGCACGAGGAACGCTTCCCACTGTCCCCGCACGGCAGACACGTCGATCTTGCCGGATTTGACGAGTGCGTCAATCACGTCCGACCGGCCAATCGTTCCCGCGATTATAGCCGTGGGCGCGTTGACGGGCGCCTGCGCGGGACCCGAGCCAGTAGACGTGGTCGTGCGATTCACGACGGGAATTTTCGTGCCCGTCGTCCGCTGGAAGTCCAGGGCGAGGTCAGCTGCGGTGCGGTGCACGCCTATTTGCAATTATCAGGTCAGGGGCAGGCACGGCGAGCGGGAGGGACGAGCCTGGCCAGTCTGAGGGAGACGTGATGATCGACGGAAACGCTGTCCGCTGGCCTTTGGCGAGAAAGGTGACTGTGTTCTTCGACGGGGCGAACGCGAGACATTGAGGTGTTTCAATAGGGAGAACAGCAGACACGCGCAACACGGGCAGCGCGAGAAGCGGCGCGAGGCTCCGGAATAACCTCATCGTGGGGCGGGCTGGGCATCTTTTCATGACAGGACACGCTCTTTATACGTCTCGCAGACGGAACTCCAGATCCATCGCAGGGTCCACAAGCGGCAGTTATTTTCGGAGACGAAGGCGAGCCATATTGAGGGGTAGGATGGCTCCCAGCGCTGAAGGCGACGTGTGCAAGACCGTGTGACCTCACTGCGGCTGAACGCTCTTCCAGATGGCTGGCGTCCGGCGTGCGGACCGCAGTTACAGGTCCCAGTGAGTGTCAGAAGCCACCAGGGGAGCCCTTTGAACCAATGGACGCGGCAGGTCAGGCTTGAAT
The DNA here is from genome assembly GCA_030578095.1 of Auricularia cornea. NCBI lineage: Eukaryota > Fungi > Basidiomycota > Agaricomycetes > Auriculariales > Auriculariaceae > Auricularia > Auricularia cornea. The sequence continues at coordinate 4,220,017 of JARLTE010000005.1, read as the reverse complement.
AAGCGCGGACGGCGACGGCCCGCCAGTGAAGCCAGCGTGTGAAGGCTGGTGAGTATGACCCGCCGAGTGGCATAGATCCCTTTATGTGCCGTGAACGTTGCAGATGCACACTTGGCGCCTTCGTAGGGGAGAGCGCATGATGTGATGAAGGCAAAATAGGTGCATCGGGTCCGCTCGAGCAACAGTGACAGTGCAGAGCCCTCGGGTTCAAGGCGCGACTTGTAACGAGTATACTAGTCAGAAAGTGCGCAGTGCAGATATGCTCGAGGACCCGCGTTGCAAACCGCAGGCTCCCAAATAGTTGCTGAGCAGAGTTCGGGAAGAAGGCAATCGCTCATTTGACAGTCCGCTCGCCTGCACACTGCCCGTCACAGGTCAAATGGTTAGGACTCTGTACTATCCCCTAATAGTGTACCCATATTCCTAAGATTCCCTTCCCTGGCATCGGGGCAGATTTGCGACGTTTCACGCTCACAAACACACCTATAGGGGATGGGCAACGACCCTCATGCAATAAGTTTCTGCTACTACGATACGCACTACGCGGCTACGCAATTAAACCAAAGGAGCGGCGGGGACTAACGACGGGTGGGAGAAGTGTGGGGGTATACTCCGAAAGATGACGGAGGATGACATCGCGCGGTCCGTTAAACCTGCTCGTCGTTCGGCGACGCGGACTTGAACCAGAGGCTGCTGGTGCCGCTTGCACGCGAGGGGAAGAGGCTGTCGCTCTTGTCCACGTCGACGGTCGTGCTGACCTCAACGGCGAGGGGGACATACTCCGGGGAGCGGCGGCGGCGGCGCAGGGCGTGGCGGAATCCGACGACTGCGAGGACGGCCACCAAGAAGACCGCAGACGCGGTGACCGCGCAGGGAGACGCGGCGGCGGCGAAGCCCGAGACGCTTAGGGAGGGCTCTGTAGTGGCGTCGTTGGGCGAGGACCGCGGAACGACCTCGATAGTGCTCGCTGCACGCGGTCGTCAGATGAGAATGCTGAGGAACAGCAGAGGTACATACCGTCAAAGTCGATGGTGCCAACCACGCCGAGCTTGCCAGAAGAGATGTCGAGTTTGACGTCGGCGGATGCAGCGAGCGCAGGTATCGAAGGCAAGCTGCCTCCCTCGTCGTCGCTACTGCTGAGACCGCCGTCATCGCTGCTCTGGGAAGATTCCCCGTCGCTGGCGCTGGACGAGCCGTTGAGATCGCCGTCGAGAGCCTTCTCAGCTCGCTTGCTGGGGCTAGAGACGCGTCCCAGCCTGGCGCGCCCGTTGCGACGACCGAGAGCCCGACGCTTGAGGCGAGCGGCGGCAGCGGGCAGGATGGGGACGATGATGTCCTCGTCCTTCTTCTCGCCCTCGACGTCTTCTTCCTCGTCCTCCTCTTCCTCTTCTTCGTCGCTGTCGCTCGAGCTGTCGCTGGACGAGTCAGAACTGCTGGACGAGCTGTCGTCCCCATTTTCTTCTTCGTCTTCTTCTTCTTCGTCGCCGTCCTCCTCTTCGTCATCGCCGTCTTCACCGTTGTCGATCTTGACGAGAACAGTGCCGTTGACCGCCGCGTTGACTGCCGTAGTCGTCTTGTTGCAACCGCACTCGCGCCGCTCAGCGTCCCGCTTCAGGCGCAGGGGGCGAGAGCGCTTTGAACGAGGGGCTCCGACGCCAGGAGGACGCGGTACTGCGGACAAGCGGACGGCGGGAACGGCGAGGCCTGCGGTAGCATCCACGCGCACGGCGCCAGTGACAGTGCCTTGCGCGTCGCCGTCACTGTCAGACTCGTTCCCGCTGCTGGGACTGTCGTCCGAACTGAGCTCGTCGCCAGAAGCACTGCTGTCCGAGCCGGGGTTTATGCCAACGCTGACCGAGACGCGCTGGCGACGCCGGACACCCTCGAGCTGGGGCTGGGCAACCCTCGTCTTCGCATAGGGTGCCGTCTGGACAACGGCGCGCCTGGCGCCTGCGTACGAAGCTGGCAAACGCATTCCGGGGCAGACGAAGTCAAAGCGCAAAGCCAAGTGAAGTCAAGCGTTTAAAAAGAGAAAGCTCGCGCCAGGCGAGCGAAGCGAGAGGGTGGAGCCAATCCGCACAGCTCACACGACCAGGATTTTATGTAAATCCCGGCCGTCGGCGTCATGGGGACTGCCAAGCTTTTTCACTGATAAGATGCCGCTCGATGCCAAATTCTGATTACCTGACCCCATGGGGCACTGTCTGCAACTTGGGGGCGAGAGCGAGCCCAGCTGCAATACAAGAGCGTGAGGCTGCGATAGTGACAGCGTTTCCGGCGTTTGGGTCAGGCGAACGCGTCACCTTCGCGGATGAAGAAGCACGGAAGCTTCGCTGTTTCAGGGAGGGGCATCAGCGCAGGTAAGCCTGTGCTCGATGTCATTAGAGCTCTCTACAAGAGCAGCAGGGCACAATCCAGATGCAATGAATTATCTCCAACAGCTCAACTTGCGCGTTCCAAAGTGTTCCCTTGTGTCGGGACCCAGCATCACGGGAACACGACCCATGGCGCGAAACGATCGGATGCATGATGGCAAGTCTCTGCCAAGTCAGTTCCACGCTGAGACCCTGCGAGCATTACAGAGAGCCCTGTTGACCTGTGATTACTGTAAAGTAAAACCTTGATATTCATTACACGCGCGAGCTCTCCGGGGGTCCCAGATAGCTGGGCAGCAGCCCGCCGACATCCACGACCTGCGCAGACACCAGTCAAACACACGTCGTAACATCACAACAGCGCCGGGACGCACGAATTTCTCGAAAACGACACCGGGGGTAATCATTGAGATTTTGAGTGTGTGCTTCCCCGGCGCAACATCCTTGAACGCGGTCTTGATGACGCGCACACCGTTCGCGACGGCGTCGTTCCAGTCCGGCGGGACGTACTTCTCCTTGGGCAGGTCGGGCACAGGCTGGATCGTCTGCACGGGGCTGCCGTCGAGCGATATGCCATAGAGCAGCGGCCCGTCTGCGAGCAGGTTGAAGGACGAGAAGAGGTAGGCGTTCACCGTGTACGTCGTCGAGTTGCCGCCTGTGGGCGTGTTAAACGTGAAGAAGTCGTACTCGACCGACGGCTGCGCAAGATGTCAGGCACGAACGGCGACGCAAGGAAGAACGCACGCCCGAGCCCGCGGCGAAGGTGGGCGCAAGGCCAGGAACGTTGCTGACGCCGGCGAAGGCGCGACTGCCGAACGCGGGGAAGGACACGAGGCTGACACCGTCGACCGCGGCGTTTCGTGACCAATGCTCGGCTTCCATAGACTGCAACGAGGTTAGCACGCGCTCGTTTGAGCACCAGGTTCTGAACGTACGATCACACCGTCGGCCTCGACAAAGCCCTCGAACCCAGCAGCGGGGGAAGTCCTGACGGCCGGCACCGTGACGTTGACAGAGCCGCCGACGCTCGACTTGAACATGACGAGCCCATTCTGCACGCCGCCACCAGAAGGGAACTTGCTCCAGTCAACCGACAGCTCGACGCGATGCGGCATGTCAGCCGGCCCGACGCGTCCCTGGCCGTTGGCGACGACGAGCCACGGCGCGAGGCTGGTCGCGGTGTACGCGAAGCCGTCCGGCCCGCTCGGCGAGACGTCGACGTAGCGCGACTTGGGCCCGTACGGCGAGAGCGCGGCGAGCGTCGGCTGGCCGCAGTTGTACCCGTCCTTGCAGTTATTGCGGTTGTCGCCCGGCCACGCGCCGACGCTGCCCTCGACGGTGATGCGCATGGCGCCGGGCAGCGCCGGCGCGCGCGTGCGCACCTTACGCAGCGGAGGGAGCGTGTCCTGCATCGGCTACCACAGGCAGATCAGCCGCAAGCGCGCATGGAAGGGACACCGGCACACCTGCTGCCAGTAGTAGTAGCCCAAGTGCGTCTGGTCCATCATGTGGTTCCACTTGCCGTCGCGAATTGTATGGTACTTCTCGCGCAGGTCCCAGTCGACATCGAACGCGTCCTCAACGACGCGCGCATGCGCGTTGGCCGCGCTGCTCGCCTGGCTCGCGAGGTCCTCGTTCTTCTTCGCCGCAATGTAGAGCGCGTGCAGGTTCGCCGTCGCAGCGACCGGATGTAGCACGGTCTGGAAGAATGCATCCTGTGCCGCGCGTGGAATCCGTGAGTTAACCTTCTCGGTCGCCGCAAGCAGCTGCTGCCACTGCGCGTTATACGTGTCCGCCTCGCGGTAGTTCGTCGTCGAGAAGGTCGCGGGCGTCGTCAGCTCCGGCTTGCGGATCGCCGTCAGGCGCGAGAAGGTCGAGACGATGGCGGATATCTCCTTCGCCAGCGCGGGTGCGACCTGGAACTCGCGCTGAGCCCAGTTTGCGTAGTAGTCGAGCAAGTTGTTCTGATTGCTGGTAGGCTTCGTCAGGACGAAGGGAATGAGGCGCTAGAGGAGCTACATACAATGCAGACGCGTTGTAGGCCATTGACAAGAAGAATTCCGTTGGTATTTCGTTCGCCTTGAAGTCGCCGACGTTAAGGACCCACACGCGGGTGGCGTTGTACTCCACCGCAAGGTTGAGCTGCTGATACGACTGAGCACTGCACACGCAAAGTATGAGGCTCAGCCCTGCTAGGATTGAAATGGCGCACTTGTTGATCGTGTTGATCCACTTGTAGTCCATCGGGTCGCCTACGTCTGAACGCAAACCATCAGCAACGCGATTGAAGGGCAAGGTAGTGCACGTACAGTCGACGTGGAAGTAGATGCCCGCGCCGCCCCAGCGGGCGCGCTCGGCGTCACTCGGCAGGCGCTGGATGTGTCCCCAGTTGTCGTCCGTCCAGAGCAGCGTGACGTCGTCCGGCACGCGCATGCCCATGTTGTAGTAGTTCTGCACCTCCTTGTACAGGCCTGCGCGACGGCGTCACGTCAATATCCTGCCACGCCTGTGGAAGAAAGAACGCACACCAGACCTGCGGCACGGTCGAGAGGTCCGTCGTGTTGAAGACGTCAGACAGGATCTCGCGCTGCTCTGCACGAGGTCAGCACTGCGATGCAGAAGCAACGGATGCACGCACTCTTGATGACGCGCTCGAGTAGGTCGATGTTCGTCGTTGGCCCGAGCGGGAGGTCGCCCGAGCCACGCATGCCGATGGTGACGACGTTCTCGAATGGGGCGCCGCGTTGCGCACCCTCGATGAAGTACCTCTATTCTGCCTCGTCAGCGCGCCCACGCCCGTCTAACAGCACACGCACCGTGACGTTCTCGGGGTTCGCGTCGAAGCTCCAAGTCCCATACCCAAGGCGATTCCACTCGACGGGGCTCGAGCGCATCATGGGTTCCTGGTGCGACGTGCCCATGACGATGCCGTAGTAGTCCGCGAGGAACTGGTTCTGCGGGTCGTCGAGCGCGAACGCGCTGTTCCACACCGGCGGCCAGAAGTAGTTCGCCTTGAGGCGCAGGAGCACCTCGAAGATGAGCACGTAGAAGTTTGAGCGGAACGACGGCAAGCTGGATCCCTTTGGGCGCAGCTTTTCTTCGGCCCAGTTGGTGATTGAGGGCTGCTCGTCGTTGATGAAGCTGAAGCAGTGTGAGCCGCGCCGCAAAGACATGATCAGGAGTAGAAGCACGTACATGCCGCGGTACTGAACGGTGGGCGAGCCGGCGCTGCAGTCCGAGCCTTTGATGATGTACACGCCGTTGTTCCGCTGGACGGGCGGCGTGTCCGTCCAGTAGTACCTAAGGGCGCAGTTAAGAGTGGTCAGATGATGGAGTACAAGGGCACGCACCATGGCGAGACACCAAGTTGTTCAGAGACCGTGTATATCCCGAAGATTGAGCCACGCTTGTCGGCGCCGACGATAACGAGCGCGTCTGACGCAGCATCAGCTTCAGGCCAGTGGATGTGCCATAAGGGTGCTGACCGGATACACCAGCAATCGGCGCGGAGACGTGCTTGAGGACGAACGACTCCCACTTGCCCCGGATGCCGGATACGTCGATTTTTCCCGCCTGGACGAGCGCGTCCACGACATCCGACCTGCCAAGCGTGCCAACGATAATCGCCGCGGGCGTCTTCAGCGGCCTGCTCTTGCCAGCCACGGTGTAGTTCAGGACGGGCAGCGCGGTGCCGGTCGTACGCTTAAAGTCCTCGCCGAGGTCCCGCGCAGCGCGCTGCACACCCGGCCAGTCCGTCGGCGACGTCACGATAGGCGGGAGCTGGCGGCGCGTAGCGAGCTGGACGGTTTGCGAGGACGGCGCGAACGCGAGACATTGCGGCTGCGCGGTCGGGAGGACGACGGCTACACAGTGCGTCGCAAGCGCGAGCGCGACGAAGAGGACATGCATGGCGCCCGGGCGGTCGTGCGCGCGTGCTTGGCCCGTTTAAATAATCTGACGACGTGCGCCGCGGGCTTTGCGTGCCCGGAGAAACTATGGGCACGCGACGCGGAGGTCCCCGCGAAGGCGGCGCGGTGGATCCGCGTCTGGACAAGCGCCCCGCGCGAACACCGGCGTCGAAGCTTGCGCGTGTCTTGGTCGAACAGCTTGCATGCCACGGTGGATGGCGCATTGCAAGTCGCAGAGCCGCCCCTATAGACGGGCGTTGTGTGCGGGTTATGGATGCTGGGTGTGGTTGCACGTGACGTGTAATATATGTACCGTCGGCGTCCGTGCGCCGTCATCGACGAAACTTCGGGCTCAGGCTGTCGCTGCCCGTCATGATGACAAACGTCAGGTACCACGAGATTCGCCAAAGGGGTCATGCCGCGTGGGAAGAGAAACAGGCCGAAGACCATCCAACGGACTTTCCGTGTCCAACACGGCCGACCAGAATGTTGCCAGGGGCCAGAATTTCGTTCTCGACAACCAAGCAAATATGCTGCCATAGTGCTGCTATGTAAGCCCAAGCAAGACAGCAGATGCCGAGGTGGAGACAGGGATGGACCGCCGCCGCCGCCGCCGCCGCCGCCGCTCGCCGGTAGGGCTGCAAGCCGTAAACGTCACGGTAGTACGGGTACGCTGCCGTATCGTGCGTGCTGCGTGCTGCAGGAGAGCCCCGCCGTTGCGGCCCGGATTTCATGAAGTACGGCCGTTTGGCCAGTATAACGTCCTCGGTCGTCAAACGGCCGCGTTACGGGTCCGTTGCCGTGCCGTCCAGGCTGTGGGAGCTTGAAAACACGGCCGTCACTGTTACTGTACGGGCCGTAGCCGTTACGGCTCGGCTTGCAGCCCAAAGTTGGATGCCAGGATAGTGTTTTAAAGGTTCGGCTTGGGCACAAGCCTGGGCTTTATATCATCCTGTCACTGTGTGAGTGGTGAACAGAGATGTAATAAGGCTGCACTACCTTTGAACACGCATCATGTAAACAGCGTTATCTTGGTCGTAGAAGTAATTTGCGTCCGCCATCCAGCTGGATCGCCGAGCATTTGACCTTGTCGTACACCAAAGTGAAGGCTCTGTATCCCCGCGCAATATCTCACACTGAAGACTGCTGACAAGAGTCGCAAACTGGCTTTCCAATGCGCCGATGGCGTGTCTAACCTGTGCTATGCAAGCCCCGAGGTTGAGCTTCCCACAAGCTTCAGCGAGCATGAGCCCCTTCAAAGACCTGCATTAGTGTCGGCTCGGCTAGGTTTTGGGTGTTGAGTCGGGCTTTTGAAACATTAGGTACGAGTCGGGGTCCTGGGTGCGGTCGAAAGTATGAAAACGGCCGTGTCAGTGGGCGGAAGGCAAGACGTGTAAACTCCGCAATCGCGGCTTGCCTCTGCCTATCTCCCGCTCAACGAACCCCCTTGAATACACCGGAACAGGCTCGAACTACGCGTTTAGAATGGTATCCTTACTCTCCCTCGCACGTTTTCAGAAGTAACACTCAACAAATTGGCGCGTCTGTCTTCAGTCTGAAGAGATCCCATCCCATAGCCTCGCAAAGCAGCCGCGAATGAGCTAGCACCAATGGATAGGGACCTGCAGCTCAGAGTGCCGGGACCGACCAGGGACCAACTGTGCTATGGTCTGGAACACTGAACGTACTGAACAGTGGGTTCGTGATCGCAGTTGGTACATATCGCACGTTTTGCGCTTGGCCGCCGTCTGCAGCCCGGAACCGGCAGAACCCAGTAATCACCAGATTCTTCTGGCTCAACGCCGTCTGACTCTCACGATGTCGTGTCCCGTCGATTCCATGGCGGCCACTGGAACCCATGGCAACCATTCCAGACGCTGGCACCCCATAAATAGGCATCATCATCACCCTGACGGCACGAATCCCACCTTCCCCAAAGCATCGTCCGCCACGACACGGGAATCACGGCGTCTGCATCTGATGTCCCACAACAAAGCCGGAGATCAGCGATCTCGGTGTGGTAGTAATACCTAGCGCTCTCGGCCACTCTCCCAGCTCCCACCACCACTCGCTCTTTCGTCATGCCGTTCACTCCCGACGACCAGCTCGAGCTGCTCTTCGACCCCAAAATCATCCCGCAGCGCATCAAGGACCAGGTCCCCGCTGGCTACCACGTGCGTTGTGTGCCCAACTTTTTCACGCCGGTTGCTCACGCACGACGGTTATCTAGCTACGGCCGCTCGCGTCGACGGACTACGACCGCGGGCACCTGGAGGTGCTCAAGATGCTGAACGCGGTGCCCGAGCGCGGGCGCGGGCGGGACGCGTACCTCGAGCAGTTCGCGTTCCAGCGCTCGTGCCCGAGCACGTACTTCATCATCGTGATGGTGCACAAAGAAAGCGACAAGGTCGCGGGCACGGGCACGATCGTCGTCGAGCGCAAGTACCGCGGCATGGCGCGCGTCGCGCACATCGAGGACGTCGCGGTCACCAAGGCGCTGCAGGGCGGGCGGCTCGGCTGGCTCATTGTCCAGACGCTCATCGCACTGTCCGACGCGAACGGGTGCTATAAGATGACCGGCCGCGGCGACCCGCGCGTCATTCGTGCGTCCCCTCCCCTCCGTTCTCCTTGCCCTTGCTCACGCCGGCACAGCGTACTACGACAAGCTGAAGGACAGCGTATTCGACAACCGCGAGATGGTGTGTCCCCGTACCTCCCTTTGCTAATGCCTGACGCCTCCCGCAGAACCGCTGGGTCACGCTCGACCTCATGGCGCGGCTGTAATCACGCAAAAACCCCCATCTTCCGCTCTCTCCCCCCATGTAGATGCGCCGACCCCCCCTCGTTGTACGGAAAGGTGTCCCTGTACAGTAACTGATCTCTCTACTACATAGCGATCCACGCACGCGCGCCCCGGGCGAGATCTGCGAACGGGATCCACAAATCATGGCGGTGTCGACGTCCCCGGGCGGCGGGCCTAAAAATAGGGGACGTGACGCTTGGGATCATCATCGACATCACACTGCAAGCTGCGCTTGTGGCACAGCACCTCGAATTCTCGATTCTTTCTGATTCATCCCGAGACAGAAACAGCGCGCGCATCGAGAAAGTTGCCGGATCGAAGTGCAACGCTGGGGAACAGCCAACGTCGTACTGTTGATGCTAACAGCGATAGCACACGCGTGAGAACGTGTCTTTCCAACGCTTATTAAGTGGCAAATTTGCGCCAGAAGTGCCGACTGAGGAATACGTGGCTGCACGGCCTCGAGGGTCATCGGACCTCGAAATCGTGTCGCGACGCGCGCCTATGAGTGGTCGCAAAGTTGCGACCATGACAATGGCTACCACAGTCAGGCCGGGGATCAAACTTGACTTCAAGTTGAATTTCGAGGATGGTCATTTGTTGCAACATTGAAAGTCTGTATGAGTCGGGCTAATTCAGAACAACTCCGCAGCGTTGTTTTAATCATGTAGATGGGCGGGAGATGCTTTTGAATGATCTCCGGTGCGTCTGGAGTCTGGTAAGACGTGCGGGCAAGCGCGGGAAACCCCCGTCGCGGTGAGAGCGTCGAAGCCAGCCAGTTTTGCTCGAGGGAATCCCCAATAAATTAATACCCACAATGCAGGGAGGAGAGCCAATACTCGTAATGAGTTGGAGTCAATTCCCGGATGGAATGCCGGCGGTACGGAAGACATGCGTGGCTTTCTGCTGAGAGCCGGGAGAGAACACAATACGACGTATAGTTCAATGCATTTTCATCCCTTTTGGCATATCCAACATCTCTTGTGCCGCCGGAAACGGCTTGAGAAGGACTCGCTGCAGACTTTGCATACCGGAGCCCATTGATTTGCATGCTTGCTGTGGGACGTGGTAGGAGAACAAGAATCAAAGGACTCAATCGATCTCCGCTCCGTTAAGTAACTCAGTTCACACCCCTCTCGATTGCCATCCTTGTGCATCGCGCCGGCCGCGGGCCCGACTCCGAAGATGTCACCAAAGCGAAAGTCAAATATTGGAAGAAAGGACCAGGTGTAAGCATAGTTACAGTAACAGCGCAGCAACAGCGCAGGTCAGACGAAACGCTGACAAGCATCAGGCCAAGAATAATGGGAACGCCATCCCACCGCTGTATCCGAGGCCTCACCGCCTCAGCGAGCGGGTTGTAATTGGCCTGCAATCGGAAGCCCTCTGCCGTCGGCGTCGTTCCGCTCGACCTGCTCAGCGGCGCGGCGCATGCGCCGAAGCTTGGTCGTCACAAAATTGAATACTCGAGCCTACCGAGGACATGCTGGTTCAAGCTCCAGTGCCAACGGGGACAACAATATAGGCGCATCGCGTAACTGGCAGCGGTTCGGCTGTCGACGCCCGCCTGTTCGTCTGCGAGCGGATCCTCGCGGTCAGCGGTTGCCTGCGCATTGCCGGAAGCCACCTGCGCGTGTGGACCGTCGACGGCCGTCCACGGTCTGTTAATTCGGCACAGGTTTCTCGAGCTCTTCCTTGGTATGACGGCGCAGACCATTGGGTGAGTACGATGTGTGGGCATTGTCTTCTAAAGGGCAACAATGACTGATTCCAGCGGCATCTAGCATTCATGGACGTCTAGGAGGGTACGAACAGAGGAAAAATGAAAGGTAATACATGTAACGGGATACGCTAATGTCCAGGCTCACGGTGAATGCAGGACTATCCGGGTCAGAACTCTTGCAATGCGACAGCCACTCAATCGTCGTCACTGACGTTGTCGTAGTCGGCCGGCTCCCAGACAGCGGGCCGCAGGGGAAACCCGCCGGCCTGCAGAGCGGCGGACGCGAAGACGCCGGCGGCGGAAGGCGCAGTGGCCACCACCGGCGCGTATACGGACGCGTACGTCCAGAAGTTTCCCGGGCCCCTCTCATAGGTGCCCGTGTCCTCCTCGTCTGCGACCGCGCCGTCCGAACCGGCGCCTGAGTCCACCTCCTCGTCACTCTCGCTATCGGGGTCGTCGTACTGCATGTGCGTCAGCCAAACTGCGTCACATAGGCGGCAGATCGAGCGGACTCACCCCGCATGCGAGCTGGGCCTCGTGCAAGATTTCTTGAGCGGCCGATGTGGCCGCTGTATAAGAGGTAGTCGTTTGTGGGGCCGCCGTCGCCGCGGCGGACGACCCCGGCGGCGGCGGCGCCACGCCGGCTGCGTGCTGTATGGCGCCCATCGCGCCGCCCATTGCTAGCACCTCGGCGACGCTGCGCAAGGCGGTTGGTCCGTCGTACGGGATGTCGGCGCCCGCTTGGTCGTCAACGAGCGCATCCTCGCGGCCGGCAGGCGTGATAGCCTGCTCACTGGCAGCGGCCACCTGCGCGAGTGGGGCATCGTCGTTCGTCATAGGTATGTCGTGCGAGACCGCGTTGCCGCCGGCGCCATTTGTGTACTTAGGTTCAAGCAGCTCGGCAGGCTGATGAACAGGGACGGCGTAGCGCAGTGTGGGCCAACAAGTGCCAGTGCGGTCTACAAGCATGCCGGGGTCGGTTTGACGATGTGGCGGGTGATGATGGGAGGCGAAACGCAAGGCGAGGTGCGGGGCTTGCCGCGCGAGTGCCACCCGCTTTTGTACTGCCCGCCGCGACCACCACACGCCGATCACGTGACGTCTTTCCTCGCCACGCTCGCGGACGGATTGCTACGCAGTGGCGATCGCTCGGGCCACCATTGGCTGATCCCTCACCGATGCGGAGAAGGTGACAGAGAGTGAGGGTCAGCGCAGGGTGAGTCCGGTCCTGCAGACAGCGAGAGAAAATTGATTGTCCATGCGTCGAAGCTCGGTCGTATGCAGTACCCGAGCCTACCTAGGACACTCTGGCCACCTCCCCGGCAGCCAAGAGGGCGACACTTCGCGCTCATGGTGGGGCTGGCAGTGGTTCGGCCGCAAGGGGGGCCGCGGCCCCAGCGTCCACCTCGTCCTCGAAGATGACAGCAAAAACCACAAGGTACGTGCGTCTTGCACTGCGAACGGCGCAAAGTATTAATTGCCGGCAGTGTCTAGCAGTTACAGACGTCTAGCAGATACGATCAGAAAGGAAGAATGAAAGGTAACGTATGCAAGCAGTCGTACATCTATTGGCTCACACAGGGAAAGTACAGCATCCCAGACCAGGCACATGTAATGCCATTCAGAGGCGACACGCTTATTCCTCTTCGCTGGGCATAGGCGCGTCGTCATCGGTGCTGGCGCTGTCCACGTCCTCCCAGACGACGGGCCGCAGGAGAAACCCGCCGCTCTCCAACGCGGCGCCCGCGAAGTCGCCCACGTCGACATGTGCCGCCGCGTACGGGGACGCGTACGTCCAGTAGTGGCCGGCCGGGGACGATACGTGTGGATCGTAAATGCCCGCGTCCTCCTTGTCGGCGTCCGACCCGGCGCCGTCCGCCTCTCCGTCGCTATCGCTGCTAGGGTCGTCGTACTGCACCTGCGTCAGCCCAAACGCAGCCGGATCAAAAGGACGCACCCCGCAGGCGAGCTGGGCCTCGGTCAGAGCCTCTTGTGCGGCCGATGTGGCCGCTGTGTAAACTGTAGCTGTATGTGGGGCCGCCGTCGCCGCAGCGGACGACCCCGCCGGCGGCGGCGGCGCCACGCTGGCTGCATTGTGCATGGCGGCCATCGCAAGCACCTCGGCGACGGTGTGGATGGCGCCCGGCGGGTCGCGCGGGATGGCGGCGCCGACCTGGTCTTCGGTGCCCAGATCCTCGCGGCCTGTGGGTTTGGGTGTGGTTGCCTGCTCATTGGCAGGAGCCGCCTGCGCGGGCGGGGCGGTGACGTGCGTCTCTGGTCCATCGCGCGAGAACCCTTCGACGCCGGCGCTAGTCTTCGTGTGCCCGGGCTCAAGCGGCTCGACAGGCTGATGGGCGGGGGCGCCGTATCGGAGTGCGGGCCAACAAGTGCGAGCGCGGTCGACAAGCATATCGAGTTCGGGTTGAGGATGTGGTGGGTGGTGGTGGGAGGCGAAAGGCAAGGCGAACTGCGGAGCCTGCCGAGCGAGTGCCACCCGCTTTTATAATGTCCGCCGCGACCACCACACGCCGATCACGTGATGTCCTTCCTCGCCACGCGCGCGGACGAATTGTTTCGCAGTGGCGATCGCTCGCACTTCCATTGGCTGATCTCTTACCAGATTTCCGGCTATCAGAAAAAGTGACAGAGAGTCAGCAATGCCCAGCCGGTGGGCGTACGATGCAGGCAACGAGAGTACTTACTGACTGGGCTGTACTTAGCATCCACAGACGTCCTGGCGGACGATTACAAGCATCGGAAAGGGTGAGAAGTAAAGGATGCAATTGTTTGTGTATGCTGAAGCTCATGAAGAGTCTCCAGGTCCATACCCTTCGGAGGTGCGACTTTTCTTTATTAAGGTCAATCAGAGGAGGTGCGCGCAGATGACTGGCCTGGGCACTATTGCGGGCACCCTCGTTCGCTGCAATTCTGGTCTTGAGCACTTGCATGAAGTGTGGTCAAGTCCTTGGATGAGGAGACGGGATGCGCGAGTTGCGAAGGCGGTTGACATACTGCGCGCCGATGTCTGCTTAAAAGCAGACCAGGACCAGGACCAGGACCGGCAGAACGCACCTTCTCCGTCGCGAGCTGCGCTCCGCAAAGCGCTTCTTCAGCAGCAGACAAGGCTGCAGTCAAGGTCATAGACGTAGCCGGGGCCGCCGCCGCGGCGGACGACTCTCATCGTGCGCGCGGCGGCGGCGCCGGGATGTTTACGTCTTGGATTGCGCCAGTTGCGCTGGCTGAGAGCGCCACGGCGAGGATGTCGACGACGCTGACGAAGTCGGTGTGCTTCTCGTTCCCGTCGCTCTCTGCGGGGCTTGCCTCTTGGCTGCTGTGTTTGTCCGCGGGTACGTCTTCGCGGAAGGTGGGTATCGTTCTATGCTGTAGCCCGGTCTGCACGGGTGGAGCCGCAGCGTCGGCGTCTATCGCTGGCAGGCTCTGCGAAGCGCGCTCGGAAGGCACACAGCCGGCTCGTGCCTCCACGAGGTAGTTGGCGGGAACGCCGTGAAGATGGAGGGCGGGCCAGCAAGTGCGAGTGTCTTCGACGAGCATGTTGGGTTTGTATCGGAGGCGGGGCGTGTGGGAGTGAGAGTCGAAAGGCAAGGCGAACTGCGGAGCTTGCCGCGCGAGTGCCACTCACTTTTTGTATTGTCCGCCAGACGCCGATCACGTGACCGGCCGTATCGCGGACGAATCGCAAGGCGGTGGCGAGGGCTTGGTCTCCCATCGGTTGATTCCCCTTTGCTCTCCAGGCCTGCCGACACAAGTCTATCGTGGAGGAAGAGAGCGCGCAGAAACATCATGCATCTATCATCTATGACTTCGATCATCCTACACATCTCTATGTCACACATTTTCGCTCCGTGTGATTGCTAATCGATGTCGTCACACGAAGCCGGAGTTCACTAGGCCATTTGTTGGGCTCTCAGGGCATGAGGTGGACTCAAGACCGGCCCGTGTAGACACTGCGGAGGCAGCTAGACTAGTGACGACCCACCGCTGACAGCTCTTCCTGAGAGAAACCAGAATTTGACTGATAAGAACACAAGGCAGGAAAGACAACCAACACAAATGATGGGTAGAGCTTAATGATCTAGATACAGAGTTCACTGTGCGGAGGGCCTGTCAACATCGTCCCCACCCCATGAATGTCGGTGCAAACACAATCATGAATGGATTGCGCCCAAATAAATCAAGGTTGACTTATCTCGGTAAAGCTGACAGGTTAGGGGTAGTAGGGCTCTTTCTGATTCCTAAATTTGACGGCGCGCGCGTAGGAATCCAGGAATCTGGATGGGGGGCATTCGGCACACACAAGTACATGTCTGAGCCTCTTAGTCCGGGGATACGATGAACACCATGGAGTAAATCGACGTGCGCACGGTCCCTGGACCCGTAACAATTGAGAGGCGAAGGCTTGTGGGCAAAGAATGAAAGAAGGGTACATCGATCCGAATCTCCGCTCCGGCCTCCTGTCCTTCCGCGTTACTTCGTTTGGATACATCCTGCTGGCTGTAGAGCTCGCTCCAAATCGACTCCCATGGCTTAGGATGCCAATCACACGGGGAAGAAACCGTAAGAAATAGAGGTAAGGATATATTATTGCCGGCTGTAGCGAGGCTACATACTGAAGAGCGCAAGCGCATGGCAATGGGAACAGCGTCCCAGGGCTCCAGCCAACGAGCGGGTCGGCTGCCACCCCCTGGATTGTCATCGACGTGCTTCTACCTACTGTGCACATGTGCCTAACTCGCCGCCCATGCTTGCTGTGCGCGTCGGTGCCGGGCTGGACATCCTGGACAACGCTGGCAGCAGGCGCTACTGTCGTGTCTTCGCGACGCGCTATGCGAGGGTATTGAAACGGTGCAGACACGAAGCAGCGACCAGACGGGCTCCAGGGGCCACATGGCATAAGTCCAGTCCTCAATACAACGACGCGGACCAACAAAGCGTGAGTACGATGTGTCCATTCTCGCACGCAGAGCGCAATGATTACTGATATGGGCGGTATTCAGCATCTGCAAGAGTCCATGCCCTCTTTGGGGTAAAGGCAAGGGGAAGAATGAAAGGTTAGGCATGTGGTGGGTTATCTATGGTGTCCAAGGCTCACGGCGTCGTAAGCACAACGCGCATCCATGCCCGTCGAGAGTGATCGCAGCCGGGCACCAGCTCAGTCTTCGTCGCTGGTCATCGACGCGTCGTGGTCATTGGCAGGCATATGACGGCCAGCGGCGTCCACGCGCGACCAGTCGACTGGGGAGAGCGTGAATGCCCCTGTCGACGGGGCGGTCTCCACGAAAAAGCCTTTGTAAACGCCGGCCTCCACCTACGGCCACGCATACCAGGCCGCGAACGTGCTGTAACGGTGCGCGGGGAGCGGTGCGGGTCCACCGTAGAAGCCGTCCGCCTCCTCGTCATCGGTAGCCTCGCGGTCCGACCCGGCCTTCTCGCTCTCCGGATACTCGTGCTGCAAGCACACGTCAGCACATCGTTCGGCCAGACCGATCCAACGGGGCGCACCGGCTCTGTGACGGTCTGGGTCGCTGCAGCGGCAGACGAGGCCGCGGTGTATGATGTAGTCTCGTGTGGGGCCGCCGTTGCGACGGGAGACCCTGCGGGGTGTGCGGGCGGCGGCGACGCCACGGTGGTTGCATTGTGCATAGCGGCCATCGCAAGCACCTCGGCGACGGTGCGGATGGCGACCAGTGGGTCGCGCGGGATGGTGGCGCCGGGCCGTTCGTCGGCCAGCACGTCCTCGCGCGCGTCAGGCGTGGCCGCGTGAGTCGCCTGCGCAGGTGGAGGATTGACGTGTGTCTTGGGTCTGCCCTGCTGCGGGATGGCGTCGACGCCAGAGCCAGCTGCTGTGTCCTTGGGCTCGAGCGGCTCGGGAGGCCGATTCGCGGGGACGGGAACGCCGTATCGGAGAGCAGGCCAGCAGGTGCGTGTGCGAGTGTTTTCAACGAGCATATCGGGTTTGGGTCGTAGGCGTGGCGCGTGGTGGTGGGAGGCGAGAGGCAAGGCGAAGTGCGGGGCTCGCCGCGCGCGTGCCACCTGCTTTTATATTGTCCGCCGCGACCACCACACGCCGATCACGTGACCGGTCGCCTCGCGGACAAACGGTGGCGATCGCTCTGGCTTCCACCGGCTGATCCCTTGACGATTTAGGCCCTATGGACACCCAAGAAGGTCAATGAGGGTGGTAAGCACATGACACAGAAACGTCTGGCGCTGGGTGCAACCGGCCCTACAGAGAGCGAGAGAACACATACGGCGACATCTAGCATTCGCAGACGTGGCAGGCATCTCCGCGGACTATGACAAGCATCGGAAACAATCAGACGTCGAGGATGTATGTGGGAACCATGCACGCGCCCGCGTCCTCCTCGTCGGCGTCAGACCCCACACGGTCCGTCTCTCCGTCGCTGCCGCTGCTAGCATAGTCCTACTCCATCTCCCTCAGCTGAACTGCATCGCATAGGCGACAGATCGAGGAGAGTCACCCTGGAGGCGAGCTGGGCCTGAATCAAGGCCGCTCGGGCGGCTGACTCTGTGATCGCGGTATAGCAGATGGTCGGCTGTGGGGCCGCCGTCGCCAGCGGTGGCGGCGGTGGCGGCGCCACGCGGGCTATGTGTTGTATGGCGGTCGTCGAGCCGGCCGACGCGAGTACATCGGCGACCTGATAAAGAATGTCCAGCTCCGTACTACACGGTCACCTAGCGAACGCACTCAGGAGTCATCGCTCGTAGCGAGATCGCCTTGTCTCCGGTTAGCAGAAAGACGGCATGGGAGAGTGCGGAGCTCGCCTGCGAGGCGCTTGACTGGGTGGGGACTCCTATGTGGTGGTGAGCCTGAGCCTCTCGGCGCGGAACACTTCTGACGTCATGAAAGCATTGAGTGAATCCTGAAGCTATTAGACCTACGGGGAAAGGAAGAAACCCAGTACCGTACGTGTCATAGTTCGAAATCATGTTCAGGATGGCCAATTCATCGTACTGAAGACATGCGTGGCATCCTCCTGAGTCCAGAGAAGAACGGGAGAACACAGCGTGTACTTCACGGAGTGCTTGCCATCGTCACTCTCGCGGAGTCTGATGGGAAGGAGCTTGGTAGACTACGAGAGTGGTGGAGGGGACCATCTTCTTTCGTATAATCAAGCATGAACACAGCTAGCGTGATAAGGTAGCTTTTTGCTAGATAAGGACCTTCCCAAAAAAACTATTTGCAGGACTGATTAAGGGAAAAGAGGGTTTCCGCATGTGCCTGACTTCCAGGATCCTAGTTTGCATATCTGTGGACGTGGGAGAACAAGAGTGAAGAACTCAATTGATCTCCGCTCCGTCAACGTCGTTCGGACCCCCTTTGGGCCTTTCATTGCCATCCGTTTGGATCCCGCCCTTCAGAGTCACTGCGCGCGGACGCAATTCTCAACCTCGAATTCAACGATGGATTGGACGCGAAAGTCAGAGATCGAAAGAAAGAAAGCCGCCGGGTAAGCACAGGATCGTTCCTGGAAGGCGCAACCCAGGGCCCAGGCCAGACACTGACGAGCACCAGGTCATAGTCGTCTGGTTTCTCTAGTCAAAACCCCGCCGAGCGATATGCCAGTATCAAGGTGCAGTCAAGAGCCTTTGTTCAAGTCGTCCGACCAGCGGTGTCGCGTCCGGCTTGACGCGCGCGTGCGCCGAAGCTCGGTCATCGGCCATGCTCGCTATACGCACCGGCGTTGTCCAGGGCACCCTTGAACACGCTGGCAGCAGTCGCAGCGGCAGCCTGTTGCGCTCGGTGCGGGTATTGTTGCGGTTCGGACGTGCGGTAGCAGGATGGCCATCCACGACGGCCAATCTTCAGAAGCTTCATCACCTGGCACCAGCGGCACCAGATGCCGACTGGCGTTGATATTGGCCTTGCGATAGCGGTATGGACCACAGGTGGGTGCATCCTGGCATGCCGATGGAGAGAGAGTTAATTGAATTCGGCGTGTCAAGCATTCACAAACGTCCAAGGCGGATGGACGTGGCTACGAGCAGCGGGAAGAATGAAAGGTAAAACTTAAAGGGGTTTATGTACGATGTCAAAGCTCACGAGTAGTTTCTAGTGTTGTAACGAGTATACCCAACGCTCTTCGACGGTGACCCCAGGCGGGCACTCAGTCTTCGTCACTGCTCGTCGATACATGGCTGTCTTCGGCCGGCACGTATCTCCCAGCCGCGTCCACGCGCGACCAGTCGACCGGGGATAGTGTGAAGGCGCTTTTCGATGCGGCGGCATCCTCGACGCCGCCGTTGTAGATGTCGGCCGCCAGCCTCGGCCACGCGGGCGCGGCCCCGAACGCGCTGAAATGGTGCGCGAGGAACGATACGGCCCGGAATAAGAGTCTATCGTTATCGTCAGGGCCCTCGTCGTCGACGCCGTCTGACTCGATGCCGCCCATCTCCACGTCGCTGTACTGGTCCTGCAAGCATGTGTCAGCACAGCAGAACACAGGAAAGAACCCGACCAACGGAACGCACCACGCCCGAGGCGAGCTGCGCCTCTTGAGCAGCAGACGCGGCTGCGGTGTAAGTTGTATTCGCGTTGGGCGCTGCCGTCGCTGCGGACGACTGTGCGGGCGGCGGCGGCGCCACGCCGGCTACGGCTTCCATCGCGCCCGTCGCGCCAGCTGTGGGCGCCAACGCGAGGACCTCGGCGATGCTCATGAGGGCGACGTGCTGGTCGTCTGCGCCGCTTGTCTCCTGGGCGGTGTGTTCGGCGGCGAGGACACTGGTGCGTGTCGTTCCATGCTCTGTCACACTCTGCCCGGGTGGAGCGTCGGCGTCACTCATCGACATGCCCTTCGAAGCGCGGCTGGAAGGCGCAGAGCCAGTTGGCGCGTCGTCCACGAGCGGCTCGGCGCGGTAGTTGGTCGGAACGCCATGCTGGACGGCGGGCCAGCGGATGGGAGTGCGCTCGAGTAGCATGTTGGGCTCAGATTGCGGATGTGGCGGGTGGTGGTGGGAGGCGAAAGGCAAGGCGATGTGCGGGGCTTGCCGCGCGTGTGCCACCCGCTTTTATTGCCCGCCCCGACCACCACACGCTGATCACGTGACGGCTCGCCTCGCCACGCACGCGGACAAATTGCTGAGCGATGGCGAGCGCTCGGACTTCCGTTGGCTAATCCCTTTCCGATTTCCAGGGCCGCGCGGGCACCAGCGATGGTGACAGAGAGTTAGCAATGCCAAGCCGTAGCGCATACGGTGCGTCTGGCATACAAACAACGCGAGGGAGAACTCATTTGGCGGCATCTAGCATTTACACACGTTCTGGCGCTATGAACAAGGATGATTACAAGTGACAAGAAGAAGAAAAGGTAGAGTGTGCGATTTTTTGTGTTTCCTGCGGAGCGTTCATGGAGACTGTCCCGGTCCGTGCTGTCCGCTCAGTCCGAATCGGTGTCCGACATGTCGCCGTCTTCGCTCGACGACCAGACGGCGGGGGAGAGCGCGAACGCGCGCGGCTGCAGAGCGGCGCCCCCGCCGACGCCGTTGTACACTCCAGCCGCGAATGTCGGCTGCGCGAGCCGGGCGCCGGATGCGTGCGCCTGCACGGTGCTGAAATGCCCGAAGGGGAACCACGCAATACCCGCGTAGCCGTCGTCGTCGCCCTCCTCCCACTCGTTGTCGGCAGCCTCGCCGTCCGACCCGGCGCCGGCCACCTCGTCAGCGTAGCTGCTTGGGTCCTCGTACTGGATAAACTGCGTCAGCACCGACAGACCAGAAACCAGAACGGCGGGACGCACCCCGGTCGCGAGTTGCGCCTCCTCGAGGGCCTCTGCAGCAGCAGATGTTGCTGCAGTGTAGTATGTTGTTGTGTGTGGGGCCGCCGCCGTGGCGGGCGACTCCGTCGAGCGCGCGGGCGGCGGCGGCGCCACGCCGACTGCGTGCTCCATTGCGCCCGTTGTGCCAGCTGGGAGCGCCATAGCGAGGACCTCGGCGACGCTCATGAGGTTGATGTGCTTGTCGTCCTGGGGGATGTCTGCGCCGTTCGTCTGCGGGGTTGCGTGGGCGTCTGCGAGTGCGTCGTCGCGGCGGCCAGTGGGCGTGATTCCTTGCTCTGGCGCAGTCTTTGCGCATGCAGCGGGAGTGTCTGTCGCCGGCAGCCTCTGTGGAACGGGGGTGGATGGAGCAGAGCCAGTTGGCGCGTCCACGAGCGGCTCGGCGCGGAAGTTGGTGGGAACGTCATGTTGGACGGCTGGCCAGCCAATGCGAGCGTACTCAGCGAGCATGTTCGGTCGGGATTGCAGATGTGGCGGGTGGTGGTGGGAGGGAGAGGCAAAGCGAGGTGCGGGGCTTGCCGCGCCAGTGCCACCCGCTTTTGTATTGCCGCGACCACCACATCGATCACGTGACACATCGCCATGCGCGCGGACGAATTGCTTCGCGGTGGCGATGGCTCGAACTTCCATGAGCTTATTACTTGCCGATTCGCAGGCAGGCCCTGTTGGTTTATTGCGAGCATGCAAGCAGAAAGAGACTGGTAAGCACAAAATCGTCAAGCAGCAGGATCTCTGTATACATGTCTAACCGGGAGGCAGGGACAATGGACATTTGGGTTCTGCGCAGTTGCTCATTGATCTCCTCACACGAAGCGAACGTACGGCGAGACTGCGTGAATATTGAGCGCGGGGATTGCCTGGAGTGAGAAACCACGCACCGTCGCAGTCATCTTCAGGGTCGAACTTCTCTCTGCGATGCTCCAGGTTTCCAGCTCCATCCGCAGTTGGCGTCGGCACGTCTGCCGCCTTGACCCACTCGCCGAGGTCGCGCTTTTCGTCGAGCATGCAGAGGACGGGCGGCGCGAGCGCGCCACGCACCGTCGTCGTCGCAGTCGCCGCTTCGAAGCTCGTGGGCTCTCGCGGCTCGCTGCCCAGCACGATGCACGCCGGCTTGTCGCCGTCCTCGGGTGAGAAAAAGACTGTCCGTTCCAAGGCGCTGTCCGGGAGGAACACCTTGAGGCTCGGGACGCGCACTCCGGCGTCCGACTTGTCCTGCGCGGCGAACAGCGGGATCTTATAGACGGCGAGATCGGTGTCGCGCCGTGTGACGAAGACCGCCTTCTCCGTCCAGGTGAACGTGAACGGGAGCCGCGCGGGGGCGATGGTGAACCGCGACCCGACGAAAGCCTTCGCACGGTGGATGAGGTCCGGTGGACTGCGAGTCGTCTTTCGGTCGGACAAGCGGTAGGTCGCGGCCATGACGTGCATGCGGAGCCGTTTCGCCATGCCGAGTTGTTTCAGGAGCTCGAAAGCAGGACTCGGAGGTTTCTCCTTCAGCTCGTATTCTTGGGCCTCCAGGGATGCAACATGGAGAAACCTGCCGCATGGAGAGAAATGAGGCTTGATTGATAGCTGGCGCGCTATTGGAATTTAACCGGTGAGCTTCGACGCAGAGTCGGAAACAATCAGAATAAACTCACTCCGCAGTGCTGATGAACGCAGCTTGCGAACAAAGTACGTTTTTGCTTCGTAATCGGCGAAAAGAACCTCCCCTGCCCCGAGTGGCCAGACGACCAGCGGCTTGTGCGGATGGAATGCCGGCGGTGAGTCATAAAGCGTGATGACCCGAGGATGCTTGTACTGAAAGACGATCGATTGATCGACCACGCGCAGAATAGTCAGCGACATCCAATTGACATCGTGCGCAACGGCTCCTTCGGACTCTCTGGCGTACTCATAATCGCTCGCAGAGTCTGAAGAAGCCGAACAGCAACGCGTCGTTTGGCGGCGAAGACGCACGCCGGCGTGGAGATGCGTGTCCATCTGTCTTCCCCAGAAGACCTCTTCGTCGTCGCTGTCCAGCTCCCCAAATTGGGGAAGAGATGTGGGGTCCAAGGACTCCATCTCAGAGCTCTCGGAATCCGAGGATTCACAGGAGCTCGATGCGCTGCTAGTGGATCCATCCGACTCCGAGCTGTCACTCATCGGATCAGAGTCAGACACCTCCGAGCTGCTCTCTGACCCGACAAGATGCCGACGAGCCCCAGCCTCTACTTTCGCATCCATGTCATCCTCCGTCGACCCTTCGCTCCAGGTCTCGTAGCCCTCCCACTGTTGATCGGAATCGGATGACGAAGATGTGTCAGTTCCGTCGTCGCCGTCATCACTTGACGTCCAACCACGACCTGCAGCCCAAGTCTCGAGCCTGGTCATGTCCATGTCAAGGGTCTCAGTATCCCTGTCGCGGATGACGTCGGCTGAGATGCTGTGGGATCGATTCCCGACTGCAATTAGGCCATTGCAACTAGCCATGTCGTCGAAGGAGGGAGGGAAGATTGCATCGGAGACTGGAAGGACAAGACGGCGAAAATTCTGCTGGGGGTCTCGGGTGAATATTTGCGCCCCGATCCGCAAAACTTGTCCGTCTTCGCTGAATGCTGTTGGTGACGCGTAGACGGGGTTCCCACGCGAGAGCGAGCCTCTAGTGTAAAGCGGGAGGTTTGTGAGACCAGCAGAGCAATGGATCGTTTGTTGCGAAGTTAGCTGCGGTGCAAGGGAGGAGTCCATGACAACCCAGCACTCGTAAACGAAGACGACTTCATCGTCGGGAGACTTAGAACTGAGTGCTTTCGTCAGCATAGTACCTTCACAAAGGAAGAGGTTTAACAATACCTGAAGCGAAGGAGGTGGATCGTTTGCCCATAGAAAACGAGTGTTTCATACCGGTTACCTCCGCGGGGGTTAGAGGTAGCTGATCTGAGACTAAAAGTGGGGTAACGAGCTTGGAATCGGGTAAAGGGATGCTGTGAATCGAGCGCAAGAGCGCCCCACCAGATTCTATCGATCTCACCACGCGAGGCGGTGAGAGGACAATCTGCGGCAGAGTCTTTGCATCCGTCGCAGGTAAGGAATCGCTCCCAGTTATGGTGCAGGGTGCAATAGTCGACCCAATGATTTGTCGGGAGCCGTCG
Source organism: Auricularia cornea (assembly GCA_030578095.1). Classification (NCBI taxonomy): domain Eukaryota; kingdom Fungi; phylum Basidiomycota; class Agaricomycetes; order Auriculariales; family Auriculariaceae; genus Auricularia; species Auricularia cornea. The sequence goes on along the minus strand of JARLTE010000005.1, from coordinate 4,196,265 downwards.
ATTGTCAGCAGCAGGTGTGGAGATGAGCCAGTCAGGTAGCACACGTAACACATTCGGGCGACCCCCGACGCTGTAAACGCTGAATTGCCCCTCCACCCAGAGCATCTGCATCTGCAGGAGTGTTTGAAAGTTGGTGGAGGTAACGAAATCCGTGGCTCTCTTTCTGACAGAAGCGAGTTCCTTGACCCCGTCCTGTTCGAGGTGCCGAGCCCAGTACTTTGTCGCGTACCTGGCGAACGGATGGACAGGAATCTCCTGACCGGCGTGGGGAGAAACCCAGCGGTATGAGCCGCGGTCGTCGGGCGCATGTCTCAGAAGTGTGCTGAAAGAGGGACGTTGGAGGTACGAGAGGCAGGCAAATGCGATCCGTTCGGGAGAAACTGTCATCCGGCTGTCCAACGGGCTGGGAGGATCGTCCCACGGAACAGGGTTCCGTGAGAGGAACTCGCGCACACTGGAATGGTCCAGTCGGCATGTATCCGACCAATCGATGGTCCCTTGCTCCCTCCGATTGACGTGGACATGCACCGTGAATCTGTGCAAAAATGCGTCCGCCCTGAGTGTTTTCAGAGAAGCGGCTTCTGCCTTGTTGAGTAGGACTGCAACGGCTTCCCGCAGTTCGTCGACCGAGAGGAGCCTACGTGCGTACGCGACCATCGACATGACCTTGCTGTCAACATATGAGCAATTTGCGGTCGATAACCGAGTCAACAAAATACCTTGAGAGCTCTCGATCTTGGGCTGCTATGCGCCTGAAGTGCCGTCTATATAGCTCGGCGTACCGTGGAGGAGGGCCGCCAGAGACGTGGCGACGCAGTGCGGCTGGGTTTTGGGGCCCATCGCCGTCCCCGAAGTCTGCGGTCATCAGCTGAGCCCAGAGAAAGTTGCCCTGCGCTTGTTTGACAAGAGTTGTTGCTGCCAGATGGAGAACAGTCTGAGCGTCGGCTGTCAGACCGTCATTGTCCTTTTTGAGCAGTTTGGCGATGCGGTCCACTCGAGAGTGAATGAACAGCTCGACGCCGTGCTCGTCCCTGCCAGTCATGTCTAGCACCATGGAAGAGGCTTCACAGCGCTTAACAACGAGATCATAGCGGGGAACGGGGCGGATACGGGAAGCCATGCTGCACCATAGGTGCACGCGACCGCCGAAGGCATCACAGAGTTCTAGTGCTGCTCGTACCATGGCCATTACGTTCCGAGAATCCCGTTCGTCCTCCACCTCATCGAGTCCATCGATGAAGAAGTAGACATTGCCGTCGATGTTGTCAAGAAACTCGGTTATGAGCTCTCGGAGGTGCTGGTTGTTCGTGCTGCGGAGTACTTGTTTGGATAGTACCTGCGAAACAGGATGACCTCTTGAGATGTAAATCTCAAACAACTGCGCAGCAAGCAGATGCAGAGGCCCGGCGGAACCCTCGAAGGAAGAACTGGGCTGGCAGAAGTAGTAGACGACTGCCGATCGGGCCTTGAGATATTCAATCGCAAACGATGCGAGCGTTGTTTTTCCACAGCCAGTCTGCCCCCGAAGACACAAGACGGCGGAGTGAGATGTCTCGGCGGTGAGCCATTTCGTGAAAATTGGGTCACTGAAGAGCCAAGTGCAGGTAGAAGGGTGCCATGCACAAGTCTCGGGGTCATCAGGCGATGCCCGTGACTCATGCCACCGCTTGTTCGCCTCGGAGTCTCGTGAGGTCGAACCTAAATGGTCGCGTATAAGACGATAGAGGTTCACTGTATCACCATCAATAAACAGCCAAACGCGCTGAGAAATGCTTACGCGACGTTGCCTCGTCCTGCTCTTTGCGCCAATTACTTTGCACCAAACGCTCTGTCCGAGCTGCACAATGCTCGCGGTGATCAAGCTGTGCCTGACAGATAGCCGCCTCGGCGGCTATAGCCTTGACGTCCTTTTCGATGTCGTCCATGATGAGACTGAGCTTGGCCGCAGCTGAAGATCTCAGTGCATCGATTACGGACTTGGTCCCTAACGATACGAGACACTGTATCAGGCCCGAATTCTGTGGGAGTAATTCATGACTCACGGCTCTTGTGGCATTCTTGGTGGGCACGGTGCCAAAATCGAATCATGTTTCTATACGAGCTAAAGAATAGCCGCTGCATTGCGGAAGAGTGTCCGTAGAGTGACTTGTATGCCTTGAGATGTTCAATCTGGTCGGCGAGAATGTCGAACTGTTCCCCGATCATGTCGATCATCTCGCGGCAGCGGATCGCCCCCTGTCACCCATATTTCAGTACAGAGCCATTTACGCCGTACAGACGCACGTCAACAACCACCTTGATGGATCCCCACATAATGGCGAGCGGAAGAGGCTTAGCAGAGGCTGAAGCAAGTCAGATTCGGATAGTTCGCCGGGAATACAAGAATGTGTTGCTCACCAAGTTGACCGATGACTTCGCTGTAGTCCTTCAGAGCATCTGCGACCCGCAAAAGAGTATGAGAGAAGCGATTATTGATGCGTTTCGCATCGTGAGTTTCGCGAATGAGCTGATTGAGAGCCTCGGGCGAGATGGCGCCGGTGTTGCGACAGAGGCGAATGAACTCGTTCTCGTCCTTGCCCTGCAAGCCTTGGATGTACTTGTCCATCTCAGCGTCGAACGCTGACAGAGAGGGCTGATCCATTTGAAAGAGCTCTGCTCCTTTGCGGTGAGATTACGAAGGCAAGTGCTGGAGATACGCACAGTGCTGACCAGTCGGCGGTTTGTAAGCGAGGGGCGACTCTGGTAGACTGGTACCTATATATGTGTGCGACTGGCCGGGAGCTCTTTCTGACGCGTTGTACCCGAATTAACGGAGACGCCAATCAGCGCGGAAGCGTGGTAAAGGTGAGGATGCGGGTAACCAAGAGTAGCGCCACTGCACAAGCAAGGGAGTTGTGCCCCTGTGTGTGTGAACACAAGGCCAGAGCGTGCCACGATAGAAGCTGCCTTCATCCAACCAAGACGCCCATAGATGAGGTATGGCCGCACTGGATAACGATCGGGAAATCGAGAGCAGTGCGTCTGCAGGGTGACAGACGCCGCGCGGCAGGCGTGGCTTGATGGGTGGCTTTCCCGCGGGATTACTCAGTCCAAGCAGACCGGTAATAATCCCTGGTTGAACGCCACTGATAGATGTGGTAGGTCCGCCCGACAGACGAAACATCGACATATCTGGTTGTTTGCCACAGTAAAAGAGGAAGTTCTCCGACCATTCCCGGTCATTCCCGTTCCTCCTCCCAATACGTCGCTATGTGAGTCGCGGGAAGGGCGTTACTTCGATCAAATCGCTTTGCCTCGTTCCCGCCAAATCCCGTACGCGGCAGTTAGTGAAACGCCCTTCAAACCGAGCACTCAGCCACAGCTGCCACCCGCTTCTAATAGCGCGACTCCTGACGGGAACAGTATCCGCTTTCCCGGGAGAGGAAGTCAGGTATGCATCTATAAGACGGTGTGTCCGGCGTCCAAGTTGACCTGCAAACAGCACAGGCGCGCTTGACGATGGCAGAGGACGAAGCGAATCAGCAACAGCCCGCAGACGCAGACGTTGTCAAGAAGCGCATCGCTCGCTACGACCAATAGTGCGTGCCATATTCTAACTGTTACGCACTTGCTCATACGATGCTGGCGCTAGCTACGATGCGTACGTTGCGATGCGCATCGGAAACCCGGCCATATTTTCGCTTACGAACGCAGGCGCTCTTTCTCTCGCACGCTGCGTAAGACGAACAAACCGAAGGACGTAGGCCGTGCAAAGCAATCGAAGTACACTCTCGTCGTCCGCCGGCTGATTGACGATCGCGGGCGTTATCAAGGCACGGCAATTGACATCAAGAGTGCAACGCTGCTTGACGTGCTACGGGAGATCAACGAAAATGTGGAGGGCGTTGACCTCACCGGGACTAGTCCAGCAGTGAGATACGAAACTATCTCACTCGCAGGCATACTCAGCACCTGCGTAGATGAGCGAGCTTGCGCTCTTCCATTCGTACCCGGGTCTCTGCGATCGCCTCAAGACGGAGCAGTCCCGTGACCCTCAGAGCGCACAGCTCGTGGAGGAGATCACGACTGCTATGCAGCTGGTCGAAAAGGACCAAGCTCGCCAATTGGAGGAGCTTGCAGTGCTCACCAACACGGGTCTCGTAGTGATTTGAAAGCCCGGCTCGGCCTGGCTCGGCTCGGCTCGGGCTTGCAGAAACTCAGGCCGAGCCGTAGGCCGTACCCAAGCCGAGCCGAGCCGGAGCCGGCAGCTCAGGCCGCGGCTTTCCTCCCACCGAGTACCGCGCTTGTGTCACATTTATATGATAAGATTTGTGTACCATAAATGCACTATTAACTCTTTGGGAACTTTTGAGGCGTTTCTATGCAAGGGAAACGGTCTATTCACGCCCGCAGAGTTCCTCGGAGTCTCGATCAGCGGATGCAAATCCCACCGAATCTTGTTCGGGCGCGGACTGTTGTCGCTAACATGAAGCCAAAGTCATTTCAATGCCTCAAAGGTGTCTCTGACGTGTGAAAAAGGTCGTAAAAGTGCTTACAGTACATTTAAAATGACTTGTGGATCCACTATGCCAGGCCGTAGGCAAAGCCGCCGGCTCCGGCTCAGCAAACCACGAAGCCGAGCCGCAGGCCGTATGCACGGCTCGGCTCGGCTCGGCCTAAATCCGGCCGGCTTACGGCTTCAGGCCGGGCTTTTAAATCACTAGGGTCTCGTCGCATGGTCGTCTCTACAACTTCTCTTCAAGCCGAATGCCATCTTGTACACGGTGCACCCAAAAGTCCAGCAGGACCGCCTGCTCATACTGAGGGAGACCGACGTCGTTTCAAGACGGGACGGGGATTTCGTGGTGATCGAGTGCGACATCATACACGACGATGGAGTCCACTTCGGCTACGCGCGCGTCGGGTTCGAGATCGAACGGTATCGAGGCGCTCGTCGCATTACGGACCTTGAGATCTACCCTCTCGAGTTCCACGCTAACAAAGCTTCGATTCTCGCAACCTCAATCGAGATCGGGAAGAAACTTGTCTCGCTTCCGGCCCATTGGCTGCGCGAGTACGAAGGACCGGGCGGGCGCGAGCTTCCTGATGCGAGGGGGGAACTTGTATGCCATCAATTCGAGGTATGTCTTTGAGGGTTTTCCAAAGAGATGGAGGTGTACTCACTGGATTTCAGAGTAGCGGGAGAGTCATGATCACGGCGAGCGCGTTCGCCGAGTATCAACCATGGAGCCACTGCAACCCCACAGTGTGCACGCCCCTCGCCAAGGATCAGCTCAGCGATATGGACTATGCGGTATGCTCGCCGATTCTGCGAGGCTTCTCACTCGTCCACAAATGCTGGGGTACGTACCGTCGTTCATTTGAGATAAGCTCTCCCAACTCCTTTCTCCAGGAATTTTTGCCGCTTCTCGGGTCCGAGACATCGCGTGGAACGACGACGCGTTTGCTTCCCTCGTCATCCACGAGCGCCAGAAGAAGCTCGTCCACGCGTTGGTGCGTCAGCATTCGGAGCATGCGAGAGGCTTCGACGACATCATCCGAGGCAAGGGGAGAGGATTGATCGGCCTGCTCGCGGGTCCCCCGGGGTGCGGAAAGACGCTCACCGCGGAGGCCGTCGCCGAGATCACGCACAAGCCGCTCTACCAGGTCACGGCGGGCGAGCTCGGGGCCGATCAGAGGAATATCGAGGAAAACCTCCTAAAGGTTCTGCGCCTCGCGGAACTGTGGGGCGCGGTCGTGTTGCTCGACGAGGCGGAAGTGTTCCTGCAGCAGCGCACGCCGGACCACCTGCAGCGCAACGCGATCGTCTCTATCTTCCTGCGTCAGCTGGAGTACTACCAAGGTATTCTGCTACTCACTACCAACCTTGCGCATGAGTGCGACCATGCGTTCGAAAGTAAGCGAGATCGCCACGCTTTCGACATCTAAACTCACCTCTCTACACCTGCCTATTAGGTCGCATCCACTTTTCGATCTTCTATCGTGACCTCGACTTCGACGCCCGCCTGAGCATCTGGCGCATGTTCTTCCAGCGCTCCGGGCTGACAATCGACGAAGCACAGCTCGCGCGCCTCGCCGAGCGGCAGATCAACGGACGTCAGGTCAGTACCCAACGCGGCGGTTGATTAAGCCAGACTGACCTTCACCAGATCAAGAACGCATTCAGCAGCGCGCAGACGCTGTCGCTGTCGCGCGGCTTCGACCAGCTCCAGGTCGGCGATATCGACGACGTGCTCGAGGTGCTTCGCGACTGGGAGGACGCGAAGGCGCAAAACTTTGCCCGCGCCGCAGCGGGCCCTTCTGGCGCGGCAGTGGAATCCGTCTCCCTCCTCGAAGATGTTGCATCCCTGATCTGAACGCCTGGAGAAAAAAAAAACCCCCCGTTAGTTACTCACTTCACTGCACCATTTTCCCGCCCTGCCTGTACAAAACCTTTCCCCATGCAGCCCGCAGTTTCTCAGGGGAATCCGTCTTCCTGCTCGACGATGTTGCATCCTTGATCTGAACACCTGTAGATTTAAAAAATCGCTGTCCTTTACCTTCTGACTGTATCAAACCCATGTACCACCGATTGATGGACTGCTGGAACTGGACCGAGCCGGGAATGACAGCCATGTGCGACGCGCAACGCAAAGGTCGAGTCCAGCCGGGGTCGCCTCGCAGCTGTATTTAGCCGGGCCCAACCGCTGAGGTCCTGTGGACCCCGATCAGCAATTTGCGTCGAGGGCAAAGCGGATGCTAGTTAGCATCGCGTGTGAAACACAAAAACATCGGACTTCGAAGTCGTGTCGCGCGGCCTGTCAGTCACGTGACAATGCTGTGTGGCGTTGGTGGGCCATTCAGAAGCCCGTAGAATGACGCGCGGAGAAACGGTAGCCAGAGTAGCACAGCCCATGGATACCTCGTCGAGGAAATCTGCGTACGGAACACATGGAGCACGAAACCTAGTCGCACAGGTCCGTCTTGAAAGCACCTTGGCGTCATACGCCGACCTAGCAGAATTTGATGTGCACACGACCGGTGATGCTTCAGAAGGATACTACTTACCTCCACCCGCCTCCACGGCTTCGATTGACACGTCTTCGCACAGGCGCGTCTTGAAAGCACCTAAAAGCCGTACACCAACCTGTCCACACGCCCGCTGAAAATTCAGAAGATCCGTCACCAGTCTTCACAGCTTCACCTTGTGAGGCAGGATCGGTCCGTCGTCGCGCAGGCCTTCGAACGGCACGTTCGCACAGCGCGTCTTGAAAGCACCTCGGGGTTGTACGCCCATCCATCAGAGGATGCGCACATAACGACTGCTGATACTTCAGAAAGATACCACCTTCACCAGTCTTCAGCGTTCACAGCTTCACCCCGAGGGCGGCATCGACATGCCGCACACGCGCATCTTGACGCATGCCGACCCGGGAGATTATGCGCACACGATGGCAGCTGATCCTTTAGAAAGGATAGCGTACGTCCCCGCTGTCGCGTGGCTGGGCCCTGGGCACCAGTCTGAAGTGAAAGCGATGTTAACTTACACCTCGAACGAATCTTGCATCTTCAAGGTTGAATTTCAGCGCGCGTCCCAATCTTGAGTCCACGTCGCGCACACGGGGACTCGCTGTGACACTAGTAAGCTTGATTGTTGAACACGCGCGAGAATCAGTCTGGGCCGGCGCAAGATGAGTTGTATGATACAATGGCATTGGGAGCGGGGCGGAAAGCAAAATTGAGAAGGAAACAGGGGAGGGGAGGGCAGGGGAGGGAGGAGGGGGGAGCGCTACACGGGGCGGTCGTACTGGCTGCAGATGGCCTCGATGGTGTCGCTGTCGAGGTCGAAGCTGATCGAGCCGAACGACGTGTCGGACGTGTCCGCATCGTCCTCGGGCTCGGCGGTCGCCGCCGGCGCAGCAGGAGCAGGAGCAGGAGCGGGAGCAGGAGCAGGAGCAGGCGCGGGCGCGGGCGCGGGCAGCCCAGACGGCACGCGCGCCGGGGCTGCCGACGCCAGCGGCGGTTTGAATGGCTTAGGGCCGCCCGACGACGCGCTTCCCGTCTTGGCGGCGAAGGTGGGCGGGCGGCGCATGCCCAGCACCTTGGTGCCTGGCCGTGTTTGCGACTGTGACTGCGAGGAGGTCGAGACCCATTTGGGCGGCGGCGGCTTGGCTGGCGCGTCGCGGGACGAAGACGCCGAAGAGGCTGGGCTCGAGACTGAAGACGCAGAAGCGAAGGAGGGCAGCGCCGGCGTCGAGGCGGACGGATGCATGGCAGCGCGGCGCGGATGCATGCCCAGCAGCCCACCGGGCTCGCCAGGACCAGACGCATCGTGCGCTGAGCTTCGCGGCGGCCGTTCTGCGTTCGGGCGCTTCTGCGGTGGCACCGAGCTCGTGGCGGAGTCTACGTCCATGGCATCCGCGTCCCAGACGGTCGCGGCTGGCTCCGAGATGGAATGTCGTTCGGCCCTGGGACGTTTTTGGTCCTTTCGAGACTGCTGCTTGACGTAGTTGGAGACGGTGGCAACGACCAACGACTCCAGGCGTTCTTTCATGACCAGCTGGGTTTCGGTCGGGACAATGGTCCCTTTCCGAGGCGGCCGACCTCGCGGCCGGCGTTGCGGCTGGGTCCAGCCCTGGCTGGACTGGGAGCCGAGCGACGAGGACGATGAAGAGCCCGGGGACGTGAGCGCGGGCGTACTGGGAGCCGGGCGCGTCGATTCCTCAGCTGGATCGTACATGAGCTAATTAACGGCGATTTAGGGGGAGCTGTACCTACCGATTTGGCGCTGTAATGTATCCAGGCCCGCACAGTACACTTGGGTGCTCTGCCAAACCACGTCCATGGCGTCTTCGCCGGCCATGGTGGCGGTAAGAGGTCAAGAAGCGCCGAAACGTGCAAACTCCGACGCGCGTCGTCTTTCTTCGTCTAACCACGTGCTACGCTCGGTGGAAACTCGTCCGGTTCATACTCCGCATGGAAATTACGCAGCGCACACCTTCATGTCTTTCCTTTGCTCGTATGCCGCCCCGCCGGCGGTAGAATGGTCGCAAAATACACTGCCAGACGGGCTGTCCACCATGCAGTATCGCGGCACGAACGTGCTCGCCATCTGCACCTCGTCTCGGCACACAATTTGCGAGCTACGTCGGAGACCTGACCGGCGACGCTTCGACCGTAATCCACATCAGCGTCAGTTGTATATTTATTCTTCTTCTATTCAACCTCGCTTGTGCTCACGACGCTCTATCTCAAGGATGTCCTCGACCTGGACTGTTTCTGGAACGACGAACTCATGAGTGTGAACACGGACCGCCTGCTCGGATGTTACATATTTCACCGTGCGCCCGTACTCACGAGTGCGCATTTGCGCCGTCTAACACAAACCCTAGTGCCCGTGAGCGGCAGCGTCAACCCGGCACGACGAGCAACGGTCAGCCCATTCTACCGGGCATCTATCGCGCTCAAAATGAAAACATTGTCGACAGGGCTAATAATGTCGCATGCCTACAGCATCATGAAGTACACCAAGCATGGGCTGCATGGCGGCAAACGCTTCTTGCGGGTCCGCAATCCGTGGGGCCATGGCGGATGAACAGGCCGCTGGGCGGACGGCGCGAGAGTGGCAGGGCGAGTAGCTTAGGAAGAAGACCCTGGACGCGCTGGGCTACAAGTTCGGCGACGACGATGGCGATTCAACATGGAGTGTACGTGCATTCATCCTCATATCCGAGGTTCTCGCTGAGCGTGTCTGCTTCCATATGAAGACTTTCTGAAAACGTGGACGGTGGTCGAGCGCTCACGGCCGTTCGACCGGTTGAATGTCAGTTTTCCGAGTGCCTGGGTATTCGGCGACGTGTCCGGTGCGCAACTCTATGCAGAGTATGATGTACGGCCGACAGCCCCGTAGTCACATTCTCGCTGCCCGCGCCGTAGCCTTCGCGCGCGCTACTCCACCGGCTATTCGCAGTGGACATCCGTTCATCCTGTTCGAACGCGACGACCTCGCCAAACCGCGTTTGCAGACCTCGATTCGACACCTATCGGGGCCTGCTGCCCGTGCCGTTCGACAAGCACGCGGGCCGCGACCTGAGCTCGACTCTCACGACGCGTGCGAGACGCTGCGATGCGTGCTGTAGGCGCACGACAACACCCCGTCTACGCTGTACAACACCGTGGAGAAGACGACGACGGAGGCCACATTGAGGGCGCGCCGTCGTCACCGCCGGCATGCGCGGGTCGGGCGACGTTCCGCCCGGCCCAACGACGAACCTCGACCTGCTCCAGCGCGTCATCAAGAGTGCGTGTGGACCTCCTGCGACGCCCGCCTGGTGCTGACTCGTTGTACAGATCAGCGCGAGATCGTATCCGATGTCCTCAACATCACGGACCTCGACTGTGACGCAAGTCTGGTCTGCGTGCGGCCTCCGTGTCGTGGAGTATGGGGTCCGCGCTTGCGGGCGAGCGGCGCAGGCTTGTACAAGGAGGTGCAGTACCATTACAACATGAGCTTGCGCGTGCCCGAGGACGTCACGCTGCTCTGAACGGACGATAATTGGGGCCACATACAGCGCCTGCCGAGCGACGCCGAGCGCGGTCGCTGGGGCGGCGCGGGCATCGACTTCCACGTTGACTGTACGTGCGCTGTCTTGCCTTGCAGTCGCAGTCCTGATTCGTTTGCGCGTAGATATTGGCGACCCAGTGGAGTCCAAGTGGATTGACACGATCAATAAGTGCGCCTTCTGAATCCCGGCAGGTCTGAGCCTCATAGCTTACGCGTACAGTGCTCGGTTTTTATCAGCAACTCACCTCGCGGTCGAGTGTGACGCCACCCGCGTCCGGGCCCTCAACGTTGGCGACTTGAAGGCGAACGGAATTCTGATCGAGTTCTTCTGCGCCTGGCGGTGATCCGCACGTTGGAGCAGGCGACGTTCGCGGCGTTCTCGACGACGAGCTACCACCCGGCGCACACCGTGCAAGGTGGAGTGGCAGCAGCGGCTCGCTGCGGCCAAGTGGGTTGGCCGTCGGATTCCGAGCGCGGCGCAGGACGCATTCTTCAAGACTGTGCGTGCTCCACCCCGTTGCGACTACGGCGAACCTGCGCGCTGTGTACATCACGGCGAAGACGAACGAGGACCTCGTGAAACAGGCGAGCAGCGCGGCCAACGCGTATGCGCGCGTCGTCGAGGATGTGGACCGGGAACTGCGCGAGAAGTAACACACCATTCGCGACGAACGGTGCAATCAGATGATAGACCATGCGCACCTTGGACACTTCACCGCGCAGCAAGTGCGCCGATTCTGACCGTTCTGCACGTCACTCCGACTTTGGTACTTATCCAACATTGGCCAACGGTTAGTCCTCGACATATTGCGTGTAGTGTTTTATTGACTTGGATATACAGAGAGAAACGACAGTTCGATATATGGACAGAGAAATTCGCGCCAGGCAGCGGGGAACTATGCACGAAGACGCCTCTAGGGCGTGTCTTGTCTTGGTTTCGTCTATTGGTACAGGGGACCGACCGTCCGGGGGTGCTTACTTCAACTTGCTTCTTGCGACTCGATTAATCCCACTCGTCCTCCTCGGGCTCCTCCTCGTCGTCCTCGCGCATCGTCTTCTTGCGCTGCGCGAGCGCGGTGGCGAGCGCCGCGGCGAGGTCGATCGCGCGCGTGCTGCCCATGGACCCGACGCTGCCGACGCTGCCCGCGGGCGAGGACGTGTCGGAGCGCGGCGGCTCGACGACCGTGCTCCACTGCGCGGGCGAGATGTTGCCCGTCTCGAGGCGCTCGCGCTTGCTCGGCGCGCGCTCGAGCCGCGTCTTGCGCAGCGCCGCCTGCCCGCGCTGGATGCCGGCGAGGAACTCGGCCTGCCCGCCGCGCCCGGGGATCGGGATCGGCGCGGACATCGGCGGCATGTACGACGGGAACGTGCTCGTCGCGAGCGAGTCCACCGTCGGCGCGCGCACGGGCATCGCGCGGCCGGGCGGCGGGGGCGGCGGCGGTGGCGGGGGCGGCGGCGGCTCGGACGACACCAGCGCGTCCTCCGGCGCGTCCTTTGGCGCGTCCGGCGGGAGCGGGCCCTGCTCGATGGGCGAGTCGGCCATCTTATTCTGCTCGGCGAGGTACTTCGTCAGGATGGGCGGCAGGATGGGCGGGATGGGCCGCGTCGGCGCGGGCGTGCGTAGGTTCTTCATCTGCAGCGACAGCCCCACTCCGCTCGCTCCGATCGTGTTGGCCCGCTGGAGCGCGCCCGGTGCTGCGCGCGGAGGGCGCGGAGGGCGTGGAGGCGGCGGGGGCGGCGGTGTCGGCGGCGGCGGCCCAGACTCAGGCGCGGACATCGACAGCTTCGCGTCCTCGGGCTCGGGCTCCGGCGTCGTGTTCGACGCGTCCGACAACCTGCGCGGCGGCGACGACTCCGGCGACTCGTGCAAGATGATATCCGACGAATGGCGGGTGTGGGTCGGCTTCGCCGGCGCCTCCTCCTGCGTCAACGCTTTGTTCTTGCGCATGTTGCGCAAGCCAATCCGGATGAAGTCCTGAACGTTGCCCTCGTCGATGTTGCCCGGCGTTACCCCTTCTTTCTTCAGTTGGTTGATGAGCCCGGTCCACAGCTGGCCTCTGCCCAGCGTGTTTACGCTCGACATCGAGCCGTTGCGCTCCATCCTCGCGCCGAGCTCGGCGCTGAGCGCGGGCGGTATGCTCGACGTGCTGTCGACGGAATTTTTCTTCTCACCGCGGTGGGTGAACGCCTTCAATGTAAACGACATCGAACGACCGAGCATGGCGGCCGCCTTTTCGCGTTTCGAGCGCTTCTTCGCTGCACATTCGTTCAGGTCCTGGGACTACGCAGCAAACAACACAATGCGCACCGGGCTCGGTCGCCAGCGTATTCCTCTCGGCCACGAGGCGCCACATCTCGTCCGCCTCGTCCTCGTTATCGAACTTGAGACCGACGAGGTTCTCCGTCGTCTTGAAGGAGTGGAAGAGGGCGCGCTCGCGCTTATAGCACATCTCGATGTCCGCAATGGACCCGAGCGGCGGGAGGTCGTACTCCCAGAAGATCTCGCGGCTGCCACCAAGGTCGAGCAACTTAAGGCTCACCGGCGCAGGCGGTAACGGCGACTCGGGACGCTTGGGCTTGCCGTCGCCGGGCGGCGCGTCCTTCTTCGACTTGCTGTTCTCTTTCTTGGCCGCCTTTTCCTTCTTCTCCTTTTCTTTCTTCGCCGCCTTCTTCTCCTCCTCGGTCGGCGGCGGGATGATGCGGCGCGTGATGACCAGCGCGCCGCGCATGCCGGATGGGCGCCAGTCGCTAGCGAACGCGTCGCTGTACTGGATCCGTGCGCGCGCAGCACCGAACACGAGGTGTGTGGCCGGCGTCAACACCGTGCGCACGAGTGCCTTCTCCGCGGCCGTGAGCTTCTCTGCGGGCGGTGGCGAGGGCGAGGGGTCCAAAGACTCCGGCTCGGCCGTGAGACTGATACCGAGCATAGGCGGCGGCGCGTCTGCCTCGACGGCCAGCGGCACGCGCAGGACGAAGCCTGCTGGCGGCGGGGGCGGTGGAGGGGGCGGCGGCGGCGGCGGCGCGAGCGCTGCCATTACGGCGTCGGTGGATAGTGTTAGATGGAACAGGATGGGCGAAAGGAAAGTGTTTTCTCTAAGCGAGCGAAGGGGTATAAGTACGTTGTATCGATGCACGCTGCTCGGGCTCCGGATGCGCGGGTTGGTGCGGGGCGCGTCCTCATGTCGGCCTCGAGGCAGCCCTCCGCGCGCTGATCTCACCTTTACGCGCGTAATCACCAACACCGCGATATCCGGTCAATATCCAACAGCTGATGATTGGCGTACGGCGCGTGTCGGCCCATTCATCGCACACAAAGCACTGATCGTGCACTGGCGTCTTTCCGATGTGCATGGATGCTCGGCGGTGATGTTCAGGGTAGGACCAGAAGTTCTCTTTCGAAATCCGCAATGCCGTTGCAATGCCAATGGTCTTTTCCAGAGGACACGCGCATACGTCACGCGCCACAGGCGACTAACCATCCGGGTCAGGACCTTTTGTTCTGGGCATGAGGTGCCTGGTATGGCCAGCCCGAAGGCGCGTGCAGATGTCCGCGACCGCCGAATCTGCACGCAGAGGTACGGAAGGTGCGTTGCGACCGCACTTGGTGTGTGTGTTTATGTTCGACATCCTCAGGGCCCTGGGAGGAGCCGCCGAGGATGCTGCACTGCATTGACGGTTAGAGTCCCACGACGCACGTGGCGGACACGAGGGCGGACCGAGCGCGGCATCAAAGCATTTCATGAGCGGACACAAAAGGTGAGTCTATTCATGTTTACACCCTCCAAGATGAACACAGGTACGTCAGTCTCAGGCCAGGAGAAGCTGTTTCTCCGTCTTCAACTGGAGGACGAAGTCCAGGCTGACGTTTAACATTTGCGCAACGAGGTCAGCTGGAGTGAGCGCAAGCCACTGCGTGAGCGAGACATCGGCTACCCGGTCGCTCTTGTAGATCTCGAACCACACGAGGTCCTCGGTGTCCGAAGTGTTCTCGATATAATGCCCCGAATTGTCGGGGAACACGGCCGTGTCGCCAGCGGTAAAGTCGAACGTTCGCGCGAGAGAGCCGCCCAGAAAGACCGTTGCACGCGCGGTTCCCTTGTGGATGAAGAGCCACTCGTCGGCCTGCCATGCAGGTGAGGGTCAGCAAGCCGCCACCTCGCGCACGGGGAATTGCCACAGTACGCACGTTAGGGTGCCAATGAAGTTCGCGCAGCCCCTTTGGCTTCAGCGTCACTATCGCAGCGGCTATGGTCGTCGAAATGGGGAAGTTCCGCGAGTCGACGATGTCCAGCGTGCCGCCGCCTCCAGGAACCTCGGTCCGGTTCTTCTGGCTCAGGAGATAGACATACGACCCTGCACCAGCAAGCTGGCCATTCGGGCTCGGGGGGACAATCGTCGTCACGTTCTCGGGCCCAATATAGGGGTCGGGCTTCGGCACATTGGCGAAGGTGTCCGCGCTCGAGCTGTTGAGGCCGAAGTTCTTGAGCAGCACGTCGGGCGGGATGTGCACGAGCCAATCGTCCACGTTGAACGTCGTCCCCGCCCGGTCAAAGTCGCCGTCGTCGAAGATGAGGAGATACTCGTTTTCTTCCTCGAGACCCTGAATGGCATGCCCCGAGCCTTTGGGGAAGTACCAAATGTCACCGACGTTGAGCGTCCAGATCGCGTTCTTCCCGTTCTCGTCGACTGCTGTAAGCTGGCGCATCACATTCAGCAACGGGGGAACGCAATGGGACGGTAGCAGCGCGCGTACCAGCACGCGGCCATGCGTGAGGATGCCCCATTCGGACACGCGATGCCAGTGTAGCTCGCGCGTGGCGCCCTTCTTCAGGTGTTGCTGGGCCCCCGCAACGTCTTTGCTTGAAGGCAGATCGGTAATGGCCTCAAAGGATCGGCAGAACTCGTCAATCCCCTGGCGCACGCGTTCGACCCTCAACACTCACCTGTTCGCGGATCCAGCCTCCGTTGAGAAGTCTCATGTGCGAGTCCGAGAATGACCACTTGAGGTTGGGAACCGTCCCGCTGTCCGTGGCAGGGGGCACCAGGTTGTCCGGCTGCTGGGCGTCTAGCGCACTGTTCGTGCCGCCTTCATGGTGCGGGGAAAGGTCAGGTGGTCTCGTGCGATCATACTCATTCATTACGTACCGAGGAGCGGCGCGCCTTTACCATCTGGACCGATGGGTTGGGGTCCCGCAGACTGCCGCTTTGCCACGCGCGGAGCACCCGCGTCAACCCGCAGGTGCTTGGATGTGATCGTCCGCACATCGCCTTCGAAGGCTGCACCAGCCAGTGCGGCCGCGAGGACGACGAGAGCAAGGGCGCGGCGTTGGAAAAGCATTGGTAGCCAGCGGCGGCTGCACCTTGCAGACAGGCCTCCGGCAAACTAGACGATCCGGAGTCGTCGTATTTATACTTTAGATAGAGCGAATCCCGACCGCCCGCTTGCGCAGGCAACGCTAGATCGCGTGAGATGGCCCCTTCATGGCGAGATGTGTCGGTCGTGGGTTTGAGTCTTCGGGAAGAGTATAGCACTGTACCCGAGCAATCGTATTGGCAATCCAAGTCGGACACGGGTCGCAGCTGGAAGAAGACGGTGAGTCCTGCAGTTTGATAATTCGGATTACAAGTGCAGTCGCTATCGCAAGATAGCGCGCCGTCAAGTGTCTCGAGCCCCCGTGGTGCCCGCTACCAGTGCGATCGTCACGGGCCCCAAGCTCCCAGAAGGCACGTAGCCCGCAAAGCTAGTGTTGCAGTCCAGAGAAGTCCAGAGATTTACGCAGACTATGATTCTGAATGCAAGCTCAGGTCCACAAAGGTTTGTCTGCCAGTCCGTCGATGAATGAGCCAACAGATAGGGATATTCTACTCCACGGCGACATCGTCGAAGGCATATTATGCGCCGAGGGCGTCTGCGAGCGCAGCGAGCGCAGCGAGGCCGCAAGCTGCGCTGCCGTCGGTCCCATCAATGAAGTAGTCGAATTCTGTGTGCACGACACTCATGTCCTCAAGTGGATCCTCCGTAGAACGGTGTATGTACACCGTGCGCATGCCCCTGAGTTGTGTTCTAGGGTTACTCCATGCAGCCCCGCACGCAGCTTTCGCACGCACACTTCTTTCGCGGCACGCAGGTCGTACGCGTGCGCGGCGACCATGATCGCCTCGGCAGGCCGCACGGCTAGCAGTTCCAAGGCACGCTCATAGATCCGCGGGTCGGGCTGCTGAGTAGATCAAGATCGTCCAGTTTGTGACTAAGGAACCACAGCGCGCCTTGGTGAGCCCGAGCAACTGCGACGAGAACAGGGCGTGGAACGGCAGTCCGGCCGAGCGCACGATGTCCAGCTGTAGCCGCGTCGTACCATTCGCCAGGACAACGACGTCGAATCGGTTCCCCAGGCGTTTCAGGCCGTCAACGGCGTCAGGCCAAGCTGTTTGTTCGTGCCAGGCCCGCACCAATCTGTCGCGCTCGTCGTCGCTCCAGTCAAGCGAGTGAGCAGACAGCAGACGATCCAGGACACGTCGATGGGTCACATCAATATCCTCCTGTGGTAATCCAGCTGTGAACCGCGCGTGAATTTCCTCGAAGAACCCGGCGCGCCATGCTGCTGCCAGTGCTGCAGGCGACAGCGATGCAGGTAGGGCAGGGCTGGAAGCTAACTCGTTCTGAATTGACGTTGACCAGTCTGCGCAGGTGCCCATCAAATCAAACACTAGCGCGCGGACTGCCGGGAACTCGACGTGAGTCATGGTGAGAGTACGGAGACAAGAGGTTCAAAGCCCGACATCCCATTTCTCTTTCTCTCCCTCGCAGTGTTTACTGGCATAGGCTTTCCGGGACCTCCAGCCGGGCTCAAGCTGGTTTATATAAGTACTAATGTCGTTGAAAAGGTACGGTGAACATCCATTACGATGATATGCTAAGAAATGCGAGTAACTAAGCCGAAAGCCTCGAGACAGTGGCATTCACGCGAGAGTTAGACTAGGAGAAGCTGTTTCTGCGTCTTGAGCTGCAGAACGAACTCCAGGCTGACGTTCAGTGTCTGGGCAACGAGGTCGGCTGGGCTGAGAGCGAGCCACTGCGTGAGGGAGACGTCAACCGCGCGGTCGCTCTTGTAGATCTCGAACCAGACGAGGTCCTCGGTCTCCGAGGTGTTCTCTATGTAGTGCCCCGAATTGTCGGGAAACACAGCTGTGTCACCGGCGGTAAAGTCGAACGTCCGAGCGAGGGAGCCGCCGAGGAAGACCGTCGCGCGCGCGTCCCCCTTGTGGAAGTAAAGCCACTCGTCGGCCTGGGCATGCAATGGTCAGCAGGCAGTGCTGATAAACGGCCACAAGACGCACATTAGGGTGCCAGTGAAGCTCACGCAGCCCCTTTGGCTTGAGAGTCACTATCGCAGATGCTATACTCTTAGCAATGGGGAAGTTCCGCGAGTCGACGATGTCCAGCGTGCCACCGCCTCCGGGGACCTCGGTCTTGTTCTTCTGACTCAAGAAGTAAACATACGACCCCGCGCCAGAGAGTTGTCCATTCGGACTTGGCGGGACGGTCGTCGACACGTTCCCAGGCCCGATGAAGGGGTCGGGCTTCGGCACGTTGGCGAAAGTGTCCGCCGCGCTCGAGCTGTTAAGGCCGAAGTTCTTGAGCAGCACGTCCGGCGGGATGTGCACGAGCCAATCGTCCACGTTGAACGTTGTCCCTCTGCGATCGAAGTCGCCGTCGTCGAAGACGAGAAGGAACTCGTTCTCGTCCTCGAGACCCTGGATGGCATGCCCCGAGCCCTTGGGGAAGTACCAGATGTCGCCGGCGTTGAGTTTCCAGATCGCGTTCTTGCCGTCCTCGTCTACCGCGCTGAGCTTCAATGGCGTGAGCGGGGACGACGCAAGCTGGACGAAAATGTAGCACATACCAGAACACTGCCATGCGTCAGGATGCCCCACTCCGATACGCGATGCCAATGTAGCTCGCGCAAGGCACCCTTCTTGAGGTGCTGCTGGACCGCTGAGATGTCCTTACTGGGCGGAAGATCGGTCACCGTCTGGGGGTACGTCAGAACTCGCCAATCCCTCGTACGCAGAACTAATCCCCAGACCCTCACCTGCTCGCGAATCCAACCGCCATTGAAAAGCCGCATGTGCGAGTCCGAGAATGCCCATTTGAGATTGGGGACCGCGCCGTTGTCCGTGGATGGCGGGACGATGTTGTCTGGCTGCTGCGTGTCGAGTGCGACATTCGTGCCACCTTCACGGTGAAGGCGCGGTCAGCCGGTTGCATGCTGAGACTGCGGGGGCACTACGCACCGAGAAGGGGAGCCCCTCTGCCGTCAGGGCTGATGGGCTGCGGACCCGCGAACTGGCGCTTAGCCACGCTGCCGCCCGCAGTGTCGATGCGCAAATGCTTCGACCGTTTCGTCCGTATTTCGCCCTCTACTTGAGCAGCGGAGAGAGATGCGAGAACGGCGACGAAGGCGAGTATGCGAGGAGCGAGTACCATGATGGCCAGTGTCCCACGAGGACTGCGAGCCTTCGAAAACCAAGCACCTCGTCGTATTTATAATATTCCCCAACGAGCCGTTTGTGGAGAGTGTGTCACATGGCGTCGAGTGAACTCGTTATGACGAGATGTGTCAGCCATTATGCCCTCGTATCATGGGTGCGGGACCGAGTATAGCGCCGGGTCCGGGCGGGCGCCGACACTGTGACAGTTGGTCTCGCACGATAGCAGAGATGATCTTCATTGTCCTAGCTGGTAGCTAGTGGTGTACCCCGCGATTTCTTGCGGGGAGTAGCGCCTAGTATGAAGAGGCTGAATCACCCGACGGCGCTCGGGGATGTGAGCCATGACTCGTAACCGGACGTGTCGTCTCCGAGGAGGATGAGTGAAGGTCGCCAGAGTGGGTTGCCGCTGGGTAGAATAATCGTCGCAGGGAGATAGCGAATCTGATGCGCGCACCGAGGCGCCGTCTGGCTCCCAGAAAGCAATAGGACCGGGATACTGATACTAGCACGGGCGCCTGCCCAGAGGGGTCCGCGGCAGCGAGCCTCCGTACAGCAATGCCGCCATTATCGGCCTTCCGCGACAGCCCCCGTGGGAGTTCAAGCACAGGAAAGTAAGCGAGCGCTGGCGATAGCGGCCATGTCGGCAATGGCGACGATCAGTGCAACGGCGGCCATCGAGGCGCCGCCAGGATCGTCGGCAAGCCTCGCACTGTTGAGGTAGCATGGCCAAGTTCGAAGACGAAATGAACCAACTCCAGAGGCAGCCACACCATGCCTGAAAGGTACCAGATGCGAAGAACTGGACCCTGGGTATGCGGTGACTAGGACCTTCCCGAGTACCGTTATTGCCATCCTCGATCCGATTGTAATTCGGCCGCAACTCTTGTGGCACAAATCGTCAATCTAAAAAACCCGGCATGCACTGGTTGCACCATGGAGCACGAGCGGCAGTCGTACGTCGCGGCTGGATGTTTGAAGCGATGCAGCGCGAGGATCGAAGTTGGCACACCCCCAGTTGCCTGTGGCTTGGTCATGGAAGCGCCTTGAGTCAACGCGCAGGTTACCGCTTGAACAGCGTGGTGCCGGGTTGCGGGTGTCGATACGGCGCGTCCGTGTCAAGGGCAGAGGGCAAGCGGCGTGGTCGGAGTTATACGCGAAACACCGAGGCTGTGATCGCGCGTGTCATCGTCGCGGTGGGATCAGCGTCTGCACCATGCGATTAGAGGCTTCCCCTGGGGAAGGGATCCGCATGGCATTCATAAACTCGAATGGCTGAGACTTGGGTTGGACCGCTTTGGAGGTATGAAATCATGGAGAGTGGGTCAGTGACGCGCTTTGGATGTCCGACCGTCAGCGCGTCAGCGCGTCAACGTCGACGGAGCGGTCCAAGTGTCTTCTCCAACACGCGATGCAAGCGCGGGCAACTGCTGGGATGATCCGCGGGAACTTGCTGCACAACTCCCCGATACCTGTCAGGCGCAGCGAAGAACACTATGGAACACATGGGGCGAGCGTGTATGCGCCCCCCGTATCGCATTACATACGCACGCGTCTAGCAAACTCGGAGGCAAGAAAAGCCGGAGATACCTAGCACAACGGGGGGTTCATCGAAGAGAGAGAGAGGAAGAGAGGAGATAGTATGCGAGACAGAGGGGGTACGACAGAGATGTATGCTGCAGGAGAACAGGGCAAACGGGCAGGAAGAGGGATAGCAGGTTCAGAGGGAGGAATAGAGTAAGAAAAGAGCTCGAAAACGAGTGATTGAGCGAGCGAGCGAGGGCCAACGCCAGTGTCCACACCAAATAAACAGTGAGTGAGTCGTGCATCCACCGTGTGTCAGTCCCATGCAAACGTGCGAGCGTGCGTGCGTGTCGTCACTGGAGACGATCCTTGTCCGTGATGGCTCTCAGCCAGATCTCGCCCGGCCGGCTGCGGTCGCGCAGCAGGCGCCATGCGCGCGCGCGCTCCTTGGGGACCTGGGACTGCGAGCGCCGCTTCGTGCCCGGCGGGGGCACACCCAGCCGCTCGCGCAGCTCGGCCATGCCGTCGTTCGTGCCCTCGGCCTCGACGATCAGCGTGCCCGTCCAGCCCGCGTCGACGACTAAGCCATGGGCACCGACGATCGGCTCGCGCCCGCGCACGCGGCAGCGCGACCGATGCACCCAGCGACCAGCGGCGCTTTCTGGGCTCGTTGGCCTGCACACAGCGCGTCAGCCATATCCTCGAATGAAGAGAAAGCACTAACATGTCAGTCGGATGCCGATCCTGCATCAACTGCACCTGCGCAAGGATCTCGTTCGCCCACGGCGAGAGGTCCGCATGGACGAGTGGATTCGGCCCGGTCCGGATGACCTTGTGGAAGTACGCGGGCGGGAGCGACAGCGAGTGGATGTAGGTGGGGACGTCGCCGCCCGGCGAGTACGTGTAGTCCAAGTCCTGCAAGCAATCAGCGCCCTGATAAAACGCAGAGCGACGATCCCCGCAACGTAGCAGCGCACGTCACTGAAGAGAAAGACATAAAAGGAAGACTCACAATCAGGTACCCGCCGTCCCAAATCAGCCGTCCAACATTCCCCTCGCTGCCCAGCGCGCAGTCCCAGACGACGTCGCCCGGCCGCAGGAACTGGGCAACACCGGAGCGTTTCAGCTCCTTTTCGCATGCCAGGACGCTGTCGTCGCTCAGCCAGACGCCCTCGGGGCTCGGGACGTAGACCTTGAGGAGCGGTGCGTGCCCCAGGCGGAAGAAGGTCGACCTGAAGCCACCAGAGCTGCCGCCTGCGACCAGATGGATTTAGCAAGTCAGCACGACACATCGGAGGAGAACGAACGTACCCATATTGGACGCGGTGCTGATGACGCTCGTCGGGCGGCCGTTCATCGAGAACCCGTTCATGCCCATGCCGACGTTGGACGCAGCCGCGATGGCCTCGGCCTGCATCCGGAGCCGGATGACGACACGCGTGTACGCGCGCGCGCTGGCCGCAAGGGCAGACACGGCCGGCGTGCGTGTCGGCGGGGACGTGCGGCACGCCTCGGCCGCGTACGCGATATGCGCGTCGTGTGGCGTCAGGGCCCCCAGCATATATGCATTCATGTCCTGCCCCGCCGTCAGCACTTTCACGTGCGCCCCAGCGGAAACGCAGGCTCACCTGAATGCTCAACGACAAGGGCTCTGCGACCCTCCACGTCCACCGCCGGTAGCCCGTGTATCCCAGGAAGCGCTCGAGGAGCACGTCCTTGCCGTCCCGCGTCTCGACGGCCGCGCGGATCGTCTTGCTCGCGCACCACACCGCTCGCCAATCCTCCCACTCGAGGAAACGCAGCAGGCCCTCGAGCAACTCCGGTTTTCGCAAATGCTGGATGATGGGGAACAAGCCGGGGGCGCGGTACGTCCACGGTCGTGTCGGGCTGGGCGCGCGTAGGGGGCTCGAGGACGCCAGCGCCGAACGCCGCGAGGGCGCGGTGAGCGGGATCCCAGGGCGCGCCGGCGTCGAGCTCGACCGGTCCCGGAACCGGCTCTGCGACGAAGGCGGCGAGCTTCCAGGCGATCTCTGCACACCACACCATCAGCTTCAAGCGTCGAAGCCGCGCAACACAGAGAACCAGAAACGCACCCCGCCATGGCCATGCCTCGAGTGGAAGTCTTCGACGCTAGGCCCCGCACTACGCAGAGCTCTGGGCGCAGCGCCGCCCGTTCTTCGCCCGACCGAGTTCGTGGGGCTGGTGTCTTCGCCGCTATAGTAGCTGCTCGCGCGGCTGTGCGCTGGCGCAGAATACTCGCCGGGCGCAATCGGCGCCGTCCTGAAGAAGGGGCTGCTGAGCGAGTCGCCGCTTGTATTGCGGTTCGCCGCATTCAGTCGGGGAGGGTCCCACTGCCCGCCCCCTGAGGACGGCGGTGGGACGGGCGGCGACCGCTTGCGCGCCCCGCCGGCCACGGCCGCCGACGTGCGCATCTTCGCGAGGAAGGCGGCCGGGTCGCCGTTGCGCGCGGGCGACCCGAGCGAGGAGAGCGCCGGATGCGACATGCTCGTTGGCAGCGAGCTGGAGGTTCCCGCGGTATTGAAGGACGGGTGCGTCGAGCTGGTGGGCATAGGGACGCCAGCGGGTGGTGGGCCTGGCTGTGCCGACAAGGCGCTAGCAGTACCCAAGGACGAGAGCCCATCGTGGCTTGAAGAGGAGGAGAGGCGATACGACTGGTTGCGTCCATTCGGCGGGGGTGTGCGCGTCGGGGACAGAACAGGCGACGGCGGTGCCCGTCCCAGGGCAACAACAGCGGGTGGTGTATGGCTGCGACCAGGCAACTTCGGCGCCAACGACGGACCTGCGCGAGAAGGCGGGGACGCTTCCAGCGGCGCGGGCGGCGGCGAGGGCGTCAAGATCACAGCAGGCGGCGGCGGGCTGGGCTTCTTGGGCGGTGTCTGCAACGAGGCCGCAAAATGCGCCAAATCGCGCTTACCCGGCGACGCTATCGGTGACGTCGTCATTGGTGGTGGTAAAGATACCATCTCCTTCTTCGGCGACGATAACACCTTGGGCCCAGGATCCTTTCGCAGGAGGCTGGGCTTCCGCGGCTTGGATTCCACGGGCGACTCCGCGTCCACCGGCGCAGGCGTATTCTTGCTGAGGCGCTTCGTTAATCGCCGTGTCGTCGCGCTCTCGCTGCGCTTCAAAGTGGCGACGCCCTCGCCAGGTTTGCTGTCATCGTCCGCGTCACCAACGGTCACGCTCCGTCCGCGAACGAGGCCGAAGCCCAGACTCGCAAAGGCGCTCGGCGCAGGCTTGTCCTTCTTCTCGTGGGAGAGCGTGGACGTGGACGCGGAGGCACTGCCGGACGGCGCGTCGAATAGCGAGTTGCGCCCCTGCTCGTCGAACAGCTGCGAGCGCCGCCGGCCGACCTTCGCCTTGCCGCTGGTGAACGGGTCCTGGCCCTTCTCGGGCGCGGCCTCGAGCTTCGCGCCGCGCACGAAGACGAAGCTGCTGTTCCCCCGCGCGCCCGCACCCGAGCCGTTGGCCACAGGTTTCGGTGCTTCCTGCGGGCCCACCGGAGGCTGCTGCTGCGGCGTGCTGACATGCGAGACGACGCTGCCGTTCGGGGAGAACGTGCCGGTGATGGCAGGGAGCGCGAGCGAGCTGGTCGACGCATCCGCGGAGCCGATGTCGTCGTGGCCGGCCAGGCTCAGTGACAGCAGGGACGCGGTCGCGGCGTATTCTGCCAGATCCGCGGGTAAATCGGCGTCGACGTCGACCACGGTAGGTTGAACGACGGCGACGGGCGGTGCTGCGCCAGGCGGGAGCTCGAAGCTCGGTCGTTGGGCATGGCCCTTGGCGGGAGCGTAGTCCTTATCGTTGCCAAACGATGAAACGGCCGTGGACGTGCTGCTGGCGGAGTTGAACCCTGAGCCGCCCGCCGACAGGCCAGGCCACAGGGTGGAGTGCTGCGCTTTCGCGTTGGTGAACGCGGTCGGCAGCGCAGGGCGGTCGCGGTCGCGTTCCCGGTCGCGATCCTTCCGGCTGGCCGTCGAGCCTGCGCGGCGGAGTGAGAGACGTTTAATAAGGACGGTGAGCGACGACAGGGCGGGCAACGCGAAAAATGAACGGAAAAATGAGAGGCAGGGCGCAAGTGTCGGTTTGAAAGAAAGGGAGCAATCAGCGGCGACCGAAACGACGCGTGCAGAGTCTGAGTCCGTGGGAATCATGCGAAAAAATCGCGACATGACGTCAGGCCGTACGCACTGATTAACCTCCGTGCGCCCCGTCCGTCATGCGATGCCCTCAACGACGCCGTCCGGCACAGATGGCGGGCACGAAAATGCAAGAAAAATGCGAGAGAAAAATAGCAATGCAGCTGCGGCGCGGAGGCTCGCCATTGGCTCCAGATTAGAAATCGTGCATTGCCCTCCGGCGGCTTCGCGCCGATCCCTCCAGCCGAAACGTCAAAGGCACAGTCCCGGTCGCGCCAAGGTTTAAGTGGGATATATAGGATCACCGCGCCGCATGCGCGAGGCAGCCGCGCGCACGGCCGTCTGACCTGGACAGTGGACAGCTCGCAGGGCAGCCGCCGGCGCCAGATAAGGCGCGTACAATGAGACGCGGGCGCGAACGCGATAACGCGCGAGTGATCCGCCGGCCCCGACGCGTCTATGCACGCTAGCGCTATCGGCGAATTGCTACGCGACGAGCACGCTCGCCAAGACAGGTTGCATATACGCGACTAGCCCTGCGAGCATTGCATGGCCTGGCGGCGAGCAAAATGGTAGGGAATAGGAGACGAAGGGATAGAGACTAACTGCGACGGCTCCTCGGCCTGCTGCCGGGGCAGAACAGCAGGAACATGCGCGCAGCGGCGGCGGGCAGGGAGGGAGCGAGGGGAGGGGCAGCAGCGAGGACAAAGGCGGAAAAACAGAGCAAAACCGCAGCACAACGCGGCGGTGTGTGTAAGAATAGGATCGCCAGCCGCCCGGCGAATGGAAGCGCGGATGACCAAGGGGTGGGGAAACGCGCAGGAGGAGCGTGTGCCGCATATACGTGCAGGAACGGCCACGCGAACCAGCGTCGGCCGGTATTGCCTGAATCGCCCGGCAGCTGTCGCGCGTTGGCCCGCAGCGGGGCAGGCGCAGAAGCACGCAGCGGGGGATGGGCAGAAGCATGCGCCGACAGCCCATTGAATTCAAAAGGGGTGCAGAAGCGCGCCCCGAATTAGAAACGTAAACTGCGAGGATCCGCACAGGTCCCCCAGAAAAGGTGCGAGCAGGGGATGCGCGCATACGGGTGAGTGCAAGGTGCGATGGGCA
Organism: Auricularia cornea; assembly: GCA_030578095.1. NCBI lineage: Eukaryota > Fungi > Basidiomycota > Agaricomycetes > Auriculariales > Auriculariaceae > Auricularia > Auricularia cornea. The sequence continues at coordinate 4,170,438 of JARLTE010000005.1, read as the reverse complement.
GTGGGGAGAAAGGCGGAGATGGGCTCGAGCGAGACAAAAATGCGAGGATCCACACAGGTCCCCCAGGAAAGAAAATGTGCGAGCAGAGGATGCGCGATACGGGCAAGTGTAAGGTGCGGTAGGCAGTGGGAGAGCGATGGAAGTTGGGAGAACGGCAGCGGAGGGGAAGGGGGATGGGCTCGAGCGAGACAGACAGTGCACGAATGATTGAATGCATGCGAACGGAAACGCACCATGTTGCTGCTCGCGGCTCATCTCGAGCTCTAATGCGCTTCCACTCATCCCGAGGACGACCGGGCGCGCTGCACCGGCTACGTGGTGCGGTGTGGGCCCGTATAGCGTGGGCAAATCGTCGCTTGCCGGCGGAGTCGGCGGCGGCGGCAGCGGGTCCTCTGCGGGCGTGGGCGTGGTGGGTAACTGAAATGTGATGACTAAGCAATGTTTTAAAACCATTTTATAATAATATACGCACAATGTTTATGACTGGGGCTGTTGTTGGCAGGGACCTGACGCTCCTGAAAACGGCCGCGCTGGCCGTGCGCCCGCTGGGACTCTCGGGTGTCACCGGACGCAGCGCCGCGTGGGCAAATGCGCCCACTGCATCGTGGGAGTGCGCGCGCGGCGGCGGCGGCGTGGCTTGATGTGATGGGGACGCAAACGACGGGAGTCGTATGGGGATGCTGTAGCGGAGTCAGCTTATGACGCAGTCCGCGCGTCACTGCTGGGTATGCCAACAAACCTCGCAACCGTAACGGGCCCATCGTCTGGAACGGCGGGGATGGGCCTGCTCGCGGGGATGACGGCCGGCGGCACGACCTGCGCGCCGTCCGGCGGCGTGTCGAGCTTTATACGCGGCCGCGCGGGTTTCTCGAGCACGGGCTCGGACTGTTGCTTGCCGCGCAGCAGGCCAATGTTGCCCAATAATCGCGAGCCGTTGGACGAGTCGAGCGAGCGTTGTTTCTTCTGCTGTTGTACAAGGCCGCAAGTCAGCATCGACAAAGCCATAGCGAAGCGGAAAAAAAGGAGGATAAATTTGCAAATGGGATTTAGGGGGATTCGCACCTCTTCCGAAGCTTGATTGTGCCGCTGCAAGCAGATTGCGAGATTAGCAGCGCGTGACGCGCGCGCAATGATGACGCACTGGGTCTTCTTGCACGGGCGATGTGACGACCTCCCAGTCGTCCTCGCTCAGCCGTTTCGCGGGAGTCGACTTGGGCGGTGGCGGAGGGATTGCGGTGCGTGAAGGCGAGGCCGCGGTGCGCGTGACCGCGACGATGCGCGTCTTGGTCGGCCCGTTGACCTTGACAGGCAGGGGCGGCGGCACGTCGTCGTCCGGCGGCGTCGGAGGCGACGGCAGCATGACCTGCGGGCGCGCGCGCGGGTCAGCGCTGCTAGTCTTATCTTTCCCTGACGCTGACATACCTTCGGGGTCGTGACGACAGCCAGCGTCGGTCGCGTGCCATGCTCGCTGTGACTACGCCGGCCGCTGCTGATGGAAGACGCGGACAGGAAGCGCTCTTTGGAGGCGTCGCTGAAGACATCGATCTCCTTGTTGAGCGTGCCGCCTGCGAATCGCGACGAGCCGCTAGGGACGCGTGCGCGCTCGCGCTCGGCACGAATGTGTCCTGGGTCGGACGAGAGCAAATGCAGGCTGCTTGTCGAGCCCTCGCCATATAACCATGGCTTGTGGTCCCCAGACAGGCTTTCGGTGCGAGGAAAACCATAGCCATCGCCGAGCCCGTTGGATGCGAACGAGGATGTGCGCGCAAAGCGCTCATAAAGTGGCGTGGCTGTCGTAGATTCTGGTGATGTCGGGGAAGCCACTGCTGCTGGCTTCGGGGGCGTCGTAGGTGGTTGGGTGTCATTGTGCTTCTTGGAAAACAAGCCCATGGCCGGTCGCGGCAGAGAAAGCGCGAGGATGGCCTTGAGCTTGCGACGAAATTTCGGGAAAAAGGTGGGCAGCGTGAAGGTGGGCGCGTGCTCGAGGGCAAGGCGCGTCGAAAGCACTCGGGCGGCCGCAGGGGAGTAGTAAAAGGCGGTCTGACGTTGACGTTGGGCAGGGTTCTAGCAGCGTGCGGCTATCGCGTGCCTAACAGCGGCGAAATTCGGTAGCAGTGAGACGGGCGTCGCCTAGTGCGAATCTTGTTGCAGTGCCAGTGATACTGGGTAGTAGACCAGAGTTTGGCGAGGTGCGATCGCAGGCGGTAGCAGTTCTTGACCCTATGTGGCCTATCTATGTAGTCATTTCCCTGATACGCAGAGCCCTAGACGCACCTCCTGCGCGCCTGGGGACCGTATTTGCAGTTGCAAAGCCCTTATGGCTGTGGGTGCGCGGAAGACGGAGCGGCAATCCGACGGCGCCGGTGCGGCCTATGGCTGGCGAGACGCTAGCGTGGTAGCTGAGCACGCGCAGAGGATAGCCGATTGGAGGCTGGCCTCGGCGTGGCAGTCGGCCAGAGTCGAGCTCGTCGCGCAAGGCGGAAGACGTGTAAGTCGGGATCACGCGCCGCCGCCTGCCCTTGAACTCGTGCCTGACGTCACAGGCGTCGTTCCGAGATCAGGGATCTCCGATGAATTTCCAGGCACCGGGAGGTCTTGAACCGAGGATGGGCAAAACCACGACGTTGTATCTTGACCGCTGCCCCACTGAGACGGGGCTTAAGTGAGAAGAACAACCCCGCCGCATTGTGACATCGATGACGTCGGGGAAAACTCTCCAGCGGCGGCGACCGACCGGCCGAACTTGAACAAGGGAGAGATGCACCGGTTTTTATTCAGTTACGAAGAAACTCGAGTTCTGGTCGGATTTAATTTCTTTCAGAACTATTGAGACGTGGAACATCATTCAGAAAGGTAAGTACATACAGTACCAGCGCGGGTATCCTTCTCTCATCAAGGGACTCTGACGGAGGACCACGCGCTCACGTTGAACCCATTGTTCCGCCCTCTCGGACCATTACCGCAAACGCACATCCGCGGCACAGCACCGAGGGATCCGAAGTCAGGTTAATCGAGCCGACACGTCCCGGAGACTACTCAAGGGCTGGAATATTGAGTGAAGACGGAGACGGACGCCTGTCAGAAGCAACAGACTATCATTGTACAGGGACACCTGCCGCCCACTTCTTTTGGTTCAGGAGATACTCGGTCTAGGTGTGATCGGAGTTGCATGAGATTGCGGCGGTTCTCTTCTCCTCTCCCAATCCGCGTTGCACAGGACGTCAACATTTTGGTAGACCGACACTTGATTGACCCTAAAATGGACTTGGCTCGGCCTCGTACACCGTCAGTCGGATGCCTATGTCCGAACTACATCGGGTGGTTGTACAGCTGTAACTCTCCGAGCGCCCTTTGGGCGACTAGCTTATCATCCATCCACCGTTTTGGTACGTGCGACGTCTCAGAGCTGTGCAAGGGCAAAGTATAAACAGATTTTCTGACGCCCAGGTCAGGCTCCCACTGAGACGCCGACGATTTTTTTTTCGCGCTCTACGCCGAGCGTGATTTAGCCAAGAGAGCACAGATTGGACCGCCTTACAGCCCAGACCATAGGGAATCGCGGTATACTGCTGTTCGTCATAAGCGTGTTGCTCTTGCCGGCTTTCACAGGGCTTGGGGCACCGGGCAGGTTCGGCAACTAAAGAGCCTCGCCACTGCGTGACAGCTTTCATGGCCCTGGAAAATCTTACGCGCACCTCGAGGGTACGTCCGCCGAAAACCTCTAGCCTTTTCACCTCGCAATAGCCTGAATGACACCCACCGCAGAGGTCCGTGATACGAATCCCCGTCCACTACAGCTGATCTCTGTCTGTGGCGGACCTGCCCCAACGCAAACAAAAGACCGGTCTCTGTTTACACCGAGGATCAATCGGGCCACTCGCTGGCAGGGGTTGTCGGAGTTACTCTTCTCTGGGGTGGCCCTCGCCGCCTCTCCCTCTCTCCAAGGAGGGATGGCCAACTCCTCCCTGCCTTCAGAGCTATGGGTGATCATCTTTGAGCGCATCTCAGACCTCGGAGTTGCTCACCATGATCCCCGCGGGTTGAGGTCTAGAGCGGAGAGCAACGCGCTTCTTTGCTCCTGCGCGCTGGTTTGTCGCGCCTGGACGTCTCCCGCGCAGGCAGTCCTATTCCGCAACATCATTTTGGGTACTCAATACTCTCGGAGTGGCGGGCGGGCAGTAGGCGACACAACGGCGTCGCTACAGAACGTCACCCTGGCTCTTCGCCGGCGCGTGATTCTTCCTGGTCTCGTCCGCTCTCTTCACCTGGGCGTAGACGTGGAGACTACCGTTCACGACGCGCCGGCCGCCTATATCACCCACTCCCGCTTACACGTCGTGCTAGACGTCATAGCGCTCTGTCCCCAGCTGGCTCATCTCAATATTGTCATTGGCGCACTACCCGCACACGATGAACCCGGCCCGCGGCCGCCAGATTGCGGCTCCGCTATCGCCCGTGCGCTCTCCGGGAGGACTAGACTCTCGCAATTGACCCTCAGTAACATCCACAATGCGGGAGTCTGCCGCGACCTCGAGCTCCGTGTGCCTTTAGCCACGGTGGCGCATCAGTTCATCCACGCTTTGTCATCCTCTCTCACCGTGCTGGACGTCCGGCTCACTGCCTCGGATGAGCCCTCGGTGCTTCTTCCGAACTTCCCCAGGCTGCGCGAGCTACGCTGTTTCTCGCACCCCAACGCCGCGGAGCATATCACCCTCACGCCGTCACTGCGCGCGGCCGTGCGCCAGCGGTGTCCCGCGCTGCGCCGCGCGCGGCTCGACGGCATCGACGGGGAGCTGCTGGGCGCGCTCCCGAGCTATATATCCCACCTTTCGCTGCGCACTTCCGTTGGGGCGGAGGCTGTCGACGCCGACCTATCGCGCTTCCCCGCGCTGCGGCACCTGGAAATAGATACGGGGAGTGGTGCGAGCGTTGTTAGGCTCGTGCGGTCGGCGGCCCCGACGCTGCGCTCCCTGAGGATCCCGGTGTTTGCCTTGTGGTCGCCCGACGACGCCGCGGCGTTCGAAGCGGCGCTGGGCGGCCTCCCTGCGCTCGAGCGCCTCGTCATCATTCGGCGGTCGCCTCATGTGGAGTTCGTGATGCCGTCGATCGCCGCTAGCATTAATGTGGTAGACGATGTGCGTGCCCTATCGTCACCGCGCATTGGCCTGCCCTAACTCTCAAATAGTTCGATCCTTCGGACATGTCACCAAGTCCGTCGGACTGGAGCCCCGCTGCGGTATAAAGATACGAGAGGATGTGAGTGGGCGGGGTGACTTGGGGCTGGGCCCGGACACCGGAAGGTTTCGCTATCGCGTACAAGTTTTGTCATCGCATACACTCGGGTTGTTCGTTAGACGGGTCATTACATCTTTCTTGAGGTGCACTAGGGCAACTCTGTGGTGCGATTCAGGTCGGTCAAAGTTCTCAACTCTAGACTATCCGCGCGGGTGGTCTCTCCACCACTCCGGGGGTCGAAAAACAGCCCAATCGTCCGAAACTGCATTGTGAGGCTTTGAAATGTCCCAGACACTGCAGTAGATTGCGGGGAGAATAGTGCTTGCCGTGCTGAGAGTATGAGACGCGTGCCACCGATGGCACTGACCGACTCCAAAATACTGAGTGGCTTAGTTTTCTCCGACAGCAAGCACTGAGAGGCAGACGTACGCATCATTCATCGCTGCGAGGCGCTTCGAGAATAGCTTTAGCTTTCAAAGCCCTCGAATAGATTATATCTACATACTGGGGCTATTAGAAAAAGGATCGTGGCAACAGCCATGACGCTGGCAACTCTGTGGTATCAATGAGAGGACGGTTTTGAGGGATCGTAGGCACTCACAGAACAAAGTATATGATGGAGTCTCGAATTAGGACGCTGAGCAGGTCTTCAGCGCCAAAGTCGGGAAGCCCTCTCCGAGTTTGCCAGCTTTTGTAGGCGGCAAGTGTCGCAAGGTAGCACTCGAAGAGCATAGCTTGTGGAAACACTATCAGGACGACCATCTTTTCCACAGAAGCCGGGAGCTGCTTACGATATATAAAACAGTACGCAAATCCTCGTGGATCGATCTCGTGCGTCACGCAAGAACCTGCGGCTGTTGCTGCATCGGGGAAGCCTGGCATGTTTGTCAGTCAGGGAACACAGGACACCAATGATCTTCGCCTCACGTTGTATACGCGGGGCCATCTGGAAGTAAATGAACAATGTGAGGCCAACCTCGATGACCGTGAGCATGGCGTTGATCCAGAGGAGAACCTTCGATCGGTGATACATGAGGTAGATGCGATGCTGTAGAACAACTGCACGGGAGATTGAATTCTTGAGACCCGACGAGTAACTTTGCAGTACATACCTTGGACCAGAATCATGATCGCAATCATGCCAATGTCGCCAATGAGCCCTTGGATCTTGCACCTATGCGCAAATGAGAATCCATCTACGCTCGGGGGAGGCAACCTGGAGACTCACGTCTTCCAGGAGAATCTGGGACGTCAGGTTGTCAAGACTTGCTGGGCGATGAGTAGAACCCACCTTCTCTGAAAGTCCACCATGAGCAACCTCTCGCATTTTTATGCATAGAAGGGCCGCCGCGCCATATCTTAGCTGGAGGTCTGCACGTCAGCATGGAATATCTTAGGAATGTCAAGAAACTGACGACAATGAAAAGCGCTTCTTTGCTGCTCCAATCTCGCCGCTGAGGGGGTCAGTATTTCAGAGGGGGGATCACGCCCCTGAGACCGGCCGGCATACCCAGACAAACTCAATCTACGCGCCGTCGTCAGCGCTTCGCTTACAGATCGGAATAACGCACCTCGTCGCCGAGTGTCAATACTGAAGGTGAAACCAACGGGTGAGAAGCGGTGAAGCAACATGAAGGTAGATAGAGAACGTACCCCAGTCGTAGAAGAACAACGTGATAGGCACGACTGTGAGTATGTGAGTGCTGCGAACGCGGCGCCACTACTCGGGCGTACGAATAAGGTAGATGCTGAGTCGCGCGTCGGTCTCGGTAGGAACCATGTACTGCACGCTGGGAAGGACTGGGAGACCGACTCGCGTTCCGTTAGGAAGCCGTCTTATAGAAGCCTTACGTGCTTCCGTAGGCGCGCTAAACCAGGGAGAAAGCCGTTGAGCGTCGCGGGGAGTCGGGGACAGTAGTTGTGAAAGAACCAGTCGTAAGGCCAGTCGATGCTATGCATCATGCTTGTGAGTTGCGAATGCCACATGCACCCTCTTAAAGGCCAACCGTGCAACTGGAAGCTTCAATCGCCGCGCATATGGTGCCGCGTATAGAGACGTGGCAGGGTGCCTGGCAAAGGGAGGTAGATTGAATGCCCGCAATGGTGCGCGCATCGACCGCGAACGCCGCAGAGCTCAGCGGATTGGGAGATCAGGCAGGGTCCCTACTGCGATGCAGGCTCACGGCCACGCTTCCAGCCCAGGCTAGAACGAGTTTCACTTTGTGCCGGGGAAGCGGCTTCGCAATTCGTGCACATGGGGCACCGGCGAAAGAGGCGGTAGGATCGCCCATTCCCAAGCGCCTGCAGAGGAGGCTGTTGTACAATTTACAAGAGCGGCCAGAAGGTTCATTTCGATGCTTCCGTGCACCACAGGATGCTCGTGACGCCGCGCGGGTAGTACTTGCTGCCCTGGGCGATGTGGTCGATGATCTGGTCGCTGGGGGCGCAAACAACACCGTCAGCCTCCGGACCTAGCGCGTCGATGAAGCCCCAAGCAAACACACCTCCACGCCCAGTACGAGTTGTTCTTCTCCCGATCCGTCAGCCACGCCACGTGCGCGCGATCGGCGGCAGCGTCCTGCCCCTCGCCGAGGATGGCGCGCGCGACGTACTGGCACAGGTAGGTCTTGCTCAGCCACGAGTTGGTGCTCGTGCTGCTCAGCTTCCACGCGCCGCTGTCGAAGAGGCAGACGCCCGGCCGGAGCACGGCGCGCAGGTGCACGCCAAGGGCCTTGACGTAGTCGCCGTACGGCCCGTCCGCCTTCAATGCATCCTCGCGGCCCGTGAAGCGCGGGTAGACGAGGGCTTCGATGGCGGGGATGATGCGCGCCGGGTGCGGCGGGTCCAGATGCATGATGGCGGGCAGCAAGCCCGTCGACGCGTCGACGCTGCCAGCAATGGTCTTCGCAGCGCGGGCCGCCTGCTCGCGCGCGAGCGCCGCGCTCGCCGCGTCGCCGGCGTCTCCAAGAATTTTCTCGAGCGCGAGGTACGACGCCCAACACTTGCCGCCGATGTACACATTGTCCGTTGCCTGGCCCAGCGATGCGTCGAGCGAGTCGTACGTCGTGATCTCGGAGCCCCCATCCGTACGCGACGAGTTGCACTGCATCACGCCGACGCGCTTCGCAGGGTCGGGATGGTCGCGGTTAACGAGACTGATGAGGCACTCCTTGAAGAGCGCCTTGTGCCGCGAGAGGAAGTCTGCGTCCTGCGTCTTCGAGACGTACATCGCGGCCGTGAGCGTCCAGTTGGTCAGCTGCTCGCATGTCATGTAGCTGAAGCAGTCAGACAGGTGCGGGCGTTCGTAGACGGAGTAGTGCGGCGGGCTGACGTGGTTCGCGACGCCCATATCGTGCGTGAACGATACGCCGCCGGGAAGCAGTGTCTTGCGGTCGGACGGGTGTGAGACCTGGTCGGTGTAGGAGTGCGTCCTCGCGTACGCGTCCAGGTTGTTGCGGACTGTCCAAGGGTTCATCACGAGCTCGAAGAAACAGTGGTCGATGACGAGGTCCAGAGTGTTCATCATTCTGCAGGCTCCCATTACTTTTGGCAATGCAAGCTACCGCCAGAACCGCGTACCTGTATTCGCCCTCGTTCACAATCCAGAACGGTGTCCCGTCTACGAGTTGCAGAAGCTGAGTGCTACCGTAGTACGAGTGGATCGTGTGTATGAGCTGGAAGATTTGGTCCGCGTTGAGCGCAGGGTTCTTGAGCAACTGGGAGCCGGGCGTGCGCCAGAGCTGGACGAGGCGTTCGTGGTGCTTCACAGCGTACTTGGCGACGTCCCGGACTGACTTCCACCAGCGCGTGTAAAGATAGCTCGCGTCCAGGCCAGTCGTGACGATGCCCTCGCGGTGGAAGCAGACGGCGAAGCGGAGCGTGGCCTTCTCGCCAGCGGGTACTTTCGATACCAGCGTAGCGCACCCGCCGAGCGACGTGGTGGGATCCTCTTCGGGTAGCAGCACGGCTTCGAGGTCGAAGCCCACACGGGCCCCGACGGTCCCATTCAGCGGGACGAGCGCAAGAGCGCGACCTTGACCAATGCCATCCAGGATACCGATCTCGCCGTGGTGGTGCTTCAGGTAATGCAGCGCGTAGTCAAGCTGCGAGTCGGTCGAGCCGAAGCCGAACGCGACGCGGCGCGCGTGCTGTCCCTTTGAGTTGTCCACGGCGATTTCGACGAAGACAGCGGGAAGCAGGACATCTTGCAGCTCAGCGTCCGACGCTGTCGCTGGGTCGGGGATGCCCAGCACTGGCGAGATGATCGTGAACGCGAGGTCCCCGGCGCGCCAGGTGTCCGTGGTGAGCGTGTATTCGCGCGTGATGGCCTCATCTGGGAACGTCCTAACGAGGTTTTCCTGGCGCGCGATGTCGGCCGCCGTATAGTTCGCCAGCGAGCCCTCCGAGGCGCCGAAGAATGGCAGAAAGTCGAACGTGCCTGGCCCGTCAGGGCTCTCGAGCGCAATATACACGTTCTGGTCAGCGGGTTTGCCGATCTCGTGCCCAAATCCGCCTGTTATTGTATTTAGATCTTTAATTGAGGCGGATATGATACGGAGGCGCACCTTTGGGGCCCTTCTCGCCGAGCGTGAAGGAGGCGAACGCGCCGATGGGCGAGTGCTGGGCGTTGTAGAACACTTGATCCATGATTACGGGAGCGACGACGTGGCCAAGAGGGCCTCAAACGTTCCGCTGCTCGAGGGCTTTATAGGTGCGAGTGGCCGCTGTAGCCTCGGCTGCTGCGGTCCGAGTGCCTGTCTCCGTGCCCGAGTATTCGCCGGCGTAAATCCCAAGGGAGGAGGATCCGCATCCAAGCCAAGGAGTCGGATATGAGGAGAAATGAGCACCAGTCGGCAAAGGCTGACCGGAGGATTTATGCAAGGGATGATCAGGGCATAAGAAGGGTGCGCTGAGCGCCGCCACCCTAAGCATGGATGATGCCGAGGCGGCGTACGGGCACTGGCTGAATGCTCGCCCCAAAGCTGCTGGAATGAGTGATTACTGTGAAGAGAGAGCAGACAGGACGCGCTTTCGGTCTCCGCCTCCCTCTGGAATGAAGCCGGCCTGCCTGGCAACGTCGAGGGTGCAGACGGCGTTCAGGCTCTTGGAAAGGACTGGAGGTCAGAGCCATACGATAAAAATGCAATCACACGACTGGCAGCCCGGCTTCCAGCGTCCAGCTTGCGCGACCGGGCCTATGATAGAAAGTGTTCATGAGCCCGTGAGGATGCATTACGATGTGTCATAAAACAAAACGATGTGCGACGTCGAGGCGTTATGCCTTCTGCTGCTGTTGCTCCACCTCCTCTTTCCACCACTGACATATAAATCAGCGACCGTAGATCAGTGTGTGAAACTGTGCTTACCGCAACGCTACGACGGATGCCCTCCTCGATTCCAATGTCGGGCTCGTAGCCGAGCACGCGCCGCGCCTTTTCGATGTTGTGCCACCGGTGCGCACAGGCCATGGTGACCCGGAAGCGGGTGAACGTGGGCGTTATCCTGAGCAGCCCGCAGACAATCTCGGACGCCGTGCCGAGGACCATGGCGAGCGAGCGCGGGAGACAGATAGGGCGTTTTGCGACGTCAAAGCCGTCACCATAGGCGATCCAGATAGCCCGCGCATAGGACCAGAAGGTAATGGGCTCGCCGTTGGTGATGAAGAACGCCTGGCCGGCGACGGCAAGCGGGTCCGGCTCACTCGGGTCCGTGCTGTGGTCCGACGCCTCCAGTGCCGCCGGGGCGAACTGGTCGAACTTGGACCGCATCACGGGCGTCGAGTGGTCCGGCGGCTGCGGCGTCGAGGCCGGGATGGGGCGGGCGCCGAGCGTCAGCTGCACGCTTGGCATGCGCGAGTCGATGTCGACCTCGGGTGCAGCGCTGGCGCTCAACTTCTCGGCTGCGAGAAGGTGCGCCTTGACGCAGTTGTCGACGTAGGTCGCGTCCCACAGGTTCGTGTTGTCGCCCAGCTGGAAACCGTACTTGCCCTCCTTCAGTACCTTGATGAAGCCAGGAATGTTTTGGCGGTCTCCAGGGCTGTCGACCATGGTCAAGATGAATTCGAAAAGGAGAATTGGCATTGCTTACCCAAATATGCCTGCTGGCCGCAAGGCCACGGTCTTCAGCTTGCCGTGGCCGTTCGCCTGGAGCACCAGCTTTTCGCCCTCGATCTTGGTGACGCAGTACTCGTCCACCGGGTTTGCCGAGTAGGGCAGGCGTTCGTCCACGTCGATGAGGTCGCGGCCGTCGAAGACGACGGACGCGCTGCTGGTGTATACCAGCGTAGGTACGTTGCACGCAAGGCACGCCGCGATGACTGAACGCGTGCCCTCGACGTTGACCTTCCAATAGACGGCCTTAGGAACGTCGGGCGTCGCCAGGGGCGAAGCGGTGTGTAAAACGACGGTGGTACCTGTCTACCCGAAAGTAATAATTAGTTCAATGGCTATTCTCGAGATAAATACATATACTTACTTTCCGTATGGCGGCCTCCAGGACCTCCTGGTCGCACATGTCGCCAGAGAAAAATTGAACGCGTGGATCATGGTAGCGTTGGACGATATCGAAGACCGCGACAGACGGCTCGCCGCGCGCCAGCAGGGCTTTGACAATATTCCAGCCTAGGAAGCCGCACCCGCCTATGACCAAGTAGGACTGCTTGCCGGCCATGTCAAGAAACTAGGTCGGGAAGGGGAGGCTGGGTGGGTGGAAGGCTGAGGAAGAGCGCGGCGCCGAATTTTCGCCTGCTGGCGCCACTTGGCTGTTTGCGGAAGCTTCCGGTCCGGTGCCTGTTCAGATGATCACTGCCGAGGTGATGATATTCGGCTTGATTTTTGGAGTTCACCTCAGGCATGAAAAATATCAACACCACATTTTTATAAAACGGAATGGAGGTAGGTAGGAGGGCATTGTACCACTGGCGCCCAGCGAGGCTCCCAAGCGAGGCTCCCAGTGGACAATTCATTGCATATGACAAGAACTTGGAGGGTATCTCGGCTTAAATGAAAATATAATTGCTGGTATAGTGTCCAGACAACAACTGCGCATGAATTAATGGCTAGTTCACCCATGGGAGTCAAAAACAACGTCGGAGTTCTAATACGAGTTCTTCTGCGGACAGCCACCGACCGATGGTGCTTCTCATGGGCTAAACCGAGGTTGCAAGTATCCAGCAAGTATCACATGCTCAAGAAGGCACTTGCAGATGACGTCAAGCGGTCTATAAGACTGTCAGTGGCCGATCAGGGTTAAATCCCGTCCAGTACCAGCGTGGCCACGGTAACACTGCTCAAATGCAATCGATCCAGCTAGAGCATCCTCCACCTTCCCTCCCAAACCTGTGGGGAATGCGGAGTAATGAAACAGCGAGGTCCAGGCGCAGTTGTTTCCACTATGTATTTCAAAACCTGTCGGTGAAGTACTGCCACGGCCCACGTGCAGCTGACCCGTCCGACCGTCAGTCCCTGGACCCTCTCGTGCGAGCTCCTCGAAGTTGCGAGTCTCTACGTATCCGAAACGCGATAATCATGTGGATGGTTCGTGGGATAGTTGCTGATCTATCGCTCAGGCGTGTCCCTGTTTATCATGGAATTCCCGAACTGGACACAATGCCCGCTCCCCGCCCCCCATGAAAGGTGCTGGACAGTGCGTCGAAGCCTGGTCGAAGCGCCGGAAAGGCCCAGAGTCTGTTTACGTCAGCTTGGACCAACACCGTCATCACTGGCGCCGTCTGAATATCGCAGTTTCCATGGCCTCGACAGCACTCCTCGTCATCGACATGCAGAATGCGTTCGCGTCGATGACCACCACAGCGCTCCCCCATATCGAAAGCCTCATCCGGCGTTTTCGCGCGCAGGCCCTCCCCGTCATCTTCACACAGCTGACGGGCCCTCCGTACTCGAACCAGCTTGTCCAGAGGTGGGGCCCGGATGGTAGCATTCGGACTGGCTCGCACGACTGGGAGCTGCAGGCGCCGATACTGGAACTCGTTGGCGAGGCGCCTGTCGTGGCGAAGAATACATACGACGCCTTCATCAACACCAACTTGGAGGCGCTACTGAAGGACGCGGGAGTGACTTGAGTCGTCGTGTGCGGCGTCATGACGGACTGCTGCTGCGACACGACGGCTCGTAGCACTTTCAATCGCGGGTGGGAGACGTGGCTTGTGCGCGACGCGTGCGGGAGCGCAAGCAAGGCACAGCATGAGGCAGGATTGCGTGCCTATGGATTTGCGTTCGGGGACGTCATTAACACAGAGGAAGTGGTGCAGAGGTTGCATTTGGCCGCCTAATCCCGTTGTACACAACGTAGCTGTATTCAAGGGAAAGAACCGGCTACAAACTTGAAGAGGCCCCTAAGCAGCGACGAGAACCGGTCCATACGTGTTGAACAGATCGTTGACGGCAGAGGGTTTCTTGCTTGTCTAGAAGACTGTCAATTCCCGTTTGGGACTCGGGAGTGAATCGCACTGGCCTTGAACCGGATGGCGACCTCTCCCCTGATGCTGGTGGCGTTGTTGGGGACAGCGAAGGGGAACACGAGGTCCGTCGCATGTGCGCTCTCCGGGCTGATCGTGGTCGAAGAGGTACCGTCCCAGCTCTCCAGAATGACCTGCAGAGTGAAATCCTTCTCGGGAATGGCTCCCAGCGTCGACTGTGGCGTGCATGACGGGATGTTCTACGATCGGCGGTCAGCAGGCGTTATCCTACGACGGGAATGCTTACAAGGAGCTGTATCGTATACTCTTCCCCAACTTGAAGCCCTGAGGGAACCTTGAACCCTAGCTCTGCGATGCCGGAGGACGTAATGTCGCCGTAGTAGATGTCAAGCCAGTCAAAGCGGCCGCAGAGCGGGGGCGGTGGCGGCCCGCCTCCTCCGCGCTTGAGGATAGCGCCTGAGACGGACGACGTGGTTGCGAGGAGTGCTGCTGCGAGTGCGCTGAAGTGCATTGTGAGGCGGGAGGGTCGAAGCTTGCTTGTCGTACATCTCAGAACGCCTTTTAATATAACACAGTGCCCAGGATGCCCGGATGCTGACGTTGGCCCAGAAAGTCCAGTCGACCATGCGGTGGCGGCGCTTCGGCGGTATGTGGATCGCGCATCAGTGTGCTGAATGCATTTGGGGTACACCCATGGTTCCACCGGTATATCATAGTCGACTTGGTCCCATAGCACGTTGCGCAAGCAGTTAAGTCATAGAAATGGACGTAGACGTCGTCCCATGAGAGCTGCGCTGGCACTGAAGGTTGCTTGTTTGAATCATGTGGCCGTTCACGAACGCCGGACGCGATGCAAGCAACGGCGAAAGCTGATTCCCAGCGAGATCCGGCATGCGCGCAAACGAGCGCACACGAGCGAGCACGAGCCGGATTGCCCGGCTCTCGAGCGCTCCGCCTCGCTCCCCAGAGCTCAAAAATCGAGAGTTTCCCAGAGCCATTCCGAGCCGCGGAGAGCTGCTCCGAGCCATTTTGCACCGCAAAGAGCGTCCGCGAGCCACGCTCGTTAGTTCCATCCAGTACCCAGCTCCTCCTCATTCTGCTGGATGGCCAATTGCAGCGCAGCAAAGAAAATTGTGATAAAACCAGTATATTGCACAGCGATCGATACAGTACATGGGACACAAATCTAGCTACACATACATGTATTACAGCACCACCTGGGCTGTCAAACGACATGGATATCAGCAAGCTCCAGCGGGTGGGTCTTGGTGGGTCTAACGGCTGAACGGAGCAAGTCAGACGGCGAAGGAAATAAAAAGCAACACACATACCATGTGCGACGGCGCGGACGGCGATGGACAAGCACGTGGACCAAGGATACCTATTGTAAAAGATGAGTAGACCGATAGCTGAGTTGTTTCGGGACGCACCCTGCCTATGCCCGACGACGGCGACGAGCACAACGGTATTGCGGGGCTGCGAGCATTGCTGTGAGTGATAGGTGGCCAACAAAGGCACACGGCACGCACCATGCGGCGGCGGTATGCGGCGGCCAAGGTCGCCAGACGCTGCCGCGGGCGACGAGACGAAAAATGTGGAGCAAAGAAAAGGTTGGCGACGCTGAGTGACTGAGTATGAAAGCAGCGGGGACTTGGACACGCTGGGGATCTGCTGGGGACTCTGGCGGAAAATGGCGTGATATTCTGCCAGAATTTCCCGGAGTCAAATCCAAGGCCGTTTGGATGTCGCCGTTTGCGGCCGAGGGCGAAGTGGGGCGAAGAGGAGACAACTTGGTCGAGCGATTTGAGCGTTGCGCTCGGACGCGCTCGAGACGGAAGCAGATGCGAGAGCTTGGCTCGTCGGAGCTCTGTAGCGCTCAAATCCCGAGAGATCAGGCTCGTGTGCGCTCGTTTGCGCGCATGCCGGATCTCGCTGGGGCTGATTAATCAACCCGCAATTGGAAGATCCACGTTTACTAACCCAAATGGCGCACGGTTCGCGATCGGGCACACGGCGACACGTCAGAGCTCAGTCAGAGGACAAATAACGGGTCCGGGGAAATCTCGAATAATGCCCCAGGTTTGTTACCAGCACCGTAGGCGCGCTGAACAATAATGGTCAGGCGGGGGCGTAGTCTGGACCGCCCTCGACACCGAGCTCGCGCACGAGGCTCGCAAATTCGCGAAGGAACGACTCCCGGAGATGGGTCTCGAGGTAGAAGACGACCTCAGCCGCGCCATGGTGGCTCTTCCAGCTTCCATCTGGAAGAAGCGTCGGGTTTGGAGTGAAGATTTTGACATATCTTGGCGCTAACCATGAGTGACCGTCCAGCATGAGCGCCGTAAGACCGGCAATCACTCACCGCGGCGCCTCAGAGCAGGTATGATAGAACCGCGCCTGGCCCTCGTAACCGAAGTGCGCGCTCGTCCAGTCGAAGGGCCGAGTGCTGTTGACGTTCATCGCGCCGGGGGCAGGGGAGCCGTCCATTGAGAGCGGCGGCGTGGCATTGGCAAGGGCAACAAATTTGGGGCCCGAAATTGCGATGTGAGCCTGCACGTGTTCCAGTTTCCGCGATTGCACAAGTGACTGGCGAATCGAAGACGCGAGATCGTATGCAAACGACAACGAGGAAGGTGAGGAGGCGCTTGGCAGATCCGCCACAGCTTGAATGAGCGCGTTGCACGCGGCTGCGCGAGGAATGGGGTCAACACCGCGATACTATGGTCCATCAGAGGCTTGAGACTGAGAAACAAGCTGAAGAACTCACATTGACTATCGTAGTCACCCTAGTAATGGGGAGCTCTTTGTGTTCTCGATGTACACGACTGATGGCCACCGCGAGCGTGCTGACCAGACAGTCCTGAACGGAAAGTGGGGCCACTTTCTCTGAAGCCGATGCTAAAGCGAGAATCCCAGTCCGGATCTGGCTGAGTTGCTGAGCGCTGAGGCGCAAATCGACCCGCATCGTCACAGGACGTGGGTTTGAGGCCTTGTCGACGCGACCGGAAGGAAGTGGAAGATGTCGGTCCAGCCAGGGAGTCTCCGTTGTCGCGCCGTCCGAGATAGTATCGTTGTTCTCGGGGTAGAAGTATGATAATTCACCCTCTGGGCGCAGGTTTTGATATGCTGCAGAGATGGCACGCATGAACTGCGCTACGACGTAGCCGTCCCCGACGGCGTGGGAAGTACTGAACCCGATAGCGCTCCATGTTTGACCAAGAGTCAAAGTCACTTTCAACAAAGCTTGTTGCGAGTTTCTCGAGTAGAAGTCGTACTGGTTGATTCGGAGAGCGAGATGAAACGGGGCAAGCACAACCGGAGAATCCGGCCCGACAGGAGGCGTGACATCGTGCGACTGGCGAACGTGAAGGAGCGCGCCGTCATTGCTAAGTCGAACCTGTAGCTGGAATAAGACAAGAGGGTCGGGCCAGTCGCGAGAAAATCGGAGACGAACTCGCCAGCGCTCGCCAACCCTCTCGATCCGGCCTGCGTACAGTGGAAACAGAGACAGGACACAAGTCAGAGCATCTTCGAGGCGACCGACATCTATACAGCCAGGTATGACAATAGCTGTGTCCACCTACAAATGTGTATCGCTGTGAATGCGAGTTGTCGCGACTCGGATTGGACGCGCACGGAAAATGGAAGAAACAAGTCCGTCGAACGGAGTTCGTAAAATTCCTTGGATCCGAGCACAGTCGGTTGTTTGGCGCGTACAACACAGGATGTGCCTACTTCACCCATGGTTTTGCGAAGGGGAAGAGAAAGGTCAACCCGCCATCACGGAAGCATCGCGATCAACCAGCCTGCACTTGGTCAGCAGGCGTACATCAGCAGTGACTTGCACACCTGCCCCCGACATGTCGACTCTATATTGCCTATATTCCACTCTAAGCCCTAATAAAATGAAAAACCCTGCTTATCCCCAAACATGCTCACGCGGCGACATATTCCGGACCTCCCTCGACACCGAATTCTTCAATAACGTTGGTGAATGCGCGCATAAACGATTCGCGGAGATGAGGCGCGAGGTAAAAGATGACTTCCGCAGCTCCCTGGTTGCTCTTCCAAGTTCCGTCTGAAAGAAGCGTCGGGTTCGGCGTAAATATCTTGACATATCTTCATGAAAAGCATCAGCGGTCGTCGAGTTACCCCATGTCGCCACTCACCGTGGTGCGTCAGAGCACGTGTGGTAGAACCTGGCCTGTCCCTCGTAGCCGAAGTGCGCCTTCGTCCAGTCAAACGGTCTCGTGCTGTTGACGTTGAGTGCACCGGCAATGGACGAGAAGTCAAGGGAGAGTTGGGGCGTGGCGTTCGCGGGCGCAGCAAACTTCTTTCCGGAGATCGCAACGTTGGCTTGCACATACTCGGGATCTCGAGACTGCAAGAGAGACCGCCTGATGGAACACGCAAGATCATATGCGAACGACGGGGCGGAGGGCGAGGACGTTTTTGGCAGATCCGCCACAGCCTGAATGAGCGCGTTGCATGCGGCCTCACGAGGCACTGGCGGAACACCACGATACTGCGCCTGTCAGACACGCGTGGCGCAGTAGCTAGCTGCGGCACGCACATTGACTATGGTCGTCGCGCGAGTTACGAGCGGCTCGTCGTTTTCTTGGTGGACGCGATTGATAGCCACCGCGATCGCGCTCACGAGACAATCCTGCATGGAGAGAGCCAGAGAATCGCTTCCGGCTGGAGCCAGACGGAGAATCCCCTTGCGAAGCTGATTCAGTTGCAGGGAGCTGAGACGGAGATCGATGCGCATAGTCCGAGGCCGAGCCTGCAACCAGTCCTTTTCAACTGATTTTCCCTGGCACATAAGGGATCGAAAATGCTTCCGAAGCGTTTTCAACGCATTTTCGGGCCTTTGAAGCATTTGCAATCCCCTTTTTGCCACAGAAAACTGGTTGAAAAGGACTCGCAGCGGGGTGAGAGGGGGTGCACCGTTCGACGTCTGGCTCGCGGAGGGCAGAGGAAGATGTCGCTCCAGCCAAGGCGTCTCAATACTCGTTCCTTCCGGGGGACTCTCCAGGTTCGGAGGGTAGCTGTAAGCGATGGTGTCCTCTGGCTCCAAGCCCTCGTAGAGTCTTGAGACGGCGCGCATGAAGAGTGCCACAGCGTAACCGTCACCAACGACATGAGAGGAACTGAATCCCACGACGCTCCAGGTCGGCCCGAGCGTCAATGTGAGCCGAAGAAGGGCCTCTTCTGATTTTCCCGAGTACAAGTCCCAGTGGTTGATTTGAATGTCCAGGTGAAATGGCGCAAGCACGACCGGCGCATCCGGGCCGATGGGAGGCGTGGCATCCTGCGACTGGCGTACGTGAAACAATGCGCCGTCGTTGGTAAGTCGAACCTGGGGCAAGGTCGTGAGTGCGCGGAGGGAGAGCATTGAGCTGTAGCCGTAGGCTAGACGAACCCGCCAGCGGTCCCCCTTGCGCTCAATCCGACCCGAGTACAGTGGGAAAAGCGCCAGGGCCCGCGTCAGGGCATGCTTGAGGCGCTCGCTGTCAATAAGCCCTGGTACGACGATCGCGGTGTCGACCTGGGCGACGTCGTGAGTGACAGGTGTCGGAGCCTACGGGGCAGGCGGCGTACTGAAAACGGAAGAAAGAGGTCTGTTTCCCGCAGATCGTAATACTCCTGCGAGCCCAGGACGGTAGGCTCCTCAGCGCGGACGACGACGTCGCCCTCAGTGCCCGGTATCGTCATGCTCAAGCAGAAGACGGCGAGTCGCGGCAATTCGAGTCATTTTTGGATGTCGGCCGGGATTTGCGAGGAAGGTTTCAGCGCTTGTTATGTAATTCGGACGAATGTTGCATATCTAATCTTATCACTACAGTGTCATGCGTGCACAAACTCGACCTCGCCCTCGACGCCTAGATCCTTGACGATGACAGAGAGCTCTTCCACAAATTTGTCGCGCAGGTGAGGCTCGACGTAGAGGACTACCTCCGCCGCCCCATCGTTGTTCCTCCACGATCCATCTGGTAGACCGGTGGGATTGGGGGTGAAAATCTTGATATACCTGTCGCCCATGTGACTGTGAGTGAACCACCCCATTGAAGTACTCAAACTCACCGTGGAGCATCTGAGGTCGTATGGAAGAATCTTGCCTTGCCCTTGTACCCGAAGTGCGCGCTTGTCCACGCGAATGGTCGCGAACTATTGACGTGCAGCACCCCGGGACGGGGTGAAAAGTCGAGAAGCATGGGCGGCGTCGCGTTTGCCGCCCTGGCGAACTTCCTTCCGCAGATCGCGGCGTTGGCGAGTGTATGCTGGGGATCGCGACACAGCTTGACCGCACGCCGTATAGATGCCGCCAAAGTGTAAGCGTAGGGAAGCATCAGGGCCGTCGTGTGAGTCGATGTAGGTGGCTGGATGTCCGCAACCGCTTGGACTAGAACGTTCCCCGCGAGTCTTGGAGGGACCGAGCCCACACCCCGGTACTATATCGGTCGACCGATATCAGTAGGCCCCAAGTGCGATCCAAAGCCAGGTTAAACACGTACGTTGACGGCCACAGTTGCACGTGCAATAGGCGTCTCATCAAAGCTATTCAGAGCTCGACTGAGAGAAAGCCCAAGCACGCTGATGAGACAGTCCTGCGTCGACAATTGGAGAACCGGATCATCGACTGGGCGAAGCGCTGTTACACCGTCGCGAAGCACTGAGAGCTGAGGCGCTGACATCCGCAGGTCGATGCGGACGGTTCGCGCGCGATCTTTGGCCTCTGCGATCGGCATTTTCCAGACCGTGTCCAACCACGGGGTCTGGATAGCGTTATCCGAGTCCGAGTGCGAGACGGTCGGCACGGGGAGTTTGTAGTCATAGCAGACGTGCTGATCAGGTTCCAGGTCGAGTCCCTCGTAGAGCCTCGACACAGCACGCATGAACGCCGCGGCGATCCAGCCGTCACCGGCAATGTGCGCAGCGCTGAACCCAACGACGCTCCAGCGGCTATCCGGGCTCAGCGTCAGTGTGGCGCGTAGGAGCGGGAGGTCACTCGTTCCGGAACATAGCGAAGCATGGTCCAGATGGCGAGCCAGAACGAACGGAGCCTGTACAACTGGTGCGTCCGGGGAGACGGGAGGAGCGGGTGAAGAAGAGACGCGGGCGTCAAACATAGCTCCCGCGTTGTTGAGACGAATCTGAAACGTGTTGAGACGGGATTTAAACCGAGGAAATAGTGCGGCGTACTCTCCAGACATTACCAGACCTCTCTAGTCGCCCCGTGTAGAGCGGAAAGTAAGACAAGGCAGCAGCGAGAGCAGTTTTCAACTGCAAGATATCGATGGGACCTGGTACAACGATGGCTGTCTCCAGCTACAGTGGCGTTAGACGGGAGGGCCGGAGATAAGAAAGGTCGTACCGGCACGCGCAGGAGCAGGTCCGTGGCCGGCAGCTCGTAGAACTCTCGAGACGATAGGACAGTGGGAGTGATGGCACGTATGACTGTGTCGCGCTCAATGTGCATCGCGATGTCCATCGGGGATGTTCTGTGTGGATGGGGCTTCATTCGTGCTCTGCACTCCAGGTCTTAATGGGAGCGAGTGGCAGGCGGCTGTGCTGAGCGCTGGTCATATGAGAGCGCATCCCCGGAGGCCAGTCCAAACCGTCCGGAGAAGCGGTGCACAGGGCTTAACTCCCCGGGGAAACCGTACTGCGCTGACAAGCACATCTGATAAGCGCCGTTGAGAAGGTGCTCAGTGTGTACCCACATTAATACGGTCCCTGACCATTTGTAGAAATCCCGGATGGCGGAATTTGTATGGCTCCACGAGATGAGTCGCCGATCGACCTCCCTGCTCTGTGATTCGAAGGAGATGTCCTTGCGAAGGGACTGTCGTCATGGCTTGAAATGCAGTCATGTCGCATTGGCTTAGCGGCGAGAGGTGGTGATCGACGAGAACGTGGTCAGGTCGTTCCAGCTCCGGTAAGATACTATAAATGGGTGAACAAATGACGGCCTCGTTCTCAGGGCACTGAAAACGCACCCCAGTCCGTCGCCTGAAGTCACCCAATTCTCTGATGAATGAGATATGTATCATCGATTGATTCCGACACTGGTGGCTGCGACTCGTCGGCGAGGCATGAGTGATAAACGCCGGCTCATCCTTTCACGGCCTGAGACTCACGCCTTCAGTTTCAGGCGTGAGGACGGTGACCCTGGGCCGATCCGATCTTTTGTGGGAATAACAAAGAGTGCATGAGGATGGGTTAGGAGGGGGAGAACGCAAGATGTAAAATACCGTGCATGGCCGTGAGATTATTCAATCGTGCGGCGCGCGGTGCCCGAGGCATGGCGCTCGCGCGATGAGCCACGCGTGCTTCCTTGTTGGTTCGATTCGTGAGAATTGCGGGGAAGTACCGCTGTCACCATACCATTGAAGCTGAGCGATCTAAAATTTAGGGCCTTTTGAGCAAAGGAAGTCATATAACTTGCCATCAATACCATTTTTCTTCTTTGTGAAATTTGTGTGAAATGCGAAACTGCTCGTCCGTCTTGTTCTCGTCCATGCAGCGAGTGGATATGCAAAGGGCATCCAACGGCCAGACAAGATGTAGCCTGGGCCCAAGGACCTGCAGGCATGCTTAGTATGACTGACGTGTAGTTGGAGGTCGGTGAAGAAGTGTTGTTGTGGTCAATTTGTCCGACACTGTTCTCGACCTGTCAACCAGCTTCTCCTTATTTTAATCTGGCCGTACAATGCGCACAGTACTGGCCCAGCGCATACTTGTGTCGACGGGCCTACAGCTGCCGCGATTCGTATCAGACGACGCGCAAGTCGGTGATTCCTGCATCCCGCCACAGCTTCCTCCGCACCCTCCTCGACCCGGCAACTTCGGCACGACCCTTCCCATGCAACCCCCCTGATTCTCAATCCAGCGCTCACCCATATTGAATCACTATCAGCAAATCTCATAGTTACCGCTCGTCCTTCTCGCTTCGCTCGCTTGTCGTTTGACAGACGGCCAAGGCGGGCGGTGTCAAGCACAGCTTCAGCTTTGCTCATTCGGGCCGACTGGGGGGTGCACCTCAACTCCCGCCGTCGAGGGCATGGATGGCATAGGTAGGCGTTTTGCTAGCCACAGTTAACCCAGAGTTCACCTATGTTTCTAGCTTTGCCAGACGGCGCGCCCTTGCAGGTTCGCCTATTCAGCGACACAGATGACGGCGGTTTGGCAGTGGCTCGCATCGTAGCGTCGCAGCCGGTGGGCGTTGGAGCGACAGCTTATATCATGCGAGGCGAGCTTGGGCTTCAAAATGACGGCGGTTCCTGCCCACTGGCAATAGCGCTGAAAGTGTTCACATCAAACAAATCCGCATCTGACCAGGAAGTACGTGTGCGTCATAGAGTCGAGTTGTGGCGCTCATTACTTTCGTTCAGCTATTCCGTCGAGAGTTGCTTGTCTCGCGCAAGGCGAGGCACCGCTACATACTCCCGTTCCTAGGCACCTGCACCTTGGGCCAACACGCCGTTTTAGTCTCTCAGTACATGGGCAACGGGAACCTGCAAGAATATCTACAAAGACACGCTGAAACCGGGAGACTCAGACTGGTACGATCCATCGAAGTCCTTGGCATGAGGTACTCACAAAGCAGTAGATCACCCAGGTTGCTGAAGCTGTATGCTTTCTCCATGACGAAGTCGGTTTTGTACACGGGGACCTCAAATGCGTGCGTAGCCACAATACTGCTCCCCACCGAGTACTCACGGTTCACACATTAGCAAAACGTCCTCATCTCCGACAACGGCGACGCCCTACTCGCCGACTTCGGGCTCAGCACCGCGATCTCCAAAGCGGACACCGAGGCGACGACCGCGACCGACATCCGGCAGCGCAACTCGCTGCGCTTCTCCGCGCCGGAGCTGCTTCTCGACATCCCTTCCCCGAGCCAATCCACGGTTATTGACTGCCACAACAACAGACCGCGCTCGAAAACGCCCGCGAGCGACGTCTACGCCTTCGGCATGTTAGTCCTGCAGGTACGCTGCTGCGGCACGCAACTGAGCTGAGCCCTCAACGCAACTCGGCAGGCATTCTCAGGCGCCGTCCCTTGGCACGGGTACGACAATGTGGCCGTTATCTACCGTATCGTGCACGGGCTCGTCCCCCCGCGTCCGCGGGACGCGGGTGTCACGGATGCGCTGTGGGATCTGTGTCTGGAGTGCTGGAGCTTTGACCCAAGTGCCAGGCCGAGCATGAAGACCGTCCTCGGGTTCTTGCAGCAAGAACATCTCCCGCAGACTCGGACCCCGACGTTACGTGTTACGATGAAGGGTACTCGCACACGTGTGCTCCCTCGGGAAGCGCAGCAGGGTGCCCCACACGGCATTCTCGAGGATAACAGTGGCAATCCGTCAGTGGCTTCGCGCGCGGCGGCGCCCGTGTGGCTATCGAAGCCGCGCGTGCTGCTCGTGGACGACGATGCCGTCAGCCGGACGATATCGAGCAGGTTCCTCACGACCTTCGGCTGCGCGTACGACGTCGCGCAAGACGGGGTAGTCGCGCTCGAGAAGATCGAGTGCGCGAAGGTGTGTAGACCTCCCAATTTCCCGCCTTTCGGGCGCTGAGAAAACGTCCGCCCATAGTACGATCTGATTCTCATGGTCTGTTCTCTCTTCTCCCTCGCGGTGAGACACCCTTCTCACGCGTGGAACCTGAAGGACATCGTGATGCCGCGGCTGGACGGGCTGAGCGTGACGACGCTCATCCGGCGCTTCGACCCGCGCACGCCCATCGTGTCCATGACGGGCAACGCCGCGCCGCGCGACGTCCTCACCTACTTCTCGCACGGCATGAACGACATCCTCTCGAAGCCGTTCACGAAGGACGGGCTCTTTATCATCCTCGCCGTAAGCCTGTCCCCTCGCCGAACCCGCGGCGCATGTTTGATCATTGCCACCGCGACAGAAATTCCTCGCGCAAAAGTCGGATTCGCACGGGGCGTTCGCGCTGCTCGCTCCCGGGCCTCGAGATTCGGGGTTGCTCCTGAGGAGCTCGCAATGCGCAGATTGTATGGAGAGAAGACCGGATGGGGCATCGGAACGGTGGGTGCAATCCGCTAGGCAGCAATTTGGGCTGAGGGTCTCCTCGTATTCCTGTCAGGCAGGCGTGCATCCATTGCGTTCTCTCCGGTTTCTCGTCCCTGAGTCTGAGTTCGTCAGGCTGAGATGGTGTATCATGATTAGTAGGGTATCCCAGGCGTCGGGATTTTGGTCTGCTTATGGGTCTTACGGTAGCTGTGGATAGTATGCGATTACGGCCATTCTGAAGAATAAAACAGTTGTTCAAGTGAAGCGAGTCCATCCTATCGACAAAAGAACTGATGCCAAGCGAGTGTCTAGTCCCAGTCGTCTTCCTCCTCGTCCTCGTCGCTGTCGCCCATGGTCTTGTTGCGCGCGGTGAGCGCGGCGGCGAGCGCAGACGCGATGTCGCCCGCGCCGCCGGCAGCAGCGCCAGCAGCGGCACCGACGGCGGCTCCAGCGACGACTCCTCCAGCACCTGCGACAGCGCATTAGTACTCACGAATACAGACAACAGGTAAACGGACGCACCACTATCGTCGCCGCGATTCGCATTGGGCCCGTCAGTCTTGCGGAGCGAGTGGACGCCCTTGCCCTGAATGCTGGCGAGCAAGTCGGAGCGCCCGGGCTGCGGCGCTGGGATGGACGCTGCGATGGTGGGCGCGCCGCCGGGGGGCGGCGGCGGCGGCGGCGGCGGCGGAGGGGCGCCTCCCATGCCTCCCATGGGCGGAGGGGGAGGAGGCGGCGGAGGTGGAGGTGGCGCGCCGCCGCCCATCGACGGGGGTGGAGGCGGAGGGGGCGGAGGCGGCGGCGGGGCTGCTGGCCCACGCGACGGCGGCGCTGGAGGCGGCGGAGGAGGCGCAGCGGGCGTCCGGCTGGGCGGCGGTGGCGGCGGAGGGGCCGGCGGCGCGGCCGTCGTTGCCGAGCGGGCTGGCGGTGCTGGCGGGGGCGGCGGGGGTGCGGGCGGAGCAGACGTGTTCGCCCTGGGAGGCGGGAGCGTGGGAGGAGCGCGCGCTGGCGGCGGAGATGGTGCTCTCGGCGGCGGCGCGGCAGGGGTTCTGCTCGGCGGTGGCGGCGGAGGGGGTGCCGGGGCCGCAGGCGCAGCCTCCTCCGCAGCATGCGCTGCCCTGCGCGGGGCCGGCGGAGGCGGCGGCTTCGACTTGCGCTTCGAGCTGGGCGGCGGCGGCGCGTTCTTCGCGAGGAAGTCCTGGATGAATGCCTCGTCCTTCTGGAGCATGCTGGGGCTGATGCCCAGCGCCGGGAGCTGGCTGATAATGGCCATCCAGCTGGGGTCGACGCCCTTGGACGTGAAGCCGCCGGTGTCTGAGTCGACGCCCATATGCGCGCGATGCTGGAAGCTGTCGGTCACGGGCGCGCTGATCATGGATTTGTCGATCTTCAGGGTGCCCTTCTTTTTCTTCTTCTTTGTTGTTGAAGAGCTGCTCTCAGACGGCGCTTTGGCTGGGATAATGGTAAGTGAGCTTGGTCGATGATTCCTGGGATACTTGTCGACTTACGAGCCTCCACCTTGCCCCGTCCCTCCACTTTCTTGCGCATGGTACTGGCCTCGCCCGAATCCGCAAATGCGAACGCAATCACACAACTCTGGAGCAAAGGTAAGTAAGTAAGACAGAACTGAAGTAAAAAAGCAGCTTACATCGCCTTCAAAGGAATACAAGAAGGGAGCCTCCTTGTTGTAGCTGAACCCGTCATACAGCTCATGTTCCCAGATGACGCCCCGTGTGCCGGCCAAGTCCACCAGACGGAAGTAGTGTCCCCCCTTGGCGATATCCTTGACGAACGCCATAGCACCCTCGAGTCCAGTATAGGACCATTCGTGGGGCGACGGATGCGCATAGTACACGCGCACGGAGGACGCCGTTTGGATCTTGGACGTGGCCGAAAGCACCGACTTGACTTTCGCCTTCTCCTCGTTCGTGAGCGTGCTTCGGGCAGGCATCGTGGCTTCAGAGAAGAACGCCCTGCCGTGCGCAGTTCTGAGTCGGGTGAGCGTCAGCCGACGGTATGTCCAAACAGCCGTAAACATCGGCCCCGCGCTCTTCTTCCAACCACGACGACCGTGAAAGCATTTTCGAACAATGGCTGTGGACTGGACTATAACTCGCGGCTGTGCGATCTTGTGAGACTCGTGTTCCCTGGCTACTGAAGCGCTGGACCTGTCTCGGGCGATGGCGTGCAGTCTTCAGTGCGGCACCGCGCAGGCTGTGGCCATCCCAGCATTTATACCCGCTCTTAACTCTTGATTGGGCTCTGTGTGTAGCTCCCTGGGACCTGCGCGCCTCAAACCGGGCTTCCGACATCCATGACATTGTCTATCAGTTGGCATGCTTGCACTGGCAGAAATTCCGTCGCCTTCGAAGCTTCAAGTTTCAAGCTTGAAGCGTATGATTTTTAGCTAGGGATCCTGTTGCGGACTCCCCTAGTATTGCAATCTGGTGTGGTGGTTCCGAGCGCCGTAAACTGTCGGGGTGTGGGCGACTTAAAAGTTACCGATTACCAATGCAGGGCCGCAGAGGGAATAGCGACACGCCAACTGGCTGACCACCTGATATGCGAACAATCAGACGGCCTCTTTTGGCAACTTGCATCTCGGATTCGGTTTCCCGACGCGTTGTTGCGCTCCTAACGGCGCTCCGTTGCGGCGCCAGGCCGCAGGGCGCACATGGCCCCGTGGACAGAGCGGCTAATGCGCGCGGTATAAACTGAAGAGGGTTCTCTGGGCTACCATCGTCAAAACCCAGCATGTCTGCGCCTCAGAGCTCCGTCAAGTACGCTCTCTCCGTCCTTGGCCCTCATGCACTTACGAACTTCTTTCCAGCTTCGCAACCGGGTTCGTGGATTGGGACACGACCGAGTGCCAGGCCCCAAACGCGGAACCGCAGGTGGTGTGCGTACTTTGGTGTAGTCTTGCCTCTGGGAGATTCGCTGACATCACGTAGGGCTAGAGACGAGTACAGCACTCCGATGCCGCAGGCTGCGCCCGCCCGTCCACTCCCTCTAGGAACAATGGGCGTGAACGTTGCGGGCGCCTTGCGGAAAGCTGTTCAACTCGCCATCGGTACCGTGGTCGGAGGGCAAGGACACGATTGTTCCGTTTGGGTGTGTGACTGATTATCCTGTCTAGGCGGGCAGGGGAGAGCACAGGCCCTCTCCATCTCGCCGCCGGTACCGATACCGGAGGCCAGGGCCAACCGACACAACCGATCGACACAGGCCCGCCACGCGGACCCACCGGCCCCCCTGCCGGACGCCCCCCAGTTTACAAGCCGCCCCCACAACAGGGTGGTGGTGGTTCGCGTTGAGATTTCGGTTGGTGCTTCGCGAAGGCGCGCGATATGAACGTTCGGTCATACTGTGGTACTTGCCCTCGGTTTGTTCCAGATTGACTGTCCTTGATGGCAACCGATGCGTTATGGAGAACCTACGCGATAAGTACACTGAGATATCCAGCAGTATGAGATTGGAAATGATGTGCCCCCCCCCCCCCCCCCCCTGAAATTGTTTGCCGGGCGGATCGTCCGTCTCGCATGCTGTGTGAGCGCTGGAGGAGTAAGGTGTGTCATCCCGCTCGGGAACACGTGACTAGTAGTGCGCGAATCTCCTGCACGCTGTGCAAAGGCTTCGTCTTTCCATTATTGGTGGAGCAGATCTTGTCAATCTAAGCTACTAAGATTCCACGCTTATAACCGTACACATCGGCCCCGCGTCGCCTGCTAACCATGACGACTGCGAAAGCAGCTGGAACAACGGGAATGGACTCAGCTCTAAGTCGGGGCTGCGCGAGCTGGTGAGAGTCTAGGTTCTCGGCTGAGCTGTGCGCGCTATGTACAGCCTAGCATTCCCACTTGGCGCCCACACTTTGAACGGCCCTCTGCGCTCTGGAGCTGGCTCTTGATGCGTCAGCAGCTACCAACTAGCTTCCTGCGGCTCTCGCAGACATCCTGGTCGCCTCGGAACCGCGTACTTCTTGCAGCATACCTAGACCATCGGGAAGGCAGGCATGAGAACTCCTACGTATTCACGGAATCATCCCCCGAACGCGTTACAAGTCGACGATCACCGATACACGCATGGCCTCCGATCGATCATGTCCCACATATCTGAAGCATTCCGTGGGTTGTTTGCGGGCGCGACGACGCGATTTGTCATCGTGGCCTCTTTTGGGTGATTTGCACCTTGATAAGTATTCGATCCTCAGACGGCGACTCGAACGCGCTCTACGCACCGCTACAGCGCCTGCGCGCCTCGTGTTCGCACTGCCTGACGTACAAACGCGATCGATAAGTATAAAATGGGAGACGGCCACGGTTCGCTCGCGTGCTCACGCCAACATCATGATGTCTGGCGCCCCGCTTCCAAAAAGGTATGTGCGGTGCTCATTCCCGCGTACTTATTCTGGTACTGATTGTCGTCCAGTCTCGTGACCTCTCTCCGGCATGTCCCTACGGCGCGCGGGGCGGCCTTCCTGGGACCGGCTCTCAGTCTCGTGTGTTTCAGGCAAGGGCAAGGGAGCACCTCATTTGTTGGGAACATACACAACTCACGCATCTACCGCTCAGACGGGTAGAGAAAAGGCTCTGGAGCAAAGGGCATCATCATCTCGCCACCGGCCCCGGCCTCGCAAGCCAGGCTGCTGCGACCCCGGCGATGGACACCGGACCCCCTCGGGGAGTAACAGGGTCGCCGGCGGGCCCCCCCGTCACCAGGCCGCGCCCAAAGCCGGGGCAGGGCCGCTGAGTTCCCCAACTTTCAGGTTTCAACATGATGTTACAGTGGCATTATGGACATGGACATATGTACTGTGTATGATGAGGCCGCAGTGCCAGGTTCTTCGATTAATTCTAGGCTTCCTCGAGCTGAGACCTCACGCCGGTGGAATTAATCACATTAGTACCCTGAGGCAACACATGTGTCCTTTGCTTGTCGGCCAACGAATCGTCGGCATGGCCTTTTTCGTCCAGTATGAGCGCGCGGATAAATGGCGTAGTAGGCGCTCATGCCGGATGCAGACGGCTGGTAAAGTGTGAGTTCTCTACACGCTGTTCAACGTAGGACGCCATGGTTTCTATATCTGTGTGCTGAGAGTGTCACCAACGATCTGGCCGGCGACGGTGACTCCGCGAGAAGAGCCGGTTGAACCGAACGATCCATTCTAGTAAACACCAAGGAGCGCGCTACAACGCTACAGGGTCGGATGAGAGTACAGAAAGTAGCGCTTCCGATATTGCACATCACCCATGGAATGTCGTTCGGGTTGAGCTGACGGAGCCTGACGCCCGATAGTCTCCTTCGCAGACTTTACGTTCGAAGATAATCGTAGACGCCCGAGGTCGAAATCGGACATAAGGATTCGGCTTTCTTGATTGCGCTCCCAGATCCATTACAATGCTCAAATCCACACCATGTGGGGCCTGCGAGAAGCGCTGAGATAGACGGTAGAGGGCGATTGGAGATCTGTGCTTTTGCCTACATCCCGGGCCGGCAGATCGTTTGCATCCCGCGCGCAGTGAGCGCTAGATGGCCTAGGCTGCGTCGAATTATCATTCTTTCCGGATCATATGAGATCATATGGCTAGCAGAACGTGGAACTCCTGTGCGCTGTGCGAAGACATGGTATTTCTGTTCGATTTAGAGTGGCATATCTTATCGATCTAATCTATCGAACGCTTATCTTATCCGATATCGGTCGATGCACCTGTCCTGCGGCAGCTCCCAGGTCTGCTGGCAGGATCGCTGCACTAACACCGTCACACTTTCACATGCGTCGCAGGTGGGGTGGAGACAGACCATACGGCAGCAGCTGCATATCCGAATAGTTACGGTGGCCCATCTTGGCCCATGGTCTTCGACACACGATGCAAGCCTCGAAAATGGTTCAAGAATCTCGCGAAATCGCGGCTCGGTATGTAGCAGCGGACATCGCACGTAAATCTCGGCGTGAGCATGAGCAGGAATCCGGCGGATCGCGAGAGCTGCGCGGCAGTCGAAGTTGATTGGGTAATCAAAACGAAGGGTCCGTGCAGCGCCACCCCGAGTGACACCGCCGGGATGACAGAACTCTGTCAGCAGCTCAGGCAGTCCATGACCGATCTCGACGAGTTCTGGCGCTTTCTCAGGCGAACAGCGTTACCTGTACCTAGCGCGATAATGGCTCATGGGTCACTCGTGTATGGCGCAACAATCATAGGCGAAATAGCCTGTGAACGCCGCATGTTTGGGGGCGGACCCAGCGCATGCGGGGAAGGGCAGCGGGGAAATTTAGGCTGAAGGCTATGGGCCAGCTGTACTGCGCATGAGAAAAGTGACAGACCTGGTCTCGGGGTGCGAGTACCTTCTCAGTACTATCTGTTATGCGGGGGCTCTAAGCGACGTAGCAGACGTTCGCGTGGTCCGAACGATCGTGATCATGTTCAGCTAGTGTTTGTTAGAGATGAGATCGTAGGACACGATAAGCCGGAGAGCTTCGAAATGGCGCCTTTGATAATTGCGATATGGCAATGAGCGCTGCTTGCATGGCATGAGACTTGCGTGCAACCAGCATGCTCCATCCGGCAGGTCCTGCACGCCCGTAGCGCCGCGTCGGAGCGCTGAGCCCTCGAGCAACACACACACAGCCGGCGGCAGGCGTATTCCTTCTTCCCCGCATATTTGCGTGGCGCCGAAGTTCTCGCAGCGAAAATGCCGCACTCAGGAATCCCCGGCCACGTGATCCCGCCGCGTCTGAATGATCGTCCCCGGATGGACAGTGCATGCGCCGGGATCATCGTAACATAAATAGGGCGCAGCGTCATTACCTCGCACCCCGCACGCCCCTCCCAACCCTCGCCTCGCCTCGAAAAATCATGCGCGCATCCTTCTCACTCGCTGCGCTCTTCGCGACTGCCGCGTTCGCCCAGCAGGCCATGCCGGGGAAGCAAGGCAACGTCATCGTCTCGACGCTCAACGAGACCTCCGGCGCCACCTCGGCGGTCGGCTGCCTGACCGCGACGGGCAAGGTCACCGGCGACTGGACGTCGTGCGCGAACTTCAACGCGAAGAGCGTGTCCTCGAACATGTGGGACGGCGCGACGCTCGACGCCGGCGCCGGCACCTGCGGCTGGGACTTGAGCAACCGCAACGGCCCTCTTATGTGCGGCCCTAGCGCCAAAGCCCTGGGCTTCTACGTATGTGTAGAATCTCATAGCTATAGCTCGCCCATTGACACCGTCGGGATCTGCAGGAACTTGACGGCAGGCTTGCCACACAGGACCTGCGGACCGTCTGGAGCATCGACAACGCGCCCGTCGATGCGACCGTCACGGTGTTCTGGCAAGGCTTGCACGCATTCCGCGCCGTGCTCACCTGGGCGCCGAACTGAGGGAGGTGACCTTTGGACGATGTAACGCTTTTCCACGACGCGATGACATGTTGTGCTGTTATGCTCTGTGATTCGCAATGTATAACATGAATGGAAACCTCACTCACACGATGGGCGTTCCTGACAAAGCATTTGCGCTGTGCTTTGTAAGCCATAGCAACGCAATTGTAGGGTTTGACTGAGATCGTCGGGAATGAAGTCCCTGGGCAAGTACTGCCAGGATCCGACATTGAGGCCCTCAAAGCCTAAGTCCTGTCAAGGTGAGCTACCTGATAGACTGACATTCTCGTCTGACCTCGGGCAGACAGCGAATAGACCCCAATAGGGCTCTGTGGCAAATGTTCGGAGGACTAAGTCACACGTTATAAACGTTATGTGTTAGTAACACAGTGTTAATAACATGGTTAGTAACGTACTTCAGCAGTATAAGACTGACTCATAAAGAGAGTCTGCACGTGCTGAGAGCAGCCTGAAAGCTCGTATTAAGTATCCCATCCAGTGTAATCACGTTGATCACTGCATGTATAACTTGTTCCAAGCTCTCTTGGGCATTCAAGGTGGCATACCAAGGTCGCGGCAGGTCTCCGCGGAGCCAAATAGCATACTTCCGATGTTTCCAACAGGCTCTCCCGCACGAGGTTGTGTTTATAACGTGTTTATTAACACCATGTTATAAACATGGTTAGTAACAATAAGTTCCCCACAGGGCCCTAGACCCCAAACGTCGGTTTGCACTCGCACGGCCGCACCTACGCAGGCCAAATTGCACCACATTGCCAATCGACCGCATAGCAAAGGTGTCCGAGAAAGAGTATTTATAGAGGCTGTGGTGCTTCAAGAGTCCGGTGGAGAGCCAGCGTTGAATGTGAAGGGTGAGAGCGGCAGCGCCGTTGGGCAGGAGGAAAACCGTAGTTGGATCTCCGACGAGTTCCTCCATTTCTCACACGTTCAGTGCCAGTGTCAGCTCTGTCGATGTGCCGTTCTTGCGAAAGATAGACCCTCGACCTGGTCCTTGTTCTGGACTGGCTTCTAATTGCGTGGCTCCCGGACTGCATCTCTGTAATGGGAACTGCGCGACCACCAAATTTTCGATATTCGGACATGGGCTTCAGACATACTGTGGCTGACGGCGCATCACTCGAAATGATAGACGTCCCAGTCGTGGGTGGTTTCCGGCCGTTTCAACCCCATTCTCGTTCGATCCAGCCAACTGATCGCACCGTCTTGCGCTCGCCGGCGATATTTTAATAGCGAGCTCGAGCGCAGAATCCCACGGAAGATTCATGTTCAGCTCCGCATGCCACATGACTGTGACTTGGTCGACATTACTGGCTACACAATTCCTCCAGTCATCCGCCGATGACAAAACCCCCCCTCGAAGAGATGGCGATCACGAACTTTCCAGGTCTCCCAGCCCATCATCTCGATATTTGATAATCATTTAAATCCTCTGAGAGGATCTCATGCGTTTGGGGGAGTGGCATTTTGCCAAGGGTACGTGATAATCCCCCAGACTTGCCCCAAACTCTCATAGCTCATCGACGTTTCCAGAAGAAATTCTATGCAAGTGTACCCATAACCTTTTTACCGGTGTGTTTTGTCTTGACGCTGAGCGAATGTGGGTCCTTTCTCGGGCTAATGTGCCAGGTGCATCCTGCGCTTTCGGACCGCAGATCCGACCGCGCTTAGATGTGATTATTTATTCCGGCTTACTCCGCTCGCCCTTGTCTCTCCGCAACCACCATGGCAGAAAACGCAACCCGGACCCAGGCTCCGGAAGGCCATCTGCTTGCCCATGCTCGTACTGTTTTCCAAGTTCCAGATGCGGTGGATGTTTCGACGACATCTGCATTCGACTTTGATGTCGACGCAACAACCGGCTTTATGCCTCCCATACCGCCCCTGACCCGCTTACCATCCCCTCTCTACGACCCCTGGGAGGATTCTCTACGGGATGCCGTATCTTCCCGCTTGAAACCGGCGGAGGGCCAGGCGCTGAGCCCAGAAGACGTTGAAGCCAGCGCACGATGGCGCCATCGGGTGGCAAAGGTCCGCCCGCCGCGTCTGCTTTGCAATTCCCTGGGGGCTTACCTAGCCACGTCCGCCTGAAGCTGCCTGTCCTTCCGACAGACGCCCTCATTTATTCGGAGACGTTGCTTCGCCGGGCACACCATGTGCTGACATATCTGCTCTCGTTCTACGCGCACTCGCACCCGCGACCTTCACCGGCCGATGGAACGCCTCTTGTGATTCCCGCCAGCATCGCCGTTCCTCTGAGCACCATTAGCAGGCAGATTGGCATAGCACCGGTCGTCACCTACGCTGATACGGTCTTATGGAATTGGGCCCATGCCGACCGTGAACGCGCGGAAGCGCCGCTCGCCTCCGCAGCGCCAAACCTCAACGTGCTAGCTGCGTGGAGCCAGTCGCCACCGTCTCCTCCGGCCAGTCCCACGGGGCTGCTGCGGCCAGAGTCGCCCCATGCGGCGCCGTTGCCAGACCTGGAATGCCTGACGCTCTTCACCGGGCTGAAGTCGGAGGCCCACTTTTATCTGACGTCTGCGCGCATCGAGCTCGCGTCGGCCTCGGCCCTCCAGCTTATGCAGCGCACGCTCGACGAACTGTTCTTGTCCGACGCCATCGCCCTCCGCCGCATCGCCTCGCACCTCTCCTCCCTGGCGGGCGTCATCGACACCATGACGGCGCTGCTCGCGCAGATGCGCGACGGCTGCGACCCGCGCGAGTTCTACGAGCTCATCCGCCCGTGGTTCCGCGGCGGCGAGGCCTGGCCCGGCGGCGGCGGCTTTGACTTTGCCGGGGTGGCCGACGCGGAGGAGAGGGAGCGCGCGCGGTTCAGCTCGGGCGCGAGCGCCGGGCAGAGCAGCATCGTGCACGCGCTCGACATCTTCCTCGGCACGCCGAACACGCTCTCGCCGTATCTGCAGAAGATGGAGTACCACATGCCGCGCCACCACCGCGCCTTCCTCCGCCACCTGCGATCCATCCCCGCGCACGCGACGCTCTCTGCGCTCGTCCACTCGCCCGCCGTGCCAGAAGCCGTCAAGGTGAGCACGCGTTGCTGACTGCCGTTCGTAATTGCTGACGTGGCATAGACTGCTTTTAACGAGGCTGTCATGGCACTCAAGCGGTTCCGCGACACGCACATCCGCATCGCTACGCTGTACATTGTCAGCCAGGCGCGCAGCTCGCAGGCACCTTCCGAGAAGCAGCCTGAGATTGACAAGGTTAAGGGCACAGGGGGGACCGCCCTTGTGCCCTTCCTGAAGAACCTTCGCGACGGTACTGCGCGCACAGTTGTTCCGTAGGCCACGTTCCGTAGGAACTGTATCTCTGTTATTCGTTCTCCTGGGTGTTTATGCTCTAACTTGTCGCTTGATGATCATTAGATGAGTCTTGAATGAATGGACGGATTGACTGGGCCCAATGTCCGAGGCAGCGATAAGAGGCGCAAAACATTTGAGCTCCGGCGCCTTCTTGTCCGCAACTTAGTCGTAGCTCTGCTATGCTTGACCTGCTTTCCTTGCAACAGTCGCAAGCATCCACGCAACACAGCAGCCAACATTGAGTACTGAGTGGTCGTCGCTCTTACTTGGCCAAGAACGTGCGCGCGCCTTAAGTTGGTGACTCTCGGCTCACACCTTTTCCAGAGCCACCGAGTGAAGCTTTAGTCGATTGCACGCCCACCCACTTCAGTCACGATGTCGAACCTCGCTCCTGCACCTTACCAAGCCCGTTGTCTACGCGCGTAGAAATCTGCCTGTCTGAACGAACAGACCAGATTGGACTCTCAAGATCGATATTTCGTGGAAACGCGGGAATTTCGGTACATGCTTGAGCTTCTTTACCGCAAGCTACCTTTCAGCGAGTGGTCCAAGGCGGGCTCGTGCGACCGTGGCCGAGCGGGAGCGCCGGGGTGAGTACTTGCCTTAGCAATGGCATTGTGCCCCTTCTACCCGCCTGGATCGGGTTCACTCGAGAGTTCAGGCTTAGTTGCTCTCCACTCAGCAGCGCGCGCTTGGTTTGGCAGCATTTTCCCCTTCCAGGTCGTGGTTTACTTGGGTCCGGTCAGGGACGCGCTTTGTCAGCAACCGGCACTCGGGATCGCGTCATTCTGCTCCAGGACTTGCACATGCATAGCGCCCGAGCTTGGGAATCTATAAGACACCCGAATGCAGGCGGTGGATTCAGTACTGACTGCTCACCACCGACTTCAATGGCTACCAACGGCACTACCAACGGCGCCGCCGCTCCTCGCTCCGTCCCTACGACGCTGAACTACTATACGCCTCCCGCGGACGGCTCTGCTCCTTACACCAGGGCGGACCGGGACGCGGTCACGGGCAAGCAGGACATGAACTGGGAGCGCGACGCGCGGACGGTGCAGATCGAAGACATTCGTGGGCACGAAGACGAATACAAGCTCGACGTTGCCGGCTTCGAGTATCACACGGGGTCGACGGCGCTCAAGCACGAGGATTTCGCTGACGACGACACGATCACCAGGGTTTACTACCCGGAGAGCGAGGAGTACCTCAAGAAGACCACCGGTGCGAAGCGAGTCGTACTCTTCGACCACAGTAAGGGTCTCTCAGTGCGCGCAAGTTATGGAGTTGACCTGTCTTGGCAGCTGTTCGGCGTCACAGGCCGGGAGAGGTAGACACGAATGAGAAGAAGCGGCAGCCCGTGCCGCAGGTCCACGGGGACCAGACCGCCAAGTCTGCGCGAGTGCGCGTGCGGCGCCACCTCCCGGCGGAGGACGCAGAGCAGATCCTCGCCGATGGTACGCGCTTCCAGATCGTCAACCTCTGGCGCCCGATCGGCCACCCTGCGATCGACTTCCCGCTTGCGCTCTGCGACTTCCGCACCATCGACGCCGCCAACGACTTGGCCCCGCAGCGCATCATCTTTGCCACCTACGAAGGAGAGACCTTGGGCGTCAAGTGCAGCGAGAACCACCGCTGGAAGTACGTCCGCGGGATGCGTCCTGACGAGTTTGTCTTGATCAAATGGTGAGCCGCCTGTCTGCCTCCAATGAACCCCGAACTGACGGTACCGTCCAGTTACGACTCTGCTCACCCTGACGTCTCGCTCATGACAGCGCATACGGCCTTCATTGACCCAACTACTCCCAAGGATGCGCCACCTCGGGAGTCCATTGAGCTGCGCGCTCTGCTGTTCTATTAGGCACTGCGATTTCGACAGTAACATGACCATGTTATACAGCCCAGTTCGAGAATGTCCATGTACTCCTGCCAACGTGTCCTACTGTAATAAATGACAATTCTCTGCATGATGTCGTGGAGACTGCGGCGAACTGGAAGTTTTCAATGTCCGCGCACCTCTCTTGCCTTCACTCTTGGCTCTCGACCAACTTGGACGCGCGCCGGGCCGCCACCGCCTGTCTTCACGTCCACACCAACAACCAATAACCCCTAGGCCGATGCACATCGCTCACTAATATCATCGTCCGCCATCAACACAGCGCCCAATTCGAGTCAGATTCACCTCTACCGTCGGGTCACCTCCAATCTAAACACGACATTTCTTCTACCCCCCCCCCCCCCCCCCCCCAACGCTATTTCCTCTCTATGAAAGACAGTTTAGGCGACAGTTTCGTGGCTTTGCCTTCGGCAGCTCGCGCGCTCGTCATGCCCGAGATCTTGAGCCAGATATTCATGTGGATCTTCTTCGACGAAGACACCTACTGGAATGTTCTCGACGAAGACGATGAGATAGAGCACTCCTTCGGTCGCGACGGCGTGCTACTGCGATGCGCGCTCGTCGGCAAGCTCTGGTGGGAAGAGGCCATGCGATATCTTTGGGCGGAGCATCCGGGTGGCTGGAGATTCATCCCTGCTTTCCGGGCGGTAGACCCGTCGCGGAGGCCGTATCTCTCTAGCTGTGTCCAAAGCCTCACCCTGCATTCCGTCAACGAGCGCGACGCAGACGAGCACGACGACTACCTGCGGGGTCTCACGTTCCCCAAGCTCCGCACGCTGAAGCTGCTCGTGGATATCTCCTGCGTTCATGTACCCCGCATTGAGGGACACGCCATCCGCCATCTGGTCGTCGACCCGCGGTTTGAGGTTTACCCCACCATGTACGCCCTGGACGAGGATACGATGGACATCTTCCTGGAGAACATCGCTGTACGTGCCGTGAGACGGCAAGCGACAGTGCACTTATGCTGGTCGCAGACCAGCTTTCCTGACCTGGAAGAGGTCGCTTTTGACGATCTGGCACTCGCACATCCTGGTGCATTGGACCGGTTCGCAGCGCGGCTTCCACATCTGAGAACTTTCGACTGCCGGAGCGTGTCTACCAGAGGCGGAGCACCTTAACTATCAGATTGCGAATTGCCCAAAGAATGTAACTACGACGTGTGAGAGGTGAGCCTGGGCCGTCCGCCGTCGTTGTGTACTTAGTAGCATACCTGTCTGGTTCCGATTGGCCAACATCTCGTAGATTACGCGCACCATCCTGCTCAAATTATACATACACTATATGTAAGATTCGCGGTAGGGGCGCCCAAGGGGCGCCATCCATTCTGCGGAACATTACCGGAAGCAAATCCCCTCGAAGGCGAAACGCGTGTCGCGGGATCGAACTCCGCGATCTGACCTCTTTCCGGTTCCACCACTTACTTTCAGATGGCCGCATGGCAGACCAGCAGCACGACCTGCCGCCTTCATCGGCTCAGTCACTACCTCGCAAACGCACCAGGCTTGTGCTGAGCGATGTGAATGTGCTTGTGCTCGACCTCCGCGGAGTGCTCACAGACTGGTGCACGGCTGTCTCCGAGGCGGTACACGCTGCCCACGGCGACACCGGAGATCCAATCGAGCTTGCGATTGCATGGTATGGTGAAATATACGCTACCATGAGCCGCCAGTGCGCGACGAACCAGGAGAAAACTCTCCCAGTCTATGTCCATATGGCGCTTGAAGAACTCATACAACGGCGCGGACTTACTAACTGGGAAGAGGATGAACGGAATCGACTCTGCTCGAGCTGGATGGTCGGAAAAGGCAAACCTCCCATATTTCGCCGTCTTGTGCTGATGACCTTCTGTTAGCCTGGCCCGACGCACACGTTGCTCTCCCACTGCTCAACAAGCGGTTTTTCACCGTCGCGTTTGGTTTCGGCTCGCGCTTGGACATCGCTCATATCCAGCGGTCGTCCGGTATCACCCCTCATACGAGGCTGTGTGCTACAACGCCTCGGGTTTGCGCTGTCCTCAGAGCACCAGCCTTGGCCTAATTCACATACAGGAATCTCCGTGGACATGGCGACTACTGCTTCTGAACCTTGAGCTGTACGACAAGCCTGATATGGCCGCGCTCGTTAGCTGTCACGCCGATTCACTGCGCCACGCGGCAGCTGTGTACGTTCGCACTCAATGCGTAGAATCCCCCCTGACCTCGCTCAGCGGGATGCGGACAATCTATCTCAGCAGGCCATGGGAGGACCCTGATGAGGACTTCCAAGCACTGCAAGCTGAATTCGACATCGTCATTGACGGTACCGAAGTCGATAACCCCCTTGGCGGACTCGCGGCGCTCGCAGCTGCTCTCGATCTCAAGGACCGCTCTGAACCTCAGTTTACGCAGCCCGGCGCCGGTATATGATTGCGACTTTGCCTGAACACGATCGGTCCTGCATCCTCCCATCCCATGATGGGCAGGCAG
Organism: Auricularia cornea; assembly: GCA_030578095.1. Lineage (NCBI taxonomy): Eukaryota > Fungi > Basidiomycota > Agaricomycetes > Auriculariales > Auriculariaceae > Auricularia > Auricularia cornea. The sequence continues at coordinate 4,130,640 of JARLTE010000005.1, read as the reverse complement.
ATAGAATCGGTCGCATCAGAGTTGTCCGTGCTCTCAGCTGCCACTTCCCTGCGGCCGTCGGCGATTATTAGGTGACCGAGCGTAAGGTGAGATGCTGCACCAGTACGAACAACAGTAGCTTTGCCTCAGTTGACACTATCTCATGCCGCGAACTCACAGGTCTCCAGCTTGGATTGCCAGTCAGCCAGTCTTCACCATCGCCACCGTAGAGGGACCAGATTACCCGCGGCCTCGAACGCCTCCCTTGCCATGTTTCTGTGGCCGACTCCGCAGCGGTAATTGAGTCAGTCCACGGAGAGACACAGGCGAATGCTCTGAATGGACATCACACCTCAGAGTTGGGAGCTCGGGACCCCGCGCTTCCGGACGCGTGGGTAGGAACGATTGTATCCTGGCTGCACCCGTGGAGGGAAATAGAGGGACAAGGATTCTGAAAGGAATGCATAGGTAGATAGAGGATTAGACGTAGACTACTTGCGAATGATATTACACTGCGCTCAGCCAGTACCGGCTGCATCTATTTTGACGTGGGAATGCCAGCATACTCTTCGTATCCCAACGCAAGATTCAAGTTCTGAGAGCCGTGAGTCACTACGCAATCGTGTCAGCAATGGACCACGCACCTGGACGCACTGCGTCGCTGCGCCCTTGAGCAAGTTGTCCAAGCCGCCCTACAAGCAGGCGGTGAGTCCAACAGAAGCGGAGCCGAGGTCGGACGTACGACTACCACAGCACGCATGCCACCGCTGTGCACCTGCAGGCCACCGAAAACCCATCCGTGCTTGCCTTCGATATCGCTAAGGAGCGGGACATCCTTCTTGAGCTCGACGAGCCGCTCGCCGGCATACATCGCCTCGTACGCCTCGCGCAGCTCGCTCGCGCGGGCGGGCTTCGCGAGCGGCACGTTCGCGACGCTCGTGATGCCGCTGAACCAGCTCCCGACGGTGGGCACGAACGCGAGCTCGGCGCCGAGGTGCGCGGCGGCCTCGCGCTCGTGGATGTGGTCCGTGAGCGCGTACGGCTTGACGCCGTGCGCGAGTGCGTCGGGCGTCACCTTCGCCGCCGTCGTCGGGCGGCCGTCCGGGTCGACCGCGCCGGCGACCGTGCCCGCGCCGCTGTACCCGCTCAGGCCGAACACCGTCGGCGGGCGCGCGGCGTCGCGCAGCGGCAGCAGCGGCGCGAGCAGCAGCTGCATCGACGTCGCGTAGCACCCCGGGTTCGCGATGCGCTTCGCGGCGCGCAGCGCCGGCCGGCTGTTGTACAGCTCTTCATTCAGCACGGAAAGCAAGAAGATTTATTAAGTGACAGATTCTACATGGCAGATGCGGCGCGCTCACCCGGCAGCCCGTACGCCCAGCCGTCCTGCGCCGCGAAGCGGTAGTCCGCGCTCAGGTCGACCACGACGCTGGTGTCCGCGCCCTTCTCCTGCGCGACCGAGTCGATCGCCTGCACGTACGGCGCGGCGAGCCCGTTGGGCAGCGCGAGCACCCACGCGTCGACGGCGCCGTCCTTCTCCATGCGCGCGACGTCCTCCATCGATAGGTTCTCGTACGCGATCGCGTTCTTGGTATACTCCGTCAGAGGGTATCCCGCGAGCTGGCGCGAGCTGACATGCGCGAGCGAGAGGTGCGGGTGCTGGTTGAGCAGCGACACGAGCGCCTGGCCGGTGAACCCGCGCGCGCCGACGAGCGCGACCTTCTTCGCCGCGGTCGTCGTCACCGGGTGTGCCGCCGTGGCGTATCCGCGCGCGCCGAACGGACGGCGGGCGAAGGTGGAGAACGCACGCGCGCCGGCGGGGTTGCCGCCCTGCGCGCCGACGCCCGCGGACGCCGCCGAATGGCGCGGCGCGGGGCCGACGGGCAGGTACGCGCGCTCGATGCGGCCGCCGGCCTCGAGGGCATGCACGATGCGCTCGACCTCGTCGACGTCCTGCACGCCGTACCAGAACAGGCTGCGGCCCGCGCGCGTGAAGCTGCCGTCGGCGCGCTCGAAGTGCCACGCGCGGTTCTCGTCGTCCGCGCGCGCGGTCCAGAAGAGCCGCTTGTGGTCCTTGCGCACCGAGCTGAACACGTTGTCGACCACGTTGTTCAGCACGCCCTGCTTCGACGGCAGCAGGTGCGTCATCACCGGCACCTCGCCGTCGGGGTGCGACACGATGGCCACCGCGTTCAGCGCCTCGTCGGCGTAGATCGTGTGCGGCGTCGCGCCGATGGCGGCCAGCGCGCCGGAGACGGACGACGCGCCGGACAGCACGTCCGGGTCGCGGTCGTGGATGACCTGCCGCAGGCGGTCCGCGCCGATGCCTTCGATGCTCGTGTGTTTGTGCAGCTTGTAGCCGCGGCGAATGAGCGTGCCCGCGCCGCTGTCGGTGAACAGCTCCTTCTGAAGCATGTCGGCGCTAATGATAGCCACACTCGACGAACGGGGAAGGTGGTCCAGCAGCTCCTTGATCTCGCGAATCTTGAGCTTGGTGCCGTACTTGACCCATGGCTCCTTCATGAGGAGGTCATATTCCTGAAGCCGGAGTCAGCACTAGAAATTGTGCGCAAACGGTCTCGCTCGAGGCAGCCGCAACGACAGGCATGCAGCCGTAGAGCCAATGCGCCAAGTCGACAGCACTGAATGCCCCTCCACCAGACACATGGACGAGTGTCACGGCCCACAATGACTAGCCTTCGATTCGCGGACGTACCTCATCGAGGTTAATGGCGTCGAGCTTCTTGCCCGTGACACCATGGAAGAGTCCACCCTTATCGTTCAGGTACACAATTTTGAGCGGCTCGAGCTCCTTGGCGAGCTCGCCGGCAGCAATGTCGGCGTTGACGTTGAGGATTTGCCCTTCAGGGCTCTCGGCGAGCGAGGTCAGGATAGGGAGGGCGCCGGCGCGGATGGACGCCTCGATGGGCCGCTTGTCCACGCGCGTGATCTTGCCGACGAGGCCGTACTTTTGGCGGTCGAGGTAGTCGGCGGTGAAGACGCCGGAGGTGATGGGCCGCGCGCGTGCGCCGAGCTGCTCGAGCGCGGTGACGAGACGCAAGTTCTCCTCGAGGAAGACGCGCCGTGCGATTTGCAGCGTCTTAGCATCTGTCATAAAGTCGAGTCAATACTCATACTCTGTCAATTGACATTCAAGGACGGCGGACCGCACCCGTAATGCGAATGCCGTCGATGTAGTCGGGCACGACGCCCTCGCGCTCGATGATTTCGTTGAGCTGGGGCCCGGCGCCGTGCAGCACGACGGGGTAGAGCCCGACGCGGTACAGGAAGCTGAGGCTGAGCGCGAGCTCGTCCAGCTGATCGAGCACGGCGCCGCCGATCTTGATGACAGCGAACTTGGCAGGCTGTGCCGGGTTCGCAGAGCTCGAAAAGATACGCAGGTACCGCTCGACCTCGCGCTTGGACCCAATCGAATACAGCAGACGCGTGATCGTGTCCTGCGCGCGTACACGTGAGTCACTCCGCCGCCCAGCGCCCGGTATTATATTATGTGGGACTGACCCGGTCGGTCTGCCCGTCGCCGGCAGTGAGACCAAAGTATCTTGCCTGGACGACCGACGGCGCCAGAGCGGGGCGGGACAGCACCAGGCGGCGAGCTGCTACCCGGCGCGCAGTCGCGAGCATGCTGGGCGGGACGAGATAGCGGAAGAGGTAACGAACGGCGAAGAAGAACGGCCGCGGCCTGCTGGCGACGTCAAAGAGGTGGGTCAAGCGCGCGTGGGTTTGCTTCCGGCGCGCTTCCCATCGGCCGCGTTCCGTGGGAGAATGCACCCCGAGAAACGACACGAAGGACCTACACCGAGTCTCACAAGAAGAGAGAGCTCATTCGCAATAGTCGTCTTTGAAATTAGTGACTGAGACGGCAAGCGAGTGGCGGGCGAGGTCGAAGGGCCATCTGGAGGCAAGCCTGCCAAGCACGAGCTCTTGAACGCAAATCCATGAGACTGATTTCTCAGGACGGCCTGGCCTGTTCAGTTGCATGATATCATGGACTGAATAAAAATCAATGGGCGGGGGAGCCGAGCACGATGACTCAAGACGGCGACGAACTCACCGGGACCGACACCTGATGGCCGATTCTCGCAGGGAACGAATGGCTCTGGAAAGGAAAAGGAAGTTTAAGTGGTGAGAGAAACTTCAGCAGTCACAGGGCAGGCTATGATAGCGGGGAATACTTGGCGGGGGATGGCGCATATACACGTCATGGGAGGCAGAAGCCTGACGCGAGGATTGATCGCGCCTGTACCGATAGTTAATGGGGGACTTGAGGAGAGGTCAAAGCTGGCGGAAAACGAGGGCAAATGGACCGAAGAATCCGCTGAAGAAACCCAAGAGGGTATGGCTCGTGGCCAACCTGTACGCGAACAGTGTGTTGTTCCTCTGCATTATTTCGACGCCTTCATTATGGAGGTTGTGCGTTGACATATCATCAATCTGAAATGGGCGTATTGTGCGCTCTTTGTCTTCAAGGTACCGTCCAGGGTACTGCGTGAGCGTGTCAGATACCATGTGCGCTTGACATCGGAAAGGCATGCGGCCACTCATAGTAGCGCAGGTTCACTAAATTCTGGTTGCCGTATGTAGCGTTTTGGGCCCAGAGCGCAACGCCAGAGGACGCCAGTCATCGAGCACTTCGCGTAGTTGGTGTAGCAGCGGTGTTCCTGAGGTTGAGCGCGACTCATCCGCGCGAGAGCGCCCATATCGAGGGACAGGATCGCATCGCCGTACCGGTTTGCCATCTGATGCGGCCAAACGGGTCACGGGAGGAAGACGGTGAGGATGTCGGAGTTTGATCCCGCGACACGCGTTTTGCATCCGACGCGTTCGCTGCCGGATTCAGATTTTCAGATGCCCACTGGCAGAAAAGTGACGGAATACAGCGTATATAGTGGGAATATGAGCCCTATTACTGTTATTAGTCTGTATATATGAGTGGTAGGCGTTCATGTAGCCAATAGCATCCAAGGGAATACAGACGGGCCGACGCACAGAGGACTAACCCCGCTAGAGCCGCGTCCCTTGGGGATATTGAATGAACGACATTTCTAGGACTTGTAGTGCAATGTGGGCCAATAATCTACCCATACCATGTCTCGATCACTGCCTCGGCTTGACGGTTCGTGACCGAACAGATCGCACCTGAGGATCCTGTGCAGCGCTCTCCATCCCTGAGAACGGTCGAGGTCCTATCATTCTCCATACACCATGCACCATGCAGTGAGGGACATACAAATCCGTCGCCGCCGCCTGTCAACGATCGAATCGGGTGTCAAGGCCAGGGACCTTGCCAAGCTATGGGCCGATCTGAGGTCCCCGCAAGCCAATCTGAATAGAGACGGTGTTGTTCTTCTATGCACCGGAAGGACGGGTGAGGTAATCTGCCTCGCACGTTTGCGGCTCATTTTGGCCAGCCTTTTCCCTAAGAAGTGCTGTACGCCGACGAAGAGCGGTGGACACGACGAGTGGTTGGCGTCCGCGCATCCGTCTCGGTCAGGAACCTTCTCCGCGCGGCGAGGTGGGAGAAGCGCTCAGGGAAGACACTCTCAACCCTTCATCCGAGCAGGACTCGACGCGCGGGACTCGAATAGAATCAGCACTTCTGGAACAACCGTTCATCTCTCCCGTTCATGCGGGGAGTGCACAGCTACGTGCCTAGACCGACCCTTATAAAGTATCAGGACGTTGGCGTTTGGAGACATGCACTGGGTGGGTAGTGCGCTGCTGTCCCTTCACAATTCCACATTGTGTCCTTCGAGCGTGGGTGCTTGAGCATGTGCTCGAGCAATCTAAGTCCCATTATACCATGCTCGAGGCACATCGGACCATGGTTGTAGCGCAGACGGGTAGAACAACCGTTAGACTACAGTGGTGGCAAAGGGCGATCTAACAAGCGACCTCTCCGGGACTCCCGTCGTCTCAACCTGGCCCGACATCGCACAGCCGCGTGCACATCCGTCACGTGGGCCGTGCGTTAGCAAGGAAGTTCGTTTGTTAAGCGTGTCGATGGATGCTCCCGCACGCCATTATGTCCGCTCGTATTTCGCGACCAGCGCGCGCCGACGGACCCGTTCGGTCAGCAATGAGATGCCCATGCACCGGTATGTTGCCATTTATGAGCCTCGATCTCAAATATAAGAGGTATATTGCATTTTGGGCTATGCCATATGTCAAAATGACCGACATATGGACGCGCCAGCGCCAGGCCGCCACCTCCGGAATGTTCCGGAGTGATGCACTCATTCGATCGGGTCGCGTTTATGCCGCTCAATATGGACTAGCGGATTCGCAATGAGGTTGAAAGCCTCAAAATTTCCCCTATTTATTCTGTGAGGAGGCGTAGGGCGTGGTCTCACCGATGCACTTAGCACCGCGGCGTCGTCGACTCGGCGCTTGTCTCGAATCAACGCAGATGCCGGCGCGGTGGAGCTGGTTCGCGCCCGCTTCGAATGAGCCGACTTTCGCTTGCTTGGTGCTTCCGACCGTGACATCAGGCGAAAGCACCCCGATCGTCGCTGAAGCATACATACGGTCAACGGAGTCCAGCCGTGGCCCCGCCTGGGTTCTGCGGGCCCTTCTTCGGTCAGATGTAGTGGTCGCGGCGATTGACAGGGACTGTTAGGGCAGGGGGGCGGTGCCGCCAGCCTGAAGGGCAGGGTCGCGTTGCCACCGAGAAGGCAATTTTATCTCGGACAGCCGCGTTTGACGCGGGCGCAAACAGGAATCAACGGTTCGACTCCTTTCCCTCGTTTATAACCAGCCTCGCGCTCAACCACAATCCCTTGCCCTTGCACTCCCTCGCAGTCCTCGAGCTCAGTCATGCGCGCTTTCACCCTCATCGCCGCCGTCCTCGCCGCCGCGGGAGTCGCACTCGCCCAGGCCCCTGCGCCCTCGCAGGCCCCCTGCCCCTGGCAGTGTCCCCCGACCGACGACATGTACAACGACCTCGTCAGCAGCGAGGATGGACCGTATGACACGATTATCTGCACGTGCGTGTTTGAATCCCCTATCGTCATCTGCGGTTGTTCACGCTTTGCTCTTGCCCAGGTACGACGGCTACGGCACGTGCACGTACTCTACCGTAAGCTCTAGTCCGCTCCTCTCATCTAGGTCACTTTCTCAACGTTTTTCAGAAGGACGGCATCCTCGGATCGGATGACGATGACGGCAACTGCCCGTACTACGCCGACAAGCCGTGCGCGAGCAAGCGCTTCAACATCGTGAAGGAGATCGCCAAGCGCCGCGCCACCAAGCCCGCGCCGTCCGTGCCCACGGCCGTCGCGAAGCGCGCCGCTCTCAAGAAGAAGCGCGCCGACTGAGCGACGCCCCTGTCGACGCACGCGCTCGCCGCCCCGCACCTCGGCCCCTAGAGAAACATCTTGCAGGACGCTCCCACCCCCGCAGCCTGTCGTTACTTGTCTAAAACTATCGCGTTCACCACCACCACCGCATAGAACTCTCCCAGTCGAAGCCATCAGGACCTTCTTGTAGCCACATGCCCTTTTACCCCGCTTCCCCACGCCCTTCATGTCTCGTTCCCACATGTTCATACCCTACGCATGTCCACGTATTAGACTGGACAATGGTGCATGGATGCCTCACATTTTCGGCTCGAACAAAGGGCCGCGTTGAGACGCACGACACGTTTTGCACGCCGATCCCTGCGTGGCGTCGAAGCGTGGTTACCGCGTTCTGTTTGATCTGCGCCGTACGCCGATCCGCGGGCGCTTTGCCACCAACAGTTGCACGCCCTGGCCCTGTACCCAGATAACCCTCCGCCGGGCATTGAGATTGCAAGACTGAATGCGCGCGCGGGACGCGCAGGCAATGCAATGCCAACCTGAAGAAGTCCGCGTTCCCAAGGAACGGTGAAGCCCCGACGGCTGGGCCCTGGGTGACAGCGCCGCCGCACGGCACACAGGGCGCGTCGTGCTGCGCTACGAATTGTCATTGCACTTGTTCCCCCGGTTGACCGCGGAGCATCACAAGCGTAATGTGCAGTTTCATGACACGTAATACACGCGCCGCCGATCCGCATGCATCTGGAACCGCATCTGCGCCGTGCCGTCAGCGAGAGGGTACCTGATCGCTCAGAGAATGGTGCATGCAACTCGAACGCGCTCACAACACGTGCGCGTCTTATCGGGGCGCCCGACCCGCGGACTAGAAGAGACACTAGGCCGAGGGTCGTGGGGATGGCGTGCATCGCATCCTGGCCTAAGGAGAGAATCCCCGTGGGAAGATGAGGCTTGCGTTTGGACAACCGTGGCGCAGAGCACACGCCAAGGAGAAAGGTCGGTCATCGAGGATTGGTCTGAATGTCGCGCAGAGCAGGGACACGGTGGGTGAAGAGGACTCGGCGTCGTCACCAGCGTCATCGTTCCCTCCGGGACAGGGAGCTGAGCATGTCCGCGCGGAGTCAGTGCCCTGGGCAGGGTCTGGACCAGCTTCATCCGTGTGCTTCTGGTCCCCGATGGGAATACGTGGCCCGATTTCGACTCGCCCGGAAGCACAGGACGTCTATTGCGCGGATGCAAGAACATCTGCGCGGCAGGACGACGCCCTGAGTCAAGCGCGGGAGAACTACCTGCAACAGACACAGGATGACGTGAATGGCTTCATGGATGCGGCCTCCGTCCACCGTTGGCATCCGCTCCGGAGAGCGCGGCCGGAGAGGAGAGCAGAGAATAAACATTGCTGCAGCGAAGCCTATGCAAAAACGTCTGATCGAAAGCCTGATGCCACGTTGTGAGAACTAGCACGTGGGGCGCGTTGTGTGGGCCTCTCACAGGTACGAATAGCAGCGGGCATGATTCCAGACACTGTGACTGGGTACTCCCTGTAGGGCTAGCACGCCGGCGCGAAGAGAAGCTTAGAGAAGTCAGATTAGTAGCGCTACGCAGCCGCCAGTAGCACTCAGAAACCTGCCAGTTTCCGGGGAACGCGTCTTCGGTGCCATTAGACGACGGGGAGCGCACGAGCTAGAAGTTGATACTCGAGGGATTGAGTTCAGGATCTCTAGTTGACGCGCCGTCCCGAGCGCACGCTGTGAGATTACAGTGGTGGCCAAGGGAGATAGGCGCATCCCGCTCAATAATTGATCTGGAGACGGTACCAAAAAAGCACGCCCAGTGAGTATACGTGACAGAACCGGCGGAGTCGTCGCACGACCATTCCCGATGCAGGACAGTCCTACAAGAGTCTGCATAGAAACGCGCGTGAACAACGTCGCAGATGGTTCGAAGGCAGAGGGATCCACGCAGAAGTGCAGTAACCGGAGCGGATGTTGTCGTTCAGACGCTGAAGTCCTGAGCAGCGGTTGGAGCTGCTCCGCGCACGTTCGAACGATGCTGGGATGTGTGTGACAGCAATGCCAGGTTAAGCAACCAGAGAGAGTCAAAAGAAAGACGGAACTTGTTGCGGCGCGCTCGTTCAGCAGCCGGTGTCGACTCGGTCGGGACGCAGGAGGGTCAGCCCTGGCAGTCAGGTTGCTGACCCCAGCGGGCGGCGGAAAGTCACTAGTCAGCAATGCCCAGGTCTCCAAAGTACTGAGCAGCAATGAGCTGTCCGTTGCTATGCGGTCCATGCTCGAAATCGCTAGATGATCACGCGGTCGAGGACCAACAGGAACACGTCTTCAAACTCCGTGCTCCCGACGGTCCCGACCTTTGCTTCGGCATCCTCCAAGCTTGCCGAAACGGATACTTAAACTAAATTTTCGAACGCTCATCTCCCCAGCGACCCTTCGCATGAAGTGGATTCCGCAGTCGGCGGTGACTCGGCGCTGCATGCCTACGTGTCCTGGCTGTCGCCGGTATTGCCAATTCCGGCGGCTCGCCCTGCCTTAGACCATGTATGTCGTGAGCGCGATAGCACTTTCCCTGTATGGCAGCGTCCAGGGCATGTCCTATCTGTATCCTCCGCCGGGAAAATTCTATTGAGAAACCCCCCTTTCTGGGGTTTCTGCGCAGATAACAATGTTGATCCGCGATACCGGTGCGATCAACCGGTCCACGAGTTCGGCGCCGCTTTGCTCCTTGTTGCCCGAGGCGACTTCAGACCCCTCTTTTGGCTGGATTGACAAGCCAGGGAGAAGTCTCTTTGACATTCTGGCTTTCTATGCAACGTTCTGACAGTTTGGACAACTCGGGCCATGCATCCGGCCTCTCGAATGTGCAATTGGCTCATGAGGACAGTGCCAAAGGCCCACTCTACGCGTAAATGCACCATAATCATGTCTAATTCTCTGATACAGGTCCGTTCCAGCCATTTCGAACATCGGACTGAGCCTCGGGCTCGCCAGAATTCACCGATCCATCATGCCTTGTGTTGAGGAGGAAGCCCAGACCCAAGCTTTATTTTCTCCCACTAATACGAAGCCTGTATTATGTCTGAATGACCATTAGAATTTGCTCCGTCAACGAGAATGTCGAGCACGAGCAACTTGACGGCGTGGATCACGATCTGTCTCGGGGCCGGCAAGTCCGGATTACGCCCTATCACCGTGATGGAAACCGGTTTCCCCGTGGAAAGGGGGTTTCTGAATAGAATCGTCCCCTCCGCCGAGCCAGAAGGTCAACAATGTATGGAAGGACGGTCCATGCGCTATCAGGGCCTGGGTCCGCGCTGCAGATCTCAGACAGAACGAAACCACGCACGGTGCGGGCCGTAGTCGAGCGGAAATTTATGTCTGACCTACATGTGTCAGGGGAAATACGCGTCAAACTCGAGCAGCCGTGCAAAGAGCGCGTCGAACACGTAGCCTTACGACTAGAGCTTAGCGAGTTTATGGAGGTCACGACCGCGTTGTGCGTCTTATTTTTTCCTCTTTACTCTGAATTCACACCTTCTCAGGAGTCCAGAAATCCCGATGGACTACCCGTCGTGGATGACGTCCGAACAATCGGACTGGAAGACCCACAGGCACAGTCGAATCGCATTTACAGCCCAGGATCTACTCTCTGGCCTTGGCCCACGAGGTAGTTGGACCCACCCCTTTCATATACTGCGTCCTCACGGCTTGCATCAGAGCTGGAGGCGTTGAACTCGCCCGCCGGTCTCGTTCGCCCGTTCTCCGTCGCGATGCCAGACGTCCGATTTCCCACGGGCCTTTCCCCCCTCGCTTTTCACGCGACACCCGCCCCTCAGGTGGGTCTGAACTCAGACATTCGACTTGTCTGATCATAATTCAGGACGATCGGATGACCGGCCTGTTTGGCCGAGGGTATCGTTATCTTGCATCCGTGGCCTTTGCGAACGGCTCCCGAGAGGAGTCCTCCGCCGGGTTCACAACTTTCGTCACCACTCCTCCGACTGCAGATGATTCTCCTGGAAGCCCTGTCTCTATTGAAGTGCTCGCTCACGGACGGCGCCAGCTAGACGATGACGAGCCCAGCCTGTGTTCCCTTGTGTCTTCTGAAGATCGATTGCCTCTTTCACTCCACTTTCCCAACGGCCGCGTGGTCACCCCTGGAGCTAGCATTTCCTCTAATCTTGCGACAAACAGCCTGGACGACACGCACACAGCGCTGAGATCCGCGTACGTCTCGACCTCTCTCACATCCTCCGACGGGCAAGTGTGGGACACCTACTTCAACGATTTGCGGACCCCCTACGTGGCCTCATCCGACCGCGGACACCTGAACACCGCGCTGTCCCCGCGCGTCTCAGTCTCAGTCCCCGTCCCAGCACACTTCCCGACCGACGTATCATCCGGCGCGCACTTCTCCGTCGGCGGGCAGCTTTACCTGGAGATCGAGCGCACGTACGGCATCTCGAGTTTGCAGCCGCAGTACCTGACCCAAGGCGACTTCCTGCCCGAGGACTACGAGGACGGCGCGGACGGGTGGGCGTACGGCGAGTGCGACCGGCAGTATCACCGCTCGCGCCGGTTCTCCGTGAGTATTCCTCTCGAATTTCGTCGTTCCGACGAGTCCCCACGCTATCTGATCGAGGAGGGCCATATCCTGCCGCGCTTGTCGCTGCACCCGGAGCTCTCTATGGACCACGGGCAGTTGGAGCGCGCGCATCCGATCGTGCACGAGGACGAGACTCCCGGGACGAGAAGTCTCCCTGACTTTCCCTGGGCTGTGGATGATATCCAGGGGTTTGTCGGCGTGTTTGTTGGTCCTGTGTGGGAGAAGACATTGCGGGCGCGCACCCCGGCACCGTAGAGACCGATGCCGCCCAGAACGGCCTCACAAAATGATTAAGACACTCATTATGTATATGATTATGTTTAAGGATTTATTGAGAAATTGCGTAACTCGCGCAAAACGCGCGCGGGTCGGCACGGCGATCGGAGTATTAACTCTCGACGAGCCTTACCTCGACTCTCCATTCTCACGGACACGTATGATTGCCCCCGAGCGGCACCCTCGCTAGGTAACCCTGTCTCTTGATCCAGGACTGACTGACAGGCGCTATTCGCGTGCTCGCCTGCAATGCACTCGGTCATGGTGATAGGGTCAGGCTTCGACATTCCCAGCTTGTTGCTTCTGGAAGAACGCTCGTATGTTCGTATTACTTTCACCTGGGCCTCTCCAAAGGTGTACTGTGCCTGAATCCACGGTGGGCTCTGGCTGTCCATCACTCTAGTCGCTTGGACAGTCGACAGATCTGCTCGCGCATCGCTACGGCACAGAAATCTTTCACACATTCACAGGCGTTGTGGTTCGGAAGATCGTGCTGCGGCGCTATATTCCTGTGCGACTTTCGGTCCACTGAAACGCAGGGCGACGGCTGCTGCCCGCAGAACCTGGAGTGATGATCGCCGTGCGCTTGGTGGCTCGCCCATCACATTCGACGCCCACAACGAGGACCCCCTGGTGCTCTCCAGGGGTCGCACTGTGCTGCTCACTTTCATTCGTCCATGGATTTTGGAAGAAGTGCGGCGGGACCTGTCGTCACGGACTGATGGGACAACGAGTGACGGCTCCGGGAGTCCTCCTTAGCGCAAGTGGCTCTACGGCAGCCGTTGCGTTGTTTCGACTTGTGATTCTTTCTTCGAATACCGGGTTATAAAGCACGGTGTGCCTTCCTCGGTGTCCATGCGCTAATACCCACATTCTACGATGGTCGAATTCCCGACTCAGTCTGCCCAGTATCTGCACCTGATGAATCTTCTTCAGAGTACGTACCTTCTCGTGCTATTCTCTCAGTTCAAGCCTCACTGCGGCAGTACCAGCGATAACGATCTTTTTCTATGACTGGGGTGTGCGACACCTAGACGGGCGGTCCGGCTCGTCGCTGACAAACCGCGCTCAGCTCTGACCCTAGGAGACGAGGTGTGTCGATTTGTGCCGACTCTCACGTATTCTTACTTTTCTCATAGGTTGAACTTGTCTGGGTCAGCACGGTGTTGGCACGCGGCCCCGTGAACTAATCATCAACAAGTCACGCAAGAACTGCCCTGGAAGAGCATTATTTATCGTCGTGGGTGGCCTAGCCAAGCTTCAAACGACACTGCATTTACACAGTCGATTAGCTGCGCCTGGCAGGATTGGCGATTATGTGTAACCTTCTTCGCGGGATCATAATGGCCCCGAATGAGCCAGAGAATGTGAGCTCGGGTGAAGGTCAGCCGAGGCTCTGAGATTACTCACCGAAGCGCCGAAGATGTGCGATCCCCGTCCTATCCCCGTCCCTTGGATCTTTTCCTCCGAGCGGCTCATTTAGGCTGGCAGTCGCCGCATTAGCTTGCCCGTCCGGGCACTCTGTATGGCCGGCATTCTGGTCATCGTGCAAGGTAACCATTCCCAGTGGCTGTAATACGGCTCAGTATTGATCGCATGGATCCCAGTCATCCTTCAAATTCGCGTGTACGCCATGTACTCCAGCTCTCGAAGGATCCTGTGGACCAATGCGGCACTCTTCCTACTGGAATGGAGTACAACACTGGTTCTTTACCTTGTCTTCTCCCGGAATATCGAACGTGCGCGGAAGTCCCGAACCCGCTGGCCGTGAGGGCAGAGGCTGACCGCCTCAGGCAGATTTCCCTACTCAAACGGAATGCGGGCTTTGTGACCATTATCCACGACAGTTAGGCACGTGTTACATTCCTCGTGAGCACGACAATGCATTCTCACGCCTTTCAGCCACGTAACTTTCTCTTAGTGCTGGTCTACGAGACCTACCTTTGTTCCCTGGTAGTGCGAAAGAGCTTCTCCGTCAAGTCGACATTCGAAGGATCCGGTGTCAACGGCGTATGGGGCGTTCTTATCAGAGACTCAGTCGTATATTTCGTCTTGTGGGTCTCATCATGGCCTCGTGGTTTTCCGTTGATTATTCCTAGGGTGGCAAGTGCTCTTGCGTTGTCTTTGATCATGTTCTTCGCAGCACCCGTGAGCTCCCACCGGAACTGCAGCGTACTCTCTCATACATTTCACTTAGGACGTGTCTCAGTGGACAGACGCGTAGGAGCACTTCCCCCTCAGCGGCACCGCTCATTCGGTTTCCAGATTCCTAGACAGCCTGGGCGTCGTAGGCGGCGCCCGCATCATCCTGTCGCTTCGACGCGCCGCATCGCCAACGCCCGAGGAGGCCTTCACGTTGGAGACACTCACATCGTTGCGGCGCACCGTGCTGCTCGAAACTGTCACATCCTCCGTCTAACGGACTAATAGCACTCGGGTTTCACTTGCCCCTGTTTGTTTGAGGCTGCACCACTGGTATGGACAACATTACACCGACTCGGCGCTGGAATCACCATACATCGCGATTTGGCCCGCCGTCGCTACCGGGCAGACGCTCTATGCATATGATCCCGTTATTCCAGGGGTTCTCTCCGCACTACCCTGTTGGGTCGCAACGAAGTCGCTCTGGTGGTGCGAGGCTACAAGGATCCGATTGAAGTATGAACTCGTGCATTCGGCAACGAGTGAAACGGTACCCCTTCCATGGTTTCGCTCGCTACTAGTCGTACGTGACCTCGTACGTGACCGGTTGATCGTGGGCGTAGGCGCTGGTTCACGGACTTCTATTACCGGTTTGGTATCAGTATGACTTGACAGGTCGCAACGCGGGCATCGTCGCTCATCTCCGGGCATTGCGTAGCCGTCCGCGTCTACCGCCCACTGTTCAGAGGCCTCGCAAGCACGATCGACATCCCGGTCTGTGATCTTCCCCGGGACGCTACAGTCTCAACTCGCTTTCCTAGACGAGTTCTAACTTACTAACCGGCTCTCCGACCCGCTGCTGGTCGATCTCCCGTTCGGTGGCCGAGGTGCAGCAAGACTGTACTTGGTCCTACAGATTGATAGGACACCACAGATGACGACCGCGAGGATCCTTTGACGCACTTTATGCGCGGCCCACACATCCTTTGTTTGACATGTCATTTGCCTACTTATGCAGGGCATCCTCGCTTGTTTCCCACCCACCCTCTACGATGGATTCATTCTCTATCACCTCCGTGCAACGACTGTACATCATGAATATCCTTCAGAGTACGTACCTCTTTTTTCCCTCAGGTCCCCCTACAGCTCCGGGAAGTCCCAGCCATTACAATTTTCTTCTACGATTGGGGTGCGTACGATCTTGAACACGGTTTGCTTCTGCCTGATACTATGCAGCCTTGACGTTGGGAGACGAAGTCAGTCCATCCGTGAATGCTCTCACTGAGATATCCTCACCGGTTTTCGAAGGCAGAACTCATTTGGGCACGTCGTTGTGGCACCGGCTGCGCTGAAAGCCAACATCGCCTGCAGTCCCGCAAAGACCGTCCGGGATTCCGAATCCTCTTAGCGACAGTAAGGTGTCTCTCCGGGTTTATCCCTTGGTTCTCATCGCCGCGAACGACCAGCTACGCATTGCAGGACTGGCAGTAATGTGCAATCTCGTTCGCGCCATCGCGACGCAGAATGAGACAGACAATGCAAGTTCAGGTCCTGGTCGGTTTCCAACACGAGGATGCTGATCCCAATCTATCAGCTGTATGTCCTATGCCCGGACTGGCCGAACAGGCTGTGGCTAAGTTTCCGCATGGCAGCCGCCACATCAGCACAACGATCAGAGTATCCTGCATGATTGGCATCCTCATCCTGGTGCAAGGTGCGGTGTCACCCCGGGGCGTGGCGCTGTCGATCATGTGCTTTCAAGTCATCTTGCAAATACGCGTTTACGCCATCTATAACGCTTCGCGGGGGATCTTGTGGACGAATGCAGCCTTCTTCGTCCTGGAATGGAGCGCAACATTGAGTCTCTACGTTGTCTTCGCCAGACGGATCGAACGTAGGTTCCCGCTAACGCAAGGTCTGATTCATGTACTCAACGCAGTTGCCCGTACTGGCAGACTTCCCGGCTCGGATTGAATGCGGCCTCTGCGATTACTATCTGTTACGGCCGTGCCCCACGAGGAGGGTATTAAGTAATATCAAGCCTCCGTGGAATCCCACAGAGACAAGACACTACACAGTGCGTTATTAACACACCGGTACGTGGAGTCTTTGATGCCCGTTGGTGACGACGCGGAGGACAGAGAGGCCTGCAGTCTGACAACTACAGGGACTGAGAGCGAGTAAGAGAGATAGAAGAACGAGGTGTGACCCAGTGAAGGGACTGGGGAGTCGAAGTGGGAACCGAAGTCGATTTCGAAACTGAATGCTACTGAGCTATCATACATGGGCTTATATACTAGTGCCGAGAACCAGATGACAAAGACCAAAGTCCAATGCAGTGTCCTCTGAGTCATGAGGCAGTGGAGTCCGGACTGCTGAGTGAGCGCGACGCGTCAGCCGATATGTCATCGTCTGCGTCAGCACATCGCGAGGCAGTGAGGTCCGGAATCTTGTGGACCTGCTGAGTGAGCATGGACGCGTCAGCCGATATGTCATCGTCTGTGTCAGCGTCTATGTCATGTGCTTGACGAGAGAGGTGTCAGGCTGGCACAGCCCTGACAGTATCCCCCCTTTACGTCCTGAGCCCACGAAGGACTGATGGAACGCTGCGGGCCCCGAGGTGGAGAGGTGTGGCAAGTCTTGTATGCGTGAATTTGATTTTCGACGGGGATCTGAATGGGGAATGATTGCCGATGTTGTGGCGTACCAGCATTTGAATTTCCGCAGCGTGTGATTCGTCGGCGGAGTGCGGAGGAGGCTGATGCACGGAGCATGGAGTAGAGGCCAGCCGTGAGGCTGGGGACTGATAAGAGTGCCAGTCGACTGAGGAGGAACTTGCGCTGTTCTCCTTTACCATGTCCGGCGTTGGCGTTCCCGATTCCCTCGTGCTCCTCTCCCGCGTTCCGCTTGGCGTCGATATCGCCAGCCGCGTCTTCCTCGAGAAAGCCGACCTCAAGCCCCACATC